>BSBM01000566.1:1542500-2290000 GCA_027924585.1 Larix kaempferi | reverse complement strand
TATTTTGAAAACGGAAAAGAACCTGCACAAGTACACACAAAGACCTACATCCTAAAAAAAACAAAGTTCATTGATTATGTTAAGACCATGATGTCAGGGACTAACGCTCGACCTAGTCATTTTAGGGCTTGGATGACTTCCTTAATTAAAAAAAATTAAAATTAACATAAATAAATATGGAAAAATAACGCTGCACTAGAACGACTTGTTATCTACGACTGTATATAATTTTTTTCACAAAATACCACCATTTGCATACCAAACCAGGGGACTAACGCAAACATATTCATTATGTTTTCTTAAAAGAATAACATACAAACCTTGGGAGAACCCCATTTTTTGGGATTTATACTTAATTTCCATAAATAATATTTATATATTCCGGAAGGTAATCCGATTGTCTACGTTTAATCTTCTTGCACCATATTCCAAAAAGTTGGGTAGGTAGCTCTAATATTGCTTTTTGACGTTCAGATTTTTGCTTTTCCAAGAGTCCATTGCGACTAATGCATCATGAGTGGCCAGCATTAGCTTGCACCAGCCCATATACACGCACTTGCTACTAATTACATTATTGCTTTTAATAGCTCAAATAGATCTCACATTTCATTTTTCATTATATTCTTTCATTTAACATTAACCCAAATCTCATATTTACTAGCTTCTTCAAAAGAATGAAGTTCTTCAACACCAACACTTAAATCATTAAAACATAGTTTTTATTATTGATGATTGTGCTTCTCTCCATAGTAGATCTCCTCCTCAACTTGACTTGAAACTTTACCTTTGACTCTCTCTTCTCCTAGTTTGTTGCACTGCCATTAAATTTGTAGGTTTTGTCTCACTCCCTCCGAGAGTTTTCCAAAAATTCAAAACTTCCATTAACATTTATATCTTGAATTTACAATATACATAATTGATTCCAACAAGCTTTTACAATATACACAATTCATTACATCAAGCTTGGTCCCTCCACCAATGCATGTACTTGTAAAATTTGACATCTCTAACGCTAAATACTGAACCTTTTTTTGTAAACACTTAGCCACAATGGACATCTTGGTACCTCTAGAAAATGTCAATGACATTCAAACTTCAAAACATGGAAGGTTGAAACATACAATGATATAAGAAAAACAACACCTTACAACAATATAGACCTTACCAAGCTCTATACCATGTTAGTGTGAAAAAAGAAATAAAAAAAACCACATTGACTCTTTTTTTTCTTTTGGAAATCCATTTATATATAAATATATATTTGTTACATTACATGTAGATCTACAATACAACTTAACTATTACAAATCTAAATCCATTTAATGATGATTTCACTATACAACCACCATACCTACACATGTACTATTCAATAAGATGCATACATGCTAAAAACATGATTTTCACTACTAAAGGTTACATACTAAGCCTTCGCAACATTGCTTGCGTCTCCTAAGCTCACTCAAAGTCATGTTTTTCATTACTCTCACATAAAACTTGTGCAATTTTGGTGGGGACTCGAAAGGAATGGATATCCTTGGTAGAATCCACTAAGCTTTCGGACCGAAAAGGCCAACAAGTTATATTCTACTTTGTATTGAATGATTCTTATTGCTAATAATGGTAGCCTTCAATGTCATTCACATAAAACTTGTGCAATTTTGGTGGGGACTCGAAAGGAATGGATATCCTTGGTAGAATCCACTAAGCTTTCAGACCGAAAAGGCCAACAAGTTATATTCTACTTTGTATTGAATGATTCTTATTGCTAATAATGGTAGCCTTCAATGTCATGTATATTTTGCCCATTCCACAGGAATACATGTCCTCAAATGTCGATTAAATCAATTGAAATATACATGTTGTCTTCGAATGGCGATTAGATCAATTGAAATATAAATAAACCACATAGAAAGGCCACTTGGAAACACCAATGTGTCCACAATTTTACCAAATCAGATCTCCTCATTTAAAGGACAGAACAAAATTCCATATTTAGAAAAATAACTGAATAATTAAATTTTCTCTCCCACTGTAAACTTTCCACACGAATTTAGATCTGTCACTGTGCTTACCTCAGATACAGCCTCTGAAGCTTGAGCATAAACTAACTTATGTCAAGATAGCAAGAGATCTTAAGTGCTTGAAAGGAGACGATCCAGATTCCAAACAAAGGAAATACATTTATCCTCGAGAGGAAATAAGCTTGACAGCTAACCCTATGGATTTTCTGCTCTATTTGGTTGTTTTGCAATGGCATCCCCTTCACAATGCAAATTTCCCTTTGTTTCTTTTGCAGTTCCCTCCACAACTTCGAATCTGCAATGGCTATTGTCATCACTACCATTCTCAAAACACTCTTTCCTTGCGGCCACAGCACCTGGAATGCTCATGAGCTTTATGCTGTTTCAGACTTACCTCCTTTCCACTTTCCACTGGTTTTCGCACGAAGAACTCAGAATTCTCCTTCCAGACCTCACCATTAGTATAAACTTCCTTTTTCCAAATAGGAGCTGTTGCTTTGATTTCATCTATAATATACTCACAGGCTTCAAGAGCATCTCTCCTGTGAACAGAGGACACTGCAACGAAAACACTTTCTTCGCCAACAGTTACAACGCCTAGCCGATGTGACACTGCAATTCTCATTAATTTCCATTGGTTTCTAGCTGCAGAGCATATTGCTCTGAGCTGTCTATGGGCCATGGGGACATAAGCCTCATATCTAAGCTCAAGTACCTGTTTATCCTCAAACGTATCCCTTGTTGTTCCAATGAAAGTAGCTATCGCTCCAGATGCTGGAGTCCTCACTAAATCTGTATATTTTTTAATATCTAGGCAAGTATCATGAACTATTTCAACAAAATCTTGTTCTCCTTCGGCCATTCTTTCAAGAAGTAAATTACACGAATTTCTTTATGATTCACATCACCTCAAATTAGTTGAGCCTGAAGGGACTTCTCAGCACGTTTTAAACAAAACCTACTTGAATAACCACAAAACCGTTTCTCTGGAAGCATCCATTCAATATTCTCAACTGTTGAGGTTTCAACCATTAAGAAGCCACCTATACCAATCTTCTAAACTTCTCACCACAAAATAGCTGAACCTTTCGAATCTCCGCCGCACAATTTACACCAAATCTGAAAGAATAAGCACAAAATCAGTTTCCTAGAACCTGGGATTATTTTTTTTTCAATATTTGCATCTAAATGCAAAAACAAATGGATATGAATCATGTATATCTTCGGAGTTAAGAGGGATAAATTTTCTGTTAGAGGAAAAAGGCACAATTTACACCAAATCTGAAAGAAAAAGCACAATATCAGTTTCCTAGAACCTGGGATTTTTTTTTCTTCAATATTTGCATCTAAATGCAAAAACAAAGGGATATGAATCATGTATATCTTCGGAGTTAAGAGGGATAAATTTTCTGTTGGAGGAAAAAGGAAAAAATTAAGACGAGTGATTCTCCGTCCAAAAAATACAAGCAAATTATTTTCTGGTTAGCTTAAAGCAAATCATTCAAGTAGTTTTTTAGTTTTTTTTAAACAGGGAAAATCATTCAAAGAAACTATACAAAACACAGAGAAAACTGTTCATATACAACTAAATGCTTACCAGAACAAACTATTTCTGTCTGGAAAATGCAAACGATAAAGATGCTTCATTTAAACTAAAAGCTGTTAAAGATCTTGGATGTTCAAATTGTAAGACTGAAAACCTGAAATTTTTTTAGTCATTTCAAATAATAAATTTAAAGACACTATACTTTAAATGTTTACAGTAGATAAAAACAAGCGAAAAAAACAAGAAACAAACAGTAAAAAATACGACAAAAGGATGGGCCATGTGAGAGATTCCAGATTCGCAGCCATGAAAATACAAATCAAGCTGTTAGGATAATCTTGAAAGATTTTTAAAAATAAAATTTAGTGATTTTCTAAGCAAAATTAAAGATTTATCATCAAATTCTTCTCAAAAACACAAATACAACCTAATATATTTGTTCACGGAAAAAAATCTTGCTCGAAACCTAGGTAGTGTGCATATCTTTCTGTTAAAAGAAAACATGCAGAACATACCGAACGGAGGATCTTTGAACGCTTGAGATGCCTTCTGTCCAGAAAATTATTGCAGAATAAAACAAAATCTATGCAGATCACGGACTCCTTTAAAGTTCTGAAGGGATGACACATGCCGAATGATGCGAGTCTCAGAATCCGCTTATTCCACGCCTCTGTAAAGCTTTTCTCGGACTCCAATAGAGGAGAACGAAGTCTCCATTTTTGCTTCCTTTTATTTATATTTAAAAGATTAAAAAATGACTTTATTTAAAAGAATAAAAAATCTATGGTTGATAATATTAAATATTTCAAATGTTTATAAATGTTTGAGGTGGGAATACAGTATTTCAAAAAGGTGTAGTTTAAATATTTTAAGTTTTCAATTTTCTCAAGTCCAGAAGTAGAATAAATAAATTGCTCCTTTTAAAAATAAAGAATAAATAAAAAATATATTATTGATTTTATTAAAATTATTTTAAATGTTTGTGAGAAGGATTTCTCCTTTTAAAAATAAAGAATAAATAAAAAATATATTGTTGACTTTATTAAAATTATTGTAAATGTTTGTGAGAACTTGAATGCTGTATTTAAAAAAAATAAGGAATAACTTAAATTAGATTTAATTTGGATTCATATTTCAGATTTTAAATAAATTTTTATTTTTTATTTTAAAATATAACATAAGAAATATAGGTTAAAGTTTATATGTGAATGATGTTTAATTCATATTTAAATATATGTTTATTGGATGTAGCTTGAATGGTTAAAATGAATTATTGTTATCTTTTTATCTAACAAGTTTTAATTCTTGTAAGTGAGATGATGCTCTGTTAACATATTTCCACTAAAAAATTACTATGATATTAAAATAATAATATAGAAATAGTAATTAATTTACATTATTTCATTAAAATCCAAATATTCTTAATGGTTTCCATGTCACTGGTTTAGCCTTATCTTTAAATTTTTCAAAATTGTTTTTCATATTTAACTTTTCCAAAATGTATTTATCCATGAGTGATTCACTAGATTTTAAGAATCTTCGAGAACTCCAAACCTAGCTTCTAGGAGTGAAATTAAATGTTTTCACGTTATAGCTTACAAAGGAACAAGAACTATGCTATGTTCCCTTTTTCCCACCAATAACTCATCATGTCCATACTACTATATAGAATTTTCATGAGTTAGTCATGTCATATTACTCTATATAGAAGTTTCATGAGTTGTCTAGAGAGTTTCTCTGCCAAACTCGTTCAGATCGAGTACCCCCTTGTAGTTGAGCAACCAGGTTGGGAGTTAAATTCTATGAATACATGTGTGAAAGAAAATATTCCAAGGATGACATTACCTCCTTGATAAGGATCAAGCTTAGGTTCAATACTAGATTTTTGATCTTGCATTTGAGATTTGCTTAGTTACTAACAAGCTTTAAATCACTCACCACTTGTAGAGTTTTTATCCTTTTCTCCTTGGCATCTTTTAGATGAACCCAAAGAGCCATGAATTCTGTTTTGTTGTTTGATCCAATACTTGGATTCTTTATCAAAGAAGCCCCAAGGTTTCTCAAATTCCATACTAGGCATCGACAAGGTTTTGAGTCCTTTTTCTTTTAGAAACCCTTATGCTCTAGCATAGCCAAATAAAATTTGAGAACCACATGTGCTACTGGAGTTTCCTTTCTTAGAAAATCATTTGATTCCTTATAACCCACAAAATCCAAAAGAAAAAAAGATAGGGAAAAGTCCTAAAGGAAAATGTTTCTTTATGAGAGAGCCATTCCAGTGGATAGTTAGACAATAAATTCTTGTTCTAGCTTTCCAAATGGAAATAATAAAAGAGAATGACATAGACAAATGGTTTACCACCTCTTTCTCTTTTTACATAAAATGCACCTACCTGGCCCTACCTATTTTTCTTATGCCCATTATCCCAAGTTATTTTCTTCTCGGCTAGGGATATCGATAACATAATTCTTGTTTTAAGTGGACATGGAAACCTCCAAGCAGGGCCCCACCATCAATATTTCTCTGTATGCCCTTCCTCCTCTATTTTAGTAGCATATCCCATCTTGACAGTGAACTCATCCATAACTATGTTTTTGGACAAAAAATTATGATCATCCTCCTCTAACAATATTCTTACCTCAATATTAGAGGGAACTTGGAAATATTGCCTCCATTTTTTAGCCATATCTCCCTTTTTGTGTAAAAAATAGCCACACGGGTGAGTAGTCCTCCCATAGGTGCAAATACCAATCCTTGAGGTTGCAACAAGGATCCAGTATTGTGTTATTATATTAGTATCCAAAACTCCAAGTGTCAAAGCAAACTGTAAACAATAAATAAAATAAAAACTAACAAGGAATAAAGGAAACAAATGAGACAAGTGCTAAACAAAATGAAATGGAACAAGAGTATGCCAAACCAATGTTTTATTGCCCAATAGTCCAAATAAATACAATAGTGTTACCTAGGAGGTGCAAGCTTCAAGGGAAGCCAATAATATCCCTTAGGGAAGTCCTTTTTGTCCACATAATTGAAAGATAACTAGCATAGAACAATGGAGAAACACCTGCTCCTTAGAGGAAGAGAGAAAGGGAGAATGTGTATGCCAATGTGAGGTAAGAAGTGGATTGAAAGGTGAGCTCTCAACACAATTCTTGTAGAATAATTTTTCTCTAATTTTATCCTAAAGATTGTATGTCCATGGCTTCCTTTTATAGGCCAAATGGAGGCCAAGAAACATCTAGATCCAAATGTGAACACTTTTTCCTTTAAATTGGTTCTCCAAGTACATGAGGGGGGCTATCAAAATGCTCTCAAGAATGTGAAGAGTCCCTGTTCAAATTTTGGAGCCAAGAGAGTCATTTTGAGCTTTGAATGCATCGCGGAATGAAGTGGTCTTATCGTTTTTATAGTCACACAGGTTTCGAAAGAAATCATGCGCGAGTATGCGCATGTAACCAAACATAAATTTCACGCTAATAAGCGTGTGTGTCTAGTTCTTTTAGCCACACGATTTTTTCATACCGAATACCTTTGGCGTTTAGGGATCAATTTGTCTTCTAGATCTAATGAGGATGTCTTCGATGGACTACATGTTGTATGTTGATGATGTATTTCTCCAAGATTAGCTGAAATGTCGCATGTATGCAAAATTTAAGCATTAATAAATGTCCTCTGATGTATGAGGTTTAGAGGGTGTTGTAGGGCCTAAAATGAATCATCATTTATTTCTCTCCATGTTCTAATAAGTTATCAAGCATTTGTGTGTGAAAGGACCTGCCCATAGGGGAAGGTTGTTGGTGATGATTGTTGAAGCTGTAAAGAATACATGTCGTTTTATACAAACGAGACAGACATACCTTTTCTCATGAAAATATGTTAGAATAGATTACAATAAGAGGGGACCAAGGGTTTGACTCTTAATATTGCTACTAGAAGGATGAAGGTGGCTTCAATCCTTGCATGCATAAATGAATCCTAGAAATGATGTTACTAGTGTTGAAGAAGCAGAACTGCTAATGACCACGAACACCCCACAAGGGCGGGGGACCTGAATACTGGTGAAGTTATTAGGATGAATTCACCGAACATATGTGTTGCTATACTGAATCATAAATGTGAACACTTCTACCATCAGAATGTAAGACTCCCCCTGATGCGATAGAATTGTTGGTGTCGAGCATAGGGGAGAACACTAAGTTAAGGAGCACGAATGACTCTCCCTACTTAGTTTGAGGAGATCCCTTATATGGATGAGAAAGGACCACAAGGTACAACTGTAATCACTGCAACACTCAAAATATGGTGTGTTGACGTCGATGAGAACTGAAGCATCTGATAAGACAAGTTTCATATCTCAAGAATCATGATCATTTTGTAACGAACTGGGAAACTGTCAAACTTGACACAACACTAGTTTGATAAGTGTGGGGCTCATGAATTCCCTTGATCAATGTAAACAGGGGTGAGTGACTGACGACACCATTCTTCAAATGGTGATGTGGGTGTAATGGAGATAAATGGACTGTAGATGGAGGACTTTATCAAAGACACAATACTTGATGAGGTAAGGTGAATGATAAAAGTGATAATGTTGGGGTTAGGTGGACTTAAATACATCGATCAAGGGTGACCAAGGGATCCTTCAAAAAAGCATAATGTGATGGGGTTCCCATGGTTTTGAGTGGATAGGGGAATGATTTGTACATAAATAATTTTGGATGTGGTTACCACGACTTTGAGTGGGTTGGGGAACCAACGATTTATGGGCAGGATTCCCATGGTTTTGAGTCATTAGAGGAAATTTGAGGTCTAAAATGGGCCTTATAAGAAAACGATCCATCATATAAGAAAACGAGCCAACCATAATTTCTTGATGAGTTGGAATTCAAGAACCAATAGAATCTCAATAAAATGAGTCAACCATAATGGTTGACTTGAGATATTTGTCATTAAAAAACTACTTTTGTGTTCGTATTTTCAACATATCTCCATGTGTTTGTACTCAAATTTCGAGCAAGAGCACTCGTTGGATGCAAAATTAAATTCTGCATCCAACGAGTACCCACACTGCATACTTTTGACGGACCCTGCTGCCCCAAAAACAAGA
The DNA here is from genome assembly GCA_027924585.1 of Larix kaempferi. Taxonomy (NCBI): domain Eukaryota; kingdom Viridiplantae; phylum Streptophyta; class Pinopsida; order Pinales; family Pinaceae; genus Larix; species Larix kaempferi. The sequence goes on along the minus strand of BSBM01000566.1, from coordinate 2,281,323 downwards.
AATACCTGAAAAAAATGTGATGATGACATCAACCTTGAGAAGACCCACCATAGGGCCATATAAGCTAATTATAACACCATTAACACTTGACGATCCCTGCATGAACACTCTGCATGGTATTTAATCATTGGGAACCCATATTCTTGTTTGTAAAAATTACCATTATTACTTTTATTCATTTACAAAAAGAAGTTCCTTGACACACTCAAAACGTGGGAACAATTTCAATTATCATTGATTATTCTTTGAGCAGTAGTATCTTTAGTTCCCCTTGATCAATGTAAATCACCTTGTACCAATCATTTTCCACCTAAAATCACCTATAGTAATTGTCATGGTCACCCTGTTACATGAGCTATTTCACTCATCCCAATTTGACATTACTATTTGATACCATGTTTACATTATTTTCAGTCCATCGACCCAATCTGACCCTAAGTCACCCTACACGACTGGTTGAAGATTATTGCCTAGAAACAATTACCCATTCAATGATCAAGGTAAGTCATGATCCTCACGCTTTCCAACCTATCTCATCTTAAGTATTTTGTTACCCCTTCTAGTTACAAAATGTTCTTGGTCCTCATCAACAAGATCCACATCTTGCCATATGCCTTAGCTCTCATCGACTTCAACAAAACCCACTCAGAGAGTTATGATAACAGTAATTCTACCTTGGTTACCCCCCCATCAAATATGGTTAACTTCATATTAATAAATTAGAGTCATAATTTCTCCTTGCCTTAGTAGTCTCCCCTCTACTTGACATCGAATACTTTTTCGCATCAGCTGGAGTCATATGTTATGGTGATTTTAGTGTTCCTAGATATGAATGAATACGTTCAAATATGATAGTATAAGTGTTCCACCCAATAAATTCATCATTATTTATGTCCCCCACCCTAGTGGTTTGTTTGGAATCATTATGAGTTCACCCTTCCTTCAAATTAATGTGGAGAGACTCCCTAATAGATTTGGGACTCATTGCCACACCATCACTTAAGCCAAGTACATATACCTTAGAAAGGAATAGAGCCACGCTCAACCCTCCCAAAATAGTTCATAGATCATACCCCCAGTCTCCTCTTTTAGTAATTTAATTTGACATAATTATCATGAGCATAGGGATGCCTATCTCATTTGTACAAAATATTTTTTATGTGTCACCTAACAATTTAGATCTTTGTGATCATCGTTGGCACTCCCCCATGAGATCCCTTTGACCTCTCAACAATTGTTTGCTTGATATCACCATCACAAAATATCAACATCAGGGAAATAAATGATGATGTATGTTGCCTATATAGGTCTCTCCTAACCTCACACATTAGGGGGCATCTATTATCACCTTAATTTCACATTCATGTGACATTTTGGCAATTATTACAAAAAAACATCATTGTCATACAACATGCAACACATAGGGATTCTTCATTAGAAAAATCAACATATGAAACAAAGCAGTGAATCATTGAATCATAGTTATGTCCAACCATGCAATTTTCCAAAGGAAAAGTGTGTGGCAAAAAGTTTTTTCAAAGACAACTCACGCAAACCACATGAAAAATCTGTTGAAAACCACATGGATGCACTAGTGTGCAAACCATTAATTTCCAATGCACACTCAAGGCTTTGCAACCACATTTTTTCTCCAAGGAATTCGATTAGATTCCTTCACATGATTTGGAATTTAATATCCCCCATACTTGTACCTTGAATTCACTTCGTGATAGGGAGCATTCACATGAAGAACCAGTTGTTTGAAGGCCTCCATTTGGCCTATAAAAGGAAGCCATGAGCATGCATTTCATAAGTAGAAACCAAGGTCAAATTTATGCTGCAAGAATAAGCTTGAGAGAATCATCTTTCAACCTCATTCTTATCATAATTGGCATTCCAAGCTCACTAAGCTTCTACCTCAAGAAGCAAGTCTTTTCCTTCATCATCCCAAGTCAGTTAGCAAGCAATTAGAGAGAGATCAAAGGACCCGCCTAAAAGGAGTGTTGGGTACTATTTGCAATCAAAATTCTCCTAGGTGACACCATTGTATTCAAGGATTTCCATTGGACATAAACATTTAGTTGAAGATCATCTCTTTGTTACGTTTTTATCTGCAAGTTGTATCTTCCAGGCTATCATTATATGTTTTTTTATTCCTTTAATAGATTCAACATTGTTTATTGAACATACAAACCATCAAATCACATTATTTCCTTGCTTGCAACTTGCAAGGGAAGGAAGGATTTCCCACACTTAGACCAATTTTCTCATAACAGTCACCACTTAGTTGGTACCCTAAACCAATCCTCAAGTTGAGACTTTACAATTTTATACCAAAATTGATGTATGAATATTGCCTCTATTAGTTGATTATTTTTTCCAATGGGTCATCCAATATGTGACCTTCCATATACCCTAGGTCCACTCTCAATATTTGAGCTATTGGTCCAAGATCCCCTACCTCTACTTGGGATCAATTTCATTGTTTCCCCGATAGCCTCAATAGCACTACATTTGTTGTTAGAAAAAAAATATAAAAACAAAAGAAACCACAATAACAATAGATCACAAAATTTATGTGGAAACCTTGGTGTGCATAGGTAAAACCATGACACAATGGAAGCTTCGATCTTTTATTATTACCCATAAAAAATGCAATGCTTTCCTTTCTTGTAATACAAAACTGAGTGTCACTACCCCTTTATACAATACGTTCCAAAAGGAACCAAAATACACTAGAAGGGTCTAGAAATTTTTTCCTTGGGGGATCCACCCCTGCAACCCCAGATCACACATGTACCTAGTCATTAATTCTACAAGAATAATATTGGATATTTGGATATTGACCCCATCTCCTAATGTTCTCCCACTTGAATTCAATATATAGGAAGTTCCTTGCCAATGTTTTCCACTTGTGTTCCATTTCCCAATGCTACCTTTATCACATTTCCAGCAATCCTAGGGAATTTTTTCACCATTCAAACTTCTCTATTATCATTGGATTTGTAAGCATATTCGTAGTTCTCTCATTAGTATCAATTTTCTCCAACATGATCCTACCTTCTTCTACCACTTTTCTTATGAAATGGTACTTAATATCAGTATGCTTCACGTGATCATGAAATGTTGGATTCTTCATAAGTGAATAACCCTTTGAATATCATGATGTTATTTATTCATTTATGGATTTCCTCCATTTATTTATAGTCTCAAATTCTCTAGCTTCCTGAAATGAAATAGGTTCACCGTCATCAGTTAACAAAGAAAAAGAAGACAAAAATCAAGAGAATAAATTTATGGACGTCCCTTGAGATGTGTAGATCTTATAAGTTATGGTTGTTTAACTTATTGTTCTTCATGTTAATCATAAGCTTCATTTTCATATTCACTAATTTCTACTTCAATTGGTACAATATCATGTGTCTATTGTACCCCATTCCTTTGCATGGATTTTGCAATAAAAATAACATCTCGGTTAACAATTACCTTGTAGTCAGTAGGATCCCACAATCTATACCCCTTTACCGTATTATCATAGCCAAGAAAAACACATTTCCTTGACTTTGGTTCAATTTTGGACCTTCTTCTCTTTGGGCACATGGGAAAATGCATCAGATCCAAAGATACTCAAATGATAATAATCAACTCGATTACCACACCAAAAACCTCTTCTGGAATATAGTCATCCAATGTAGTTGTAGATGATATGTTGATAAGATGCTTAGTTGTATTGACAACCTATGCCTAGAATCCATTATCCAACCCATATGTGTTGAGCATGCCTCTTGCCAATTTCATGACTATGTGATTCATGCACTCAACCACACCATGTTGTTGTGGAGTATATGAAGTCATATTTTGGTGGTTAATTCCTACCTATAAATAAAATTGATCAAACTCCTTAGAGAAGCATTCTTCTCCATTATTAGATCCGAGACATAAAATAGACCTTCCCAAATGTTTATCCACTCGTGCCTTGAAGTCTTTAAATTTCTCAAAAGATTTTGAATTACTTTTCATAAAATACACACACACTCTTCTAAGAAAGTTAGAAACTATATAGCACCATTTATAGACAAAGTGGGGTCTGATCCAAATATTTCAAAATGAAAAAGTTGTAAATGATTAGAACTTTTACTAGAACTTGTAGTAAACCAAACTCTATTATGTTTTAAAAAAATGTAGTCTCACACAATAATTAATCCCAAAAAGCATACTTTAGTCATGTAAATTTTTCAAACCTTTTTTCACAACATCACTGGATCCAAAACATTCTTTGATTCTAATACTACTACAAATTTGTCATTGTATCACTACATAAACTATATAGGGTCCCATAAAATTCCCCTTTTTCTACCACGAGAGATCCTTTTTAATTTTTCAATTAATGTTACCACGGGTAGTAGAACACATTGGGCTATCCATCATCTTGATTAAGAGAAAATTCTTCCATAGATCAAATATATGTCGTGCACCACACAACTTTATTTCTCTACCATCATCCAACTTGATATTAATTCCCCCCCTTCCCACAATTTCCAAAGGATGATCATCACTCTTGTAGACCATCCCACCACTATAGGATGATATTTGACAAACTAGTCTCTATGTAGAGACATCTGGAAAGATGCATCCGAGTCCAAAACACAAGCATATAAAAAAAAATATTTGTCTTCCGACAAAGCACCTCATTTGTTGTCATCTCTTCTAAATTTGATGTTCTAGCTCAAACTAATGGTTGGTCTGGTTTTACACCCTTATTTTTCTTCTTCATACGCCAACAATCCTTCTTCAAATTCCCTAGTATCCCATAATTCATGCACTTCCATTTCAGCTTTCATCCTTTGGACTTGGATCTAGACTATGATTTCTCTTGTTGACCCCTTTTTCTAGATCTCCCTCTCATAGATAGGGCTTCATTGGTAGAAGGATATAGAGACAATTTTCACCTCAAATCTTCTCCTAGCAATGCATCTGCCACATCATCAAATTTCAAATTTTATGATGATGAGTTAATGATGGTCACCACCATATGATCCCAAGTATCCAGGAGGGAACATAGTAAAATGATCACTCTATCCTCATCCTCTAGATTTACACCAGATGAGATTAGTTTGTTGATTAGGGTATTAAACGCATTCAGATGATCTACCATAGTTGAAACCTCCTTCATCCTCAGATGATAAAGTTTTTTTTTCAAGAAAACCTTATTTGTTGTTGATTTAGTCTCATGCAACTTACCAAGTTTCTCCCAAATGGATTCTACATTCTTTTCTACAACAACATTGAATAAGGCAGAGTCTTCTAGGAAAAGACAAATTGTAGAAACTGCCTTCCTATCTAGCTTTATCCAATCCTCATATGTCATGTCTCTTGGGTTTTTTGCAACCCGTTTCAAGGCTAGGGATTGTTCATTATGAATCAACAAGTCCTCCACTTTCATCCTCCAAAGGGAGAAATTGTTGCCATCAAACTTCTCAGTCTCGAACATGGTTAAACATATTTCCATTGTTGCATCTCCCATATTTCCATAGGCTCTAATAATATATGTTAGAAAAAATTATAAAATAAAAAGCAAACAACAGTAACAATAAAACACAATATTTATGTGGAAACACTATTGTGCGTACGCAAAACCATATGGAAATGGTGGCTTTGATTTTTTTATTATTACTTGACAAAAAACTTACAATGCTTTCCTCTCTTGTAATTCAATGTTGGGGGTCACTCCCCTTTTATAAAATACATATGAGGGTTCCAAAAGGAATATAAATACTCTAGAAGGGTCTATAAAATTTCACATCAGGTTCTCTTCCCTCAAGCCCCTAAAGAGAGGAGGCCTAGTGGCCCCCTTTGGTACACCTATATCCCCAGTGCATATGAATCATGTGTGGGATTATTCATGAAATATACAGGAAGAATATTGGAGGTATAGATATTTAATTATTCTCCTAACATTTGCACACAAGTTAACAAGAGGATTATCAATTACATGTCTCATATCAAATCCATATACAATATATTCTATTATTTAAACACAATTAAAAATACATAGTATCATCACTTACCCTTTTGTCCCCATACCAACTTAGATGGTAGGGATTATTTAGTTATCCCCTATAGTCCATGCCCTCATAATGGTAGTCCTCTATCTAGATCAATATTTGATCCCAGTGGGTAAATATATATATTTGGAAAACATTTCCAATTGGTCTCCCTCCCCCTTGCATCATAACCTCTCCCCATCATCTCATACAAGGCTCATATGGACTTTCTATTTGGATGGCATGATGTAGTTGGAAGGTGGGTATCCTCTTGAAAAATAAATACCATATCAAAGATCCAAAAGAGAATTCAAACTCAATTGACCTCTTTCACACAGTTATTTGTCTCTATATGGTAGTCAATAACATATGAGCCCACCCAAAGTAGGTACTCCCTAATACCATTTCAATGGGCATCATTTAAATGTTGAATGCCTGATGTTGTCCATGCAGGCTCATCACTTACATTATTACCGCTACTATGGATTTGGTATCCAATCTATGTATATCCAATATGGATTGCTCCATCATGGGAAATTGATCCCTATGTACTATTATACATATATTTTACACCCTTGATATAAGGAACATGAATATACAGTATTCCTAGTCTAAATAAGTGAAATATGTGAAGACTAAAAGATCCAAATCAATTGTTTATATGCTTATAGATATTTGGAAGTGATTTTTTTTTAATAAAAGTGGGAGCCTCATGGTTATTTTGAACAAGAACCATGATTGGCCATAGATAAGAACACCATGGACACATCTCAAAATCCCTAAATCAAGGAAGAAATATTGGGAATCGAGAAAGTTACAAGTTTGGATCATGCATGGACAACAATTGTATGACATGCATGTTCTCTTGACTTCAACCTTGTCACCTCCCTAGCCTTTAAATGGAATATGCATGGCTAAGACATGGATATACACAAAGTGATATAAAAAATACAAGCACTAGGAGAATTCAAAGAAATTGAAAATAGCATGAAGCTCATGTCTTCGTTGTTGAGAATAAGTTTCATATTACTTCCTTATATGTGTAGGAATCTTGAGTGGAGACCAAAGGATCACTAGATTCATTCTTCCATGTGACACAAGAGACCATAGATCACCATCAACAAAGGATCAAAAAGTGTGCCTAAGGATAAAGAATCAAGAGCTCTAGCGAAAGAGATGCAACAATTAGAAATCAAGTCTTCATGCTACTATAATGTTTCCTTTTCATATTAATGAGATCGATATTCTTTCCCCACTCCCAAATATTTTGCATTAATCATGTGTTTGATTTTGTTATTAATTTGGATGGTGATTGATTTAACTAAAGTAATTTAAATTCATATACTTATTTATTATCAATATGAGAATGGATTTGATAAAGGTAGTTGTTTGATATGTGTTGATGTATAGGTACATTGTTGTTAGAATAAAATAACCCCATTGATGTATAGGTTTTCCTTCTTTCCTTGCTTTTTCGACAAAATAAATGTAAAGGCTGACCATAGCCATTGTTGTTGGGTCCTATATTTTTCTGATTTTGTACTGACATGCATTCATGCTTAAGGGGGGTGTTAGAGTAAAATAACCCCATCTAGAATAGGAAGTGGTTGTAAGAGTCATGCTGGATGAGTATGCTCTACTTTTTTTTGATGACATACCACACATGATATAACATAATCCATCACCTCCTTCTTCAACCCTTTCCAAGTGAACCTTTCCTTCACTTTCTTGTAAGTCTTCACAAACCCCGGATGTCCTGCTAGAGGCACATCATGGGAAGCCTCAAGGATATTCTTCTTTAATGAGGATTCTGATACTAAAAAGATCCTATCCTTATGATGGATGATATCATTGAGAATATTTTAAGTATCATCATGAGTTAGTCCATCAAACAAATCACAAGCAAACTGATTCTTTGTATACTCTACTCCAAGCTGTGCTTTCCAATCATAATAAAAATTGATCAATGCAAATGCTGGTTTTCTAGAAAGAGCATCAGCTACAATGCTCATCTTACCCTTCTTGTATTCAATGTCAAAGTCAAATTCTTGGACCTTACTTACCCACTTTTTTTGCCTATCATTCAGCTCCCTTTGGGTCAGGAAGTGTCTCAAACTGTTATGATCAGTCTTGATGATGAACTTACCACCTACTAGATATTGTCTGAACTTGACTAGTGCATGCATTATGGCTAGAATCTCCTTATCATAGACTGAATATAGTCTCTCACAGGGCTGCAAATTTCTACTTTCAAAGGCTAAGGGATGTTTGTTTTACATCAAGACTTCTCCAATTCCATTCCCTGAAGCATCACACTCAAGAACAAAAGGCCGAGAAAAACTTGGAAGTGCAAGAACATGACAACTGCTCATTACCTCTTTCATCTTATTGAATGCTTTCTCAGCTTCCTATGACCAATTGAAATCTCCTTTCTTAGTAAGGTCTTCCAAAGGAGATGTTAAATTTGAGAAACCTTTGACAAAGTTCCAGTAATAAGTGCATAATCCAATGAATCCTCTCAATTCAGTGAGATTTTTAGGACTTGGGAAATCCACAATAGTTTGGATCTTCTCCATGTAAACCTTAACTACCTCTTTCCCAATCACATGACCAAGATACAAAATCTCAGTCATCTCAAACTCACACTTGGATAGTTTTTCATAGAAATATTGATCTTCCAAGGTTGTTAGTACAATATCCAAATGGTGCAAATGCTCCTCCCAAGTTCTACTATAGATTAAAATATCATCAAAGAAAACAAGTACAAACTTACAAAGCTTCCCACTAAACACTATGTCCATGCAAGATTGAAAAGTTGCAGGTGTATTGGTTAGGACAAAAGGCATAACCAAGAACTCAAAGTTCCCATGGTGACACCGGAAAGTTGTCTTCTAGATGTCTTCTTCCCGCATACTGATTTGATGGTAACCAGAGTGAAGATCAATATTTGAAAATTACTTGGCCCCATGGAGTTCATCCATGAGCTCATCCATCCTTGGGATAGGATATCTGTTCTTGATAGTCTTCTTGTTGAGATCTATGTAGTCTATGCACATGCGCATGGTATCATATTTATTCTTCACAAGGACCACAAATGATGCAAAAAGACTTGGGCTTGGTCTAATGAATCCCAGGTCAAGCAATTCCTTGATGGTTCACTCTATCTCATCCTTGAATCTTTTTGGGTGCTTGTAAGGATGGACTTTGATAGTTGGGGTGACTATCTCAACCCAATCCTATGATCCACTCCTCTATCAGGTGGCCTACCATGAGGAAGGTCCCCAAACACCTTCTTATTATTTTGGAGAAATTTTTGTATGTCTTATGGATATTGTGCTACTTCCAAAGACGTACCCTCAGTGGTGATTAGGAACTCTGCATCCCATTCAATGTCTCCATGCCTTAGTAAAGATCTCATACTATGTGCACTCACCACTTGTTTTGGGTAGGTTTTGATCCCTCTCAACACTACCTCTTTTCCATTTTCTCCTTTGAAGGTCATCTCCGGAATTCGGTAGTCTATGGAGTGCTTCCCAATATAATACAACCATTGTACTCCCAAAACCATGTTAGTATCAACCACAGTCACAACATAAAAGCTATATGTTATGGTATGATCCCCTATAGAAATATGCAATTTAGGAATCCATCTAGAACAATCCATAGAATGATTACCTGGAATGATAATATTGAAGCCTCCAAATTTTTCAGTAGGTAGCTTCCTCCTTTCGACCAGAGTTGAATCAATGAAGTTATGTGTTGCTCCTCCATCCACTAACACAGTGACTGATTTTCCTTAAACACTCCTATGAATCTGAGTGTATGGAAGCGAGGCAATCCTGACAATACTGCAATCTTTCTCACCTCGGGGGTAGGTTCTTCTTCTGCAGTCTCATAGGCCACTTCTGCATCTACTAGGGCCTCTTCTTATTCCTCCTCAGCTTCTCTCTCTAAGTAAACTTCAATGTAGTGTGATTTTCCTTTAGCACATCTGTGTCCTAGAACCCATGGTTCCTGACAGGTGAAATACAACTTCCTTCTTCTCAATTCATCTCGATCCTGTGAGTAGTTGTCCTTCTTGAAATTTCTAGAAGGGCCTTTCATGGGTGGCCTTTGATTCTTGAATTGAGTAGGACCAATAGTTCTAGGAGGAAATCTGGTCCTTGGAATAGAGTTTCGCAAGTCATGCTTGTTCTACTTAGTGCATCTTGCAAGGTAGAGGGTCTGTAGGCATTCACCAAACCTTTCAAAGGTTCTTCTAACCCTTCAATGAAAAATAGGATCAATATAGCTTCTGAGATATCAGAGACCATCATAGCTATTTTTTGAAACTCAGATATGTAAGTTTCAGAAGTTCCAGACTGCTTCACATGCGTTAGTTCTCTAAAGGTGATCTTAGGATCTCTTCTTTAGATTCTTTTAGCAAACCTTCTCGTGAACTCTTCATAAGTGGTCACTTGATAATGCCCAAGTGTTTTCAGGCCATGAAACCACCAATCATTGGCTTCCCCATCTAAGTGTAGAGTATTCAACTTAACGGAATCTCTCTCAACCATTGGATTTAATTGAAAATAAGTATCAAGCTTCTGAATCCAAGAGTTAGAAGTGCACTTCCATGAGCCTCAAAGTAAGGTAAATAAATCTTACCAATAACATTTCTTAACTTATAGTTCTGATTTGGTATCCGGAAGATTCCTTTCGAATTTTTCTTTTACTAAAGATCACATAAATTTTTGAATGGAAAATCTCTTATGTATTCTTCATTCAGTTTGAGGTACTCAACATATTTGTCTTCCCATGAAACAAGACCTTCACTTCGAACCTCAGGTTCCTCCCTTTTTTCTTCAGTAAAATTGGGCATAATAGGCCCGGAATGTAGCTGAGATTCATCTTGAATTCATTAGGGTTATTGTGAGGCCGAGTTATTGAGAAAATAGAGCCACCACTGATCTTCCTTTCGCCATGTGGGGTACCATTGTTTCTCCCCTCTCCATTTATGTTTCCTAGCTGCTAAGCTAAGAACTCTCTGGTCTCTTTTACAGATTGAACAATATTGTGAGAGATGTCTTGTAATCCTTTCATCATGCTTTGAAAAAAGAGCTTGAACTCATCTTTTTCTTCATTGTGAGACATATTTGAATCTCCTTGTAGCTTTCCTTTAGTAGAATTGATTTCTTCTCCCTCTTCCTCCTCTGATAGAGGATCCTTCTTCTTAGAATCTGAGTAGCTTTTTCGAGTCATAGAAATATTTCAAGAGAAGGTTCAGATCGGGACCATGCTTTGATACCACTGTAATGTACCAACTAGGATTAGTGATACAAAAACTCACTACCTTGGAAGACTCAATGAAAAACAATGGATTCAGGGGGCTAGTTTGACTGTAGCTAGGAAAAATAAAGTTATCTGGATAGGAGGAGGATTATGTTAGATGATGATACATTTTCACAAAGCATTGGGACCATTGATGTTTCAAATTCATCCAGGCTGAAATATACTCCAATGCTCCTGGGCACCCCAACATATGCAAACTAGTACCTCAACTATACATTGACTGGAAGATATGGGTGAAGGATTACGAATCAAGGAGGACAATTAAAATAAAATATAATTAAATATACATTCATGGTTCGTTCGAGCAAGTTTGAGGAGGTTCTAAGAAATACTCACAAAGATACAAGCAAAATGGCCTTCTAGGATTGCACAACTAAGCAATTTCAGGATCTCCAAAATAGTTAGGAAGGATCACAAAATTATGATATCGGGAATGGATTGAGTCATTTAAAATATTAAATAACATCAAAAACAAGAATCATCTCATTTTGATCAATACTTATTCATTTATCTAAGACAATATGGAAACTAGCTCAAATCTATGCAAATCTAGCAGGGGTGTGGAAAAACTCAGAACAATTCAGATTTATGCATTACAAAAGTTCATTACTGATATCATAGGATCAATATAACAGAAATTACATCATATGGGATCCATGAGGCTTCTCATAAAATTCCAAAGATTAAATCCTCTACAATACAATAGACTAGCACTGGAAATCACTGGAAAACTAGAGAATTCAAACCATATGACTCATGACACTTTATCTGAGCTTAAAAACAGACTTGAATTAGCTATAGGACCTGAAATAAAATCATTGAAAATGGATTGATTCCATCATCCTCTCATAGGAAGCAAGGGCACATCACCCAGCTTGGACTAGGGGCACATCTCCCAAGTCTCCGAGGCACAACTGCACTCAAACTGACAAAAGATGTGAAGGGAGTGCGCACTCCTTTATTTATAGATGGAGGATTACCTGAGGATAAATTATCCTTGAATAATGCACCCTCATGAATGGATAATGAAATCTTGCTTTCCTTATTTTTCCTTTTATGCTTTGCTTTTTGCTTTCTGCTTTCTGATTTAGCTTTTTACTGCTTTTTATGGCTTTTCTGCATTATCCTGCTTTTCTGATTTGATCTTGCTTTCTGCTTTTTTGCTGCTTTTCCTGATTTTTTGTTGCTTTTCTGATTTGCACCATCTTTATTTCCTTTTTCCTGATTTTCTAGATTTGGATGCTTTCTCCTAACTTCTTCTGCAAGTCATCTCTCAAGTCAACCGTATCCACTAAGGCGCACTTGTGGAGCATTATCATCTTTTATTTAAGATAAAATTACTTAATGGATGAAAATAATTATTTTCAAGTGCATAATAAACTTTAGGAAAAAATAAATTGTACTCCCTAATTAATTAAATTCCTGAAATTCAAAATTAACCCCAAGTAAATGAAGTTGTATCCTCAACCCAAGGGATTGGTTGGGTTAGGAATTTGATCCAATGATCATTGTTGAGTGGACATGACAAGAGACTGAAAATATTCATCCATGGCTGCTTTCCATATGGGATCTTTGGAGGCCTCATCATATGATATAGGATCAGATCCTATCATTAGATAACATCTTTCAGGAAGATGAGGATCACTGGCAGAAAATGCACAATGTGCATTGTCAATTTGAGATCTAGTCTTCCTAGTATCTTGAGGATCACCTACAGGCTCTCGTGTTGCTTCAATGTTTTTTTCATCCCACTTAGGTCTTTAAGGTTGATTAGGATCTACAATCATATGCTCTTCTTAATCATCATCAGACTTAGAATCAGAAGATTCACTTGAGGCATCACTTACTTCATCAGGTGGTGGATGTGAGCACTCTCCTTCTTCCAATTGAATTGTCTACAAGGGTTCTTCTTCAAATTTCACACTACTTTCAATGAATTTATTTTGAATAGTCAGATTGAGCAATGTGTAACCCTTTGAATCTCCGGGATAGCCAAAAAATATGCATGGTTGGCTTTAGGGATGAAAATCCCTTATCTTCTCAGGAGGTATTCTAGCCCATGCTTTTGAGCCAAAAACTCTGAAATGTGACACATCTGGATTGTATCCAATCCAAGCTTCAAAAGGAGTCATACCTTTCAAGGCTTTGTGTGGCACTTTATTCTGAATATAGGATGCACAATTAATGGCTTCATCCCAGAGTCTTGGAGACAGAGACTTGGAATCTAGCATGTAGGTGTCTATCTCCTTAAGGGATCTATTATTCTGCTCTACCACACCATTTTGTTGAGGTGTGTAGGGAACAATATGTTGCATTTGAATGCTAGTATTAGCACAAATTTGTTGCAAATCAGACTTGACATATCCCCCCCCCCAATATCTATTCAAAGGGATTTAATCTTCCTACCATACAAATTCTCCACAAAGGATTTAAAAATGGTGAAAAAACCAAAGACTTCTGACTTGTACTGGAGAAAGTAAACCCAACAATATCTTGAGTATTCATCAATGAAAGTGAGAACATACTTTGCATTGCTGAAGCACAAGTTATGGAAAGGACTTGAGATATCACTATGGATCAACTCAAGGGGTTTAGAAGTTCTCTCTACTCTACCTCTCTCATACTTGCGCTTAGGGTGTTTTCCAAGGATGCAACCTTGACAAATTCCTTTTGAAAATTTAATATTTGGTAGCCCATCTGTTTGATCTAGAAATTGTACCTAGACTACAAAGGTACAAGCTAGAATATCCAATAGGAAAAAAAACTGGAAAAATGGTTTAATTTTTTATAAATTGTGAAGGAAATATGCATGGATAAGGTAAATAAATACAAACAACAAACAATAACTAAATCAAAAAACAATTTTGAAGATCTGAACAAAAAGTATGAAACATAGATATAAATCACATACATACAATAAATAACTTGGCTGAGTCCACAAACTTAAAAGCACCTCAGGATAAAAACCTTTATCAAGAAATGAAACGATAATAAAGGTGATCAAACTGATCATAAACATCAACTAAAATATAGATCAAAACATGGCTCATATAATATGTTTCATTCCAAATGTACAGTATTCAAAACTCACTGAGAGTTTGTCATATGTTTCTGGTACAATAACTTAACATCATCTAACCCTTTCCAGAAAAAAAAAAATATAACCCCAAACCCTTCTGTCCTTGCTACTTTTATAATTACAAAAAGGAAGTTCAAAATCCATCGTTTAGGGATTCGAATATGTTCAACAATTTACAAACAAAAAGGAGTCTTCAAAAATAGTAAAACTAATTCCTAAAAGTATGCCTTTATATCTATCATCAAAGATGCGTCATTGAAGTTTGTTAGACAACTATAGAGCCATCTGGATCTTAGATTTGTCAATATGCCTCTGCCAAAATTGTCAATCCATCCAATGCTTGTGATCTCTTGAGGATTCAAACCTGTTCTGCTTCTAATACTTGAACCTTGTTTGATAGTTCTGTATTATGCTTGGTTAATTCTTCAATATGTCCCTGTGCATTCTTTTTCCTCTTAAGACTTCTTTTGCTGCTGAAATGAGCTCTTGATAATGGCCATTCACTTCTTCCATATCTTCTCTTAATATTCTATTTGCTTGCATGAGCTTATCATTTGCATCATTCAAATATTCATTTTGGACTTTATACTGCTATAATGACTTTTTGAGAATTTCAACTTCTGAATCTATCTGGATTGCTTCTTGATGTACTGGATTTTGTTCTTTATCTGAGCTTGATGGAGTTTCTAGCTTTTTAATAAGAAGGTCTTCTTGTGCTTCATAAATCCTCTCTGACTCCTTTTCATTTATCTCCTCTGTTGAAACTTCCAGATGAAAATTTCTTGAGCTCGTTCCATGTTCAAAACTTTGAATTTTTTCCTCCTCGAGAACTTCACAACACTTCTCCAATGGTTCTGTCAAACCTTGATGAATATTTTCTTTATCTTTAAAGAGTTGTTGTGGATTCAACTCTACCCTTTTTCCCTTCAATTCTTCATCACTTGAAGAATCCTGAATTGTAGTAATTTTTTCCTTTTCCAATTTAGGGTTTAAAGCTTTTTTCATATTCAATCTTAACTTGTTTGATGTCTTGGTCTTGGGTCTCCATTTGGGCATTTTGGGTTTAACTATAGACTTGATATCAGCTTCAACAGTGAGGGAAGGAAACATACCTTCCTATATAAGCCTCTCCTTGGTAACAAAAGGGGTATCAAGGGCATGAGTAATTTCTTCATTATGTGATGCTAAGGGCTCTTCCTGTGGTATATGTTCATGTTCTGCTTCGTTTGGCTTCACAAAATATTCTTTTAAACCACATCCTTCAACTAGGTTTACCTCTTTGACCATGTTTCTTTTTAACATTTTTGTGATGTTGGGTTGTTTTTGAACTCGATGTCTTCCTTGCAAATTCTTTTGCTTACTAACTGATTTTTCAGCTTCTTCCTAGTTTGTGCTTTTCTATGGTTCAAATCCAGACCAAAATAAGAAGTGCTGCCAACCACGGTTCCTCTTCTTAAGCTCTGTTGACACTATCAACTTAACCGGACCGTAATGAAAGAAAGATTGATTTGTATGGTCTATGTGTCCCTTTACCCTATTAGACATTTTAATGAGGCTTTTCAAGAAGTAAAAGGGTAAATTCATCTTTAATTGATCGTTTATATGCAACAAGAACCTGAAGTGGTATTTGTACATTGTAGCAAACCTTCCTTCACAGGTTATGTAATGCTACACAGTCCTAATGACCTCTCTCCATTCAGGTTTGACAGCGCTGAGGTGAATGCCTTTGTTCCAATCCAGAGATTCAAATTCAGGCAACAGAAATGAACTTGTATCAAATTCGAATGGAATCTTTTTGAACCAGCACCCCCCTCGATAGTTATACCAGTCACCTCAGCTATCAATTCTTCAGTCAATTCAATATTTAGGGTTTGGAATTGAACACAAGAGTTTGAAAAATTCTGAGGAAAGGATCGAGTGACCTCCAAGTTGTAACCTGTAATTTTCTCAAAAAAGGAGAACTAGCCAGCCCTTCTGAATAGTTATGTGCATTCGGGTAAATCCTTCGCCCATTCGGTGCTAACTGGTTCCAATCTACATGTTTTTCCGCTCTTCTTCATGTTTATTTCTTCACTGTATACCTGTTGTGTCTGAAGTGGACTTCTTTCAACCATCGAACAGATGTCAGGGTACTCTGCAGCGATGAAAACTCGTGTAGATAGGGTTAACCCGTGGTCTATGCTTTCATAATGAGGAGCAATGCATCTTGACAGATGTTACGGTTTTCTTGACCAAAATCTCGGGACAATCTTTCATAAAAACTAGTGCATGAAACTAGAGATGCGCCGACCATGAACTTCAATGATTCAGGATTCCAGTAGCATCCTTATGTGTGAAATCTAATGATTACGCTACGGGAATGTATTAAATCACATTTCACTCATAAAATGTTCACAAAAATTTAATCAAAGGGTTAGTAATGATATTGAAATATATATTTGAAGACCCAAAGGAATATTTAATGATTATAAGCCATATTTCAATCCAAAAATAAAATAAAAAGACTTAAATGGTATAACTAAAGTAAATAATAAAAATGAAAAATAAAAACGAAAAACAAGAAATAGAGGTTAAAATTGGGGTACAATTTGAGCTTTAACACCATCAACCATAGAAAACTTGTGCAAATCATGCAAATACTTATAGTTAAGGTGTCCAAATATCTCATGCCATAGCTTGCTGGTTTCATTGGCATGAGTCAGGAGTGCATTGGGTGTTGAGTAGGGAAGAAAATGAGAAAATTTGTAAACTTTTGAGTCATTTCATTCCAGTGTAAAGTTAATTGTTGATTGTGTCACTCCTCTTGCTAATTCCACATTATATCACCAGCTTGTGGGGAGTTTGATATATTTGACACATAACAAACCAGATATCTCTTTTGCTATCAGCATGGTTTCGAGGTTTATGAAAAAAACTCATGAAAGTCATTGGACAGCAGCAAAAAGGATTCTCAAATATTTACAGGGGACATTGCATTATGGTGTGTTCTATTCTAGTAGGGATACAATTTCACCTCTTGGTTATATATATTTTGATTGGGCGGGGGATGCTTCAAATTGAATGTCTACTACAAGGTACATCTTTCAACTTGTTTCAGGTCTAATTTCATGGTCTAGTAAGAATTTGAGAACTCTTTATCTTTCCTCTTGTGAAGCAGAGTACATGGAAGCTAAGGAAACAGCTAAAGAAATAGTGTGGATCTGGCATGTTCTGATAGAGCTTGGTCTAGTACAGAAATATCCTACTAAATTAAGATGTGACAATCAGAGTGAAATTCAGCTTGCATACAATTCAATGTAACTCCAAGACTAAACACATTGACTTGGATACTCATTACATTCGAGACCTTGTTGCGGAGGGTGTTATTTGTTTGGGGTATTGTCTCACATAAAAGAAAGCAACTGCTATATTCACCAAATCCATGACGGAAACAAAGTTAATGTATCTTCGCAGTCTGTTGGGAAAGAGGGAAGTTTCCATCAAGGGGGAAAGCTAGTGTAATTCCATCTTCCTCCATTTATGTGTTGTTCTCCCAATCATCATTAAGAGGGAGTGTTGGAATGTTTAATTTTAATATTACATGTGTAATGATGTCTATTATGATGTCAAAAGATGTCTTATCTAGCATTAGAAGGCATAAATAACTCTAATCTTATGTAAAAAGGAGTTATCCCACATGCATCATGGATTAATATGCTCATATTACCATTCATTATATAAAGAGGGGGGAAATCATTTATCCCACGTGTATTTTGAGAGGTTATTCTTCCATAACTCTTGGTATATAATAGAGGTGAGGGAGAGCCTTTGGGAATGCCAAGCATATATTGTGGAATGCATTGTGATGTTATTGTAAAGCTGTAAAACATATGTGAGGTGGAGCTCTCTTGTAATATTGGATATTTATGAAGATCAATAGAATACCAAGCCTTGCATGGATGTTTCCCATTTGGGGTTTTACCACGTATATCTGGTGTATTGCTCTCTTGTCTCTTGTTCTTACATGATTATCATTGCTTATGTGGATAGAAGGATAGACTAGTAATATCTTTGTTATTCATTTACATGATAGTGTAAATTTATTGTTGTATGTTATGCATATTCTCAATATTCTAACAATACAAGACAAGTTGAATATCGTGAAAAGATTAGTGTAGGTATTGTATTACTAGTCCTTTGAGTTATTAACTTTCCTAATCAACATAAAAGATAATAGATTATGTAAGGAATTAGAATGGGATTGAACAAGATTAAAAAATGGCAATATGAGGAACAAGATGCCCAAGAGGACATACCAAGGATTAGTGAAAAAGAGGCTCAATGCAATTATACAACATTGGAAAATTGTGTATTGGCGATCTTATGCTTTGAAAGGGATGTCACCATTGCACTCAACAAATGCCATCATTTGCACGAAGCTATCAAGAAAGTGATTAAAAGTTTTCATATGCCACAACTGGGCAAAATATTCACACTTCAAGTAATTTTTGAATGTATGAGAAACTTGGAAGAGATTAATCATCCAGCAAAAGAGGATCTCCATAGGAACAACCCCAAGTATCATGAAAGAAGTGTTGAAGGAACAAATCTCAATTCATTCAAAGGAAAAAAAGTTAATTAATTCATCTATCAACACACTTAATAAAGGCATGGGTCCCATGCCAAAGGAACAAATGGTATATATAGTTTATCTTTAGGCATAGAATGGGTATATCTTCGCAACATGAAGTGTGGACAGCTTATTTTGAATACAAGGCCCATGATAGATTATGAATCTCAAATAATGCTAAATATTATTTAATTGTAAAATATTTGTTTAGAAAATAGAAAGGGAAAAGAAGAGTAAAATAGGCGTAACTATCAAGATAGGAACTCAAAATCCCAAGAGGTGGTTATTTTTAGGAAACTATAAATGCAACCTTGTAAATAGAGAAAGGGACTTCTGCTTTGCGCAATTTTTGTAAACTTTTTTATGAACTCTAAATAAGGAGAACAAAACTTTGGCAAACTTTTCCAAAGATCTTTAATTCTAGTGTGGTGGATGAATTGTGAATTTTTTTTGTCATTTGCTACAATGTTAGGATTGTTGTAAGGCTATGTTTATTTGTTGTGGACTATTCTTGTGTTAAAAAATCATATTCTTATTTATGTTGTTCTGAAAATGATTTCTCTCCTATTGTGAACTCGTGACTATAAACAAGAATTTGGTTATAAATTGTTCCTAGATTTATTATTTTTTATGATATTTCTACTATAATTTCCTATTTTTCTAGTCATGAATTTGTTGCATATATATACT
Organism: Larix kaempferi; assembly: GCA_027924585.1. Lineage (NCBI taxonomy): Eukaryota > Viridiplantae > Streptophyta > Pinopsida > Pinales > Pinaceae > Larix > Larix kaempferi. The sequence continues at coordinate 2,261,570 of BSBM01000566.1, read as the reverse complement.
TAATACTATGTTTCCTAGTTCTGAGATATTTACTCCTAAATAGCATAGGTAGATTAGAACTACATATTGCATGTATATAAGAATAATTCATGCATTCAATGTTTAACATTCCTATTTCTCATAACCAAAACCCAATGGTAATCGTCGGGTCATAATCTGGATGTGTTCCTTACTTTAAATAGTGTGAGGCCTAATTGGTACTTCACATTCAGGAGAACCATTATAGTTAAGGGAATTTCATCCATGTTAACACAATAGAACTAAACAAGTGTGATTTAACATTAATTTATGGGAACAAAGTGTCCAAATTCATAATTAATCTCTCTCTCTCTCTCTCTCTCTCTCACACACACACACACACACGCGCGCGCGCACACACACACACAATATGAAAATACATACTTTTCCACAACAAAAAATGTTATTAAATTACATATTCATCACTAGTACAAAATGACAAATGTGTGACTATGTGACCAAAAAAGTTAGTCATGACATTTTTTGTAAGCTAAATACTACCAAATTTGAGCAATTAAGTGACGCAGCTATAAGTGACAAACAAAAAATACTAATATAGTCAAGGATATACATATACAACTAGATAATGACTATTCTTGTCATTTGCTACAATATTAGGATTGTTGTAAGGCTATGTTTTTCTATTGTGGACTACTCTTGTGTTAAAAAACATATTTTTATTTATGTTGTTCTAAAAATGATTGCTCTCCTATTGTGAACTTGTGACTATAAACAAGAATTTTGTTATAAATTGTTCTTATATTCATTATTCTTTATGATATTTCTACTATAATTTCCTAAAAAAAAAATTTATAATCATGAATTTGTTGCATATAAATACTTGGTACTACGTTTCCTAGTTCTGAGATATCTACTGCTAGATAGGATAGGTAGATTAGAACTACATCTTGCACATAGATTAGAATAATTCACACATTCAATTTTTAACATTTCTATTTCCCATAACCAAAACCCAGTAATCATCTGGTCATAATCTGGATGGGTTCCCTACTTTAAATAGTATGAGGCCTAATTGGGACTTCATATTTGGGAGAACCATTGTAGTTAAGGGAAGTTCATCCATGTTGACACAATAGAACTAAACAAGTGTGATTTAACATTAATTTATGGGAGCAAAGTGTCCAAATTCATAATCTCTCTCTCTCTCTCTCTCTCTCTCTCACACACACACACACAATATGAAAATGCATACTTTTCCATAGCAAAACATGTTATTAAATTGCATATTCATCACTAGTACAAAATGACAAATGTGTGTCTATGTGACCAAAAAAGTTAGTCACGACATTTTTTGTAAGTTAAATACTACCAAATTTGAGCAATTAAGTGACGTAGCTATAAATGACAAACAAAAATTACTAATATAGTCAAGGATATACATATACAACTAGATAATGACTACATGAATATAAATTAGTAGTATGTCTAACTTATTAATCATAAATTATAACTTAAAAATTTAGGAATTAAAGTTACTTTCCTATTCAGGACTGCATCCACCTCTCCTAAGTATATTATTTAATTAAAAACAATAGGGGAATATAAAACCATCCTCTCTCTTAATTCCATTAATTTTCACTAATGAATCTTTTTGGTATGGTCTCTCTGCTAAGGTTTCAAGGGTTTCGTGGCTTAAAGCTATAGACCTAGTTATCCCCCTACTTCCTTCATTCCTCATTGGGTTGCTGATGATGGTTTATTTATTTTTTTGTAGGTGCAAAGGTTTGATGTTTTAAAATAATATCCCCGGTGATATATGGATCTAAAGCCTCACTTCTACATCCAAATGGACTCAAATATATTAGGTAAAAACATATTTTTTTTTATCTTCAATGTTTAATTTTTCCATCCCTATCCTATCACAACCATGGTCATAGTCATAGCCATGGTCGTTGCGAATGAGGACAACCCCCATGGGGTTGGTCATGGCCATGGCAGCGACAATAAGGAATTTCCACCATTACCATGGTCATGGTCAGCTCCAAGGGGCTCGATTCTTACCACAGCAGCCACAACTATGGTCGTGATCACGGCTTGCATGGCCGATAGGCCAGCCACTAGCCATCTCTCGTTTCTTTAATTATATATATATATATATATGTTCACGATTTAATAGAGTAAAAATCCACAACATATTCAAATATGACAACCATAATGCCTATACTCACCAGCACATTTTCATACTTCAATAGTGTAAAACATTACAACCATGTCACTCAATTTCAAGAGTAAAAACTACATCTTCTTAAATAATCAGAAAAATAGCGAAGAATTATGAAATAAAGAGAGAGCACAAAATGGATGCAAAATTGACATGTGGTAATTAATGACTCATTTAACAAGCAAATATATTACCAATTGATGGAAAACAATGACTAAATATACTGCATTTTAATGACAAATTAAACCACTGAATATGCTAGCAATTAATGACTCAAATTAACCAATAAATGACTAATCTAAATATGACTAAATTTTAGTCGCACTATAAGGGACTACAAATATAACACTCGTACTTGCCTCCCCCAAATTAGTTGTTTATATGCATGTTTTAGTTGTTTTTTCTAGTCACAAATTTGTCATTTGTATAGTGCATATACAAAAATAGAACACTTATATTTCAACAAAATAAATTCCAATAATGGTTAATGTAAGAGAATTTTATCGACCAACCATAGGCATATAGTGCAAACACCAAGCCCAAGTCAAGCTATGAGGCCACTAGGGCAAAGGAAACAAACTAAAAAATTCTATCTTAGTCAATTCAACCATTTTGATTCCATCTAAGCCAATATGCTCCTTATAGTGCACTCCAAGCATTGCATGGCACTTTCTGTTGGGATTTTCTATACTCCATCCTAGTCCTAACATCATTTTCCATTTTTCCATTTTCAGTCATGCATGCATTTTGTGCATGCATCCCATTCATCAGTCCCAACACCTAGTCCTCATTTAGATAGCCCCGGGAGCTTCTTTCTGATCAGTTTTAGCCCTCCTAGTGCTTAGTGCGCCCTCCTTTCACCTACCACTTTTGAAAGGTGCCCTCTCTCACCTACCACTTAGTTGCACTTCAGTTAGTTGAGTTATCTTTAGATCTTTCCTTGATTTAAGTCTAAATTGACTCCTCAATTGACTGTATCACTCCGATGGACCTCCACTGAGACTAGACTGCCTATTCTAACTCTAGTTAGCTCCTCATGCGCCCTCCACTAAGCCTCCTTCATTCAATTAGTGCCTCCATGTGCCAGTTACACCTACCATACTCAGTTAGACTCAATTTGACACTTGGTTGACAGTTACTTGTGCATTGATGACTCCACTGATGATGATCAGGACTCCTAGTTGTGCTCTGATGACACTCCACTGATCTTTTGATCTATCCATGCAGGCTAATTTGAATTACACCCTTGGTATTTGAATCCTGTGCATTGTATCATTATTGTTCATTATTTAGATTAATGAAACATGTGTAATTATTCTGCTCCTGTCTGGTTTCTACTACATCTTTGTTCTGTTGCTCATTCTTTCTACAATTCTTTCTTGTGAGGTATTCATCAGCTCTTAGATCTGCTATGGGAATTTCACATGGTATCAGAGCATGTTGAGAGTATATTCTATCTCCATTCTTGAGAGTTTTTTGCAGGTAATTCGAAGTTCCAGCAGTTTCACCTTGTATTCGCTCCAGCAGTTGAGATGAGCAATTCGAACACTCCTCTCACTCCTAGAATCCTTACTCCTTTCAATTACTTTGATTGGAAGATTGATATGGAAATGTCCTTGAGAAGCAAATCTCTACACAGGATAACAATGGGAAGAGAAACTGAACCAAATTCAACTATGGAGAGAGCCAAGCATCTGAATTGATTAGATGAAGCCTTTGGTTACATGTGCATTCATATTTCTAGAGATATAATGTTACATCTCGAAGGGTTGAAGACTCCAAGAGAGTTATGGTTGAAGTTAGAGGCCCTCTTTGGCAAACAAGATGAGCTAAGAGGCCATGCTCTGGAGAATGAATTGGTTTCCCTACAACCAAGCAGTTTTGAGACCATTCAAGAATTCTTCTCAAAATTCAAAGCTTTGGTTATGTAATCCAAGCAGTGTGGCATTGAGAAAAAGGAAGAGCAATTGGTGCTCTCCATTCTGAGAAAACTAGGATCTGAATTTTCTGTCTTTTTATCTACTTTTCACTCTGGATGAATGTCAATCCCTGGATGGAAGATGCCCACCTTAGAAGTTTTTACTGCATCCCTAATCCAAGAACAAGACAAATTGATCCAAATGGGTGCCATCAGTGCCTCCAAGGACCAAGCTCTTTTAGCTGGAGAGGAAAATAGTGCAAATGAGAAAGGGAGGAATAAAAGCAAGGACAAGAATCCATCTAAACCTAAGAAGAATGCCAAGTCAAGCCCATCAAAAGGGGCCTCCAGCTTCAAGAAGGACAAACAGAAAATATTTGATGGATCTAAGTGTCCCTACTGCAAGAAAGGGAACCACCCTGAGAGATCTTGCATGCACAAGAAAATAGATCAACTAACCAAGCTTCTTGAATAGAACAAAATTGTTATTCCAAAAGATGCAAAAGTGTCTGATTCTGGAAGTGGATCTGATGGTCATGAGGATTTCCATGCATTGATGGATGGATTTTCAAAGTCAAAGGCCCTCCTCATAGATTCTGGAGCCTCCAACCACATGGTTTCCTCTGAAGAATCATTTTCTTCTTTAGATCTCAAAGATGGGCCTACTATTTAGATGGGAGACAACTCTCAGATCTCTGCCAAAGGGTTGGGTACAGTACATATGTAGCATGACAAGTTCAAGAATGTTCTATTTTTTCCCTCCTTGATAGAAAATTTGTTGTCTGTATATCAGATGAATCACAATGGATCACCAAAGAAGGTGACTTTTGGTCCCGACACAGTTGATATTACAGAGATCTCTACTGGGAAGACTATAGCGAAAGGGTTTGAAAATCATGCCTCCAAGGCATATGAGCTCTCACATTTTATGCCCTTCTCTCTTCCTACTCCTTCGGAATCTGATGAAGAACCGAGTGACTCTTCTTCTAATCAAGATGAAGATGAATATATTGATGTTGATATCAAAGTTCAAATTTCAAGAAAATTCAGATTCAGATCCAGAACCAACACATGTTCTCAATCCAAAGCCAAGGCCAATATGGGCTCACACAGTCCTTGCAGCTACTGGGAACACAATTGAGGATTCATCTGATCACAGAACTACCAGATTTCAGCATCATTCCAACCTTGCATTATGCCATCTACCTCTTCCTGAGAGATGTAGCATGATGGTGGGGTTCACTCTTCCATCCCTTGGGAAGACTCATCATGATCCATTCATTCCAGTAGCAGAAAGGTTTCCTGAAAGACTTGCTTCGTCCAATACATCCTCTACACAGTGGGAGGCACATCAGAAGACCAGATCCAGATCTAGCAATTGCATTGGCATCCTACAGAAGATCAACTTGCCAAGTTTTTTGCAAAATTTTTCACTAAGGAAAGCTTCTTCCTTTTCTGCATAGTATGATGGTTCTTTGAGTTATTTACTGTTCTTTTGAGGGGGGTATTTTTCCCATGAGGTTTTCCCCATTTCCTCGTTTTATGGACAGTTCTTATTTTTATCATTTATTTGATTGTATGGGTGACCTTTGGTCCTAGTTACCAGGGCCCAGGATGGATTAAGGGGGGGTGTTGGGATTTTCCTATACTCCATCTTAGTCCTAACAACATTTTCCATTTTTGCATTTTCAGTCATGCATGCATTTTGCATGCAGTCATGCAATTGCATGCATCCCAATCATTAGTCCCAACACCTAGTCCTCATTTAGCTAGCCCTGGGAGCTTCTTTCTGATCATTTTTAGCCCTCCTAGTGCTTAGTGCGCCCTCCTTTCACCTACCACTTGTGAAAGGTGCCCTCTCTCACCTACCATTCAGTTGCACTTCAGTTAGTTGAGTTATCTTTATATCTTTCCTTGATTTAAGGCTAGATTGACTCCTCAACTGATTGTATCACTCCGATGGACCTCCAGTGAGACTAGACTTCCTATTCTGACTCCAGTTATCTCCTCATGCACCCTCCACTCAGCCTCCTTAATTCATTCAGTGCCTCCATGTGCCAGTTACACCTACCACACTCAGTTATACTCAGTTTGACACCTGGTTGACAGTTACTTGTGCATTGATGACTCCACTGATGATGATCAGGACTCCGAGTTGCGCTTTGATGACACTCCACTGATCTTTTGATCTATCCATGCAAGCTAATTCGAATTACACCCTTGGTATTCGAATCCTATACATTGTATCATTATTGTTTATTATTCAAATTAATGAAACATGTGTAATTATTCTGCTCCTATCTGGTTTCTATTGCATCTTTGTTATGCTGCTCATTCTTTCTGCAATTCTTTCTTGTGAGGTATTCATCAGCTCTTAGATCTGCTATGGGAATTTCACACTTTCTTCCACTACCATACACAACACAAGGAATATCTTATTTTTCTCTTCTCAGTAGTTCCTAGAGGATATTCTTCCCTTCCAGTGCTCTTTTATTTAGAGAGAGTCAAATCCAATGAATTCCTTATGGGAATAGCCTGTAAAAAAATACTTGGCCCTCAAGATTCCAATGAGTATCAAATACACATCCCCTGAGGTGTAGTCTAATTAGTGATAAGGTGCACTGTTAAGGAGCTCCTTGTGACGTCGTGGATTCAAATCTCAATCGAGCTTTGTATGACGTGTGTGGGGCAACGTTGGAATCAATAAGACAAGACTGTGTGCTAATTATTAGAAAGGCAAAACCCTCGAAAAATAACATGAGCAGAAATATGAAATTCTTGCCCTCGGGAATCTAAGAAATAATGACAGTTTAATTATTCTCAAGGAAGATAAGGGTGGGGATGCGGTGTTAATGAAAAATGAATATTATGAGAGCAAGATGTTGGATCATCTCTATTTGAGTGGTAGCTACAAGAAGCTTAAAAGTAACCCTATTTCGAAAGTAATGAAAGAGGTGAAGAAGGTAATCAATGAATCTAATTTAGACGATAAAACAAAGAAGAAACTATATCCAGGAAGAGAAATTACCCTAAGAATTTATGGATTACCCAAGATCCATAAAGAGGGTGTTCCCTTGAGACTAATTGTTAATACAATTGGCTCACCCACCTATGAATTGGCCAAGTATGTAGCAAAAATATTGAGCCCCCTTAGTTGGAAACATTGAATCCCATATTAAAGACTCTAATGATTTTGTAGGAATCATAAAAGATGAGAAGCTGGATCATCATGATATCCTTATTAGTTTTGATGGTGTCTCACTTTTTACAAGGATTCCCTTAGGTGATGCAATCCATGTCATTAAATATGTCACAGATCCACAGACATATCGGTTAGCGGAAGTTTGTCTAAGGTCAACCTTCTTTAGTTTCAGAGGGAACTTCTATGAGAAAACCACTAGTGTATCAATGGGATTCCCACTCTCTCCTATAGTTGCTAAATTATTCATGGAACATTTTGAAAGGAAATCTATTGAGTCCTATCATCTAAAACCAACCAGATGGAATAGGTTTGTTGATGATACCAACGTAAGATGGCCTCATGGAAGCAATGAACTCAACAAATTCTTTGAACATCTTAACAACCTATCCAATGATATCAATTTCACAATGGATTTGGAGGATAATGGAAGTATTTCATTCTTGGATGTACTAATATCTAGAAAATGTGATGATTCTCTAGGACATTAGGTCTACAAAAAGAAGACTCACACAGAAATCTACCTTCACGCCAACTCTCATCACCACCCCTCCCAAAAGATGGGCGTCCTTGTTAGAAAAATAGGATCGCAAAGCAATAACAATAAACATAAATGCAAATATAATCACACACACATTACAAGAGAGACACAGATATATTGTGGTTCACCCCAACTTGGGCTATGTCCACACTGAATTTTCCAGTCCTTATTATTATTATCGTCCAACAAGGTGAAGGGATACAACCTGCATCACAGTCGCTGCACTTCCTCTTCACTATCTCACAATCTCTCTCCTGATCTTAGAGATCTTTACAATGCATAAAACCTAATAATTATTAACCCTAGCCGTATTACAATGACTTTCTTTTATAAGGGAAATACAATGGGAAAATACCACGGGATACCCAAAACCATGGGCCCGAAAACAGCTGGCGAAAACAGCCCCAAAAAATTTTCTCGAGGGCTTTGCCCCCAAACTGCCTTTTTCGGGGGGGGGTCGAGCCGGGATCATAACCAAACCTGGGGTACAGACACAGCTGAATCATCATCTATGAGGCTGAAATATTTGGCTCCACAACCAACAATCTCCCACTTGGAGACTGATCACGACAACTCCACCACTGCTATACCTTGGAATTGACAAATTTCTCATCTTCACCTTCATGCTAGAAGGCCAACTGAAACCGAGCAGGAACTCAATTTCTCTCTGGTCACTACCTTTGTGAACATGTCTACAAGATTCTGGCTAGTATGTATCTTTTCCAGCTTCAATGGTTCATCTTCCATAACAGAGCGTATGAAATGGTACTTGAGCTGTATATGTTTAGTCCTGGAATGGAATGTTGAGTTCTTTGCAAGATGAATGGCACTATATATGTCACTATACAACCTGCTATCCTTCTTCTTCTTACCTACTTCCTCCATAAACCTCTGCAACCAAATCATCTCTTTACTAGCCTCTGTAATAGCAACATACTCTGCTTCTGTTGTTGAAAGTGCAACAACCTTCTGCAGTCTCGAAATCCAACTTACTGTTGTTCCACCTATAGTAAACACAAACCCTGTGGTGCTCCTCCGGCTATACTTATCACCTACCATATCTGCATCAACATATCCTTGTAGAACAGTGTCTGAACCTCCAAAACATAATGCCTGAGTGGTGGTACCTCTCAAATACCTGACAATCCACTGTACTGCCTTCCAATGTTCTTTACCTGGATTGTTCATATATCTGCTCACAACTCCCACTGCTTGTGCAATATCTAGTCTTGTGCACACCATGGCATACATCAAGCTACCAACTGCTGATTGATAGGGAATCTTGGACATGTAATCTGTCTCTTCCTGTGTCTTGGGACACATTTCCTTACTTACACTGAAATGGCTGTCCAAAGGTGTATTTACTGGTTTTGCATTCAGCATTCTGAACCTCTCCAACACCTTTTGTATGTACTCGCTCTGAGACAATGTCAATTTGAAATTTTTCCTGTCTCTTGTTATTCTCATACCAAGGATTTGTTTTGCAGCACCCAAATCCTTCATCGCAAATGAATTAGCTAGATTCCTTTTGAGTACATTTATATCCTGCATGTTAGACCATGCAACAAGCATGTCATCCACATACAATAACAAGATAATATATCTTTCATTGTCTAGCTTCTTGAAATAAACATAGTGGTCAGAATGACATCTACTATAACCTGGTTCTATCATAAACCTGTCAAATTTTAAATACCACTACCTTGGAGCTTGCTTCAAGCCATACAAACTCTTTTTCAACCTGCACACCAAATTCTCCTTACCTTTGACCTCATACCCCTGTGGCTGCTACATATATATCTCTTCCTCCAAATCCCCATGGAGAAAGGCTATTTTAACATCTAACTATTCAAGATGCAAATATTCTACTAGACTTAAAATAGTCCTAATGGAAGTCATCTTAACAACAGGAGAAAATATTTCATCAAAATCTATACATTTCTTCTGTGCAAACCCCTTTACAACAAGGCTGGCCTTGTATCGCTTCTTGCCTCCTTCTTCTTCCTTCAACCTGTAAATCCATTTGTTCTGGAATGCTCTTTTACCAGCAGGCAACTGAACCAGATCCCAAGTCTGGTTTCCTACCAATGAGTCCATCTCCTCATTCATGCCTTGCTCCCACTTCTTTCTAGTTTCCACCTGCATTGCTTCTTCGTAACATTCTGGTTCACCAGCATGAGTCATCAACAAATAATACATTGAAGGAGAGTATCATTCAGGGAGTCTACTTAACCTGATAGATCTTCTTGTAGTTGCAGGAGTTTCAGGTACTTGTTGTTGTTCTTGATTTTCTGGCACCTTTGCAACTTCATTTTCTTGAATTTCATCAAGTACTGTGTACTCTGTGGTTTTCTTTTCCTATTTCTTTCCCTGCAACTGATCTTTATACATGACCTTTTCATTGATTATCATATCTCTACTCCTAATGATTTTGTTATTTTCATAATCCCATAAGCGATAACCAAATTCATCAACCCCATATCCAATAAAAGTTAAATTTCTTGGATTTAGCTTCAAGCTTTGTTCTATTTTCTTTATCAATATGGACAAATGCTTCACAACCAAACGTTCTAAAAAATGAGTAGTTTACCTTTTTATATGTCCATGCCTCCTCTAGAATACCACCATCCAAAGCACTTGAAGGTCCTCTGTTTATTAAATAAACAGCAGTATTTACAGCATCCGCCCAAAACTGTAAGGGAAACCCTGCATGCAGTCTCATACACCTTGCACGCTCCATGATCGTTCTGTTCATCCTTTCTGACACACCATTTTCTTGTGGTGTTCCTGGGACTATCTTCTCTCTATGAATCCCATGGTATGAACAGTAACTATCAAACTCCTTGCCGCAGTACTCACCTCCATTATCAGATCTGAGACACTTCAACCTTTTCCTTGTTTCATTCTCAACCAAAGCTTTCCACTTCTTAAAAGTAGCAAACACATCAGATTTTTGTCTAATGCAATAAACCCAAGTTTTCCTAGTTGCATCATCAATAAATGTAACATAATAATGAGAACCACCAAGATATTGTACCTGAGCCGGTCCCCATACATCTGTATGCACTAGCTCTAACTTTTCATTCTTCTTCTGTTTCCTAACCCTGAGAAATCTAACTCTCTTTTGTTTTCCATATACACAGTTTTTACAGAATTCTAAACTTACCTGCTTCAAATCTGGCAGCAACTTCCTCGAGTGGAGAATCTGCATCCCCTTCTCACTCATGTGTCCAAGCCTATGGTGCCACAATGCTGTATCTGTTCCTATGGAAGCTAAAGAGATAGAATGGTCAGTATTATGAGGACATAAATACAACGTACTTATCTTGTCTCCTTTTGCTATCACCATTGATCCTTTAGTGATCTTCCACCACTTTTCTCCAAATGTAGATAGACAACCGCCATCTCCCAACTACCCTGCTGAGATCATATTTCTTTTCATAGTAGGAATATGCCTAACATCTTTTAACAGCCAGTCAGTTCCATTCTTAACTTTTATCCATACCTTACCCATTCCAACAATTTTACATGGTTCATCATCACCCAATCAAACATGTCCAAAATCGCCAGGAATATACTCATGAAAGTATTTCCTACGAGGTGTAGCATGACATGAAGCTCCTGAATCTACTACCCAATAATCACTAGTATTATCTAATGCAAGAATCAAAGCATCTTGTAACGCATCACCTGCTACATTTGCTTCCTGGGTAGTTTCCTTATCTGCATCTCGTTTCTTCTTTAGAGATCTACAGTCTTTCATCAGATGTCCTTTCTTTCCACAGTTCCAACACTCTATTTTTCCCAGTCTGGACTTGGATCTGCCCGTTTTAGACTTGCCACGATTACCTTGGCTCTTTCCTCTCTACTTTTGTCTTCCCCTGCTCTCCATGGTCAACGCATTACCTGATGTCTCATCTGTGCTTTTTCTTCGCATTTCCTTGCTAAGAATAACATCATCAAATTTCAAGGTGTTTGAACCAGAGACAGAGTTACTTACAGCCATGACCAAGCTATTCTAGCTTTCTGGCAATGAACACAAGATTAGAAGATCCCTAACCTCATCATCAAAGTTCACACTTACAGAACTTAGCTGATTTGTAACCGTATTAAACTCATTTAAATGATCAGTAACAGATCCACCTTCAGACATCTTCATATTAAATAAACGCTTCATTAGAAATACCTTGTTGGAGGTCGAGGGTTTTTCATACAGCTTACCCAGTGCGCTCATCAAACCCTCCATTGTTGTTTCTTTTGAGATATTGAAAGCCACCAACGAAGCCATGCTCAGCCGTATTGTTCCCAGAGCCTTTCTGTCAAGAACCTCCCATTCTTCGTCCTTCATGGCCACTGGCTGCTTTGCTCTTCCTCCCAATGGTAGGAATAGATCCTTCTGGTACAGATAGTCCTCCATTTGCATCTTCCATAACTGGAAGTTTTGGTCGTTAAACTTCTCGACCTTAAACTTTCCTTCTTCCGCCATTGCTCCCACTAGAACCAGAAACCCTAGATTCCTGCGGGTTTATCTGCCAAATAGACCTTTGGCTCTAATACCAATTGTTAGAAAAACAGGATCGCAGAGCAATAACAATAAACGAAAATGCAAATATAATCACACACACATTATAAGAGAGACACAGATATATCGTGGTTCACCCCAACTTGGGCTACGTCCACACTGAATTTGCTATTCCTTATTATTATTACCGTCTAGCAAGGTGAAGGGATACAACCTGCATCACAGCCGCTGCACTTCCTCTTCACTATCTCACAGTCTCTCCCCTGATCTTAGAGATCTTTACAATGCATAAAACCTAATAATCATTAACCCTATCCGTATTACAATGACTTTCTTTTATAAGGGAAATACAATGGAAAAATACCACAGGATACCCAAAACCATGGGCCCGAAAATAGCTGGCGAAAACAGCCCCAAAAATTTTTCTCGGGGGCTACGCCCTCAAACCCCCATTTTCTCAGGGGCTCTACCCCCAAACCCCCTTTTTTGGGCCCACACCCCCCAGCCAAGGGGGGGTTCGACCCCCCCCCTAAGCGTCAGGTCGGGATCATAACCAAACCTGGGGTACGGACACAGCTGAATCATCATCTATGAGATTGGAAGATCTGGCTCCACAACCAACAGTCCTCAACACCTTGGCAATTAGGGATGTCAGAATTTCTGACAAAGAACATGTTAAGCAAGAAAAAGGACACTTGTCCAAACTTTTTAAGAACATTAGATACAAGAAAAGTGACATTCACAAGGCCTTAGTTAAGGTTGAATGTGATCCACTTCCTCATAACCAACCATCTTCCTTAAAATCCTATCTCCCTTACATTAGTGGATTAATTGACAATATTGCCAGGGTCTTGAAGAGAAAAGATATATCTATTTCATTCAAACCAGTTGTAACCATTAGACAAAAATTAGGTCAGTTAAGGATCCCATTGATCAACAACAATGCCAAGGTGTCTATAAGGATAATTATTCATGTTGGAAATGCTATATTGGGGAGACAGGGTGTTCCTTTCATGTTAGGATCAAGAAACATGGAGCATATATTTGAAATGGGAGAACACGTTCCTCAGCCTTAGCTAAGCACTCCCTTAGAAACAAACATTATATTTGTCTTGAAAACACTGAAATCCTAGCTAAAGAGAGTCATTACTTTAAACGCAAAGTTAGAGAAGCCCTAGAAATAACTAAGCATCCTTATAACCTTAATCGAGATGGAGGACTTTAAATTAGTAATACCTGGCTTCCTCTTATCAAGAAAGATTATGCAACCTGATGAATTAGTTATTATTATATCTTAGGTCTTGACCTTGCCCTTAATTGTAGTATTTCCCTTAGAGTTGATCCTTTAGTTATACTTGTCCTCGGTTAGGGTTAGTTTTCTTATTCATTATTTATCAATTAGTATAAATTATTAAAGTTGTAGTTTATTATGTATCAATATAATATGGTTAAGTATTTGAGAACCTAAGGTTGTAGAATGATGATAAGAAAAATGGTTAGAAATTTAGATTAAATCATTTTAATTATGTAGATTCTTGGACATTTAAATATTATAATAGAAAAAATAAAAATTATAGTTTACTTTAGTAATAACTTTTAGGAGTATTATAACTAATAAAAACCTTTAGACTACCTTATTAAGATTTCTTAGGATTTGGCAAGATTTCACAATAATTTAATAATTATTTTAGATCTCATACTCTCATCTTAGGTTACTTAAAATTTATAGATTAGATTTAAATAGTTTATAATTAAATTAAATAAAGCTTTATGTTTAGTAATTTTAAAAAACTTTTGTTATTAATTCAATCTTTTATATTTTTAGTTTTTAGGGTTTGTGATAAAATTAATAAAAAAATATTAATAATAATTTGGGGCTTCCTATTATATTTTATTATCTAAATTAATGATTTTAGGGTTAGGTTATTTTATAGACAACATTACTTATCCATTGGTTTTCTCATAAACATGAGTTAAATATTAATATAGACCAATATGCTACTCCTCAACTTGACTTGTCTTGAAGATGAACCTTGATATAAGTTCGAAACATCGACATTTAACATGGATACTGAGGTCACCCCGGATACCACTCCTCAAACCAATCAACCTAGGAATCTAAGAGCATAAATATCCATTCATTGTTGGGCCTTGGCCGTCAACTCACTAGTAGGAATTTATACTAGCATATTTACATCATTTACATATGGGGTCATTTATTTAAGCTCACATGGCTTGAGTCTTGTCATTATAGAAATTCATATATAATTTATACATAGTTGAATACCCATGTCATTATAGCGATGCCTATACAATTTATACATAATTTCATACTCCTGTCATTATTATGATGCATATACAATTTATACATAATCCAATCTAATAATTTCCAGGGATCAAAAACAAGGTATTACAATGCTCAAAACCTTTTATCAGGGATCCTCATTCATCACAAGATTTTGACTTTCTCAATCATTACATTGTATTATGCCTTACTTCATTTCTCGATGATAGATTCACCCCTTAAAATACTTTTATGCATTTTAGTTGCATAAAAAAAGTTGGAATTTGTATGGACAATCCCTTTTGTTTCCCAATAATTATTTAGATATTATCTTTATAACTATGTAAGTTCTATCATGATGGTTGTTTTGTTTCCCTCAAAGCCTTCCAACATAGATTCCCAGTCTTCACCATATTTTTCCTTCCCAATAATTATTTCCTAATGATATTTATCTAATGTCTTTAATCGATTCAACTAATTCTTCCATTAGGATTTCTCAATTGGAAATCGAGGTTATCATCCTATCATGCATTTTTCACAATGGTCATTCCCTTATAATTGTTCTAACAGCTACTTTTTGACATCATATACTGCAAAATTTTGGAAATGTCTAGGGATACATTCATCAACAACCACCTATACTTTCATCAAAAATTTGCATGGCCTCGTTTGTAATGTCCCTTTTTTTAATTTTATTAAAATGGTGAATTTTTTAACTTTTTCCACTAGTTCGACCTTTGACTAGTCTTGGGTTCTTGACCTCCAAATGGCTCCAAATGCTCCCAAATTGTCACAGAAGGTGTATGAATGGTGTTAGTACATAAATATAAGGTTCATGGATGATTTAGAGTCATCAAATAGCTTCTGAAACTCTCCTTTAAGTTCTGGCCCAAGTAGGGATCTTTACTAGCAATTTGGGGTTCGAATCCCCTTAAGTAGGTGCTAAAGATGGCTCTCCAAGTGCTATTGGACCCTCTCTAAATTCATGAAAAAGGTAGGGGACATATAGGGTACATTAATATGGACTAATATGCATATTTATTCAGTCAATTAACTCTGCTACAACCCTCTCCAAATCAGAAGCAAAATACTAGTTTTGACCTTAGGGGAAATGATAGGCAATCTTCTCCAAATGCTTTAAAAATGAACAATATGACTCCCAAAGCTTATTCATTGAACATGCACTTGTAGAAAATATAAATAGAAGTCCACACATAATTAATCCATCAATAGTTCACTATTCCATTTGAATACATCAACATATTATTGGCATACATCGACATAGTGGGGAAATTGGCACCATTTGCTCATTAATAATCAGTTTTACATCATTCCACTTGCATTCTCGACTTGGTACATTTATAAAAATGAATAACAAAGAATTCAAATTATATTACAAAATAATTGCGGCATCATAATCTCCCCCAAAGAGAACAATATCTCACCCAATGCGCCTATCCTCAAGGATCACGAATATGCCAAGAAAATTGGAAATGGTTGGAGGAAGGAGTTGCACTAAGAGAGGCCACGAGCTGCCCTATAGATTACACCTGCAACAAAATACTCCATTATATCTCTCATCAAATGTATGAATGGCCTTTCCCACTACCAACTAGGATGGGAATCTTTCACCCTCGAAATTGGCTAAGGCAAGTAGAGAAGCACTCCAATAGCTCTCTTCACAAATGCAAATTCTGAAAATTATCAAAATCCACTCTATTACTTGATCCCTCTATTTTATAAACATCCTTATCCTTCTAAGGTTCCAATTCCATCCATAGACTCCAAGCCAATTCGAATTAGGTAGTGGTTCATGATTTTCCATGTGTCCTCCACTTCCTAGTCTTCCACCTTCCACCAATTCGAGTAGGAATCCCTTGAGCTTCTCTAACTCCCTTGAGCGCTTACTTGGATGCTATATTTAGGCCTGACATGTCATAATGGTCAGATGTCAGCAATCAGGTCTGCAATTTTTCATAGGTTTAATAGCATCTTCATCATTGTTGTCATATAGGTTAGGGAATCTAGTCCAAGTGTCCAATAACTCCTCATTTGACTCTTCCTCTTCCATGGGAGTTACACTTTCATCCCAATTAGACCTATGATGCATATGGCCAAGTGAATGAGCCTTCCAAATCATCCCAAGAACGTTGGGCTTCTTATGGATTCGAATTGACAAGAGGAGGTTGCCATGTGGCATAGAAAATCTAGCTTGTGTGGGTCCCACACCCTCCATGTGTCTCCATGATCAATTGCCAATTTGATTTTCTCTTGTATTTATTTATTCAGCTCCTTTATTAAATATTTATTCCATTCTAATGTCTAAACATCATTTATTAGCTCCCTTATTGCAAATCCCAATGTCTCCATCCAACCTAGGGAACTAGTAGGATTGATGGAATTTTCCTATCATGAATTTATTGGGATGGGGACATTACAGTCCTCCCCACCCAAGATTGCTTTTCCTCGAGCAATTTCAGATTTGGATGCTGCAAATTTTTTTATTCTTCCCATGTGGCATCTTCACTTGGTAGATCCTTCCATTGTACCAAGTACTCTTTGATAGTTCTGCTCCTTAATCTTCTTTCCCTTGTCTTCAAAAAAATTTCTGGAACAAGTGTGAGCTAACCTTCATCATCCAAAGGAGGGAGTGTTTCTGAAATGAAAATTTGCTAACCAATAGCCTTCTTGAGACATGAAACATGAAATACATTGTGGATTTTACTTCCTTCAGGAAGTTCTAACTCATATGCTACCTCCCCAACCTTCCGAACTACCTTGTATGGGCCATAGTATATTGGTTTTAGCTTTTCTACTCCCTTATTTTTCAAGGATGTTTGTTTATATGGATGCAACCTCAAATATACCAAATCATTGACCTGAAAGGTCTTCTCTTCCCTATGTTCATCTGCATATTGTTTTTGCTGATTTTGGGCAACCTACAAGTTGTCTTTCAAAAGCTTTAAAATTTCTTGGCTCTCTTCCACCCAATATTTAGCCTTTGGGGCCCTACTATCACCAAAGATATTCTCAACAAAAGTGAGTGCTTCATAACCATATAATGCTTTGAAAGGATACATTCCTATTGACATATGAAAAGTGGTGTTGTAGCAAAACTCACCCAAGTGTAGCCATTTTACCCATGCTTTTTGCTGCTCTCCCACATAGTTCCTTAGGTATCCCTCCAACCCACTACTACATATGGTATAATTTGCCACGAAATTGCATTGTAATAGCCACAAATTTTCATCCCTGTTGCAACGATTGGGGTTTTTTTTTTTCGTGGAAAGAGATCCGTGGATATAGGGACAAAAATTCCACATCGTGGCAATAGCAACGCTTCATTGTTGCCACATGTCAACAACACAACAGTTCGCATATCTACGGAAAATGAATCCTTCCACGCAATTGCGTCGCTATATCGACGCACAACTCCTATAAATTTTCACGCATGTGCTGAACCTACCACGAATGTTCGTCACAGTATCCATGCATGGATTCCCAAACTTTCGTGGCAGGTTCAACATCTGCGTGGAAGATATTTTATAGTTCCACGAAACATCGTCACAGTATCCACGTTGGCATTCACAAACTTTCATGGCAGGTTCAGCAACTGCGTCGAAACATTTCTATAGCCTACATTGATGTGTGTCGATATGGAGACGATACCTGGAAGTTTAAAAAAAAAAATGAATGCGACGATACAGTCATAGATTTGCTCCGGATAGACTAAAAGAACTTCTCATGAACTAGCTCTTACATCTACAATCAAATCCTTATCAATGATTCCTTTTAGATCTGCAAACAAGTCTTTTAATGATGGTTTCCAATTCTATCAAACTTCATCAAACAAATAATCTTGCATTGTATTCCTTAAAGTAGTTACCAAGTCTTTATGATAAGCAGTAACACAAATAAAATTTGTTCAAGTAGTTTTCATACTTATCCCTTTTCAACAATCAATTCTTCAACTTCAAGTTTTGTCTTTTAATGGCACAAATATTCAAACTCAAACTCAATTTGGTCACAAAGAATAGGCTCGATCTTCAAGATATAACTGATGTTCTCCTTGTTTCCTTTGAATAATCATAAGGCTTAAACAACATTTTGCAATGTATGAGCTCGGTCTTACAAAAAATTATACCTTAGCTCTATTCACTTCTTAATAAAACTTTCTCAAAGTCATTTATCATCAAACTTTTCGTGAGCTTGTAAACAACAAATACAGTCCTAGATAGATATCTCAAGAACTTGAACTAAATGTATAAACATGAAGAATTGTAAGCCCCAGTCTTAAGCACATGTGGATAGCAGTTGAATGGTGATCCGATCGCCATCGAAACTCCAACTTTCGGTAACCACCAGAATCTCCTCCTTGTCACATTCTGAACCCCACATCTGGGTGAACAGTCATGCCTTCAGCTTCTCCCTCTATGGTAATATATCATTGAGGATAGAAGACTTGAACCAAGATGAAGATAAATGGATATTTGTTGGGACTTGAAGGATTGGAACTCGTACCCAAACATTGGGAAAGCATTAAATGATGAAAATAGAAATCCCTGTTCACTATCTCCAGTCAATAATGATCTATACTTACAGATTCAATCTCATCAAAAGCCCTCTCTTTTTTGATAGGGCTTCAAAAGAAAACCCAGATGGTTTGCTTTCAATGGATGATTTTTGTTGAGAGGGAGAGTCCCTTGTTCTCTTATTGTTTTTTGAAAAAATATGTATTAAGTAGAGCTTTAGTCTTCAGGTTGTGTTTCTCTTAAATGACTTTGTGAATTCAACCCTCTATTGTTAAGAGAGGACGGACTTATTTTGAGTGCCTGAATGAACATACAAAATGTATTTTTGATGTATCTATATGAAGTGAAAAATGTACAAGATTTGACTTTATACAAATGTGACCTTAGTGTACATTTTTCATTAGTATCTTGCATTAAAGCAATGACATGATAAAGTTTTACTTTAAACCCCTACAAGGAAATAAGATCACAATTCTACTTGTCATGAATACCCTATAGGAAACAATTGTTCCACAAATTCTATCATTTGAAGTTTGCAATGCTACGGTTTTCTATTCTCAATACTCACTGCATTTTTGAATAAGCAACTCTTTGTAGGCTTATTAAATAGAAAATAAATAGAGTGGAACCAATGGTTGAAAATATTTCTAAATAAACTTTGAAGTCAATTGATATAATCAATCTTACCTCTACCAAAGCCCTTGTTTACCAAGTCTCCTAGAAGCACACTAATCATGTAGCAACAAACAATTATTTAAGTTACAATAAAGGAATCCAACCAAAATAAATTCTAACTTGTGCGGATATGAAAAAGGTGGGAAGCAATGCACTAAAAAGAATGCACAGAGAAGGCATTTGCAGGTTGAATGCAGAACCCCAAAACTACATCACGCCACAAGATAACAAACTTGCAAAATACTTGAGCTACGGCACAATAGAAGATCCCAACTTAGCTTCCATGTTAGAGGCCACCCGATCCAATGAATGCACCAACCCAATAAAAACCAAAACAAATAAAGATCCCAATTGCAAATTTTGATGAGCTGCATAAATTTTCACTGTCAAGTGCACTTTATGTAAGAGGATTTGCCAAAAATACCATAGAACTATATAGGCACCACATGCAAACAATGCAATTACCATGCACTCAAATGGGAAGATGTATTCACTTAAGACCAAACAACTTCAAAGAAAGACAAATTACACAATTTTACATGTAGCACAACCATGTTTACATCTCCCATGCAAATATTTCTGACTCCATACAACACTTCATGGAGATGAGATTTTCTCCATAATCTATTGTTGTCTTCTTATGTGACACATGAAACTTTTATGCACTTGCTATTACCCAGAATTTCATTTGATTTCATGCCACCTTCTATATATTTTCTAGCTACATATGCAATCACATAGAAATCAACATCATCACGTGTTCTACCACAGTGTCTATATCTCATTCTATGATCATTCTATGTCTATATCTATGTCATTTGCATTCAAAGGTAGAACTACTGGTGCATGTTGTTTTGCCTCTTAATATGCTATTCTTTGTAAATCAATATGTAGTTCACTGTTCATCTATAGGTTGCATGAGATCCAAAAGTTGTAACAGTGTAGTCTAAACCAGCATCAATCTAAGGTCCCGTGTCTGATGCGAGGGAAAGCTGATAACTCAGAATGCATATTATATAGTCAGATCAAAAGCAAATAGTTGTTAGCATAGTCTAAATCAAGTTTGAGATGGAAACACTTATTGAATTTATAGTTACAAAAAAGTGTTTGAAGTTTATTTAAAACAGAGAGCACATGCACATGTGATAAAGTAATAGTGTCCCAACTTCCATGCAGTTAGATGCTGTGATTACAGTGCAGGGTTATAAACTTTTCTTGAATGATGTGAGCAAAAAGTCAATGTGCAAAAAAACATTTAAAAAAAAACAAGAATGCCATAACAATCAAACATCTTTAAGGTAGTATGTGCCCTCCCTGTATCAGCTAATAATAGTGAACACAATTCACATTAGTTCCACAACACAAATGCCAATAGAAACAATAAAAACAAATTTCCAGAAAAAAGTATTCCATGGATATACATTAGTCAGTCTAAAATATACTTACCTCTTGAAACCAAGAACTCCAATTGTAAAACCCATAAGTTCTTAACACAGGCTCTTTGGTATATTCAAAACTGTTATAATGAGTTACACTGACAAGCAAACTAAAATGATAAACTATTAATATTCAGTAACATGTAATAAAATAAACATATATATCATATAAAAAAAATAGAGATATAGTTTAAGATACCAACCTGGGTGTGAAACTATTCTTGAAAATATACTTAGAAGTGTTACTTTCAGAAAAGACTGTTTGTGCCTCGGAGAGGCCAGTCTTCTCTAGGAACCAACTGACTCTACAAGAGGGTGTGTACAAACTAGAGAGAGAAAAATCACTGGAGTTGATTAGGTCAATGACAATCAAGCACAATACATAACTCAACATAAATAAAGTCACAAAAATTATAAACTTCAACCAAGTCTCAGCATAAAAGAAGTGATTATCAGCACACCACAACTGATCACAGGTGATCAAATTCAAGTACTCTATAAGACCAAAAATTCAACAAGGTGGTATAAAAAAAATGGAGGGTAAATGTCCGCATTAACCACAAGTCAAAGATAAGGTACCAGAATTCCAATAATAACTCAATCAAGGTGGGGAAGGTACAACAAGTATTTAATAACTCAATCAGTAACAGGTAATAAAATAAACATATTGATCATATAACAATAAGAGAGGTATAGTTGAAGATCTCCACATCAACATTAAACCAAAAATACGACAGCATAGATGTCCACAGTAATCTGTTCCATCCAAACCTATCAAGTGTACTTTTAGGTCAGCAGTATTCTTTTCTCCGAACTGTAGCAGCTGTTTGGCCATTATCACCCTATAAATCTAAGGATTTACAGGGTCAAAATGGCCAAACAACTGCTACAGTTCGTAGTCAAGAATACCGCTGACCTAAAAGTACACTTGATAGGTTTGGATGGAAACCATTCTCAATGTTGATGCCACTACCCTCCTTATTGTCTTACAAAAAGGCATGAAAATGAGGAAAAATACTTAAAATTGTGGACTTCACCTTCAAAGAGTGCCTTACAATCACATTGATAAGGACTTCACCTGCGACCTATGTCTAGTCCCAAGGCTACAACCTTCAAGCTTGAAGTGCAGCTGACAATGGAAGACACAAGTGTAGTTTATTACCACCATGCAAATTTAATTTGACCTTTCAATTCCCATCACCATTTCCTCTCATTCGACGTCCCACAACCATTTCTCTTGACACCCACTCTTCATTCATTCTGTATGCATTTCACTATGCAACCGTCTCAGATTCTCACTGCGTTTTCCCTCAATTAGTTTATCAATTCAGTATGACCCACGCCCGCCGTCCGAGGAGTGTTGCCAACGGTCTTGAGTTTCATCCTAGCAACGGTGACGATTCATGGTATTATGTTTAATCCCTTCGACTGCAATATGGAAAACTCATAGTTCACTACGAAGGTTTGTCTAACAAATGTGATGGTTTGGGTTCCGTGCCCCAGGAGCATTTCCTCAAATTGTCCCTGAATGGAACCGGGGTTACGGAACCCAAACCATCTAATTTGTCAGACAAACCTTCGTAGTGAACTTTGAGTTTTCCATATTGCAGCCGAAGGGAAACATAATACCATGAATCGCCACCGCTGCCAGGCTGAAACTCAAGACCGCTGGCAACACTCCTCGGACGGCGGGCGTGGGTCATACTGAATTGATAAACTAATTGAGGGAAAACGCAGTGAGAATCTGAGACGGTTGCATAGTGAAATGCATAGAGAATGAATGAAGAGTGGGTGTCAAGAGAAATGGTTGTGGGACGTCGTATGAGAGGAAATGGTGATGGGAATTGAAAGGTCAAATTAAATTTGCATGGTGGTAATAAACTACACTTGTGTCTTCCATTGTCAGCTGCACTTCAAGCCTGAAGGTGGTAGCCTTGGAACCCATGACCCTTAGAACTAGTGGTATGCTCCAAATGTGTCCAAACAACCATAGTACTCTATAAGAGCAAAACTTCAATAAGGTGGTTTTAAAAAAGTTACTCAAGGAGGGTAAATGACCCCATTAAACACAAGTGAAAGATAAGGTACCACATGACCAATCATAGCTCAAACAAGGTGGGGAAGGTACAACCAGTCATATCTCTCTCTAATGTACAGCCGTCCAATATAACCTGAAAGTTCATCATCACAGTATAAGGAAGGGTGGTGGGATGCCAAATAAAAATATCCCTCATTTCTCTCTATTGATCAAATAACAATAAGAGAGGTATAGTTGAAGATCTCCACGTCAACATTAAACCAAAAATTATATCTGAAGTGTGGGTACAAATAGAGTACCTTATACTATAGAAAATAAAAGCCACCTGTGTTACCTTTCAATTTAGCAATATGGTCTACATAAGCAAAATTTCCTCACAATTACCATCGAAATTTCTGACTAGTGCTAAAGCAACAGTAAAAGATTTTATAACATAATTTTGATCTCTATCAACTTCGGCACTCCTGTGTGGTCCTTGTGCTGAAGTTGGTCCTCGAGATGTAAGTTGCTTACATAGATAACCATTGCATGACTGCACAATATTCTAAACACATATAAAGTAGACAGGAAACACCAAACATTAAATGTGATACATACCTTGGCTTTGTCTTGCTTATTTCTTTCCTATGGCATAATTTATGAGAATGTATGCACTATTATAGTCTTATCCTATAGCTAGACGATTGGGCTGTTGAATGATAGATTTGTATTTCGTTGATACCGGTGATACTTTTATCCTAAGTTTAAATTGTCATAAATGATCCTGGGAAAGATGAGCTACTCCAGGGGTTTGATACCTAGACCTGTGGTTTATCAGTTTTCGTAAAGTATGGGCGCCTATCCTAGGTTATGAGTTTTGGAACCGTGAACTGGGGAAGTACCCATTTAGAGTTTTCAAGCTTTATGATGTAATCTTAAGCCTGCGATTGTACTCGTGTGTAGTCGTGGCCTTCGTAAGTCTGTTGTGTGTGAGGTTAAGACTTTAAAGTGGGAATAAATCATGTTTGTTGAAGTCTGTCGGTCGTATCGATTGCCTTTGACTTCTGTGAGTCTTTAAAGAATGAAATCCCAATTCCTCCTATGAATTTCTATTTTACTGTTTAGAAAGATGAATGGTTTGGCTAACGTAGGATCAGTTTAAGGTTACTGTGTATTTCAATAGATTTGTTGTGATGTGATGCGCCCTTGATTGGGGATGGGGTTCGATCCATGAAATTTGGGATTGGCACCCATAAATAAGATGCAGATGACAATTGAATTATGGGAACCTATGTGTGGATATGTGAAACTATGTTTTTGGAATACGAATCTCTGTAATACTTGATGCGTTTCTTTTGATGTAAAGTTTGACAAATGGTTGAATCGTAGGGACGTTTTGATAATGAAAAGTGTAGTGTGGCTGGAAGTTTTGATGTCTAGTTGTAGATAAATACTGCAACATTGTCCATTACCAATTTTTTTATCAACTTCGAGGTTCTGCCCAGAATCCAGTGGAGGGTCTAGCAAGTCTAGCCAAGCTAGCCTGTGCTAGACAACACCCCAGGAATAAATTTAGAGTTATTATCTTGTTTTAAATACTTATATTTTTTTCTGTCCGAATTTTCTTACTAGTTACTGTGTAGGGATTTCTTAGGTTCTCTTTAAAACATTTAGGGCGTTCCCTTCTTTATGTTGGAGAATCACCAAATAGAAATGATAACAGTGGAAAACAATCATCTAATATCCTAGATACACCACACATCGGTTAGGGAAGGAGACTACAATAGTATTACTCATTGCTGATCTTTAAATCTAGGTGTACTTTCATACTATTAACAACTGTACAATATCTAACATCGACCAACTCATTATAAAGATCTAGTGCTTCAACCATATCAAGGAAATTACGATTTGCAAACATAGACTCAGGCATTCCATTCCTTTTACAACTTTAACGAAAACGCGGGAGGTTTTTACATAATCGTCTTTCAATCAAATGAATTAACAATCATCAGCACCACATCCATCTTTCATCAAAACCGCATACATTAAATACAAACAAGCATTGGGTTTCAAACACAGGAACTGGGATCGAATCCCTTTAACATTCCACCCATTGAAACTCTTTTGTATCTCTATTTATGGAATTCCAGAAACGTAGTAGTAAAGAAAGAACCAAAGCTCATAATTTAAATCAATTATGGGAATATTACACAGTAAACATGATTTATTGAAACCATATCAGAACACAACAGAACCTTCAAGGATTATTACTGCTCAAACTCTATGGACACAGACTCTAAGGTTTATATTGCAACTCAAGAAACCTGACGGAATCCAAGGATCGAATCCCACATTGACACCAAGAAAACAATAGACGCCCAGGTCAGGTATTGAAACCCCAGGTAGAATTCCAAAAGCCCAGGTCCCATGAAAATAATTTAGACATGAGGCAAAAGTATCTTGGGCAACAGAAACGTTTAAACTAAATCACCTACACAGAAGAACAAAACGATTTTATTCAGTATGGAATATCTATCAATAGTTACCATTTATAGATTCTCATGCTACAGGAAAACAGGGCGACCTTCTTAAACCCCATTTATTCTACGCATACACTTGGATCTTCTACACAGGAAATTGTAGAGATTAAATAGAGAACCAAACATTCACCATTTTATATAGAAGGTAAATCCCGGGCCCTTTTAAACATACATAGGTTTCGAAAGCAAATCCCAGTTCATATTGGGTGTTATTATTATTACTATTTTATCCACAAGCTTCAACGAAATTTCAGACATTGAGCCGAATGACCCAAAATCTTCCACTAAGACCTTCTAGGGCCTACATTAGACAATAAATACATTTCTTGCAACAATCCATCCGACGAAGATTCCAGGAACTCAATGCTAGTCGCAATGAACCCAATCGGGCTCACAAGGTTCCTCAAAAAATAAAACACAAAACACTCCATAGAGGCGAGAGGAAGAGGTAATGAAATGTGGACTCTAGCTTACCAATTGCAAATGCCTCCAAGTCTAAACCTATACCATCAACCAGTAACCACACAAATGGAGAGGGACAAACTATTACCTGCCAAGTAAGTAAAAATATGTCGGTCAGAACCTAAGTTTGTATTCGTATCAATTCAAATTAACAAGAAAGACAAGAAAGGTATTACCTGCGTGTGTAGTTGTCACCATTCCTACATATGCAACCTTCATGGTGGGCTAACCATGAGCCAAGCTCAGCTCAGACCACGAAACCCTCTGGCACATCCAACATACAGACTCCAACAAACGAACTATGACATCGAAACCCTTGATGGTGTAGAAACCAAGAAGAAAACCCCTGGCTTAGTTGGCAATGTGACCATGTGCTATGGTAGAGTTACTTTTAATATTGCCCCCACCAAACCAAATTTTAGATACAAGTCGTGATCCCTATAGTAGTGAAGCACTCACGATAAATGAAGTAATTGAAAAATGCAAGGAGTATTACAAGGACCCCAAGTAGTGTGTAAAGCCAACAAGTAATGGCAAATTCAACATGCTTTGAAAGCTCAATAAGGACTTTAACTTCCAACAAAGCATTTCAAGGTGACAACCCCCAAATGTTACAAACATTAGTGTTATTTAAGTGCGATACTTGCGAAAACAACATCATAGGTAGACACCCCCGTAGGTACACTTGCAAACCAGGAGCACACGAGCACATAATATAATATGAATATCCCATAATATTTTGTGTTGATTTTGTTGTAGGTCAAGTGGAATGTGCAACAAAAGAAAATAAAGTGGAATGGACCAAATAAAACATGAAACAATGATGTTGCCAAAGTGAATAAGTTGTTGAGATGAAAATGCAAAGTAGTGGAGAAATCTTGAATAGGAAGATGATGAAGGAATACACAATGTGTTTGTCATGGGATAAGATGTTTAAGCGAAAATGCAAAGTAGATAACTAGAAATATTGAAGATGAAGATGATGAAGGAATACATGATGTGTTCATCATGGAGAAGTAGAAAGAAAACAATTATCATCATGGAGAAGTAGAGGCCAACATAAAATGCATAGAATGAAAGAATGTGTTTTCATTAATATCACAGAGAATGTATACAGAGTCGCACCTTAGTATAATGGTAGAGGATATGGGGAATTTGTAGCTTGTCCAAGGGAAGGTTCATGCGTCTCCTTTGTGACCTACAATATCCAGCCAAATGTCATGGATGGATCTCCTTTGTGGAAAAAGTAGAATGTATAGTATGCTATCCTTCTATTTTTGTAGAAATTTTAGTAGAGTGATGACAAGTTTTTGATGAAATTGGAATTGTTATGGAATGGTGACCCTGAGGGATTCTTTTATAGGAACAAGAGTGGCCAATAGAAATTTATATCTAACTAATGTGTATTATATTCATCTCCTTGATTTCTTAGTGGATAAATTAAGGTTTTGGAAGGTAGATTTGTTATTGATTTTGACCACGTCAAGGGTAGTGTCCACTTTTGGCCACTACTTTGTTATGAAAGAGAGAAATGGAACTTTTTAACTTAAAATCACTTTTTAGGACCAGGTCATGCCTTTTGGGGAAATAGTAGTGACCAAGGTCATGCTTTTCGAAGGAAAAGTAGCGACCTTAATTATATGGTCAATCTAATGGTTTGACTTTCAGGTTTTTGGGCATTTTATTACATACTTAGGTCATACAGATAGAATTGGGTGGAAAATAGTGTTTTTATTGTCGATTATGATGAATAATAATGATGAAAACGGTGACAAGTAAGGTGATAAAATTTTGATTGTTAAAGGAGGGAGTAATACTCTTATCAGATAAAAACAATGGGGATCCTAGAAACCCTTATTTGTGACCTATATCAAATGAATTCTTGCATCGCATTGATCATTTTGATATATATCTCTCACAACCATTTTTGTGTGGTCATGGAAATCCTTATTTGTGACCTACATCAACATAATCCTTGCATCAAGTAATTGATCATTTTGATATATATCTCTAACAACCCTTTTTGGGTGGACCTAACCATTCTCTAATTGGTGTTCATACTTTTCAGCTTCCATGGTACACACCTTTAGATAGATCCACATGAAGCTAACTAGAAAGAAACAATTTGAAGATCATTGCAATAGAGGAGTGGTTGCAATGAAAGCAAAGTATAATGATGAAAAAATTCCGTCCCTATATCGATGATAGTTCGTGGAACATTACAAAGCGTGGATATTGCCACAGTTTTTCCGCCCTAAAAAACAAAAAATAAAAAAAAATTAACCCACGAATGTTGAAAACGTGGAAATATTTCGTGGAACAATCCGCCCATATGTAGTAGTGACCCTTGATTCACTCTCTTTGTTTGGCCATCAGTTTGTGGATGATAAATTGTGCTTGAAGTCACTTGAGTGCCCACCAATTTGAAAATTCCTTGCCAAAAAGCACCCATGAATCTACTATCTCTATCACTTACAATGCTCTTGGGGAACCCATGCAATCTAAATATTTCTTTAAAAAAAACATCAGCCACTCGTGAAGGACTAAAATATGATGTAACAGCAAAGAAATGAACAAATTTGGTCAGCCTATCCACTACCACATATATGCAATCCTTACCCAAATATTTGGGCAAATCAGTGATGAAGTCCATTGAGATACACTCCCATTTTTCTTCCGGAATGGGCAATGGTTGCAATAAACCATCTGGGCATGTGAGTTCAGTTTTGTTTTGATGACATACCTTATATTCATTCACATATTTCAAAACATCATCCTTCAGCCCTTTCCAAAAAAACCTTTGCCTTAATTTCCTATAATTTTTTAAGATCCTAGATGGCCAGCTAATGGGGAATTATGTGCTTCTTACAAAATCTTGTACTTGAGTTTTGACTTTTGAACCAAATAAATTCTGCCCTTATAATATATCATCCCATTCAAAATATTTTAGTTATCATCCCCTTTGACCCCATCTAACACATCACAAGAAAAACTATTATTGGCATATTCAACCATTAGCATGTTTTTCCAATCCTTTGCAATGTCCATGAGAGAAAAAGAAGGTCTTCTAGATAATGCATCTTCTACAATGTTATTCTTCCCTTTCACATATTCAATATCAAAATAAAAAGCTTGGATCTTTCTTACCCACTTTTGTTGTCTTTCATTCAGATCCTTTTGGGTGAGGAAGTGCCTTAGACTGTTGTGATCAGTTTTCACCACAAACTTGTTTCCCACCAAGTATTGTCTAAACTTGGCCAATGCATGCATGATGGCCAACATTTCTTTGTCATAGATGGAGTAAATATTTTCATGTGGCTGCAACTTTCTACTCTCAAAGGCTATAGGGTGTTGACCTTGCTTTAGGACAACCCCTATCCCTTCACCTGAAACATCACATTCCAAAACAAAAGGTTTAGTAAAATCAGGTAATGCAAGTATTGGACAACTACTCATTACCTCTTTAATTTTTTGGAAGACCTTTTCAGCCTCTTCATCCCACTTTAAAGCATTCTTTTTCAAATTAGTGAGTGGAGAAGTCAATTTGGAGAACCCTTTCAGAAACTTTCTATAATAGGTGCATATTCCAATGAAGCCTCTTAATTATGTGATGTTTTTTGGTGATGGCCATTCAAGGATAGTCCTTATCTTTTCCATGTGCACTTTCACTCCTTGTCCAATAATGTACCCAATATACAAGAGTTCCTTCATCCCAAATTCACATTTAGACCACTTAGCAAACAAGGACAGTTCATGCAAAATTTTCAGCACAACCTCTAAATGATGCAAATGCTCTTCCCAAGTTTTGTTGTAAATGAGAATGCCATCAAAGAAGACCAAAACAAATTTTCTAAGCTGCTTGCAAAATATCGTATTCATTCCTGCTTGGAATGTGGCTGGAGCATCAGTTAATCCAAAAGGAATAACAAGAAACTCAAAGTGGCCATAGTGTCATCTAAAAGCAGTCTTTTGCACATCTTCTTCCTTCATTCGAATTTGATGGTAACCTGATCTAAGATCAATTTTGGAGAAATAGTTTGCCCCAAATAGCTCATCCATGAGCTCATCAATTCTAGGAATAGGATACCTATTCTTGATTGTCTTCTTGTTCAAGGCTCTAAAGTCTATGCACATCCTCAAGGTTCCATCTTTTTTCTTCACCAACACTATTGAAGAAGCATAAGGGCTAGAGCTTGGTCTAATGAGTCCCAACTCTAAGAGTTCTTGGATGGCCATTTCAATTTAATCTATGAATTTTTTTGGATGTCTATAGGGTGGTATTTGGATGGGTGAAGTACCCTCCTCCAAAACAATTTTGTGCTCAACCCCCCTATCAGGTGGTCTACCATGTGGAAGATCTCCAAAAAAAATTCAGATTTTTGTAGGAGTTGCTCTATCTCTTTTCGGTGTTCAACAATCTTTATGTTTGGCTTAGGAGAAGTGATGAAACATTCAGCAGCCCATTCTATGTCTCCATGCCTCAATATGGATCTCATACTATGGGAGGTCACTACTTTATTCGAATAGGTGTGGTGCCCTCTCACAACCCTTAGTATTCCTTTCGAATCTTGGAATTTCATTTTAGGAATTTGATAATTCACTGTATGCTCCCCTATAGAGTATAGCCATTGCACTCCCAAAACCACATTAGTATCAGCAACATCAACCACATAAAATCTATCAGAAAAATATATATATATATAGTTACCTATGGTGATTTGCAGCTTTGGAACCCATGTTTTGCACTCCATTGTGTTGTGGCCTGGAATGACAACTGTGAAGCCATCAAATGGTTCAGTAGGTATATTCCTTCTCTCCACCGTGTCTACATCAATGAAGTTATGAGTGGCTCCTCCATCTACCAAAATTGAGGCTCTTTGTCCTAGTACCACACCCTTGCATCGGATAGTGTGATAACGAGGCACTGCTTAAAGTACTGCCATTCTTGCTTTATCAAGTGAGGGCTGATTTTCTTCTTGTGTTGTATCATATCCCTCTTCTTGATCTGAAATGTGTCCTTCTTCCTCCATACCCCCTTCATACTCATCATTATCAGAAAATACTTCAATGTATTGAGATTTTCCCTTAGTAAATTTATGCCCAAGTGCCCATGGTTGAAAGCATGTGTAGCACACTTTTTTTCTTCTAAGTTCTTCCCTGTTTAGTACCTCTATCTTATTCTTTTCAAATGCATCTCTCTACCAAGGTTTCTTTTCAAATGCATCTATTTTCCAAGGCTTCTTTTCAAATCTGAAGTTAAGCTTGGGAGGAAACCTTGTTCTAGGAAGCACATTTTGGAGATCTTTAGTCAAGCTCATAACATCTTTTAATGTAGTTGGTTTGTGGGATTTAACTAAACCTTTTAAGGGTTCATCCAAACCTTCACTGAACAGAAATACTAACCCTCCCATAGATACATTAGCCACCTTAACTGATAATTTTTTAAATTCCATCATATACTCAGCAAGGGTTCCCACTTGCTTCAATTGGGCTAGTTCTTTGAAAGGTAATTCTGGGTCCTTTTGCTCAAATCTCTCTAATACCCTGTCAACAAATTATCCATAGGTAGTAACCTGATCATGTCCCAAAGTTTTCAGACCGTGAAACCACCATTCATTGGCATCTCCTTCTAGATGCAAAATAGCCATTTTTAAGGTATCCTCTTCCACCATTGGATTCAGCTGAAAATACCATCTAGTTTTTGCACCCAAGTGTTAGCAAAACTTTGAGAGGAACCATCAAAAGTGGGAAGTGGCATTTTACCAATAGCACAATTTAATTCTTTGTTCTGGAATAGAGCCCTATTATCTTCCTTCTTTTTGAGTTTGTTTGAAACAACAAAGTATTGATCAAATGGTAGAGTCCTTCTACAATCTTCACTCAATTTTTCCCATTCTTTCACCATTGCATCAAGATCAAATTGGGTGTTAGGTTCTTCTTTTGGCACAAGAAAATTAGGTGTAGTAGGCCTTTGTGTGATATGAAATTCATTAGGTCTATTATGAGGTCTTGTGCTTGACAAAATATCCTCACTCATTGTCTTCTTTCCTTCTGAATGTGAACTATTGTTGCCCCATATTACTCCTTTGCTTCCAAGTTGGCTAGCCAACAATTCGAATCCTTTCATCAACTGTTTTGTCATGTCTTCAAAGAATGGTTTCATGAATTTAGTAGATTCATCCTTATCATCAGAGAGTCCCTTCTCATCCTTAGTTATATTTTCAACAAGATACTCTTCTTCTCCCACTTCTTCCTCTTCAACAACAACACCTTCAATTTCAAGTTCTAAGGATGGTGGATTATTTGTTTGACTCCTTGTCTTCATGAATGGTTAACCACATAAGGTTCCAAGACCATGCTCTGATACCACTTGTAATGTCCCTTTTTTGAATTTTATTAAAATGGTGAATATTTCAACTTTTTCCACTAGTTCGACCTTTGACTAGTCTTGGGTTCTTGACCTCCAAATGCTCCCAAATTGTCACAGTAGGTGTATGAATGGTTTTAGTACATAAATATGAGTTTCATGGATGATTTAGAGTCATCAAATAGCTTCTTCAACTCTCCTTTAATTTTTGTCCCAAGTAGGGAACTTTACTAGCAATTTGGGGTTTGAATCCCCCTTAGGTAGGTGCTAAAGATGGCTCTCCAAGTGCTATTGGACCCTCTCGAATTTCATGACAGAGGCAGGGGACATTAATATGGACTCATATGCATCTTTATTCAGTCAATTAACTCTGCTACAACCCTCTCCAAATCAAAAGCAAAATACTAGTTTCAACCTTAGGGGAAATGATAGGCAATCTTCTCCAAATGCTTTAAAAATGAACAATATGACTCCCAAAAGCACTGAACATGAAACTTGTATAAAAGATAAATAACATCCCATACATCATTAATCCATCAATATTTCACTGGTCCATTCGAATACATCAACATATTATTGGCATACATCAACATAGTGGGGAAACTAGTACCATTTGCTCATTAATAATCAGTTTTAAATCATTCCACTTGCATTCTCAACTTGGTACAGTTCTGAACATGAAGAATAGAGCATTTAAATTATATGACAAAATAAATGGGGCATTAGAATATCCCCCAAAGAGAACAATAGCTCACCCAATGCGCCTCTCCTCAAGGATCATGAATATGCCAAGAAAACTGGAAATGGTTGGAGGAAGGAGCTGCACTAAGAGAGACAACAAGCTGCCCTGTACCTTACACCTTCAACAAAAGACTCCATTAAATCTCTCATGAAAGGTCTGAATGGCCTTTCCCACTACCAACTAGGATGGGAATCTTTCACCCTCGAAATTGGCTAAGGCAAGTAGAGAAGCACTCCACTAGCTCTCTTCACAAATGCAAATTCTGAAAATGATCAAAATCCACTCCACTAGTGGTTCATGATTTTCCATGTGTCCTCCACTTCCTAGTCTTCCACCAATTCATGTCTCATGCACAATATTTTTTCAATGACTACTCATTGGTCATTTACGATGATTGCATTTCAAGTGTTTTACACTTTGTTATTTTTTAATTCTCCTAAAACCATTTCATTTTGAAAATGTGGAACACTTCTTTGACTCCAATTATTTATGATTACTAATATGGAGGCTTTACCAATAACTAGTTTTATTGTATCTTCAAGACTATATTTTTATCCATTAATATATTGGGTCCTTGGCCTTTTTTTGCAAAATTCTTTGTTTTACCCAATTCCATTTGACCAAAATTGAACCTATAACCTCTTGATCAACAAGCACACACTACCATTCTACTTGCAAAATTTGAAAGCCTAACCTCATTGGAACAATGCATATTTGCATGTTGTATAGGATTTGATGCCCAAACCTTATGGGAAAACCACAAGTTAGATTTCTCCTAGGAATTTGATACCCAAACCTTATCGAAAAGTTAGAGGTTTGATTTCTCCAAAGGATTGGATACCTAATCCTTATTAGAAGACCATATATATAATTTGTCCATACAATTTGATACCCAAATCTTATCAAAACACTATGTCTTTACTCATGCTATGGGATTTGAACCCTAGACCTCTACAACAAACGTCGTTATTGGCCAGCAATGCACTCCAATCAAAATTTTAACTTTCTACCATTTGGATTTCCCAATTGGGAAACCAACAACACAAGGATTTCATATGAAAAACATGAAGAAAAATTACATTCCAAACAAGAAATTATATATGAAACACAACTAAAACTCATTTACATGTGCAATTATTAATTGAATTCATATGAACAACAAATTTCAATGAACTAATTCATCGAAATATAAAGCATAGATAAACCACACATCAAATAGAAATAAACACTTAACATTTATCATGAATTTGAACACTAAAATGGTGATAGAGTGATTCACCTCCCAGTTATAGGCTTCCACTGTAGATATCAACCCCTAGGTCAAGTTAGAAGACTAGAAGGGAGAAGGTTAGACTCTATTTATCTTTCTCAACCAACCCATAATACCACTAAACGATTATCTCCTTGCGGGAATCTCAACCAATGTTCAATCAACAATGTGCCTCTTCTTTTCATCCATTCACTACACAAGCATGAGATTTACTTTTCTCTTCTACATAGTCCCTTAGGAATCCTATCTTAGTAAGTACTAGAGTGCAAGAAAGAAAAAAACATAACATATGGCTCTATGTTAATGCCTAATATGATAATCTCTTGCTCTTATATGATGAATAGTCATCTTGAATAAATAGGTAAGAGATTTTCAAGTAGCTCAATGTTGTGCTCAATGTAAATCCATGGAATCTCTTACAAATCAACCCATGCCTTCTCCTACCCACGGAAACACCTCTAGCTTCCACAAGTTTGCATGTTTCTCGAACTCACCAAAATAAGTATATATTACATATTTTCCATTGCATGAGGCATGCATGCACTCCCAAGGATGATGGATTTTTGCAATAGACATGTAGTCAAAGGTTGGTGTGGTTTTATAATGAAATATGATCAAAGGAGAGAAATTATATCAAGGATGTGTATCCCCCTTTCCTCTTTCGTTCTCATGGACTCGTAGCCCCCTTCATTTTCCCGTCTCATGGAATCATAACTCTCTTGTGCCCCTTTACCAACTATTTTGGTGGACTTAATATTAAATTTTACATTCACCATTTTGCATGATATAAAGCACATCATGATAACATTACCACATGATAACTAACCAACAAACTTAACAAGTGACTAAGCCTATGTCAAATACACCACCATTCTCTAGTCTAACCTTGGCATTGGGATCCACACTAGGAATATTCACAAGGCATGTCATACATACACATCATGAGGTAATCATAACTAACCCCCGACTTGACACCAATCAAATTAGCCACATCATTACAACATGTGCATGATTGATTCAACGCAATCTAGAGGTTAAAATCAAAGTAATGAATTGAGGAAACTAGAATCCTTCTATGAAGTACAATAACTTAGATATGAAGTAGTCATTTTCACAAAGTTACACATGAAGTCTCACTATGGTGGGAGATTTTATGTGAGTAAAGACTAACCCGTGATGCCACAAAAGCCTTGTAATAGGACGATATCAAAATTGTTGTCAAGGACAATCCTATCCTGTCAATTATTGGAAGGAATAACAACATTTGCAATAACTAGGACAAATGTCCAACCAAAATGGTAGATGCTTATATCTAAGATTTCAAGCACTATACAATTCAGCGTAGAGTTGGACATAGAAGCAAAGTTGGTGACCAAGTTCATTCACAGAGTAGCCATGCCAATTCAAAGGAACCTTGAGATTTTCAACATCCACACTTTCTAAGACACCTATAGAAAAACTAAGGTAGCTAAGTCTAAGAACAAATGAAAGAAGCTTAGCAACATTGCTAGTGATATTTCCAATAAGGGAAAGAAGACCATTGCTAAAGATGGTGTCACTAAGAAGCAATTCAGTGAGATCACAAAACAAAAGACAAAGTTCAAATTATCAAAAGGACATAAGGTGCTAAAGAGAAAGAATGTTCCCTTCCATAATTATTTCAATCATACATAGATGACATTTTGAGGACGAATGTGGGAGACTCAAAAATCCAAAGAGGTACGAGAGGTTTACTATGACAACACGAAGAGAGAAAATATCAATACATGATGATACGATCAAAGACATTTATTTGATATTGTTTACAAATCCCATTTGTGAAAAGTGGAACGAAATATTCATCATTACAATCTATATAAAGAATGAACCTGTCACTATAGTGTTTGATATTGGTATCCAGAAAGGTGTTATATCATGCATAATCCACCTACAATGATGCATTATCTACCTATAATGATGCATAATGAACTATACTTGGATTGGCTATGTGGGAACAAGAATTTGTATATTCAATGCAAATTCAAAGTGAAGTGTCATCTCCACAAAGGCTATATATGAATTGGAGTTTGAAGTTCCATTGGGGATGTGTATTGTGATTTTCAACAACCTATATCTATGAGATCGTGTGATGAAATCTATCAATAATGCAAAAACTAATAGAGATTTTTCAAACATGACCAAACTAACTCAATAACAACACAAAATGATCTAACATCCTTAGGATTTTCTTTAGTGGTTGAATCCTAGAGACTAATCCAACCCTCGAGACGATTCTAGAAAAAAAAGGGAAAAAAAAAGGAGTGGCACCCTTCAGTTGGTGTTAGGACCCCAAAGCTTCATCACCCAAAGATCCAACATCATGAGAAGTCCAAATATTGAAAATACCTTATTACAATGTTATTTCAAGTTGTTCAAGTACACTCTGCAATGCCTTCACACTATGCAATATCAACATGCCACCAAGGGTTGTTGGCATTGAACAAAACCTCACTGCTAAAGAATGAAAATATCACAAGGCAAATTCATTGAGTTGTTGGATAAGAGCCATATTCAACCCAACTTGTCCCCTTTGGATCCACCACAATTATGTTTTTGAAAAAGGAATGCACGAGGAGGATGTGTGGACTATTAGCTCTTGGACAAAATCACCTTATAGAATCAAAATTCATTTTTGCAGATTAGCACCTTAATAGATTAGCTTAAGGTAGAAGAGTACTTCAATAAGATCGACTTGAACTCCAACAATCATCTTATATGTATCAAACCCAAGGCTAAGGCTATGTAAAAGACAAATTCAAGATGCAACAGAGAGTATATGAATAATTAGGTTGTTTGCTCTTACTAATGCCCCCGCAATGAGGATGATGAATGTTCTTCCATAATCTTATCTCAACTCATTTTGTGAACGTGTACTTGGATGACATAATTGTTTCCAATAATCTCAAGGAGGACTTTGGATCAAGTGTTACAATATTGCAACAAAAATTTATATGGGAACATTAAGAAGTGTGTGTTTAGCCAAGCAGAGATCATGTGAATTGAGATGAATTGAGCATTGATCCAATGAAGATTTCATTCATTGTTGATCGATCACCGCATAATTACATGCATTCCTTGCAAAGCTCTATGGGAAAACTATCTCAAAAAGATCCTCACATAATTTTCCAATATTAGGCACCCACCCTCTTATTGCACTATATTGTAGAAAAGATGTTTTGGTCAAGTACAATTCAACAAAAAGCATTTGAAGAGATAAAGTGCCATGTTTTGACTATTCATGTTTTTTTATTCCTTAACATTCAACAAGCCTTCAAGATCAAGGTGAATGCTTATGGAGAAGTCATGGGCACAATATAAATGCACACCAAAAGCCTCTTCACATTCCAATTCCACTTTGAGACATTTTAACTGTTTTTTTTAATTTCTTAATATATGACAAAGTGATGTACGCATTGGTTTAAGCAACAAAGAGTTGATAACATTGTTTGCATGGAAAAGGGATTATCATTCATAACAATAAACATCTTCAATCTCCCAGAGACCATGAGATTAAAAAAAAATGCACATCACAAGAAATGGATTGTTTGCTTGCATAGTGTAACATTTTGGTCAAGTATTAAAAAGGCAACACAAATAGTGGAAATTTTCCTATCACAACTACCAATGGTTGGATTCAAAGTGTGTGTGCAATTCTAATGGTTTGCTTGCAATGCTCCATCACAACCTTGCTAGATAGAGAGTTCAACAACTTTTTGTAGGAAGACAATTTAGTACATAGTGAACACTACTTGTGTTCCTTGCAAAGATCACCAATGGCTATGGTTGTGTGAGGCACACTCCCAAAATTTCAAGCACTTTTGAGTGCGAAAAACAACCATGAATTCACATGTGTTTCTATCAATTAAAGGCGGAAAACAATCTAGCAAAGCTTGTAAGAAGTGAAATGGACTTTCACAAAAGTTTATCAACAAAACAAGGCAATAATTATCTTTTCGTAGTGATGGATCATTTCAATGATAATAATCTTTGCCAAAAGATGATTTGGGTGCACTTTAGTTTTCCATATTCAATCATATGTTCATAAAATAGTAGATTTACCAACCACTTTTGGCAAGCACTATGGGGATTAATGAAAGCCACACTAAAGTGAAGTAATGCCTTTCATCAACAAAGTGATGGGCACACAAAAGAAGTAAATTTCATCATTGCTCAAATAGTGTGTAACATTAAACATAAACATATGAACACATGGGATGCTAATATCCCATATATAGCATAGTTACATTCATACAAAATCCATGCTATAAGGACTTCACCTTTTGAAGCATGCTTTGGATTTTTGTTAAAGGACCACTAAAATTTTTTAGCCTTACAAGGGGATGACAACAAAGGAGATAAATTCCCAAGAGCAAACTATAAGATTCATTTACCAATTAAAATGACTTATAATCAAGTTCAAGAAGCCTTGCACAAGATTGGTAAAAGGCTCAAAGCCAAGCATGACCAACAATGTGCATGAGATAAGTTTGGATAAACCTTCATAAATAGTGTT
This sequence comes from Larix kaempferi, assembly GCA_027924585.1. Lineage (NCBI taxonomy): Eukaryota > Viridiplantae > Streptophyta > Pinopsida > Pinales > Pinaceae > Larix > Larix kaempferi. The sequence goes on along the minus strand of BSBM01000566.1, from coordinate 2,222,310 downwards.
TTAAGGAGAGACAAAGATCAATTTGCTCAAAAATGACCCTTAAACCACATTCAAAATCATTCGAGAGAACATGATCATGCTATCCCAACTAACTTCATGGGCATTCACCAAATGTTCAATGCAAATCATCTAAAGCTCTACATGCCATTGATGTTGGACAATGATGAACATGAATTGATCATATAGACTTGTGAAGAGTCAGTTGTTCAAGTTAGCGTGGTTGGGGACCAGCAATTCCTTAGCAAGGATTGATCCTAAGAAGATTTAGAGGCCAATTTTGTCCAATGTAGAAATTACACTAAAAAGAAAATTGTCTAACATTGTGCATACTTTGGTCACTGTAATAGAGATACCAGGTAACATTGTGCATACTTTGGTCACTGTAATAGAGATACCAAGTAATGCAAAATGCACATTGTAAAAAGCTCATTAGATACACATCAAAATGGCAATTTGAAGGTGTAATAAATGCATTCATCTCTCAATTATGCATTTCTTAACACTACAACCCAATCATGCTACATGTGCTTTTAGTCATAGATACATACAACTCAATTCAAAATAAGCAAATTGATGACGATCGTCCCTTGTCAAACTAGTGAAAATTTCCAAACATTATAACAAATCATCTTATTTATCTCTTCATCCTTATGTGGTCTGAATATTTATGTAATGATGGTTATTAATCAATGAGAACGGAAATGCTTCTTCTCTCCCTTTACTTTATTATCTAGATTATATACCTTGGTTATTAATTCATATGCATATTATATCATCTTTTATTCATTTAATGAAATCTGGAATTTTAGTTGTTGCTCATATTATGGCACTCGTATGTTTGTTCAATCCTATTTACTTGTCATGCCATAATTCAATCTTATTTATTTGTCATGCAATCATTTAGCCCTATGTATGTACAATGAGATCGTTGCAGTTGTTGAGTTTCATTAATTCTGTCATACTTAGATTAAGCCATTATGACTTGATGATTAATATTATTTACTTGTCATATGCCATAATTTAGTGCTGTGTATGTAAGTTGAGATCGTTGCACTTGTTGAGGTTCACTAATTCTGCCATGCTTAGATTAAGCCATTATAACCCGATGATTATTGAAGGGTTGAGCATTATCAAACTTTAAAATGATGGAAAATGCAAAAATGAAATAATAGTGTGTTGAATAAGTAATATTAGAGGGTTGAGCGTGAACAAGCTTTACAATGGTGAAAAATGCAAAAATGAAATTATAAAATGTTGAATAAGTAATAGATGAATTGCTCTCACAATCCCGAGTCTGCAAGAATGGTTAGTAACAACTAAACCTTCTAGTCTCAAACAAGATTCCAATACAAAAAGATGTTTGGAAGGGTGGAGTTCAAAATCATTAAATAAGTCAAGAGAACCAAAATACACAAGATGCATAACATAAATAAGATATTGTAAAAACTTGCTCCACTTAGAGTGAAATACAAGCACATCAAAATACCTACAAACATAGAATCATAGACTCCAAACACAGTGAAATTTCAAAAACATTGACAATGATTAACCACAGTAAAAACCTCCATGCTCAGATAGAATCATTATTAACCACATAAAAACCTCCATGCTCAGAACAAGAAAATGCATGAGATTAACACAAGTTGATATTGACTAAGATAATATATTGTTCCAATGAATAAATCAGGTCTACTCTACTTTAGGATAAATATTCAACAGTTATTCACACAGTGCTGGACTAGCATATATAAGTACAGATCTCTACAAGGAATTTCACACACCGCCTTGTCAGTGTGCACTGTGTATTGTGTGAAAATTTTATATTTCCAAAGGAATATGCGAGGTAGGGTTCTCTGTTTTTCTTAGTACAAAATAACCGGTATGGGCTACATAGAGCTGCACATAATGAAATTGCACCAATTTCTTCTGAGGAAATGACCAAATAAATGACATTCAAGTTGTTCCAAACACAAATATATAACAAATTGGAAGTATGTTGAGCATGACAGTGGCTATCATTCCTGCACATCGGGTATTTTACCCTCACAGGAAGACTATAAGGGTATAAGCAACAAGGTGATACAGACCAGAATAAATTTGAAATTGCATTAGTGACTGTCGTTCCTGCACATCAGGTATTTACCCTCACAGGAAGACTAAGAGGGCATAAAGCAACAAGGTGATACAGACCAGAAATATTTGTTCGTTGAGACAATCACCCACAGAAACAGCAGCTGTCCAAAATTTCAGCTGATATGCAAGAATTGAAAGATGAAGTTACACTTCAAGCATCAAGCTCTCCAAGCTTGCCTAAGACCCACAGTTTGCCAGGTGTTTTCCGCTAATGTACACCAGACTCCAGAAGCCGAGAGTGTACATACTCTATTTGCTATCTATTCGTTAGTTGGTCAAAATAATATATTTCTTTGGGTGTTTCAAACCCTGTGTAATTTACTCCACTCCACTTCTGCAGCGGTGGTGGCAGCTTTTGTTAAGAGAAAATAATATGTATAAATCCAAGTGCATTTTTAATGCAAAAATGTCAGCACCATTTTTCTAGTGACCCTAGACCAGTGCAACAACATATAAAGGAATTCAATAACACATGAAATCAATTCAATCCCATGCACTGGCAACCTCAGGCCCATGTCCACCATATCCTGCTGCAGATCCATAGGAATTTCTCATATTTCCATGAGAGTTTCCCATGTTTCCATGTGCACCTCCATAATAATCACCCCCTCCCCTGCCACCTTCTCTTCGATAATCACGGCCCCCAAACCTGCCTCCACCAGCACGACGATTTTTGCTTCCTCCAAATGAAGATCTCGATGCATAAGATGACAACCATGAAGGCACCTCTTGGTTTGACTCTTGCATAAGTTCAGCAAGAGACCTGGCCATGTTAGAATTACCTTCATTGAAAAAAGCAGTAGCCAATCCTGATTTACCAGCACGACCTGTACGCCCTATGCGATGCACATAATCATCAATGTCATTTGGCAAATCAAAATTAACAACATGAGAAACATGTGGAATATCCAGTCCGCGAGCAGCAACGTCTGTAGCAACAAGAATAGGAGTTGACCCACTCTTGAAGGACCTCAATGCTTGTTCACGTTCCTGCAACACAAATGCACAAGCATAAAAACGTTCACTAAAGAAGTTCAAATTATCCAGTCATAGAGTGGGAATAATAAAATTACAAACTCATATTGCAATAAAACAGTTTTATCCACTAGTAAAGCAGAAAGGTGCTAACATGAACAGGGAGCAATCTGAGAAAACATATTTTTCAAATTTGAAACACAATATGAGCATGATGCATACCAACCTACCTCTTGGGTTGGATGGCATGGACTCAAACCTTCTGAGTAAGAAATTACTCTACTACAGATTTGCTTACCATTCCACCATAATATGATATTTGACTTAAAACAGAGAGAATATTTGATACGACTAGATGAAACAGATCCAAGTAAACAATGCAGACATGCATTGACAGGAATAAAAAGTTCTAGCAACTAAAGCAAAAAGAATCATAAAGGGGCACTACATTAATTTTTCTCATCTGTAAACACCATATAGATGCACAGATGGTACCAAACTGTCTGTTAGGTTAGACTGAGTAAACTAATCTGACAGCAGAACATTTACACAAAGCAAGTCTTACCTGTTGGGTTCTGTCTCCATGAATAGTTGTTGCAGGAAACCCATTGGAACACAACCAGTATTCCAATGAATCAGCTCCCTTCTTTGTTTCCACAAAGACCAACGTCAGAGAATGCTGCCATCACCAAATCACCATTCTTAGCATTCAAAATTTTACTTGTCAAGCAATTTCAATAACCCCATCCTACAGTGGTGCAAATGGCCATACCCCATATCAACCTCAAGTCAATATTTTAAAGATTTAAAGCCTGATTGATAGTGTAATTATTGATAACTCATTATGTGATCCCATTATTGTACAACTCATGGCACATCACCTCCAAAGTACACTACAAAAAATAATGATGAGTATTTTTAGGGCAGTTACCTTGCCATGTGTTCCATTATCTTTTTGTGCATGAAGAAGATCCATTAAGTGACTTCTCTTATCACCTTCATGGACAAACTCAACCCTCTGCATAATAAGATCTGTACTTGACCCAACTCTTCCAACAGCCAGGAAAATATAACTTGCAAGAAAATCCGCAGCCAGCCTCTGCACACATATCAATTCAAACCATATAACTAAAAAATAGTTTCCACATTACATGTCAAAATATACTTGGGCACCTAAATTTTGAATTACTGGAATGCATAATAAAAATAGAAGTCTCATGTAGTTCCCCATTCAAAGTGCAGCACTAATTGCCAGTGTTACAAATATCGTGTCGGCGAATATATCGCCAAGGGTCTAAAAAGAAAATATCGGATTTATCAGGGAAAATGTCGGCAAACATCGGCAATATATCGACGAAATTAAAAATATATAAAAATATTAATTTTTTGACTCAGCTGACATTTCCTGATTTTTGCCAATATTTTCCTGATTTTTGCCGATTTTTCCTCGACATCGCAAAAATCGCCCAAACATCACAGCGATGTTTGCCGAAATTATCGGCTGGCAGGAAACATCGCGATGTTTCCCATGTTTAACCAAGAGAATGCTCACAGAACAGATTCATCCAGAAAGATTTTCAATACAAGCCAGCCAAATTAGAGTAAATGTAATGAATTTGGCATATTCTGAGAGTAAAAAGCTAATGGTTCCTCAATGGGACTTCAATATACAACAATAAGAAACCATAATCAGATTACATATATGTATAAACCATAAATTAAAATCCATTAAAGAACAGAGTGAATAAATACCTCCAATACAAAATAAATGTTTTCATAGTTACAACAATTACTCCAAGAATACTGATATTTCGGAAAATGTCATCTAACAGTTACAGTGAGAACCAAAGAAACTAGAATGCACCACAAACATACCACACACTCCAATTATTACTTGAAACATTATTTCAACTTGTAAGGTACAAAATTCTGAAGCTTATCACTATGCTCAACGGGTGGTGCTGCCCGTGCATGAAACATTTAAATATTGGTTGCAAATACCGCTGATCCAACCAAAAGCTACTTGACCCAACAGAAAAATAAATAAATAAGAGACTAAATATTAGAAAAATTCAAGTATGTATGGTACCTGGATTTCCCTTGGAAATGTGGCACTGAAAAGCATGGTCTGCCTCTGTCCTGGCTTAGGCATGTCCATCTGCTGAACTATTTTACGGATTTGAGGCTCAAAACCCATGTCGAGCATACGATCAGCCTCATCTAGAGCCAAGTAATGTACGAAGGACAGTGACACTCTAGCCCTCTCAAGAAGATCCACCAGACGTCCAGGAGTTGCAACAAGAATATCAACACCCCTCTCCAGCTCCCGTAGCTGTAAAGCAAAATTGAAGCAGTAAATATAAAAAATACAAAAAATATAAGTATTTCAAATTGTAAATCACCCATTGCAAAAAAACTTCAAGAGGAATCACCGGTGGCATTAAATTATCCATACACCATACAATCACACATCGCTGGGGGAAAAAAACTTTATAAGGAATTTAAAGAGGAACAGCGGCATAGCGCTGTGGTATGCATGCACATTAGACAACATTGCGGGGATAAGCAAGTAAAGTCCATCCAACTGTTAGAGATTTAATGTCCCTCTTTTATAGAAGTGCGGCTAGAGAAATATGGGCAAAACACTTTAAAAAGAACTTAGAGAGAAACAGTTGCATAGCCTTGTGGTTTGCATGCACATTAGACAAGGTCTTGGGGGTAAGCAACTGTAGAGAGTTAGTGTCCATTTTTTGTATAGATACATAGGCTTAGGAAATATAGATTTAATGCTAGTATCATGTTATGTGAGTATTTTGATTCAACTGCCGCTTGTGATGTCAAGATGTAGTATTGAGACATTTTTAATATATGTCCTTTATTCTACGAATTGATCAATGCACTACGGTTTTTCATTGAGATCATTGTGCGTCATCTGTCCCTATCTGCCTTTTCAACCCAAAAAATGATAGTATTAGAGCAAAGTTGAAGATGATGGAGGGGAAAGATTGTGAGGAAATGGAGGCATGCTGAGGACATAAGAAAGAACTTCAAAGAACATCTAAAGATGCAGACAGTTGAATTATCTTGCTGTCTTGAGGTTGAACACAAAGAATTTCAAATGAAAGCCATTAACTAAACATTGTTGGCTGCTTCTTGCCATTGTAGACACTTTCTTTGCACAAGAAACTTTTTGGAGTTCCCTGATATCATTTTGCTAGAGAAGCAGATGCTTTATTTAATCATGGAGAACAAAGAAGACACCTGTTTGCAAGCCAAAACCCTATTTTCTGTTTGTTCTGTTTGTTGGCACCCATTGTTGAATTACTTGAGACATTTGTTAAACGAAACCCTTGTTTCATGACAAAATTGAAAAATACTTCCTCGACACAATCTGAATTGAGGTCAAAGAATATTGGTATGCAACTGTGTTATCAGAACCAGACCGGAACCGGCAAAACTGGCCAGGTCGACCCGTTTTGCGTGTTTTCTGGTCCAGTTCAGTGTTTCTGACTGGATATGGCTGGTTCCGTACCGAACCAGCTGGTTATTTACCTGAACCAGCCTGCTCCATATAGAACCAACCATAAATGCCTGAACAGGCCAGTTTTGTACGAGTCCTTACAGCATGGTTTTGAACATGAAATTTCTATATAAAAGAATAGAAAATGAAATATAATGAAAATGCCACTTTTACTTAAATTTTTAATATTACCATTAATTGTTTCAAAATGACTGAGTGGTTCCAACCTCATCGTACTTCATATGCAGAAAGTAGAATTTTAGATCCCATTCAGAATTCAACAGACTGGACAGTTTTCAAGATTTTAGGATTGCAATGTTTCCACTGGATTCTCTAACGTATGAGAGTATAGGATTGTCATTTAACCAAGCATATCAACCCCTCTATGTACTTTGATGTTAGTGGTGCTGATTGTTGAACTCCTCTGTCATAACCTTAATAAAAATGTACTCTTCATTCAAGCAAAATCACTTATTAAGCATGGAAGCTTTTTCTACCTTATTTTAATGCTTGGATTAGGAAGTTTCATCAAAATTGTAAGGTGTTGGCATGTCCTTGGAGGATCAAGTTCGAGATTCAAGGTAGAGGCAAGGGCTAGAGGCTAGAGGAGGGGGGCACAAGGGGTTGCTATTGAGGAATAGGATCCTAATAAAGGCAATGATTTTGATGATATGTAGTTATTTGTTGTAGCATGAAGTTTTTTGGACTCTATAGACCATTTAGAGCCTCTTTTTTATGTATTTTGGGCCAGATATGGATTGTACTCCATGCTATTTTAGTTATATGCAGTTGCACCCTTGCTATATAGAGAAACTTTGCATATTTGTGTAAAATGGTTTGGATTCATATGGATGCACATGAATATATTTTTTTTTTCAAAATTTGAATTTTAATGTATTTCTTGGTCAACCGGTTTTTTGCTGGGTTTCTTCTGGTTCTGGTCCAGTTCAGATTTTTGGGCTTGATCAGTTCGATGACCTGTCCAGTTCTAATAACATTGGTATGCAATGCCTTGGTAATATGACAATCTTTCATTTGCTGGCCTAGTGGCCTCAAAAGCAAATGTAGGTGAAAGACAATTTATGTATAATAACACAGCAACTAACAGCAATTTAAAAGTTAATAAACATTCTCTCCTAGAGATTTCACAAAAAGCACAGAAGAATTTTGAAATGGCGTTTTAGGATGCAGTTGAACCCATAAAACATGACTGCAAAAGAATGGAATTTTTTAAACCCAAAAAATGTAAGAGCCTGCTTGAAGATCAGACTGAATCCAGAAAAGGTCATATTAACTTCAAACAATGAATAGTTAAACCAGAGAACTTTAGAAACTGAAACAAAGAATTTTCTGGTTAAAATGATGAATGGCATCAGAGATGGGATCTGATATGTTGAAGATTTCATGGTGAATTGTTGGGTTTTCCTTGACTGAAGAAACTCTTGTGGTTTGTTGTTTGTGAACAGCTGTTTAATTTCACAACGTTGATGAAGCTGTTTTATTTAGAGAACAATCTTTTTTAATTCCCGGTCCCTGTAGGACAGGACCACAGTAGAGTGATTCCCAAAACCAGAGCAGTAGTTGAGCGAAGGAAGTTACAATCCCATACTTAACACAAGGAGTCATGCTTTTGTTCTATCCCTGTTACCATATCCTATAATTTTTCAACATGAGGATAATTTTAATTTCATGTTTGCAGGCTGCAAAGTTTCCTTGAGTTCAGCTTATTGTCTCTGAAAGCATGACTCCTTCAGTTAAACCCACCATTGTGAATTCCATCCCTCAGCTAATACTCTGGATTTAGGAACCTCTCTCCCTGTCTTACAAGGAATTAAGAAAAATATATCTCAAAAAAACAACCTCATCAACATCATAAAGTTTAACAGCAGTTTACATACAACGAACCACTGCAGATTCTTCAGCCAAACAACCCCCTGCATTTCAAGAAAAAGAAGATGTCAAACTCACACAGAATATGGCCATCTAGAATCAGCTTGCAGTAAATTTATAAAATTTAAAGGCACTAAACTAAAAAGGAGGTCAAGCAATCGTACTTTGAGGAGGGATTGTGGATGTAACAGACCGAAAAGAAATAAAAGTAAAAGACTAAGATAATAACTTGCACAATAACTTTGATAGCACCACCTGCTCTTCAGCAACTGGTAGCACAACTAACTTAATAGATGAAAATTCAACTTTTATATCACCATCTTCAATTCACCAACCAAAGGAAGACAACCACCACCTTAATAGATGAAAAATCAACTCCGGCACTGTCATATACTAAAACTCACGAGTAGATTTTTGCTAAGAACCACAAATATAGCAATGCAGGATAAATCGGTGTTAATGAAATAGATATATAACAGAACCTACAGCGTTTTTCATATCCATGCTCAGAGCAAAATTCTACCAAATTTGCATGAGATTGAAGTGCTTTATGAAAATCATAACTTTTCAAAACCTCAGATAGAATTACAGCCCTGTTTTTCGAAAATAATTGGAACCAAAAAGAATTTTCTTTTGTAAAGATGGCTAAAACAAATAAAAAGAGAAACACACAAACCTGTTGATGGATTGGTGCACCCCCATAAGCAACCACTACCTTGACACCAGTTTGATAAGAAAACTTTTTAGCTTCCTCGTGTATCTGTAACAAAATTGCATCTCAGCAACATTAGCATTAAAGAATCAGAACTTTCGAACTCATATAAGCAGCCTGAATGCAAGGGAAAGCCATCGAGTAAAACTTAACAAACAAGGGGCAAACAAGGAAGTTTGCCTTGTATCAAACTTACTTGACACGATAATTCTCTTGTTGGAGAAAGAATAAGCGCTAGTGGCAATGCTGTCCGTGCCCCACGGGAACGCTGGGGAATCTGACTCTTCATTATTCCTGCAATTATAGGGAAACAGAACGCTGCAGTTTTTCCAGAACCTGTCTGGGCACATGCCATGAGATCCCGTCCTGCAAGAGAGATCGGAATAGCATACCGCTGAACAGGAGTCGGCTTGACAAACTTGCACCTCTTGATATTCGAATTAAGTGCCTCTCCCAAGTCTATTTCTTCAAATGTAGTTACAGGAGGGGGAACATTGTCACCACTAGTGTCAACAGGAATATCGTCATAAGCATCAAAATTGATGCCCGTATTTTCTTGATCAGCAGAAGCATCTGGAACAGATTCATTATCATCATCAAAAGGATTTACTTCTCGTTCCTTCCTGTCCCAACCACCAGATCTGCTATTCCAGTTGCCTCCACGGCCACGACCACTGCCACGGGAACCCCCATAACCTGATCCTCCTCCATAGCCTGACCCTCCTCCGTAACCCGATCCTCCAGAAGCTGGCCCTCCTGTGTAACCAGAGCCTCCCCCATTACGATTACCCCAAGCAGGACGGGACAGGGGATTAGCAGAACCAGAGTCAGGAGCAGAGCCAATATCAGTAGAAGAAATGCTTGCAGGAGAAGGATTTGAAACTTGAGGGCCATTTCGCAGATGAGGAGGAACATATACAGTTCTAGAAGGACGTGCAGTGGACGGAGCATTACCAACCGCTACATTCTCGGCTGCTGTGCTTGGTACTGAGTCACCCCAAGATGTTGGCATTATTAGAAGTTCTGCTGCCCTTATTCACGCGCACTTTCAACCCCCTCTTAATTCCCCTGATATTTAAAATCTCCAACTGAAAGATCTTTGAAAATTAAACAATTAATACGCAATCTCTGCACAGTAAATCAACACGATTTCACCGTAAATTAACTCAAAATTGGAAATTTCCCTCAGAACACGATACCTTTCCGAAAACTTAAGGGAGAGAAGGCGATAATAACCACGAGATCTCTTTCTGCAAATATTATACCGTAAATTTATATATTTCTGGTAATATTACCAACAAGAAACAAGCGTCCTTTGCACAATAACCCTAAGCAGAAAATTCTCTTCGATAGGCAGAATATTTTTTCCGGCAAATCGAGGCCGCAGATAATATATTTAACAAGATCTTTTCTTGGAAACTCACACACTAAGCAAAAATACCTTTCTGGCAGCAAAAGTCCCGAAAAAAATCTCTCTGTGAAAATTAAGCCTACGCAAGACAAAATCTTCTTTCTTCCTTGTAAATTTAGCAAAACAAAAGCTTTTCTTCGTCAAGAAAATATTCCAGCAAAACTCTCTGTCTGTATGTATGTCAGACAAGGCTCAACCTCATCCCTTCGCAGTCCAAAAATGCAGCACAAACCCTAAAAAAATCTTCCTTGAAGCGTATTCTGCACAAATCTGTTTTCGGAACTTTTTTTTATATTAAAAACCTCAAATCTTTCGTTTTTACGGACAACAACTCCAAAAATATCCCGTAATTAGGAATATTAGGACGATTATTCTCAATAATATTTTACCGGATCCAAATTTTGAGGTAAGACTTCGCAAAATGATTTCCTGATTGCTTTCTTTCAGCTTCTTCTTTCTTCTTTTTTCTTTCTTCTCCTCCGCAGCTGCTTCTCCTAATGTTGTTCCACCGCCGTTAAAAGTCAACAAAATAAAAGCAAAGAAAGCGCCGGCCAAAAGATATTATCCGTGCATGTCACACGGAGACGGGTCTCCCAGTGTGAAAGCGAACAGTTGGCTTCGGGGTTTCTTATTCGCCTAACAGCCGGACGTCATGCCCGCCAGTAAAACGATTTATGATTTTGTTCACTTGCAGACGAAAGCGCTCTGCGAAGAAGAAGATGAAAGACTGCAATGGAGGAATGGGAGCCGGGCGCGCCGGCCTTTAGGGAAGGGTTTCGTTCGCCTTCTCCGGGGGATGACGTCAACTTCCTAGCGGTTGCCGTCGGGAAATTAACGTGGAGATGTTCTTTTCCGTCTCTGACGTGACGGAATGTCAGTTCTGCCCGTTGGCTGCCGTAACCGTCAGGTAACGGGAAGTCGGGGAGCCCGTTGGCACCGGGAATCCCGAAAAAATATCCCCTCAGCGTGGCCGTAAAACGGGATCTCCGTTGGATTGATAATTTGATTCGCGGCTAAAGCGTTTCCGTTTGCGGTTCCGTCCGTTTGAAGTATTTTTGGACAGGCCGGGGGCAAGGTTTTATATTAAGAATCTTTAGGTGACGTGGTGCTCTCGTGTCCATGAATGGAATTCGATCAGTGGAATATGTGCTTTTAAAACTAGCATAGATCCATCTTAAACTCGTATCTATCAAACACGGAGAGGGATCCAATTTTTTGAGGTGTATTTCTTTTTTTAAATTTAAACTCAATAAATTTGATCTCTCTTGATTTATAGATCCGGGTTTAAGTTTTAAATTTTATTTTATAAACGAACATCTATTTTTTAATTACTTTTCATAATATTTTAGCCCACATGAATTTTTTTAATTATTTTTTAATGAAAAAATTACTTTTTACATTAAATTATTTTTTATGTTTTATTAGATGTAACGCTACATATAACGGTATATACACGTTAGAACATCTCCCCCATGCTGGGCTGTAGAACACCTCGTTTCACTCGGTGCAAAAAGCCTTTTTGGTTCGATGGTTAGTGGTTGGTAAGCAATAAAAACTCGGCACAGCCCATTAGGTACAATATAAGTTAGAGTTTTGTTTGATTTGAAATTCTGTTTGATTTTTTTGATGTATTTAGGTGGTTTTAGATTTGGGATAAAATCACACTCAAAGTTCCAAAATGTAATATTCGGAAATTTTGTTGGATTTAATGTAAATTTATTATTGAACATGGGTTTCTTGTTCTTATATTTTTCAATTTAGTATAGTTGTGGGAAGGGGTGCATTGATCCCAACATAAAGATGTATTAGGGAAGGTGTTTGTTCTTATCTTTTTCAATCTAGTATAGTTGTGGGAAGGGGTACAATGATCCCAACATAAAGATGTATTAGGGAAGGTGTTTGTGGGAAGGGGTGCAATGATCCAACATAATGATGTATTAGGGAAGGTGTTCGAATTTCAATGTTGGTTTTTTTCTATTGACCATCAAAACACCTTAATACATGTTTAACAAGTGAAATTTGTTTAAGTAAAAGTTAACATGATATTTTATTTGATACTTTATCTTGTGCATGTCATCACAATGCTATATGAGGGGGGGGTGTGCTTAATCTTACTGTGCATGTAGTTTTGTATGATGGGACTTCATCACAATTAAAGTAAGGGTCGAAAACCAAAAAAATGCTTTTTACATTTTATAATTAATTTGTATTTGTTTTCAACGCATCTTGATCCAAGTGTAACTATGGGTGTTTGATGCATAACCTCACATATGTTAAAAGGTGTCTTACCCTAAGGGTTAACTAGATTAGTAGATGCTCTTACTGTGCATGTAGTTTTGTATGATGGGATTTCATCACAATTAAAGTAAGGGTCGAAAACCAAAAAATTGTTTTTTACATTTTATAATTAATTTGTATTCGTTTTCAACGTATCTTGATCCAAGTGTAACTATGGGTGTTTGATGCATAACCTCACATATGTTAAAAGGTGTCTTACCCCAAGGGTTAACTAGATTAGTAGATGCTCTTGTGCAAAAGTTCAAGGAGGTTTGAGGATCAAATCCCATTGACTCCCTTGGGGTTATTTATGAAAGACACATGGTTGGGTCAAGGACACCAATTCATATGGACTTTGAAGAGACTCCAATGTGAACTCTCCAAGGACTCTTGTATCTCTTGACTAACCTTGGCAATTATCATTACTTTCCTCACAGGGGGAGATACACTAGAAAATTGTTATAGCATGTTCTAAACCCAATGTCTAGGGATAAAAAATGCCTCTTACATTTTAAATGCCCAAGGGGTTAGCTCAATCGATTGTTACCAATGTTGTTAAGCATTGGTTAGTTTTGTGCCAACATTGAACTAGTTCAAATCCCCCTAGGTGAGATGCAAAATCTACCTCAACAGGTTTCCCCACAAGGTTTTGTTTGGAAAAAAATGCTAAAAGGTCTTTACCACCGCACTAGCTTCCTCTAATCAAGGCACCCTTGATCCTTAGGTCCTCTTACAAGGTCAAGAGGTAATGTCTCTATTAGGATTTCATTGCCACTAAAGGGTGAGGTCGAGGAGGAGCACCTCAAACCTCATTAACATTTAGCACAAATAACATTATATTTATCAAGGGAGTACATTATTTTTGTAGCAAAAAATATCATCTTTCGAATCACAAATTTGATAAGAATTCGACAAATATTTTTATGTATGATCATAGTTTTGCCATGATCCAAGTTCAATGCATGGTGGAACAATGCTCTAAGGGTTTTGCGCAATTTTGAAACAACCCAAATCCTCAAAAAAATCATCAAAATTCTAAATCTATTTGAACTTTGACTACTTGTATCGCTAGATTCTATTAGTGGGAGGGATGTTTGCTACAAATATGTCCCATGTCCAAGTTCCAAATCATGTGCACCAAAGTTATGTCATCTACATACACACAATAGCCTTTGTGTGCACACCTCAACACCTATACACAAACGTTAGCATCCACACACAAAACTAATTATCTTGTGTGCAAGCTCTTGGTAACATAGTAGGAATGCCCACAATGAGGAATATAGGTAGAGACCCATTGACAATTACATAACCAAACTGACTTTAGAAACTTATTAGACATTCTTGTATGTAAGATGTACTATGTCTACTACGTAGGATATGAAGCATAACATAATTCTTCTCTATTACAAAGTTTTTACACAATTACACAAACATTGTCACATTTTAATTCAGGTTGTGTGTAAAGTATTCATTCTTTGTCTTTATTTATGTTCATGCTTGCATGCCTATAAGTGAATCAACCAACCTCCTTTGATCCCTTTAGGCTCTTATGAATCACGGATTCAATATTAAAGTGTGTTAAGCCAATAATCGTTACCTAACAACATCAAGGTGTCTTAGTGTTGAAAAAAAGATCAACCCTAATAATGAGCATGCAACTCTATTATTCATAAATAACTTGGAAAAAATTAATCCTAATGCCCAATAAATTAATGATACCTCACTATTAATAATAAATAAATAAAAGTGAACCAAAATTAATTTGTTTTTAGATGTTATCTCATTTGCATCCTTTTTAAGATTTATAAATTAATGATACCTCACTATTAATAATAAATAAATAAAAGTGAACCAAAATTAATTTGTTTTAGATGTTATCTCATTTGCATCCTTTTTAAGATGGTAAAACTTATCATAACATAGTTGTCAAACTGATCGTGAGGATAGTCATGATTGGCTACAATCCGCAAATGCAAGTTGACTCATCACTATTATTTAAAGCAAACCGTACCACGTGGAATAACCCATCAATGGTCCATAAAGGGATGGACTTCCACTCCTACAAGATGCCTCTAGGTCTTGGGTCGTTAACTTGTTCCCTTATGTTCAAGGAAAATAAGCTCATTAATCAATTTAAATTTTGCATTCATCATTCCCACATATTATTTAAAAATCCTCACAACCACATATTCCATAAACTCAACTCTCTTTGCACAACAAAGGGATTCACTTCCCAAAAAAATTGGATGAATGTGAATATAATCTACCCTGGAAAAATGACATATGCATCATTTCTTTTCCATTTTTAAAGATGAAAGGGATTGTTAAGTAGGAGGAGGAGAGATAGAATCTCTCGCAAGGGTATGCCAATGTAATAATAAGACCGGCATGAGTTAAATAGGAGTGTTCAATATCAAGTAAAGACACGATGATGAAAACAACAAACCAAAAGCTTGCATTTTATGAAAAAGGTTTTTAGTGAAGGTGATGCCTTATAAAAAGGGTTTACAAAACGTAATGCCAAAAATATTTACGATGTTAGGATTGGAGTGTTTGAGGATGCTATCACATCAATTTAAAGACTTGCACTCCAAAGTCAACATCTACATTGGTGGTGCTTTAGATTTAGGGAGTGCTATATAGACTACCTCTATTTCACAATTATTATAAATGTCATGTTACTCAAAATGCACATCCAATTAGGAGTATTATTGTAGAACATAATCTTAACATGGAATGTGCCAATGTAATAGTAAGACTTGGAGTTATCATTAGCATCACATAAATATTGTTAGTCATAACATCAAAATCATAGTTATGTTTATATTGCAGTGAGGGAGGATGATATCACATCAACTTAAGTTATAAAGGTATGTATGTGGTCAAAACAATTCTAAGGCTATATATGTTAGGCATACCAACTTATTTTAATTGGAATTTTTAGGAAAGCACATAAAAGGGGTACCATGTAGCATTGTAAGTGAAAGAAATTTGGTTTTCATCACATAAAGGAGGTAAGGGGAATTAGGTTGAGCAAGCAAGCATACTCATCTCAGTATCAATCAACTATTATGTTAGTAGGAGGCACCACTCCCTTGTCAATGCCCCCAATGACATAAGGATGTTAATATATCTAACATTATATGTTACCACTCAACTTTTGTGAGATAATAAGTTAGATTTCGAAGTAGAAAAATTTTACTTGCACGTAATGCCTTATATACCACATTTCCACAACACACATAAAATGAAAAAAGGTATTAATGCATTATGAAATTTCAATATAGAAATATGTCAATATTAGCATAACCCTAAAACTAGGGAAGGGAGCATTAAAGGGAATATAGGGTGTATACATTGCAAAAGGGAGGAGTTGCAATTTTTTGGAGGGAATCCAGGTGGTTGTGTTGCAGAAAGATAGGAGAATTATTTTTTTGGATGGTCCATGAATAACTAATAAAGGATTTATTCATTGGGGTCCACATGATTTTTATGCATTCATACATAGAAAATAGTCATGTGTTTAATGCCAATCAAAGGGAGCTTCTAGTAGGTTAATTGTTAATGAACGTATGTTAAGAGGACATGATGAAGGAATCATGAGATACTCATTCATCGTTGAAGCCAAGATCAACAGCAATTGATATTTCTAATGGGGCTTCTCAATGACTAACCAAAATGAGACATGTGGAAACAACAGGGAAGTGATTATATATAAGGAGAATCTCCCAAACACTATTGGAATAGGAGGAAATTGAGGGTCATCATAATTTATGTTTGAGGACAATTTCGTCGATCATTAATAACCACTTGATCATATGAGATCAATAGTCCACAATGCACAAGAGGATCATCACATTGACAATTTGTCAATAAGGATGATCATCTTATGCTACAATGTGTTAAGGTGAATTGTACATCATGCATGTGTGTGGACTAAAATCACATTGTCTTTGTGAGTGATGTGAATTAGAGAGAATTGTGTATCTTAAATATGTGTCTTTGAATGAAATCTATAAGCATTATATTCATCCTACTTTGAATCTGTTAAGTCCAAAATTGAAGTGGGATCAATATTGAAGAAATGATTAACATTTATGACTAAGTGGAGCATTGTTTGAGAAAATTTATGTACACAAGAATTGTACCAAAAAAGTGAATACCTTTTTTAACGATGGCCCATATTGCCCCACTCTTGCTTTTCCAAATGAGGGTAAGAAAGGATATGATGAGAAGGTGTGGAGATAATATTTGATTTGTATACATGATGTGATACAAGTTATAGCTAGAACTTGATCTAGTAACATTATGCATATGTGATTGGCTATAGTGAACTTTGAGTGCATAATAAGGTTTGCTACCAACTGCTAGGATGAGGATAACAAAGATGAATATTTTGGGGTCAACTTAGTCAAAAGGAGCTTATGTCATTTGGGGCATTCCACATGGTAGTGTGAGACTCAAAAGAGTTTGTTGGATCTAAGTTTACCTAATTTATCACTGCATAAATCATCCCATGAACTTGACAACACACAAATATGTTCAACATGAAAAATACTTCGGGTTTGTTGAGCAAGCCAATTGAAGGTTTGACAAAATGAATTCAATGAAGTTATTGGCAACAATGATTTCCCTAATTGCAATGGCAATGATGAATTTGTCTTTTGTATATACATATCATTGTCAACAAAACATAGGCAAAGGTTTTTACATAGTAATAGAAAATTTTCATATAGATAAAATGATTGGATTTATTACATTTGATCTTCTTCCACAACATTCCCATTAGCTGTGTAAGTATCTCCAAGTCAATAAATTGTTGTTTTTTCAAATTTCCATTATTATTAGCATACCATATGAGACCATCATAACTATGCATATCATTATATTTTCTTTCACATTTCAAAAATACTCTATACACTCACTAAAGTTCATTAAAATTCCTTTCACTAAAGTTCTATGGAGGGAAAATTTTAGGGGAGAACTTTAACCTATGTGCTAATTTTTGACTTTTTTTTTCAAAAAAAGTTTCACCAATTTCCACTTTTTTTCTAAATTGATTCACCCAAATTCCATGGGATAGTATTTTTAACTCTAAAAATTGCCAAAAATTGTCTAGAAACTATCTAAAATCCTTAGAAATTTGAATCATTTTACAAAATTAATGCCAAACATTTTATGGTTGGAAATTTAAGAATTAGTAATATTCGCTAAGGTTTTTACACTTTGAGAAAATTATGGATGCTTAAAATTTTCATTTTTTCTATGTTGAAAAACACACTCTCATATCAATCCGTGGTCAACAAAACCAGACCATTGAACTTATCTCTCCAATTTACCGACTTTTATATTTGAATCATTTGAATAATTATCTTGTTTAATGCAAATGAATGATGTCGTTACATTAAGTTTTGTATTGGTTCAATGAATAGTGAAACATTGCACTATTTTACATCATGCATACAAATGGTAAATGAGACTTAGATTGCCTATATTTAAATTCCATGGTTTGATTTTTCAACATTCACATGGCTTTTAGAGGTGTTGGTGGTTTTTTTTTGTAAGTAAGACCAACATTATATTATATAAGAAAAATAAGTACATATCTAAGCTCAAGGGCCATGACTGAATTGCCCTAATAACCCAGTCCCTTGTTCTTCAAAAATAGACAGACACTTATACAGACTACAAAAATGGCTTCCTGAGCCAATAGACAGAAGTTGATAACCCTGTACACATATCTGAGAATTGAGAGAAGACCGGATACAAGACCAAAAAATAGAGAAGCAAAACTGATAGGAAAACTATGACTCATCATGCAATTTCTATTGCACAATTCCATGACTGGGAGCACCACCCTGCACAATTATAGTGTCGTGATTGACAATATCCATCCACACCAAGCCAGAACCTTGACCGGAAAGGATAGAGAGAATAGTAGAAAGCTTCTTGTCAATAAGTTCCAATATGAAGAAGATGTCTTCCATATTACGAAGGTTTTCAAAATTCATTTCACAAAGAGCATGAACAACAGTCGAATTATCCCAAGAATTCTGATGCACAATCTCACTACAAAGAGCACATAAGGGCTTACCCAAGCTCGGATTTTGAGGTAGTGAACCAGTCTGAGGCTAAGGGGGCATCATCATTCCCCAAAACCAAGCGAATTCCCCAAGATGTCAAACCATTCCACTAAACAAGACCGTTCATTCTTCACCTCGCCAGCTTGAGAAGTCCCCTCGTCTGATAGAAGAGTCATTTCCCTCGAGGACGACTGCTCACTAGAAACAACAGACAAGGGAGGGGAAGTGGGAACATCTCAAACTTGGCGACAACCACCACGCCCTCGACGAGAGTGACCACAAAGCCTAAAAATAGGCATGATGATCCAAAACCGGAGCAGAACAAACCCAATTTCTCTCAATTTCTCAAGAAACTTGACAGTGAACTTAGGAGGCCGATCGAAGTTCCCGAAAGAAAAAAGCCTCTCGAGCCATAATTGCACCATCACTCCCAGAGGAGAAGTACACCATAATCGAGGTGACGAAATCCTGAGCAGGTGAGAAATCCCATCATTCGCATGCGAAGTTAAATCCATCCTCTGTAAACATAAGCTAATACGTTGGGAAGGACACCATATTAAACACCGGAACCAAATGAAACCATGGAGCACCTTCGACTCATTAAAATGGTGCATCGAACCAAAGACATACCGCAATAAAGACCCTTTGGACTCCACATGTTTCTCAACATGTGTCATTTCTCACCCCATCCGGGGAAGGTGTTGGTGGTATTAATTCAAGTACCCTTGTGCAAATATTTGTTGATTATCATATAATAAAAGCATAACAATGCCTTGCGTACCAGTTAAAAATGACCCCACAAACAAGGTTTTTCAATATATAGATATTCTAATTGTTTTGTGTTTGTGGATGTTTATGTTTGAGTTGGCTAACCTTGGTTTGGATGCATTAAGGCCAATATAAAGAAACTTATATTAAGTAGATCATAATTTATCTTTAATATTTTAACGTTTGGTTACTAGGTGAGTATGTTTTATTTCTCA
This sequence comes from Larix kaempferi, assembly GCA_027924585.1. Lineage (NCBI taxonomy): Eukaryota > Viridiplantae > Streptophyta > Pinopsida > Pinales > Pinaceae > Larix > Larix kaempferi. The sequence goes on along the minus strand of BSBM01000566.1, from coordinate 2,202,323 downwards.
ACTTCTCCTTCTTCTCTTGGGACATTTTGTGTGGGTGTTTGTGTGTGAAATAATAGTGGAATTACCATTTTTCTCCAAGAAAACCTCACCAGGAAACCTTCAAGGATGCTTCCCCACATTCGTGGATGGTATCCCTAGTAAAATCGTCAACATAAACTAGTGCACCTCATCTAAGAGGATTCGAACCAAGCACCCACTAACATAGAACTAGCCAAATTCCCAACAACAATGGCAACAATCAATTGATCTAACCCCTTAGGATAATAGTGAGTTATACTTATCTTATAACATTTTGAAATAACTTTTACCACTATGAAAATATCCTCTCCTCCCCTCTCATCTACTAGTTCAATTTCAACTATTTGATTTGTTTTCAAATGATATCCCTCAAAGTATCCTAAGATTAACAAATCAGAGTATAATTGTGATCTACCTAGATTTGGTTTTGAGTGTACAACCCTCCAACTCTTAAGCAAATGAGGATTTAATGCGTAGATGGACATGGATCATGGAACTTGATATGGCCCTTCCATGCCTCTATGCCATTCATAGGTAAGAGTGACATTGTGGCCATGAAGAAGATGATGCCTAGTGTCTCCATGGAAGAATGCTTCCCCACAACATAACATGTTGCACCTAGTTTTGACTGAAGCAACCTAGAGATAACACATTAATATGATTGATTGCATTTATTATTCATAATGAGCATAGACTGAATATATAATACAATGGTCTAGGCGAATCAATTCATGTCCATTGAATTGAAATTTAACCACACAACTTGTCAAGGTAGAAGTAATTTCAAGTTGGGTGATGGTCTGAGGCACAATTAGAGAAAGGTTGACTTGTCTTGCTATAACTAAATCCAACAAAGACTAGCAACATGTTGATTTTTGTGTGGTAGATGTGGCTTGGGAAAGGTAAAGTGTAATCCCCGCGAGAAGGGTGGGACCCATGTCTCTTTGTCACCTACTCCGAGTTGAGTTTGGACATGCAATCTAGCAGTACTCAATATAATTCTCCCATGTGCATGTCATATTGAGGTCTACATAATGATCACAATCTGTATGTGTGTCATTGTTTCAACACCAATGATAGATTCATCCCACATTACAAAATGGAATTGTAAAGTGTTGAGATGATTTTAAATACGTTAATGTCATTGCACTTCCTTTCCACGTGTTTGTATTGTTGAATATTTGTGTATTATTTGGTAATATGTTATTGGAAGTTGGAGAAATTATTTACCTATAAACGCTAAAGGTATTTATTTAATGAGGGTGTATCCCCTATAAAATTTTCACCTCCAAACTAGTATACATATACAATGGTTGAGGGAAATCCCAATAGTGGTAAGTGGTAAGGGTTTTCATTTCCATGTGACATGTTTTCATCATTGGGTTGTTGCACCACCCATGTCTCCATCATCATACTAGGTTTGTCCAACTTCATCATCTTTGCATATTGTCTTTAGGGCATTCAATGGCCTCAAACATTCTTCCAGACATCAATGCCCATACTCATGTAAATTCCCACATAGATTCTGTAGATTGTAGTGATGTATGTGATTGTATCATTTCGATAGGTGAGGAGGGATTTATTCCATCCATGGAGAATGCAAATCCTAAAATTATAGTGGGAAGTAAAAGGTTTATTCACTCCATAGTCACCTCACCATTAGATTAGACTAGGGTTTGAGAGTAGAGTTTGGGGAAAATATTGTTTGCAATGATTGGAAGGTTTTGTCCTCATTCTTAGGCTATAATATACAAAATGGCTTCAAACTTCATCACAAGGGGTCTCATCCTCATTTCCTAGCAAAGTTATTTCAAGGTCCATGGCTTTCTGTACACCAACGTTGGCTTTACCCTCAATCACAAGTAAAATCATGTAAAACATTAAATTAGTATTATTGGACTCCAAATTTTACTGTACAAAATATCTGTAAAATCACTTGTGAATGCAGAACATATGTGTGTGTGGTGTAGGCCTAATGTTGGAAATGTGTTGATAATGTAAGAACCTGTGACAAGTGGAACATGGCCTATAGTTTGAGGGTGGTTCCTCTTGTTGGATGCATGTGGAGAGACAATTCAAGTTTAACATTGGACACTAAGAAAACATAAAAGTTGATTTTAACATTGATTTTCCTTCATACCAGAGGGATTAGTGGAATACAAAGATTTCAAGGTTTCAATACATTAATTTTTGGTGTTAAATAATAATGACTTAAATGGCCTTCTTTTCTTATATAGCTTTAAACCCATCAAGGTATTCTAGAATTTAATAAAATACTTGGTGTATCAAAGACTTGAATGCTCTTTTTAGATGCTCTATGGGTTCCTTGAAGAAGCATGGTAACCATGTCTTTTCTCTTATTTAAAAAATAATTAAGATCAACATTGAGTCAAAATGCCATATATGGTAATTATTAGTTAATTATCTTATATTAATTATTTATTTTAAGTTTAACTCTTATTTGAGTGGCATGCATCTACTGCCAATTATCTCTTAAAATATTAAGGCAAAGTGTGATCAATATTGATGTCTCATTGCTACAACCTAGTTGATTATTCTTGGGAAAGGATAAATTGTATCTTATTAAATATCTAGAGAAACAACCATGCATGTTCTTTACTCCTCTTAACAACATGCTTCATATAATATGAAAAACCTATGCCAAAATTGGCAAGAAGAAAGGCTATATGCCCATTGGAAGCTCCATGTCTACCAATTTTAGAAATGTACATAATGAGGCTATATATATATATATATATTTTCACATGTGGTTCACAAACCCCCCAGCGGGGCTGCTACGCCCACGGTAAGAAATCACAGGGGCCCACCCGAAGGGGCCGCACCTTGTTCAATCTGATTACGGAGCTAACGCAATGTGGACATCAAGTGAGGCCCTTATATAACAATATATAGCCACCCAAGGATTTGAACCCGAGACCTTCCGCTCACAATTTACAACACTTAACCACTCGAGCTAGCCCACCGAGCTATATATCTATATATATCTATATCTATATCTATATATATATATATATAAGTGTAGGGGGGATAGATGAGATAAGAAGGAAGATGGAGAATATATGGATGGATAGGGTTTCCGTTGAAGCTCGTTAGGTTTTAGGCCTTTGTAGGTTTCTCCCTAGCGTCAATGGAGGTAATCTGTGACCACCTGGTAGATTATTCAGATGACTCTGGTCAGAGCGATAATATTATTTGTGGGGATGATGAAGTCAAATCATTCCTAGAACATTCATGGTGGCTTCGTGGGTCCAAAAGTGGGTGGGGGTATGATTCCGATTCCAGATGCCAGAAAGGGCTATCAAATGACGGTATTTTCACCAGCTTTGGATAATTTCTGTAGCAGGTTCGGTTGAATGCACTGAATTTGAGTTCAAATCAATCTATGACGGCGACGATTACTAATGGATCCAGGTCAAGGGTTCATTTGTGCAAATGGTTGGAGCCTCTCATTCCCAAGCGTGGGATGACGGTATCCTCCTCAGATGGTATGCTAACCAACCCCCTTCTCTTGTCCTCGCATGCAAATCAATAAAAGTCCTCGTTAATTCATAATATCGTTGGTCGTAACTGTAAGTCCTGTACTCCTTAGAAGGTTGATGGAGGTAAAATAACGGAGGCAAGATCTAAAGCAAATTCTTCTCTCTATGGTTCTGATCCTAAAGGCGGTGGATTTATTAGTAAAGGTATGAAGCTAGAGGAATTGAAGGCTTCCTCGATTCAACAAAACAATGGTGGAGCGAGGCAAAAGAGGAAAAACGTTCTGTTGAATAAAGGGTATGGGCTAGAGTTGGTCATAGGAAAAGATATCTAGGTGATGGAGATCCTTAGATTCGCTAGCCATATGCTCATCGGGAAATTCCATGGTAGGAGGTTCACTGAATTTGTGGTGAAGAGATGGGTAGAATCAACGTGGGGAAAGTGGTGGAGGATCTCCTTGAGGTGTTGTTCCTGGAGAGGGGTCGGATTGGTTTCAAATTTAAAAACTGGGAGGCGGCGGACCATATTCTTCACAAAATGTGATTGAACAGTACTAACCCCCTCGCCCTTAAGCCTTAGCATCGGTTGTTTGATCCCGGGACATATTCTCTGGCTTCCTTTTCGATTTGGGTTAAGTTGTCATGCCTTCCCTTGGAGTTCTGGTCTCAAGAGGGGCTCAAGGCAATTGGTGATGCCATCAGGAAATTCGTGGATGTGGATGCAAACTTATTTAACTCATAACGTTGCTTTGTGGCGAGGATCTTGGTGGAGATTGATGCAAGGAAAGGATTATTTGAATCCATTGATTTAGTGGCGAGGGGTTGCATTTTCACTCAATAACTAGATTACCTAAATGTTCCATTTAGGTGTGCTTGATGTCACCTCTATGGACATGTGGTGGCAGATTGTGATCTAAATAGAATATTTGGACTTAGAAGGAATCACCTCTATGGACATGTGGTGGCAGATTGTGATCTAAATAGAATATTTGGACTCGGAAGGAATCACCTGTAAGGGATGGTAGTACAATCTTCTACATCAACGAGGTGGATTTTTGTCCCATCCACATGCCTCTAAGTGAATTAGAAAAAATAGATAATGAATTTTAAAAAACATTTTAGATTTTTCAAATATTATATTTAATATTATTTTCCATTTAACTTTGTAGAATTTGAATAGAGAGAACATAAATAATATAAAATCCAACTAATTTGAACACAAATTGAAAAGTATAATTTGTGCATAGCAAGGACTCATTACATATTTTTAATCAATTTTAGATATCTTATAGTTTTCAATTTCAAGATTAAATTGAAATTTATTATTATTTTTTCTTATGGATGATAATGATATAAAGGGCTAAATTATTATTTTTCAACTAATTAATTATTGATGATGATCGTTGACATTTAAGATTAAATTTGGTTTAGCCCGCACGGGTTAGGCCGAGTGGTTGGGACTCACGGTGTTAAAGCCACCCAGGTCGGTTCGAATCTCGGTCTTACCGGGGCGTGTTCTTGCGGGCGGGGCACGCAAAAAAGTGGGGTTTATAGTGGCAGCAGGGGGATTTGATCCTCGGGTCAGGGTTTGATTATTCCGCTTTGTGTGTACCGATCGCCTTCACAGTTTCTTAGTTACTGATTCCCCCACTTCCCAAGAAAGAAAAAAATAAAATTGGTTTATCAAACTTTAAGAAAATAGTTTCCAATTTCAAAATTAAATTGAAATTGTTTTTTATTATTTTTTACAAATGACAATGATAGGAAATGTTAAATTGCTATTTTTCAACCAATTAGAAGTTATTTATTATGATGATGATCATGATGACTGTTAACATCCATTGAGACCAAATTTGGTCTACCATATATTAAGAAAATAAAATAAATTGTAAGGAATTACTTGGTTTTCTTTAATATTTTGTTTCTATATTCGAAAATATTGATGGGAAGATTTCCTAAATATACGTAGTGTTGATGATTTAAAAGGTTGGGAAGGTTAGTATTTTAATGAATACTTTGAAATCGAGATTTAAAGTGGGCATACATAAGGCATTCTAAGAGAAAGTGTTTTTCATCTTCCACCTTTTTTTTTGTTTGCTAGAATCTCCCTGACTTGTGGGAGTGGCCTGTGGTCTAAGAAACCATGACCCAGGGGCATTTAATCTGTTAAAATCACTCGAGGATCGTACCCATCTTGGGCCACACCAACCCTCAACTGGTTAGATTTTGGGTGTCTCCTCCCAACTAACTAACCCCTAAGGGGATCTGAACCCGAGTCACCCTGTTGACAAGACCCACACCTTAACCGAATGAGCTAGCGGGAGTTGAATTTCACCCTCCACCTTCTTAGTATCACAAAGTGTAGCTAGGGTTTTCGCCCTAGCTTGTGCAAATGAGCACCTACTAAGGAGAATGGTCTCCTTAGTAGCAGTTCAATAAATAGTAATAAAAAGACAATACATTAAAATGGAAATTATTCTAAACATGTGCATGGAACATAAGAGACAAGTAATAATAAATGGTTTTCTTTGTATTGAAATTTTACCTCCAATGTGAAGGTTGGTGAAGTTGTTGCAATGGTCCAAGAGGGTTGCTCCAAACTCCAGCTTTGCTCCTTCTCTTTCTCCAAAGGGTGGAAATGGACAAAGGGGCACTCAAATGGTGAAAATAGCTCAAGGGTGAGCTAGGGTTTCAAGAGTGATTTTGGCAGAGTAAGGGTGTATTTGATTGTGGATATGAAATGAGGGGTCTCCATCACCTATTTATAGGTTTTTAGTGGTGGAGTGCTGTCCCATGGTTTTGGGAACCATATGGTTTAGGTCAGCTGTATAGGGTTTTTTCCTCCTTTTTTCCTCTTTTTTTTATATTTTTTATTCCCTTTTTAGAGGGTTTTTGCTATTTTGGAGGAATTTGGGATAATTTTGGGGGAAAAAGGGGTTTTTTAGCCTTTTGGAGGCTTTTTGATGGGATTTGAGGGTTTTGAAGGCAAATATGGTAGGAAATATGGACAAATGAGTCATGTAATGGGGTAGATGAGATAGTGAGCACTTTTTGGGTGTTAACAGATTGCCCCCTGATGTGTGAGGGCAGGAACTCATCGTATGGCCGATAGAAATCATAAATCTTTTATGGTTTTCCTGGGGTGTGGAGAAGAGAAGGAACGAACTAGAGCCCGGAACAACGGTCCCGAACAAATTGCAAAAACTGAAAGTACATGACCTCAATAATGAATGAGGAATAATCTAAACATATGGACAAGGCAGGCATTCCCATGCTCGTATCAAGATATAGAACAATAATAACAATGGGGTCCAAAATATGGAGACCTGACATATACATGGCCTCAAATAATGAATGAGGAAGAATCTCAATATATGGACGAGGCGGGCATACCCATGCTCATATCAAGATACATAAAAAAATAACTGCGAGGCCCGAAAAGGGGGACCTGTAAGATACATAGAGAACCACCGTGTACATCATAACGGTCCAGAGGGGACACAAATCTGGGACATACTACTGGTCTGACCATGTCTGAGCTGAAGAACTGATACACTGGAATAACAACAGTGCTATTGAGTGTGGTACTAGATAAACTGATGAGCTATTGGATCATAGTGACGGGGAGTCATACTCGCAATGGTACACTGAACTGAAACTAAACTGGGTACTCAAATAAGCATATAACTGGATGGATTTCGAATACAATCGCCAACGCAACCCGGACATCCACGGGAACATAGAACTGGGCATTCCGAAGTGACTCACCAATGTGCTAGAGTCGAGGGAAATCCGGGGTCTTCGACCAATAACTGAAGGGATATAAACCCTACGCGATTCTCAACGATGCGATCAAGGTGTTGAAGTCGAGCATGTGAGAAACAACCACTCAGAGAGGAAATGATGACTCCTCTCAGAATGGTCCATAGGCACTCACCACTGATGGTGATGGGTCCAAGGCACAGGGACCTTTGGGTCTATCCTCTGGAATAGAGGGGTTGTCGTCGACAGAGGGAGACCTGCAACTAGCAAGGCAATGATGTTTCCTTGATAGGAGCACGAGGTGGAGAACCGAAGTGTGAGAGTATTGATGGTAGGATTGACATATGGTGGGGGATAACTGGGAAAGTAGAGTGGGTGGACTCAAGCTTCCTTTGTTCAGAGTACGATGGCGGGGATGATCGGGCAGCATATGAAACTGACTGGTGGGAAAGGGATCATAGCTGTAATGGATCAAGGATAGTGACTGGGATGAGTGAGACTCAAGCTGGTGTAAAATGGCAGGAGACTGCAGAATACTCTGAACAAAGGTGACCTGATTGGGGGTGCTGCCGAGATGATCGATCATAGTGCCAGGAGGCACGGGGGGACTTCGGCATGGGTTAAGGAACTAGAAGAAGTGTGTGTAAAATGGTACTGTCGTGTGGATTTATACGAGCCCAGGACAGTTCATGCTCGTGATTGCTTTCAATTTTAAGGAGTCTGAAAGCGATACGAAGACTCTGAAATAATGGAATGGTACTGTCGTGTGGATTTGTACGAGCCCAGGACAGTGCATGCTCGTGGTTTCTTTCAATTTTAAGGAGTCTGGAAGCGATAAGAAGACTCTGAAATAATGGAATGGTACTGTCGTGTGGATTTGTACGAGCCCAGGACAGTGCATGCTCGTGGTTGCTTTCAATTTTAAGGAGTCTGAAAGCGATAAGAAGACTCTGAAATAATGGAATGGTACTGTCGTGTGGATTTGTACGAGCCCAGGACAGTGCATGCTCGTGGTTGCTTTCAATTTTAAGGAGTCTGAAAGCGATAAGAAGACTCTGAAATAATGGAATGGTACTGTCGTGTGGATTTGTACGAGCCCAGGACAGTGCATGCTCGTGGTTGCTTTCAATTTTAGAGAGTCTGAAAGCGATAAGAAGACTCCAGGGGGTTGCTTTTTCATGTGTTAGTCTCCAAGGCCCAAAGAAGCATAAAAGGATGCAATGAAGAACTCTTCTAGCCGATGTGACTAGAGTATTCCTTTTTCGTAATTAGTCTACCAGGTCCTTAAAAGGGTTAAACTTATACCAGATAGACGCCCTTTCAGGTACTTTAACGAGCATGAAAGGAAGCAAGATTTCTCGGCGATCTTTTCATTGTTTTAGGAGTCAGAAAAGAGCTTAACAGAAAATCCCTAAGTGCCTTTTCATAAAGGACTTGTCCGGCTCGAAAAAGGGATAAAATTATACCGAACAAAAGGAATGGTCAGGCAAGGAGGAAGTGCACAATCAAGGAACATTAATGATGACCAAGAACGAGGGTAGGGGGGAGCACTGATGGCCCTCCTTGCGGGATAATGAATGGTGGCAAAATAACGAAATAATTGCAGTATGACAGGAGTGAATGGCTCGTGTAAAAATGTGGAACAATCCGATGGCGGTCGATGTGGCGCGCAAACCGAGGCAGCAAGGTGTCGAGACACAATGTTGAAACTGTACCAAGTGAGAGCGATAAATGATCTCAAGCATCATCACGAGCTCAAAAAAATGAATCCAGCGATATAAAATATACCAAAAACGGAGAGCAACCGAAGTGGCACGCAAACCGAGGTGACTAGTGGCGTCTGGACACAATGTTGATATTGGTCGTGGTGAGAGCGAGAAATGATCTCAAGCATCAGCACGAGCACGGAAATATGAATCCGGCGGTGCAAATGGTGCGAAAAACGGAGGTCATAAGGACTCCGGAATGGTCAAAGGAAATAACTAGGTTAAAAAATGGCTACAAATAAAAGTGAGCCCACTAAGCGAAGGATGCAGTGGTGGGGAGAAATGATGGCCCGCGGGGGAGAAATACTAGGCGTATCAAATCAAATCATATATACAAGTTATATGTGACCTAAAAAATGGTTGAGATCACAAATGTGAAAAAGTAAGCAAGGTTAATGACCGACCCCCATGCTATGTGCATGGGGTTTGTGATTATGGATCACATAGGTGTTGTTTTGAATGATGGGTTCATTGACGTGATGAGATAGATGTGATGGGGTAGGTTCAAAATGATTGACCATTCCCCCTAACCCAGGATCGAGGTAATCTATTATGCCCCTTAACTTAGCGGTGTCAATGTGGTGTTCGATGATAGCGGGGTCAAGACCAGGCATTTTGGTATAGGACCAGGCAAAGACATCACAGAATTCTTGGAAAAGGTTTTTGTATTCTCCAATCTCATGCTCACTGCAAGAGGCTCCTAAGGTAATGATTTCAAGAGCACCAGGTGGGTCAGAGATATCGATGTGGATGACGGGTGATATGTTGTCCATGTTACCTTCCTCAAAGGCATCAGGAGCAGGAATAAGATCCTTAAACCAGTCGACTTTAGTGGGAAGGAAATCTTTGGACTCAACCACGAGTTGGGTAGCTGTGGTAGAGGAGGATTCCTTTGGGAGGAAACAGGAACGATGGTGCATGTCATCCCAGGGATAGTCCGGGGCAATGAGAGCCTCTAGAATCTCCTCATCATTGCAGAATGTTTGAGTTGTCAAATCAGTTGACGAGGGAGTGGTAGTCGAAGAGATCATATAAATGGTATTAATCTCTCCGGATGGGGATGATACCCGGGGGTGGATCTCCTCAATTGTGGGGGGTGTCCTCTCAAGGTCCAAATTATTCATCTCGTAGAGAGCTGCTCGGTACTCTGGGAGATCGAGACAGTGATGTGAGTAATGGCCGTAAACACCGCATATTGCACAAGGGTGGTTAGTACGCAGTGATTTATCACGAGGCTTAGGGGTTGGATCGAGTTTGACAACCGGGATGTTGGGGTCGTCATCAAGCATTTGCATGTGTTCCTGTAATGCAGGTAATTGTGGACATTGATGAGTTGGATGACCTAACTCATCACACAACGAGCATTTGGGGGGAGCACGAAATACGGGGGGGGGGGGGATTTTACTATTTTGGGCGGAGGTACAACAGTGTATGGTTGTGGGCCTTTGCCCCCAGTGGGCTTGATAAGAGGAGGGGGATTCGTAGATGACGAAGGGGTAGCGACATCGGGAGAGGGTTGACTAGTAGTGACAATGGGTTGCACCGGTTGGAGGACAACATTTGGTGTCGGCGAGGGAACTAGAGGTGAAAGATACCAGACGGGTAATCCTAAGGTTAACTCAGGGAGGCTGAGGGTAGCCATAACCGGGGAGCTGACTACTCCCGAGGGAGGGACTAGGAGGTGGATTGTGTGGATGGGTGTAACACCAATGTGACTAGGTACCAATGATGGTTTTGGTAACAAGGGCGGTTGATTGTTGGGTGTTTGCCTATTGTGGGAAAGGGTACATAGGTCAGATACTTCGGGTGCAGATGATGGGGGAGGAATGGATTGGAATGTTGAGGTCATCGACGGATCTGAGTAAAATCCAGGTCCCACGGAGGAAATAAACGAGGTAGCGACACCACTAATGGGTTGTTCAACCATGGGGAGAACATTTTCGGGTGCAGCGGGGGCATTTGGATCGTAATAGGTGAGTTGGTCGACCTTGACCACGCGTCCGTCATGGGGGAACATCATGGTACGAAAAACAGAAGAGGCAGCCACCCATATGGCATACATGTAGCTACGACCAAGTAAGAGGTTATAATCAAGTTGGGCATTGATGATCTCTATATCAATGAGTACTGTTTTACCAGCCAACTGGACGGGGACATTAGCTAAGAGACCTTGGGGTTGAGCCGAACGGCCGTCGTAGGCTCGCAACGCAGTGGTGGACTGCTAGAGAGTAGGGGATCCCAACTTCTGCCAAACGAATGTGGACATAATGCATGTAGAGGCACCTTCATCGATGATGCATCGATGGATGACAAGATTCTGAACGGAAACAGAAACTTGGAATGCTAAAGTGGAAGGCAGGCATGGTTCGGACTGGTCCAAATCGAAGGCCATCAATTGCGAATCATTTGGGTCAATAGCACCAATGGCGGAAAGTATAGTCTTACGCTGTGAAGGACATTTTTTAAGACTTCCAACGCAGACATGGCTGTAGGAGATTGGGCTAAGTCGTTGACAATGTTGTAATTTGACGCAGCGCGAGCATTGGGGTTATTGTTGATATGATGAAGTGGGAAACGAGGTGCTTTGGAGGCGCCATCGAGTGGAGCTGGAGGTATACGTAACGTTTGATCAGGGGGATGAGCGCTAGTAGTTTTGTTGGCGGGAGGGGATTTGGGGGTGGAGCCATATTGGTTCCGACGGGTTTGGAGGTTGACATCAGCGAATGACATCATCAACAAGTGGTGAGTACCTGAGTCGAGCATGGGTTGATCAGGAGCGGCATAAGTGATCTGTTGTTGTGGTGGTGCGTTGCCTGGAGGGGGAGCCAACGGCTGAGTGTTCACTACGCCTTGGGTTGGTAAGGGGTTTTGCAGCACCAAAGGTTGTTGCTAAGGGGGTGGGGGGTTGGGCAGGTGCGGGAGCAGGCTGCGGTGGATAATAAGTAGGTGGAGGCTGCGTAGGTGCTGAACCTTGTGGGGGTTGCTGATATGTCTGCGGAGCGGGATGTGGTGTTGCCGCAGGGGCTGCCTGTGGTGGGTAATAAGTAGGTTGGGCTTGAGAGGACACAGGAGCTAGGGCAGCCTGTGGATGGTAATATGGCTGAGGTGCGATCAGGGGAGCATAAGCGGGGGACGCATGTCCAAAGCACTGAGGTGGACAGGAGGGTCCGTGAGAATGGTGGTGGTGTGTCATAGGAGCATACGAATTGGTTGCTCTAGATTGAGATGTAGCCCGCGAAAGGTCGGGGCCAGGGCTAGGACGTGCTATGGAAAAGGGTTGGGGATGCGAGGTAACACAACCAATGATACCGTCTGCGGCATGGGATGCCCCCGGCGCATCATGTTGGGAGGAATCACCACAAGGGGCATCAGGTATGATGGTATAGAGATAACCCGACTGGGCGTATATAAGGTCAAATTGTTGGGATTTGAGGATGGCCTCTTCTTCAGACTGGGGTCGTTCGGATGCCACATCCTTGGCAATGACAGGAAGGAGGGATTTTAGAAACCAATCTAAGAAGATACGGTCGTCTATTTTGATTTTGCAGAGGCTGCGGCGTCGATGCCACTCATGAATGTGGTCAGTGATGTGGGTAGCCGTGTTCTGTTTGCAAGATAATAGGATCTCAACTCTCGCATCATAACGGACAGGTAACTGAAAGAACTGTAGGAAGGTCGAGGCAAGGGAAGTAAAGGTGGCATGGGTCCCATGGGGCTGCTCGATGTACCACTTAGCTGCAGAGCTAGTGAAGGTGCGTTGTAACATACGGAGGCAGACAGAGTCGTCCAATATGGAGTTGGAGGAACACCATAGATGGAAGGACATAATATGGTTCTGTGGGTCCTCACCTGCCTTGCCCTCAAACTTAGGGATGTCGGAGGGGAGTTTAGTGGGCATGTGAGGCCACGCAGGGTCATGTCTGATGGAATCGTCAGTCAGTCTAGCTAGGTCAGGAAGGTTGAGGCTAGCCATGAATGGAAAACTAGTAGAAGGATGTGACATACTAGTGGGTGTGACCATATTGGGGCCAAGGCCCCCAAGTGTAGGGGCTGGTGGAGGGATGTTTCCCCCAAGTGGAGGAACGAAAGTGGTATGGGATGGTCCTACACCGCCAAGGGTAGTGTGAGGTACTGATGGAGTGGCGCTAGGTATGCCATCTACTGGAATGGGTACAGTGATCGGGATGGTAGATGTGGGCCCCATCGAGGGCATACCCAAAGCAGGTGTGGTAGCTGGTGTGGTGGTGGATGCTCCACCAATGGTCCCTGCAAAGAAAGGGGTGGAAGTCATGCCAGCCATGGGGCTGGTTGGTGCAGTGTAAATGGGGTTCTCGGACTCTTCGTCAGAATCAAAGGTAAAATAATGGGCGTCTAACTCGGGTGATGGAGTTCTATGCCGGTGACGAGTGGAGTCAAGTGACAAAGCTCGGGATCTATGATGAGTGGTATCAAGTGATGAAGATCTATGTCTATGACGGGTGGTGTCAAGTGAACCGTGCTGTGGGGGCTCGCCTCGAAGGCGCCGAGAATGACTCGGGGACTCAATGGTGACAGATGGTGTCAAAAAATATGGGGGTTGTTTTGAGTGAAAAACAACTCAAAAACCCTAATGCAACCGAGTGTGCAGAAGGAGAGCTCAAAAAATATGGCACTCAGGCCAACAACCAACTCAAAACACTTACTGCAACAGCTGTGCTACAATAAGTGGAGTATCAACATAAATGGTCAGAATACCAACAAGTAGTAGGTTTCCTAAAAAATAAAAATAGTGGACTCACTAGACCAAAAGGAGGGAAGGGAGCATGCAAACACCTAACTAAATAGTATTCTGACTCAACTAGACATATCCTCTGCAAGGTGATGAAATCCAAGTCAGACAATATGGATAGTAGAGCCAAGTGGCTAAAGATATCCCCCTACCGGGAGGGACACCAGGTAGTCAATCCTAGAAGAAAGGCAACTAAGATACCCCGTTCATGACACGTCCAGAAAAGGTGAATCTGTCGTTTGGTCCTTTTACCGCAGTAACCCCGTACAGGGATACCCCGAGAACTGCGAAAGGTAGCCTTCGGTTACTGAATGGATTGCGGTATTCTACTCAGGCCTCCGGAACCAGTCTGGCGACTTCAACCCTCCTAGGGGAGAGGCCCTCTGATAAACTGGTTGTGACCGTGCCAAAAAATACTGGGGGATTTTGGTTCCCTAATGGACAACAAATATGTCTCAAGTGTAAGCAACCGAGGGGTGTTATTTGGATGCCTATCCCCCCGATCCTACCTAACTACAAAAATTCTTATGTGTTCCCCAAGTGGGGTTAGAATGTTGGTTGTGTTAAGTAGTTTTTAGGGCTCACTTGAATTAGGTGACAAAGTGTGTGCATGTGAGATAATGATGAACCCAAGTAAAAAGTGCCACTAGGGTGGGCAAATTTTCTAACTAGCAATAACAAAACAGAATTTAAACTTTAAAATGCAAAATTTTCTCTTTTTTCAATTAAAATGATTCTGTAAATGGAACAGAAATAATACTGCAGAAAAGGTTGTATGGAAGTATGGTTGTAGATAGGACAGATGGTTGTGCTGGTGCAGAAAATAGTGTAGCAAAGTGCTGGGTTCAAAAACAGTTTAAAAAGTGCAGGAAACAGACCACGGGTCTGTGGCGATTCTGGGCGGTCGGACCGCGGGAAACAGCTCAACAGTCGCGGACAAGTTGCGGGATTTTGGCCGAAAGATGTAGTCGGACCGCAGGAAAAAGGTCGAAACCCGCAGGCGGAACGTGGGAAAAAGGTCGACAGGCGCAGGCAGGTCGCAGAAAAATGGCTGAAAGCCGCAGTCGGGATGCGGAAAAAGGGCCGATAGGCACAAGCGGGTTGCAGAAAAATGGCTGAAAGCCGCAGGCGAGACGCGTGAAAAGGTGGAAAAGCTGCAGTCGGATCACTCCGAACAAGCTAATAGCCGTGGTCAGATCGCAGGTAACAGACTTGAATCCGTCGGCAGGTCGCCAGAAACAGTTTGAGAGCCGTGGTCGGGTTGTGGGTAAACGCCTCAAGGACGCGGTCGGGACGCAATTGCAGGGATTAAAAGATGCGGTTTACGGCAGCCGAAAGAGACAGTTGAAAGGAAAAGACAGGAAAATATTTAAAAATTATAACCAGAAATTCAAACCAAGGGGAGTCGCCAAAACTGTAGCTAAGGTTTTCGCCCTAGCTTGTGCAAATAAGCACCTACTAAGGAGAATGGTCTCCTTAGTAGTAGTTCAATAAACAGTAATAAAAAGACAATACATTAAAATGGAAATTATTCTAAACATGTGCATGGAACATAAGAGACAAGAAATAATAAATGGTTTTCTTTGTATTAAAATTTTACCTCCAATGTGAAGGTTGGTGAAGTTGTTGCAATGGTCCAAGAGGGTTGCTCCAAACTCCAGCTTTGCTCCTTCTCTTTCTCCAAAGGGTGGAAATGGGCCAAAGCAGCACTCAAATGGTGAAAATAGCTCAAGGGTGAGCTAGGGTTTCAAGAGTGATTTTGGCAGAGTAAGGGTGTATTTGATTGTGGATATGAAATGAGGGGTCTCCATCACCTATTTATAGGTTTTTAGTGGTGGAGTGCTGGCCCATGGTTTTGGGAACCATATGGCTTTGGTCAGATGTATAGGGTTTTTTCCACCTTTTTTCCTCTTTTTTTTTATATTTTTTATTCTCTATTTAGAGGGTTTTTGCTATTTTGGAGGAATTTTGGATAATTTTGGGGGGAAAAAGGGGTTTTTTAGCCTTTTGGAGGCTTTTTTGATGGTTTTGTGGCCTTTTGGAGGCTTTTTGATGGGATTTGAGGGTTTTGAAGACAAATATGGTAGGAAATATGGACAAATGAGTCATGTAATGGGGTAGATGAGATAGTGAGCACTTTTTGGGTGTTAACACAAAGATAACAAATTCTTTCATCCCACGAGGTTCTATGAATGTTCAATACCCTAGTTCCCTATGAATTCAGTGAGAGTGCATTCTTATTTTATCAATGTTGATTTTCTTTTCTATGCTAATTATAATAGATTATATTTTTATCTTATAAATTAGGGTTAATGACCCCTTTATAGTAGCTTAACTTTCTCTTATCTTCTAATTATTTTATCTCACTAGAATTTCCCCTTAAATGTAGATGTAATAGTGTTTTAATGGTATCAATATTCTATAGAGTGACCTCCTCTTCTATTTCCTAATATCTTAGCCACGACTTAGAATCTTTATGCCAAGCCCTTTTGACTTGTGATTGACTTTGATTGGAGTTTGAAGCAATCCTAGGAAGTCGTAGTGTCTTTCATGCTAATTTTCTCGTGCTTATACATTAGCCTAGCTATTCATAGTGATACTCTCAAAGGGGGAAGATTCACTTCTATGAGGAGGATAGGATCAAGTATATTGCCTTTAATCTGCAAATTGTAAGTTATAGAATATTTATGGATTTGCTCCATCTTTCCCCAATATTCTCTAAAGATAGTGTGGCCCCAATCTTTATAACCATATAAGGCAACAAGAGTGATGAGGTTTTGAAAGAGGGGCTTTTTCTTTTCCCATAACCAAGGGTCTACTAATTTATAATTGTTTTAATGACCACAATAGTCTTTCCACCCTCCATTAATAATTTTCTCAATGCTATAGTTCTAGTTAAGCTTGTGATGAAGGCTAATTCTTGATATCTTCTTGAAATAACTTATTCTAAGTTGTTGTCGTCATACAAAAAAATGGTGTGAGTGACCATTTTGGATTTTACTATCACTAGCATAGATCCATCTTAACTCCGGACTTATCAAGTGCCGAGAGGGATCAAATCTCCTTAGGTGCAAACTTTTTTTAGAGTCCAAAATTTGAGGAAAGGTTTCAACCTCAAGGGATTTGATCCCTCTCAACGCTTTTTAGAGTCAGAATTAAGATGGATCTATGCTGGTTTATTTTATTATAATGTTTTTTTTCAAGGTCACTTTTTTCTATTTAAGTTATTCATATTATATGTGTGATTATTCTCCGTACAATACCTACACCTACTTACTCTATGTGTAATGCCCTAAACTTATAAATTCATTGACTACGAACAACAAAGAAAAATATCAATGTGATTCGAGTTATTTTTAGTTTTGTAAAAAAATATTTTGGGACAACATATGGGGATCAATCTTACAAACTATTCAATATCAGGTTATATAATTTAATATGAATCTATTTTGTAATTGTATTTATGTTTGGAGAATTTAATATATATATATATATATATATATATATATATATATATATATATCAGGTTATATAATTTAATATGAATCTATTTAGTAATTGTATTTGTGTCTGGAGAATTTAATATATATATATATATATATTTTAATTTTAATTGTGAGTTTACATAATTTTTTTATAATATTTTTTTTTATGTGGACATACATTATAGATGTGATGCCTATCACCCACTTGGGTTATAGAAAGCGCCTCTTGGCACAATAACCTTTTTTTGTCAATGTTAACTATCATATGCATCCTAGAATATAGATCCTTGAGAACTCTTAGTTACTTGTTGGGATTAGAGGGATGCCTTTCTACAAGAACAATATCATTAGCATAAAGATGAAGGATGGTGACTATTCTAGTTAAAATAGTGTTAGCACAACCTTCTTCCAAACAAGCTTCAATGTGTTGGAAGAGATCACTAACAAAGAGATAACCAACCTTGTAAGAATTTCTTTAAAATCGACCTACTTCACCTTTCGTGGGGATATGTATGAGCAAACTAGCGGTGTTGCAATGGGATCCGCCCTCTCCCCGGTGATAGCCAACCTATACATGGAACACTTTGAGAAGAAAGCATTGGATTCTTACCCACTAAAACCAAAAGAATGGAAACGCTTTGTGGATGACACCAACTTCTTTTGGCCGCATGGCAGAGAGAAATTAGATGACTTCCTTATGCACATGAACAATCAGTCTGAACACATAAAATTTACTATGGAGATCCAGGAAAACAACTCCCTTCCTTTTCTTGACGTACTGATCACTAAGAAGGAAGATGGTTCCCTAGCTCACCAAGTGTATCGTAAGAAAACCCATACAGATACATACTTACATGCTAACTCACATCGTCACCCTTCACAAAAACTTGGAATATTGCACATACTCGCCACACGAGCTGTAAGGATATCTAATAAGGAACACCTTGACAACAAACTAAGACACCTTGATAAAACCCTCCAAAACAATGGTTACAAAAAGAAAGATATCAACAAAGCATTTAGGAGAGCAAGAGGATTGGAAAATAATAAAAACAAAAATCGTCACAATGAATAAGAAGACGTAGGAAGAACCTTTCTCCCATACATCCAAGGAACAACAGATAAGATTGCCAAGGTGTTGAAGAAAAAGAAGATTAAAACGATATTTTGCCCCCCTAACTCCCTAAGGAAGTTGTTAGATAAAGCTAAAGACCCAATCGACCCTAAACTAAGGAAAGGTGTTTATTTGTTTCCATGCTCATGTGAAGATGTGTACATAGGTGAGACAGGACGCTCAATTCAAATAAGAGTGAAAGAGAATTGTGTAAATGTCATTCATAAAAGAATTAAAAAATCAGTCGTGGCTGAGCATTCATTAAAGACAAACCACCATGTTTGCATTGAAGAAGCAAAAGTCATAGCATTTGAAGATAACTATAACAGAAGATGCATACGTGAGGCAATTGAAATTGAGAAACATCCAAGAAATTTCAATAGAGATGACGGTCTTAACCTAGGTGATTCGTGGAAACCAATCATTCACTCCCTGCAAAATAAGAATATAAATAAATAATCTTAAAGAATTATTAATAAACTATAAATAAATTTAAGGAATTAAGAATTTTTAAAGAATTAAAAAAAATAAAAATTAAAAATCTAATTTTTAAAAATAATTTTTGAAAAATTAAAATTCTAAAAAATTACATTGTTAAATTTAACAACTTAAAAACTTCACAAACTTGTAATTTGTTTAGGAAATAAATAAGATTGTGATGTAAAGAAAATAAGATTTTTAAAATTAAGAATTTATAAATTTAAAGTTTAAATATTTTAATGTTCTAACAATAATTAAAACCTAAAAAATTTAGTTAACTTTAAAACTAGTAAAAAGTTGTTGTGTTCCATTTAAGTTAATGAGATAAAATTAAAATTAATATTTGTAAAATTGATTTCTAACTATTGAATTTTAAACAAAAGATAAAAATAAAAATAATTGTAATATATATTGTTAGGATATTTATACACTTAGGAGTTAGTTAAGATCAACTTGTGTAATATATCCGTTAGGGATAGTGTGTTTCTTTAGTATGCATTAGTATGCATTTGTAAATACTTAATCCAACGGTTACAATATATTCCCGACATAGAGTGATCCGACGGCTCAACTTCTCTTAGATCAAACCTAACCTTGATCCGTGGCTTAACACCCGATTGGTCCATGATCTCTATTTAAAGAGCATGGAGGGTCATTGTTTAGTTGATCGATTATGAGAAACTCATTTGTAACTTTCTTTCTTTGCATAATAATTGTCCCGTAGAAGCTATTTGGTCGGGGCCGTGGAGTGTTTCCCTCAAGAGGGTTTAAACCACGTCAAAACATCGGTGTGTTGATCTGTGATCTGTTTGTGTGAAGTGGTTGCTCTTGGTGTTCGGTCCTTTGGTAATACTCTGTGTACCCGAACATGGTATCAGAGCATTTATGAAGTGCCGCTTCCGGTTATGATCTAGATCTTGAACTGTTGTTGCCGAAACTAGAAAGGGTTTCTAGTTCTGGTATTTTTGTGCATTTCTGGGCTGTGGGAGGTGTTCCATTGCGTCCGGAGCGTCGTTTCCATTGGGAAATAGTTTTCGTTTGATCGAAAACGGTTCCATCTTTTTTTACTGTTAGATTTTTTTTGGGTTCAGATTGTTGCTTTCCCGTCTGCGTATGCTCTTTGCCGTGCACCTTGAACGATCTCGGCAAATCAGAAACTGAAAGGGAAAAAGTTTTTCTCGGCTGCGTATGCTCTTTGCCGTGCACCTTGCATGATCTCGACAAATCAGAAACATAGAGAAAACGTAGACTTTCCAGGCAAGCTAACAAAATCTAACTCCATAAGTGTGGAAATTTATTTATTTATTTATTTTTTTCGATTTGTGGTGTGTTTTGCAGGAAAAAGGGCAAGCACGCAAACCGAGCAAGAAGAGTAAAAAAAAAAAAAAAAAAACCTTCTCATTTCCATATTTTACATACCTTTTAATCTAGCTCACTTGGTTCAAAGTTGCTTTATTCTTTAATAGGTCTTGAGTTCAAGTCTTAGGAAGTTACTTTTAAAAGAAAAAGTGCATACAATTTATATTTTCAATTTATTTTATTGTAAAAGTGCATCTCACGTAAATAATAAAAAATAAAAATACAAGTGAGTCACTTAAGTTTTTTTTATTGTTGCACTATTTAAAAGTAATATCATTGTAAAAGTGAAATCACTTATTTTATAAAAGTGGTTCACTTAAAACAACTTTCTTGTAAAGTGATTGTCAAAAGGTTCATCTTGGGAAGAGGGGGGTTCTTTTTTTTGCTGGACATTCTCTAGCTGCCACGTCACTATTGGGGACATCTTTAACAGTTTCTTTGTTCAAGCATAACTTCATCATACAGAGTCAGTTTTCAGTGCCGTTTTTTTTTAAACCGCCTATTTTTTAGAGCTCTTCAGATCTAGGCTTTTGGTTTCTACTTTTACAGCCATTAATTTACAAATATGGCCGCCCCTTGTGATATTCTACTTAACAGTTTCAACTATTTCTCATGGAAATCTCGTATGGAGGATGTTTTACGAAGTAGGAGACTTTTCAGAATTACCTCAGGGAAAGAAAAAGAACCCACTGATGATGATAAGAAAATAAAATGGGAAAATAGATGTGATGAAGCTTGTGGATTGATTGGGATGTCAATCTTTACTGATTTGCGATTCCACATATCTGGAATTGATGAACCTAATGCTGCTTGGGACAAGTTGGAATCTGTGTTTGGTAAACACAATGAAATTCGAGGTCACCAACTCGAAAATGAGTTGATTTCTTTAAATCCAAGTGATTTTTCATACATTCAATATTATTTATCTAAGTACACAACTTTTAAACTCTTATGTGCAGAATGAAAGATTGAGAGGGAAGACAAACAATGCATTTATCATATTCTTTCCAAACTTGGACCTGCATATTCTGTTTTTGTATCTACATTTTACTCCATGAAAGCATCCTTGAATGCAGCTAGCTATCAAGAGCCTAATCTCGAATCCTTTTGTGATTCCTTGATTAGAGAACAAGATAAACTCATTCATCTTGGAATAATCAACAATGCAGATACATCTGGGAAAGCCTTATTGTCCCAACAGAAAGAAAAGTCCAAGCCTCCCAAGAAACAAAATTTTCGCAATAATAAGTCAAACAAGGGTCCAAAACCCTCTCAGTCAGCTCCTTCTCTAAAAAATGACAAAGGATCTAAGCCAAAAGCCAAGAAGACCGAGCGTCATTGCAACTATTGCGGGAAAGATAATCATGATGAATCTAAGTGTTTCAAGAAGATGGCAGCCTTGGAAGCAGCAATGAAGAAGCACCACATCAGCCTAGATTCGCCTTCAGAATCTACCTCTCATGGACATGCACTTTGTGCTTCTGGTTATTCTTGTAATGCATCTTCTTCTTCTACTTCAAATGAATGGTTCATTGATTCTGGAGCATCTTATCATATGGCTAAGGATCAAGCCATCTTTTCTACTATGCATGAATATAACACCAAACAAATATTTGTTGGTGATGATAGATCTCTAAGTGTTGTAGGAGCTATAACAGTTCCAGTAAATAATGGTCATTTTAGTGATGTACTATGTGTTCCAAGAATTTCCTGCAATTTGTTATCAGTTTATCAAATCACTCATTCTGGTGAAGGTAAAACTGTGACCTTTACACCTCACCAAGTTGTAATCAAGGATTTTAAATATCCTCAACAGGTTCTAGCTACAGGAATTGTTGATGATATTACCAGGTTGTACAAGTTTAACAACTTTCGGTCATCACCTTTCCCTTCAGTTTTTGTTGCTCATAGTGATAACTTGAGCAAACTTTGGCATGAGCGATTTGGTCACTTAAATTATCGCTCATTGCAACGACTATGTAAAGAAAATATGGTGACAGGTCTTCCGATGGTATCTTGCAGAGATGGTGTTTGTTCCGGTTATGTACTCAGAAAACATCATCGGGACAGTTTTGACAAACGTGCCTCTTGGCACGCCTCGATTCCTTTGGAGCTTGTGCATAGTGACTTGTGTGGTCCTCTTCCATCTGCTTCCTTTTTTGGTTTCAAATATTTCTTAACTTTCATTGATGATTACACCAGACGCACTTGGATTTATTTCCTAAAACTTAAGAGTGAAGTATTTAACATGTTCTTGGCCTACAAGGCCCTTGTTGAAAAACAATTTGGTTATCAAATTATTAAGTTAAGATCTGACAATGGAGGAGAATATGTTAACAAAAAGTTCACTACTTTCTGCACTGAACAAGGCATCCAACAACAACACACTGTTCCATATACACCACAACAAAATGGTGTAGCTGAGCGGAAGAACCGCACTTTTAAAGAAATGGCTAATTGTATGATCCAATCTAAGGGACTAAGTCTTCAATTTTGGGCTGAAGCCATTAATTGTGCAAATTACATAGTTAATCGCACCCCCACTAAAGCATTACAAGGCTCACATTTCGGATGAAAAACGGAAAGCATTGCAGCCTAAAAGTGAAAAGTGCATATTTGTTGGATATTCTGAAGATGTAAAAGGTTATAGACTTCTTCAACCACATTCTCATGATATAATCATTAGAAGAGATGTTAAATTTGATGAAAATATCTTGTCCTGCGAGCCTAACTCGGCGATTGTGCCATCTTTGGCCTGCGAGCCTGATTCGGCGTTTGTGCCTTCTTCTTCTTCTTCCAACTTCCTTGACAGGTTTCCAACTCCAGTTTATGATGATGACAGTGAGGATGAAAATCCACCTCCGCCTGCTCATGTTCCTCCACTTGCACTAGCACAAGTGCTTCCTCGATGGGTCCGTTCAACATGTGAAGCAGCTGGTGATCTTGCCGGTGATCCTAGAGATCAACGTCGAACACGTTCTCAGTTTCAGCGAGCCTCTTCTCTTTTGGATCAAGTTTCCGAGAATCATGATCCAGAAACTTTTGCAGAAGCTTTAGGGAATCCAGATTGGGATGCAGCCATGGATGAAGAATATCATTCCTTAATGGCGAACGATACTTGGGATCTTGTACCTCTTCCAAAAGGAAGAAAACTTGTCAGATGTAAATGGGTCTACAGAACTAAGTATGCATCAGATGGAAGTGTTGAAAGGC
The DNA here is from genome assembly GCA_027924585.1 of Larix kaempferi. Taxonomy (NCBI): domain Eukaryota; kingdom Viridiplantae; phylum Streptophyta; class Pinopsida; order Pinales; family Pinaceae; genus Larix; species Larix kaempferi. The sequence continues at coordinate 2,178,861 of BSBM01000566.1, read as the reverse complement.
TTAAGGCAAGGTTAGTTGCCAAAGGTTTTTCCCAAGTTGAAGGGATTGACTACAATGAAACCTTTGCTCCTGTCACAAAAATGAACTCCATCCGCCTTGTTCTTTCCCTTGCAGCCTTACACAACTGGGAAGTCCATCAAATGGATGTCAAGTCTTCCTTCTTACATGGTGATTTACAGGAAGAAATTTACATGGAACAACCTCCTAGCTATGTTCAGAATAACTCTAGCCTTGTCTGCCGCCTTAAGAAATCCTTATATGGCCTTAAGCAAGCTCCTAGAGCTTGGTATGCCAAAATGGATAACTTTCTCCTTGACATTGGTTTTTATAGATGCCATTCTGACCCCAATGTCTATACCAAGAAAGTAGGAAACCATCTCATCATACTTGTTCTATATGTTGATGACCTTATTCTTACTGGTAGTGACCCTAAGCTTATAACCCATGTGAGATCCAGTCTTAAACAAAATTTTGAAATGTCAGACTTAGGACATTTGCATTATTTTCTTGGTCTCCAAGTCCTGCAAATCAAAGAATGAATCTTTCTTTCTCAGTCTAAGTATGCTTGTGACCTTCTTCATCGCTTTCACATGGAAGATTGTACACCAGCCCCTTCTCCCTTCTAGTCTGGAGTCAAACTTTCTGCCACTTGTACTTCACCTGAAATCGATGCCACCTTGTATCATCAGCTTGTTGGTAGTCTCTTATACTTGACTCATTCCCGTCCTGACCTTTCCTTTGCCGTTGGTCATGTTGCCCGTTATATGCAGACACCTCATGAAAGTCACTAGAAAGCAGCTAAAAGAATACTTCGATATATTTGAGGTATAGTTCAGTTTGGGATTCATTACAGTACAGGGGGGAAACCTTTGTTGGTTGGTTTCACTGATTCAGATTGGGCCGGTGATCCTGATGATCGAAAGTCTACTGCAGGTTATGTTTTCAGTCTGGGATCTGGACCTATTACTTGGGCTTGTAAGAAACAACAAGCTCTTGCTCTTTCTTCAGCAGAGGCAGAATATCGAGCAGTAGTTAATGCCAGTCAGAGAGCTTTATGGCTTCGACAGATCCTTTCAGAGTTTGGATTCGAGCAGCAGCAGCCTACTCCACTTTGGTGCGACAATCAAAGTGCCATCAAGCTTGCCAAAGATCTAGTTCTACATCAACGCAGCAAACACATTGAGCTACATATGCACTTCATCAGAAATCTTGTTCATGATCGTGTTCTTGAAGTGCTCTTTTTCCCTACAGATGATCAAGTTGTAGACATCTTCACCAAGTCTCTTACAGAATCAAAGTTTTCTAAACTTCGATCTATGTTAGGAGTTCAAGAACTTGTCATTAAGGGGGGATAGGCTCTAATGCCTCCTTCCTTCTCCTAATAGTGTCACTTTTGTAAATCCTTCAATCCTATCCCAAGTTGTTCTTAAGGGGGGATGTTAAGATATTTAGACACTTAGGAGTTAGTTAAGATCAACTTGTGTAATATATCCGTTAGGGATAGTGTGTTTCTTTAGTATGCATTAGTATGCATTTGTAAATACTTAATCCGACGGTCACGATATGTTCCCGACATAGAGTGATCCGACGGCTCAACTTCTCTTAAATCAAACCTAACCTTGATCCGTGGCTTAACACCCGATTGGTCCATGATCTCTATTTAAAGAGCATGGAGGGTCATTGTTTAGTTGATCGATTATGAGAAGCTCATTTGTAACTTTCTTTCTTTGCATAATAAATTGTCCCGTAGAAGCTATTTGGCCGGGGCCGTGGAGTGTTTCCCTCAAGAGGGTTTAAACCACGTCAAAACATCAGTGTGTTGATCTATGATCTGTTTGTGTGAAGTGGTTGCTCTTGGTGTTCGGTCCTTTGGTAGTACCCTGTGTACCCGAACATATATAATATAAAAAAATTTAGTTATGTTTTAATAATATTCTATTAAACTAAAAACATTAACATTTTAAAGAATATCAAAATATTGAACATTTTCAAACATTAATATGTTAATAATTTTTAATTTTTAATAATTAATATAAATAAACTATTTTAATAAAATTGGAATAATGATAATATCATAACATTTAATATTAATATTTAATTGATTAGGTCGGCTCTCTCATTAATTTAAAAAACAACAAACTAACATTATAAAAATGTAGATTAGTGTTAGTTTTCATTTGGGATACCTTTTCTCCTAAAGATGGACTCAACTATAGAGTTTGAAACGCGTCGAGATCAAAAGCTCCACACAGGTCTCCAATTTCCTTTGAAAAAGCTTCTAACTTGTCATTGTAAATGCCAAAAGGTAGGGAACGTGGGACAATCTTACTTAATGTTAATTTTTTTATCTTTAATTCGGAGCTGCAATAATACTTGAAATCAAATAACAATCATACACATAAGCAATCACATTCAACACATGAATTTACCCTAGGGAAACCCTCTATGACTTGAGGGAGAAAACCCTAGCAAAACCTTCCTTAGTATATTGATAGATAGCAAAGAATGTCTCTTACATCAAGCACCCCCGGTGGAATTACATAGCAAGAGAAACATAAATAAGAGGGACCCATAATAATATCCTGCACAATGAAAAGCGCATTTCCTTCAAGGGAGAAGAGAATTCACTTCACATTGAATTCATCAATCCTGTATAACATATTTATACATTCTTCTCATGCATCGGCTTCTATTTTTATCTTCTGACTTCAGGATGAACTCGCCCTCCATCTGGATGCATCAATATTGCATGAAGAAGTGTGCCCCACTTCTCATGCAATGCATTAACTCATTCAACTGTCTCTTAGGATGAAATCGCCGCTTAACTGAAAGCTTGCCCACTTAGTTAGGTGGCTAACTTAAGTGTCATCATGCAAGTGTCGCAACTCAAGTGTTGTATTTTAGTTTAGCATAAGTGTCATCATGCACTGACACTTAGTTAACTACATCTTCTTTGTTATCACTTAGTTAACTCTTTTAACTGATTATTTCTTATTAACATCACTGTAGTGATCAATTCGAGTTCTCCTTTGATTTACTGAAGTCTTCACTAAAGTTTAACAATTCAAATTCTCTCTTAATTAATTCTTTATGTGCAATTCAAATTCTCTCATATCTTATCACATCTTATCTTTATCTCTTGTTTTATCTACATGGTCCACATGTGCCAACTTAATTATCATATCAAATATACTAAGGAGATTTTCCCAATGATGTGATCATATTGTTCTACTATTGTTCCAAGTGGTTATATGCTACAGTAATTCACTCTAGAGGTGGCTAGTCTCCAGAGGAGACTTAATAGCTCAACCATGGTCAGTAGTACATCACACACCAACATGCTTCGACATGCAAAGCATCACCTCAACACATGAGGATCTATCTTGACATACAAGAATTTAACCTTGACTAGCAAGACTGTACAACATCATCACTTTGACATACAAAGCACTTGCCTCAACACATGAAGCTTAACTTTTTTTAGTCCAACTCAAGATTCTTCTCCAAGTTTCTTGAGTCCAACTCAAGCTCCTATAAGGCACTACCTCGACACACAAGGTTCAATCTTGATACACAAGATCGACTTGGCTAATGACTCATGATGTTGTAACTTTTACACTTAACTCCTACATTCTAGTTAATTTCTTTTGACCAACCCTTACTGTTCCTAAACTTAGTAGTAACATTCTCATACAATCTTAATGCAATATTTCTCAACTCAAATAGAACTTTTATCTCTTCTAATCTATTTCAAAAGTTAGTACTATGCACAATGTCAAACACTTTTTAAAGTCAACAAAACAACACATGAAATTGGCTTTATTATTATGACATTCTCAGTCTGTGGATCCTCAACGTAACTAGGTGACCATGATTGAATGATAGCTTCTAAAACTAGCCCGATCTTAACCATTTTTTCCTAACTTTCTAACCATATATCAATCTTCATTTCTAAAATAACTACATATAACTTGGTTAAATAAGAGATAATCACAATGATCATATAATTAAAAAAGTTGTCTCTATCCTCACTTTTATAAATAAGAACAATAAAAATATAAATCACTAATTTAAAAAAATACGAATTAATTACTAAATAAAACTTTTATATATATAAAATTATCATTAAAATATTTTAATAAAATTATATGAAAGTCATATTTTCCAATATATCAATTGGAATGAAAATAATATTCTGCTCCTAAAGACATAACGTTGAAACTGTCATAAACATCAAATCAAAATAAAAAATATCACAAGGCTTAAAAAATACACAACTCCACACGTCCCATCACTCATGGCCACTAAAGACTAAAAATTCAATATTATTCATTTATTTTCTTCTTCCTACCAAAGTGATTTTGATATTTAAAGGCACCATTAGGTCTACATAAAGATGGTGTGTGGACCATACACCCCATCCGAGGTAGCACATTCATTTTTTTTTCTTCCTACTAAAGTGATTTTGATATTCAAATGCACCATTAGGTCTACATAAAGATGGTGTGTGGAACATACACCCCATCCGAGGAAGCACACATAAAAGTAAATGATTTGAGGAGAATATTAAAGCACTTTAAAACAACATGATATGTCTCAAAGAAAGTGGCAAGGCAGTATCCCCTTTCACTTCATTAGAAGTATTATTATAATATATATTTTTAAAAGTTTTCATTATTTTAAATATTTTTTTATTGTTATCAAAATAAACAAACTATAAAGGAAGCACACATAAAAGTAAATGATCTGAGGAGAATATTAAAGCACTTTAAAACAACATGATATGTCTCAAAGAAAGTGGCAAGGCAGTATCCCCTTTCACTTCATTAGAAGTATTATTATAATATATATTTTTAAAAGTTTTCATTATTTTAAATATTTTTTTATTGTTATCAAAATAAACAAACTATAATCCAACCATCTATAATCCAAACAATGCCATCATGATGAAAAGGAAATGCAACTTAGTTGTTGAGTAACTTATTAGTGAAAGTGAGTTTTAGGTTCAACCTATGACTCACCAAAGTCTCATCCGGAATATTTTAAAACAAGTTCCAAGATCTTAAATTAAAAAACCCACTTGAACAAACTCTCCCAACCTTTAAAACAAGTTTCGGGATCTTAAATTAAAAAAAACCCACTTGAACAAACTCTCCCAACCTTTAAAACATAACACTATCCTATTCATGGCATGATTCATGCCATATTTGGTATTGAACGATTTCATGATATGTGTCTTCACTTTTATTCTTATAATTAAAAAATAAACAATTATTTATAACGTTTAATTGAAAACTAAATAAATCCATGAGATGTAGAACAGTTGGTGGCGGGGTATGGTTAAGACACCCTGAAGCGGAAAGGTTGCCGGTTCTAATCTCGTGGATACCAAAAAATCCAACCATGTTAAGGGTTGGTGCGGTCCAGGCCGGATGCGATCCCCGGGTGATTTTGATGGCTTAGATACCCCTAGTTCATGGTAACTTAGCCAAAGGTAAACTTGCTAGTCAAGGAGGTTCCACCACTTTGCCAACAAAAAAAAAACTGAAAACTAAATAAAAGTTATGAGGTGATAATGTTCTTGACATTAACACTAGTTCAAAAGTGATGCTTGTGCATGTTTTTATCTATTTAATGATATCTATGTTCTCAATTAGTTCAAAAGTGATGCTTGTGCATGTTTTTATCTATTTAATAATATCTAAGAATTTAATGATATCTATGTACTTAATCTCAATATTTTTACTACATAAATTCACTCTCATCTTTCTACCATAGCAATGATTATATACATTTGCATCTTTTAAACTTAATTACAAATATGATTATCTTTATGGGCATCATTTTTATCTATTATCTTAAGTTCCACATAAATAAACAACTACCACATGCCTCCCTTGATAAAAGATTTAATCCCACTTGCACTTGATAAAGCAAGAATTAAAATGTATCATGCATAGATTCAATTCTCCACTTAATAAATGTGTGGTTAAAATAGGTATAGAGTTTGCATCTCTAGAAATGCAAACATAAATATTTGTTCCCACATACTTAAAAGATGCATGATTAAAATGACATTAAACACAGTTTTATTATTACGGTCATTCATTTTACAGTATCGAGCTTCACTTTTCTACTATTACTTGATCATTCATCTCCACATAATAGACCTTCACCACTTTTTTACAATTGCTCACATACCATTTACCCCATATACCATTTATATTTTCTTCCATGGATTTTTTGGGCAACTCTCCCAATCAAATAGAAATCTAAATTTGAATATGGCTATGATGTGAACTGTTTTTAACTTTTATTTTGTGGCGTTGGTCATATAAGTGAAGTTAAAATTCATCTTCTAGAAATCTAAATTTGAATATGGCTATGATGTGAACTGTTTTTAACTTTTATTTTGTGGCGTTGGTCATATAAGTGAAGTTAAAATTCATCTTCCATTTAATCATAGCGTTTGGGTATATAAGTGATATTAGGTTTGTCTCTAAACAAAAACAAAAGTACTCTTCCATGTGTATACAAATGATGTTAAGTTCCATGTGTTTTGGTTGGAAATCTATATTTTCCTTTTGTACTGAAATTGAAAATAAGATGAACTTTAAAGTTATCAATAATGAACCTTGATTATAATTTACATGCAAACCAACTAGACAGTAAATCCATGAGAAGACATTAAGAAAATAATAAATGCAGAAAGAAAAGATGTAAGGGCGATGCATTCATCTCAAGGGCTCGAGTGAGGTATCAACACCAAACCTTAATTGACATGTAAACCAACTAGTACATGCATGAGAAAACTGTCCAACAAAATCACAGTATGATAAACCGTCGAGTCCACTAACATTTGCATCTACAAACTGGGACCACTATAATCCAATGCCAGGACAACATGCCCTAGAGATATCTATATAATAATAACAAGGGGCTAAGTTTGGCATTATATATATAATAGTAACATATAATGTTGACTATTAAACCTCATCGGGCTTTTTTTTAATTCGATTTAATTATAATGAATAACAATTAAAGAAATTTCAGGAAACTTTTAAATTTTTTGTTTGAAACACATGTAAAGCTAAAACTAGGGTTTTTGTTGTTTTAAATAATTAAAAAAAAAACATTTGCAGGACCTCGCATGAGGCCAACATGCCTTTGCTCTCGAATCCTTCCCAAGTTGTAGAGAACAACACCCGTGTAATTAAACACCTACACGTAGTCCATACTCGACTTTCAATGGTAAATGCACATATTTCAAGTTGCCAGTTCCTCCCATGAGACCCACATGCCTTTACTCTCGAATCCTTGGCCTCATGCATGAGGCGCAACTGTCCTTACCTCCATTTGCATTCCATTATGATTAAATAAATAAACAAAAAAACTTTGGCTCCCTTCCATTCTTTCCCGTTTTCCATTTCACACCGAAATTTTGTTTGGCAAGCTATCAATTCTCTTCAGAGTCCGCTTGAAATGGGATCCATTGTTTATAATTCATTTGAATCAGAGGGTTCTTTTTTTTTCTTCTCTAAATCGTTGCGGAAGTATTGGACAAGAATCTCTTGTTGGGTCCTCTTGGTAGTTAGAGAGTCGTTGATTGATTTTGTTTACGAATGCGACAAGAACCAATCCTATTTATTGTGATTGAGTTAAACGTTTTTCAGTGAATGTTAAATCCGTAGATATTAATGCTACTCCCCTAGCGAGTGGAAAGCTGACCATATTTAAGATTTTTGAAACTTCAGGTAAGTCAAGTTTTCTCATATATGGTGGTTGAATAGGAAGAGAGAAAATTTGTATATATAGGGTTTAATTGTTGTAATTTAGCTCTATTTCACAAATTTTTAGTTTAAAGGTTTATAATGCTGAAGGATAAGCTTGACATATAAGTAGGAACACTAGCTTACATTGATTATAGGAACTATAACTGATGCTAGAATTATGCTTCTTGGAACATATCCAAATAGCCCTGGTTGTCGCAATTTGCTTAAAACAACTCGAAAATCTCTGCCATGCTCATAGAATGTGCACTATATGATAGGTCTGTTGAAGGTCCTTTGTAGCCACCTAAGTTTCCCAACCTCTTTTATTATTTGCTATGTTGGACCTATGCTAATTTTCTTTAGGTATTCCATAGCTAAAAACCTGAATCTACTAACTCAGAAAAAGGATGCTCCAGTGCTTTCTGAGATGTCGAGCATCCAAACTTGTCATCATGACATTTTTATCTCTATGCAAATTTGTTGAGATAGCTTATAAATCCAATACAACTCCGGTGAGTTTCCTAGGGCTCTCTCCCAAAGCTGTAGCAATGGGTAATTAAGTCTACTCTCCGAGAGACTATCGGGATCTGGCGCAACCTTCATTCTAGAATTAGGAAAGAATGGTGCATTGAGGTGAAACTAAGAAATTTCTTTGTTGTTGTTATGGTGTAATAATTCCAAATATTAATTTAGTCATAATTATAACATATTTTTATCATTAGAGCTTTATCTTGCACATGGCTTTCTCTTGACTCATGGCTTTGCATTTGATATGTGAATTGGTGCTTAATCTTGGACTTAATACCAAAATAGATTCGGTGTATTGCTTATAACAAGGATGTGACCCACTATTTTTTCTTCTAAGTGCAATGTTATTATAACCCATGGGTTCAATTGTGGTATGGTTACGGTCATGGGCCGTGGCAATGACTCTTTTTATTTTAAGAGTGTAGTCGTATGATATGGCCTGGTTACCAAAGGAAGCTCTCGAAACCTTATCTTTGAGCTGCAGAGCATATTTGAAAAGAAATGGGAAACTTGCTAATCTTAGGCATGGAAGCCAAAACCAATCTCTGAACCTTATCAATGGTCACAGTTAAATGCGACTCCTCTATAAGATCCTATTGCATATACTGATTGCTCACATAATGCCCCACGCATATCAATTGTCGCCCTCTATAAGAGAAACTCAGAATAATGGCCACCACACCCAGTATATCCTCAAATCGAATCAACTCCGCCTTTGGAGGATCAACCTACAAAAATATCAAAATAAATAAAATCTCAAAACCCAGACAATGCAAATAAATAAATTCAAATCCCGAAGATTATATCAAAACCCCAACACTGCAAATTAATAAATTCAAAATCCTATCAGAACCCCATTGTAAATTAATAAATTCAAACCCTATCAGATACTGCAAGGCTTATTGATTAATACCTACAGAACAAACTGATAATTCCCAACTTTCACAGGCCCAACATGCACAGTCTAAAGGACTTGATCATATCTTTAAGTCTTTGCTTCTGTAAGTGTGATGGTTATTACATCATCCTCTTTACACATTGTTATAGATTGCTGGAGAAGAATGACCATGATTAACTAGGAAGAAACTATCTACTACTTCTCAACTAGCTCTAGAGGCTTCCTGAACAATTTTACAGCATGTAAGATCGACCTATCTGCCTTCTGAGAAGAATCCACGACAACATATTTGGAAGATTTTCTTTTTAAATACATTAACTGCAAGCTCTGATGACAAATCCGGGAAGTAATATACGATGACATCAGCACGTCGTCGACCCCTGGGGCGGAGTAAACAAGGCATACATCATATGTCCGGAGCCAATAAAATCATGACAAAAAGGGTCGATTTATTAAAAAAAATTAATAATAAAAACCTACACTAAGCTTTCAACCATATTCCTGCCAAATATTTTATCCCCTAGCGCGGATTAATAATGTTGCGTGAATACTAAATATCAAGGACATATCAATTATTTATAAAGTCTATTGAGACCATATCTATATACCATTGTAACTAGTTAGTTTACAACAATACAAAAATAAATCTTATCCAATTTGGATGTTGCACAAGTGTTTTGTGATCTGCAAAAAAAATCAAGTGTAATAGGTCTTATTAATGCTTTGTGTGATATTGAAGAATGTGATTCAACCATTTCCTTAGATTGGATAAGTTCTTGTTATATCTAACCCTCTATTGTTGTGATTTCTTTGTGAAATTGGTAGTGTTTCTGAACTCATAAAATAAGGGTCCTTTATAGGATAATGACCTGTTGTCTAATATAACGTTATTATTGATGCTAATAATGAAAACAATGGACAACTAAATCTCTTATCTTGCATTGAGTGTCTAGTATGCTTTTGCGTAGAGTCTTTTTACATCTAGTATGACCCAAGCCCATCGTGGGAAAGATTATTGGGGTGTCTTCTCTCTTGTCATCCTTAAAGCTAGACACTAACCATTTTGGCTACGACCAAAATTTAAAAACAATAATTTCATTTAGCATATAAATTAGTTTTTCGCAATGAAATTTTTTTTGGTCTCATCCTACAACTAGGGTTTACTATAGCTACCGTTGCTTGCAACTACCACTAGTATATCACATTGTATACCATTGAAATTGAGGTTAGACCTTCTTCTCTACCATATCCATCGTGGACTCATCGATGCTACCATCGTATCCCATCCCAATCCCACATCCTCTGAGAACATCATTTTTCCCAATACAATTGAGACATGTCTTGTGGAGCAAGCATTGTTGCCAAATATGTGAAGAAAGAAAAGCTGATTCCAAAATTGGAAATATTGAAACTAGAGCCACAATAGAAATTAGAGATACTCTCAAACCATGCATTGGTTGGTAAGTTCACTGGCTTATGACTTGGCCTTCTTTCAATAGATCAAAATGGATTCACAACTCTTGAAAACCCAAATGTAGGGGAAAGCTTCTTCCTTTACATGTCTAAGGGGCTAACATGTCTTCCTTTTTCACTCCAAATAAGATAGAGACTTCATCTTCATATTGATTTCGCATCTAATGGGAGTGAGAGGTTTATATATTAATAATTAGTCTGTAGGTTTTAAGAAAATTGTAGAAATTGCATCAACACCAGTTTGGGTCTGCCTCCCCCACCTTTCATTGGATTTCTAGGACATTTCTTCTACCTTAAAACCCATAGGGGACAAACTAGGGAAGTATATTGAAGAAGAAGAGCCAAAGGGGTCTCTAGAATATTGCACTTATATCTATGTGGAATTTTTCTTAAAGAAAGACTTACCAGAGGCCATCATACTCAATTTCGAGAGAATGACCTTTCACCAAGATCTAGACTATGAAAATTTACCATATAAATGTAATGCTTGCCATGGATATGGCCACTTTTACATACATTGCCATAAATACCAAGCTCTATGAACATAGTAAGATAATATGCAAAAGGCCGAACAACCAATTGACCAAAACTTGTTCAATATCATTATCCACAAGAAAAAATTGCTCGTTCCACGAAAGCATCCAAAGCCCAAAGAAAACCTCACATGCAATCACTTCCAACCTCTAGTGGATTTAGAAATTCCTAATAATGAGGGTTAACATTTTCAGAGCTAGGTTCTAGAAAATGAAGCCCCCTTCCCAAGTGGATATCTTTATAACCATGGGAATCAGTAACTCATTGGGATTACCTAGGCTAGGCCCAAGTTCAAAGTCAATGGTTGCCACTGTAACCCAAAAGTATATCCAACAACTTGCAAGCTAGATATACCAATAAATCATGACTTAGCAAGGGCCAAGACGTCTGGAGACACACCAAAATGGGGTCCCACTCTAGGGAGCGCCTACCCTTCTAGCCTCATCACAACATGCCATTGTCTCATTGGGGTTTTGAACCCTAGTAAGGATAGTGAAATTCACAACTCTCCACCATTAGGCCATCAAGTCATCGACAAAAAAAAGATTCAATGAAAGGAAATGGAATAGATTCAATGAAAGGGGTTGCATCTTAGAAGGTAGAGATTCTCATAGAATAAAAAATCATGACCATCAAGAACACAACAAAGCGAGAAAACACACATCAAACCTCTTGATAGCAACAAAATTACCCTAACTCCCATGAAGGGAAGGGAAAACATAGAAAACACAAGTAAACTTTGAGGTAGCAACATAAAAAAATTTAAAAGAATGGAAAGACAATGAAAAAGGTTTAGTTATGCAATCCCTCACTCTATTAGTAAGGAGGCCACCTCCTCAGAGCTCAATTTTATTTACCTAGGGAAGGATACCCAACAAAAAGAAAAAGGAAAAAGAGGTTGCAAGAGACATAACGCAAGGAACTTTGTAATCACTCTTTTGATACAATACTTTGTGGGTAGCTCCCCCTTTGACCCTCCCTCATAATAAGTGATATGTATTTTCCAAACATAACTAGGAGATTCTATTTTTCCAAACCAAGTGATATGATATCGGGTTATTACATGGGACAATCTGATCTAAAGGGGATTCTGCAGGCCAGGTATCTGTAGTCTTTGTAATGAAGCGAACCAGGACATCCATCATCTCTTTGTTGAGTGCAAATATTGTTAGAAATTTTGGAATGAAGTACTGGTTAAGCTCATTTTTTCCTTTTAGTGGACACGTCCTTCCTTAGGTGAGAATATCATGCAATGGAAGTCTTGTTTTCTTCACTTTGAATCTATACCCTTGTTTGTGATAAGGGGGATTTGGAAAGCACGCAACACACAGATATTTGAAAATTTGGTGAAGCCCCCTTCACTGGTGGCATGCAATTGTTTGGGCTACTTTCATGAATACTTTAGACCCAACTCTAAAAAGAAGCATCAAGCCTAATGCGATCCAACAATTGATAGAGGATCTTAGTGGGGATTCTTTGATGGTGCAACAAACTTGTATAGTTGTGGTGGTAGTATGGGATTATTCCTTGATGATAGTCATGTTTTTCTCCTAAAGCTTGGCTGTGGTGAAGGTACAAACTAGCAGGCCTAACTACTTGTTTTATGGGGTCTACTAAATTTTGTCATTATAATTTTTTTTTCTTAGCTTCAGATATTCAGAGATTCCCTTGTCACGATTGATTGGGAAAGAGGCTCATCCTCTTTACAAGTGGAAAATTTAGATCATTGCTTCGACAAGACCAGATCCCTGTTGGATAATCTCTCCTACTTTACTATCCACCACATCTTTCGAGAGATGAATTATCTATCCGACTCTCTGTCAAAGGAAGCTCTAGGACCACTTGAAGGATTTCTCACACATGAGGAATACCAAGACTACATATTATGTAGTTCTGGTACTTTACATGTTTATTAGGTGTTGTCATGTTTCAACATTAGTTTTTTTACTTCAACAGTCCCTGTTGTATTTATATGTCCACTTAGTATGTGCTATATTGATGCAACGTTATGCTTTTGTTGCATATACTAAACTTTTTAGATTATGCTTCTTGGATAGCGATGATTGATAGACAGTGTAACTTTGATTATGCTTTGAATAACAAGTTACAATTTTTTTTCGAAATCGAAACACGATGATATATATTACTTTTGCATCCAACTTTGTTCCCAACTTTTTCGTATATATTCATGTAAACTGAATTTTGAAAGATACATTAATAATAGAAGAAACGTTGGCCATCTCAAGTAGTCCAATTATCCTTAATGTCTCGATGTACCTCCCACCATAAGGATATCGGCCAAATTTTTTTACTCAATCCAATTAAACCATTTCGATTAAAAAAATATACAAATACTTTAATATAATAATTTGCGTCACAAATACAAATAGGGTAATTTTTTTATTTTGCAATATTTAAATATACTTTATAGTTTCGTATGTAGTTATTTTCACAACATAACAAGTAATTATCCAAATCTTAAATCATTATTACCAATAACAAATTAATAACTAATAATTATTGCGTTTTTATTTAATTGTTGTGACATTTAAAAATAAATACGCTTAATATCATATGTAATATGGAATATTTTTTCTGGATAATATTATAAATTAGAATATATTTAATCTACTTAATGTTTTAAGATTGTACAAGACTCTCATTGCCAAATTCAAGAACACTAAGGGATGGTCATAATATATTAATTCTAATATTGGAGTTAAACAAGGTTGCCCCCTCGCTCCTATCCTTTTCGGCATTTACATCGATAAACTAAAAGGTTTTTTAGAGGAATAAGGTTGTGCTTGCATGACCTTAGCTGGAATTGTTGTCATCCTTCTTCTTTATGCTGATGATATTGTTCTTATGGGAAAATGTCCCTTTGACCTTGATAAACAATTGAGAACTCTCAAGGATTAGGATTTTTGCTCTAGCATGGTAAGTCTATTAACACTGACAAAACAAAAGTAATGATTATCAAGTCCAAGAAGGTCACTTATGATAATTTTTGCGTCGAGAGGCACTCTACAACCTAGTATGAGGGAGATCTTGTAACGTGTGTCCATGTAACATTACACGAGTATGAGGGAGATGTTGTAACGTTTGTCGAGTAATGTTACACGAGTATGAGGGAGATGTTGTAACATGTCGGCCATAAATAAAAAAGAATAATAAAAAGTAAAAAATAATAAATATTATGTTGGCCATTAATAAAATTATAGCTGACATAAAATAAATAAGTTAAAAAAATATTATAGTGGATATGAAAAGTAGAAACTTAATATTATATCCGACATAAAATCAAGAAGTAAAAAAAATATAGCCGTCATAAAAACTAGAAATATAAGAAGTAAAAAAAAACAAGATGCATATTGATGTGAATTGTTGCATTGATTTCAACAAAAACATTGTTTTTTTTGTTGTTTACATCTGTAAATTGAATTCATCAATTTAATAGAAAAATGTTACAAAAATATATATTATAGTATACATACAAACTAGAAATATAAGAAGTAAAAAATATTATAATTGACATAAAAAGTAGAAATATAAGAAATAAAATAAGTCTATTGGTTGTAGCTTGGGTGGTTGGGAGGAAAGATTGTTGTCCTTCCCCACCCAGGTTCAATTCTTGTAAGTGACATGATGTTCTTGTTGAGCCTTATTGTAATGATTGTATTTCAAGCTTTCCTTGATTCTTTCGAATAGTAGGAAGGTGATTAATTTCCCGATGGATGTAGCCCTCTAACAAATGGTGAACCATCTTTAAAAAAAATAAAAAATAAAATAAAGAAGTAAAAAATATATTATAGTAGCCATAAAAAATAGAAATAAAAGAAGTAAAATAAATACTATAGCAAACAAAAGAAATAGAAAAAATAAACGGGATTTGAACCTTAATAAAAAAACATGGTTGCACTAATTTCAACAATGCCTAACACAAATATTAAAAATATAAGAAGTAAAAAAGATAAAGATTGGCTGACATAAAAAGTAGAAACATGGTTGCATTGATTTCCTAAATGCGTAAAACAAATATTAGAAATATAAGAAATAAAAAAGATAAAGAATAGCTGACATAAAAAGTAGAAACATAAAGAATAAAAGAAAGAAGTAAAAAATAGATTCTAGTAGCCATAAGAAGTAGAAACAAAAGAATTAAAATAAATACTATAGCCCACATAAGAAATAGAAAAAATAGAATGGATTTGAACCTTAATAAAAAACATGTTTGCATTGTTTTCAACAATGCGTATGGGGTGGCAGGTGCGGGTTGGATTCTCTTTGATCCCGGAGGAAATAAAATTGCAGCCTTCTCTTGGGGTCTAGGTTGCAAGACAAATAACGAGGAAGAATGGCTAGCTCTCATCTTCTCATTAGATTTGGCCTCCTCCTTCAACATTGACAATCTTGAAATTTACGGGGACTCCAGACACGCCATTCAAATTATGAGAAGGGGTTCTGCTCCTCAATGTTCAAAAGCCCACAGATACATGCAAAGAATTAAAGCCAATGTTCATCTCTCCAAGGCCTCTTTTTTCCACATTCAACGAGAGAACAATAAGCTAGCGGATATAGCGGCTAATAAAGGAATCTTGTTAGAAATCGGGCACGTTGAGGACCTCAATGGTGTCATGGGGTTTCACTTCATTCCCTAAGTTAAATGTCAAAGGACAACATTGTCATTGCAAATCTTAAGGTAGGGTCCTTTGGTTCCACAAGGGTCCTCCTCTTCATTCTTTCAAACGTAGGTTATGTGTCCCCTCATCCCTCCGTCGCTTCTGCCACACGCCTCCTCGGCCACCCTCGCACTTGGCACATGGCTCTCTGCTATGCTGTCATCTCCCATGAGCCATTATTAACTCCCCCACCCGCTCCTTTCCCCTCTTTCACCGCAATGGCTCATCCTCCTCTTTCCTGTGCTTTGAGTCGGCTCTCCCTCTGCGAGTTAGACTCTCCTCCTTCCCATCCCCGTCTGCTGGCATCGTTTAACTTTGGAACAATGCAAAGCGTTATGGCGGCCATAACCGCTCTGAGCTGCACTGTGGTGGACATTAAGCTTTCGGTTCACAACACTTACAACGCTGTCTGTACCAGCGTGAAACAAAATGAGGAAATGGCCATGGATCTTAACCACACGGTCTCCCAGCTTTCTTGCCATTCGAGGATAGATGACTTGGAGAAGAATTTGTTCGAGCTGATGGGTAAAGTAGACATGTTACAGGAAGACATGGCCGTTCTCACAGGAAAAACTCAGGGAAGCTGTGTGCAGGAAAATCCAACGGTCAACCAGGAGATAAATCAGGAAATGGTGGATGCAGCCCCTGCTCGGTTAAAGAATTATGGATAATTTCCAGTTTAGCCCAGGTTTCAAAATTTTGTATATATTTTGCCAATGTATTTCTGCTCTATACTTAACAAACATTTTATCAGGGTTTATCCCATCTCCATTTTGAACAGTTTTAGGAAGACAAAACTTAGAGCTTATACAGCCATGCTGTTAGAAATTATTGCTACAATCTTTTCAAACATTTACTCCTCTGTTAAAATATTTTTGAATGCTTGTAATGAATAGTTGTGCACAGCTTTTATAAATATATCATTTTCCCCTATCACTGTTAAAAAAAAAACAATGCGTAAAACAAATATTAGAAATATAAGAAATAAAAAAGATAAAGATAAAGAATAGTTGACATAAAAAGTAGACACATGGTTGCATTGATTTCAAGAATGAGTAAAACAAATATTAGAAATTTAAGAAGTCGAAACATGATTGCATTGATTTAAAAAAAATTACTATAGTCAACATAAGAAATAAAAAAAATAAAAGGGATTTGAATCTTAATTAAAAACATGGTTGCATTGATTTCAAGAATGTGTAAAACAAATATTAGAAATATAAGAAGTAAAAAAGATAAAGAATAACTGACATAAAAAGTAGAAACATGGTTGCATTGATTTCTACAATGTGTAAAACAAATATTAGAAATATAAGAAATAAAAAAGATAAAGAATAGTTGACATAAAAATTAAAAACATAAGAAATAAAATAAAGAAATAAAAAACATATTATAGTAGTCTTAAGAAGTAGAAACAAAAGAAGAAAAATAAATACTATAGCCGACATAAAAAATAGAAAAAATGGAAGAGATTTGAACCTTAATAAAAAAACATGGTTGCATTGATTTCAACAATGCATAAAACAAATATTAGAAATATAAGAAGTAAAAAAGATAAAGAATAACTGACATAAAAAGTAGAAACATGGTTGCATTGATTTCAACTATGTGTAAAACAAATATTAGAAATATAAGAAATACAAAAGATAAAGAATAACTGACATAAAAAATAGAAACATAAAAAATAAAATAAAGAAGTAAAAAATATATTATAGTGGCCATAAGAAGTAAAATAAATATTATAACCGACATAAGAAATAGAAAAAATAGAAGGGATTTGAACCTTAATAAAAAACATGGTTGCATTGATTTCAACAATGCGTAAAACAAATATTAGAAATATTTTTTTTTTTTTTTCCTCGAAAAAAAAGCGTAATTTCATTTCATCCTTAAGAGTACGAAATTACATATAGAGTCTTCACTCATAAAGAGTGGATGTGGTCTTTGTGAACCAGTGGGACTGTGACTGAGCAAAATTTTGATGTTCTCACCACGTGAGCAATAACATCCATTACAGCATATTTAAAATAAACGATAATATGGCAGTATAAGTTTCATAAAAGATGCAGACTGTGTGGGTCTTTTAGGTACAGTAATGTTCAAAATTATATTTACATCTGTGAAAAATAACAAAGGGAGCTCTCAAAAAACATATCAGCCAAGAGTGAGTCATTCAATGAACGGCCTGTGATAAAGATCTCTGCTGATCCCATCCAAAAATTCCGATATTTTCCAGAGCCCGGGAGCAAGTGCTAAGCCTTCCTTCGAGGCTTTGTCCGCCTCTGTGTTATTTTCCCGATAAGTATGCCTGCAGGTAAAAGTAGCAAAGGAGTGAGTGACCTGCTGAATGTGTTCCAAAACCCCAGCAATTTTCCGATTGTTGCACTGAAATAGTCCATTAACCCAGTTTATCACATTCATTGAATCCCCATAAACGTTTATATTTTGGAGCCTATGTTCCAAAGCAAAGGAGAGTAAGAGCTTAAGGCTGAGAATCTCAGCCCAATTGTTGGTGCCTCTCCCAAAACCAAAAGACATCACATAATAGTGTGTGGTAGATAAAAACAGTAGCGCCCCTCCCCCACAGGTGTTGTTTTGGCATGCCCCATCGAAGAAACCCCAAGGCAGAGAAGTATCAAGGTTCAAGGGTTGGATGTGCCTTGAAGTGGAGACCAATTTGCACCGATGAAGAGCAAGATGGATGCCACAGCTGTTAGTGGCCACCAAAGCTGGTAAACCAACTATGTTCGAGAAAAGGCATTTGTTACGGGATAACCAGGTGCCCCAAATGACAATGGAGGGGAGACCTTTGAAAGGGGCGTACACCGAGTTCTCAGTCCAATTTCGCCAGGCTTCGACCAGAGAGTGCCCATCCCATCTGAAATTTACTTTTAGTATCCGAGACACAACTTGCCAGACCTCCTTAATGAAGCTACAGTGTAGAAAAAGGTGTAAGACAGATTCCTCGTCAAGTGAACATAGGTAGCACCTGCTGGGTCCCTGAAGGTTTCGTTTTTGCAGGAAGTCCCAGGTTGGAATGCGATTAGCTAGGACGCACCACAAGAAAAGGCGCGCTTTTAAAGGGCTCTGCAGTCTCCAAATAGTTTTCCACCACCATACCTGTTCCCTGTTCCAAAAGTTTGCGCAGATCCAATGATACCCATACTTCGGTGTGTAGGAGCCAGTAGGATCCCCATCCCATACCAAGGTGTCATCCTCATCGTTGAGAAATATATGGTCCCTGCTGAGAGCTTGAAGGTATGTTCTGAGTTCCTCTTCCCATTCCGGTTCAAGTCCAAGAGTATCAGCTCGCCTCCATACAGGTCTTCCCATCCAGAGATTTTCCCCATCCGCCAAGTGGTGTAGAACCGTAATATGCCGATGTTGTAATTCCTGTAACAGACCGTCAGAAAGGATATGTTGAGCTACACAACCGATCCAAGGATCTCTGCCAACCCTCAACCTACGTCCGTTTCCAACATCCCAAACAAGGTGCTGTTCAATTACGTGGAATGAGGAGACAAGAGCTTTCCAAATAACAGACCCTCCTTTATGAAACTTGTTCGGAGATCTAATCCAGTCCTCCACAGAGTCCGGTGCAATATATTTGAGAGTCATAATACGTGCCCAGTACCCCCCAGATGTGATTAACCTCCAACCACATTTGGCAGCCAGAGCCTGAGAGAAGAAGAAAATGTTTTTTAATCCCCAGCCTCCTAAGGCTTTGGGAGTGGCAATACGTTCCCATTTCACCCAAGGCGTAACATGTGCATCTTCCTTACCATTCCACAAGAAACGGAAACATATTTTGCGTGCAGCTTCCAGCGTCCCCTTAGGTATCCATGCCAGGGACATCCAGTAAACTGGAATGGCTTCCAGAACTGATTTCACCAAGATTAATCTGCCTGCACGAGAGAGCCATCTGAAGCTCCAGCTCTTGAGTCTCTTTTCCAACTTCTCCAATAGCCAAACCCAGTCGTGTTTTAGGTATTTGTTAGGCTTTAGATGAAATCCCAGGTATCGAAGCCCCTCAGAGAGGTTAAGGAGCTGAAAGGGGAACAGGTCAGTGAGGGAGTGCAGTTCCTCCTCATCCAGTAGAGAAGCCGTAATAGTAGATTTAGCAAAATTGATCTCCATACCCGTAGCAATGGAGAAGAGGTCAAGGATTTCCTTGTATTTGGTTGCCTCCCGTCGAGAGCCAGAGCAAAAAATCAGTATATCGTCCACAAAGAGTAGATGAGTGAGTGCAGTGCCCGGAGCAACAAGGATACCTGCAATATCTCCGGTGCGCTTAGCTTCCTTTATGGCCCTACTCAGGCTTTCAGCAACTAATAAGAATAACAGTGGGGAAAGGGGGCAACCCTGACGTAGCCCACGCCCAGAGTGGAAGAAAGGAGTCGCTGCTCCATTCATAAGAATTGAAAAAGAGACAGTGGTTAAGCAGCTCATGATCCATCGTATGAAACCAATCTCAAACCCCAAATGTGTAAGCATGAGACGTATGTACAGCCAACTGACCTTATCGAAAGCTTTAGAAAGATCAATTTTGAGGACTGCACCTTTCTGCTTACTAGATTTGATACTGTGAAGACCTTCCTGCGCAAGTCCAATGGCTTCGTGTATCTGGCGTCCTTCGAGGAACCCGAACTGCTCCTCAGAGATGTGTGTGGAGAGTAATGGTTTAAGTCGGCTGGCGATCACCTTTGTTACAATTTTATACACACAGTTGCACAGTGAGATGGGTCGAAAATCATTGAGCGAGGAAGGAGAGTCCCCTTTGGGAATAAGAGCAATGAAAGTAGAGTTTATACTGGCCGGAATTCTGCCTTCCCTCCTGGAGTCTTCAATCAGCAGTAATAAATCGTCTCCTATAATGTCAAGTAGGGCTATAAAGAATTCGATCGTCCATCCATCCGGCCCCGGGCTTTTGTCCTTCTGAAAACTGCTGAGAACCTTCTTCAATTCATCCATAGTAATGTTGTCCATTAGCCTCCTGTTGTCCTCCTCCTCAGCAAAACGGGGGAATAGCTGAGCTACTCTGATCACCTCTTCAATGTTAGCCCTGTTATTTGCTTTGAATAGGTCCTGAAAATGGTTTACCCCAATCCCAGCCAGTCCTTCGAAGGTGGCCTGAGAATTTCCATCCGCATCATTCAGGCTCCAGATGGTATTGACAGATCTTCGACCCTTAGCATAGGCATGAAAAAACTTAGAGTTTTCGTCACCGCTCTCCAGCCAGATAGCCCTGCTCTTAAGCCTCCAAACCTCTTCATTGTGTAAGAGTATCCTATTCCGCTTGTCCATAAGAGAAACAAGATGTTCCTTAGTAGCTAGAGAGGCAAACCCTTCTCCAGGTCCCCCCGAAATGTTGGAAATGGCATCTTCAATGTCTTTTAGCTCTTTGTCCTCCCTTTTCCGCTTAGCAGCTGCCCAAGATTTGATAGGTTCCTTAAGGAGTTTGATGTTCTCCGCAAAATGAAAGGCAGCAGTAAGATTTGATCCCTGGTGGTATGGAATCCAGTGCATCTGGATCAATTCAAAGAAGGTGGGATCCTCCAGCCACAACTTGTTGAATTTTATGGGAGCGGGCGGCTTGTTAGGCCCAGCTTTAAGTTCAAGAAAAATCGGATCATGATCAGAGCAACCCCCGGCTCCAATCCATTGCCTCACATAGAAAAAAGTCTCCGCAATATGTTCTGAGATAAGAAAACGATCCAGCCTTTTGGCCACTCTATCCAAGCCAGCCCTCATATTACGCCAGGAGGGTTTTAGTGAAACCGGCTCTACATCAATCCAGTTTCCATCAGAGAGCTTACGGATAAAAAAGTTTGTGAGAGGATCCACTTGAGCATGTGGCCCCCATATCTCAGCATGCCCCAGTGAAAAGTTAAGATCCCCACCAAGAATTGTGGTATTTCCTTTAAGCAGGTCTTTATTCAACAGAGCATTCCAAAAAGGTTCACGGTCACAGTAAGGGCCGTAAACGTTTACAATAGTGAAGTGTTCATCAAAATCCAAGGATTTACAGGTCATGCCTAACACAGATTGCATCCCCCAAAGGGAGGTGACACACACCTTAGCTTCATTCCATCCAATAGCCAGACCTCCAGAGCGTCCCCTGGCGTCCAACCCTTCAAATCCCCAACCAGGGAACCAAACCTTCAGACGGTTGACAGCATCAATTCCAGAGCACATAGTTTCTTGTAGTAACAAAATATCAGGATGTTCCAGTTGCAGCATCCTACGAAGTACTGGTCTTTTGGAGGGACCAGCAAGACCTCGGCAGTTGAGGGACATGACCTTCATTTCAACCCATCCGGATGGGCATCCACCGCTCTAAGTGCCCTTTCGATAGACAGTTGTTTACCATTCTTAAGGTCCGAGCAAGCTCGGGTCTTGGCAAGGGATATGAAAGATTTTCTGCCTCGTGATAAGCGGGGCTTTGGATTAACCTTCCCTAATCCCCCCGCAGGAGGACAGGTCAGGGAACGCAACCAATATCCAGATTTTGAGGAGCCAGGGGGAGAGGTATGTTCGGGAGAGAGTAAAACCGGCTCTGAAATGGCGGAAGGGCTGGAATCCGGAGGGCATTCAAGGAGTGGATGCTCCTCTTCGAGGATAGGAGTTGTAGTAACAGGTGGGGGAGTAAAGGAGGGCAGCATTTGAGGGGAAATGTGCAAATTTTTAAAACCATCCACCCAATCTCGACCAGGAAAAGAAAAGTTGTTAAAAATAAGACAGAAGGAAGGGTTGAAAAGAGAAACAGAAGGAGCACCTGCAGCCGAGTCTGGTGTGCGCAAAAACGGAACCAAAGAACCCTCCCGTGCCGAGTCTCGAGAGAGTGGAGTGTGAGGTTCATCAGCAGCAACCGTGATGCCAGCAACCGGGACCGAGCCATCCTCCTCAGCGTCTTCGGCAACCACCTCACCACCAGTGGGGACTTCCCCGTCCGGCTGGCTAGCCAATGGTGTTTCCGTCGTAGGAGTAACAAAACCCTGCTGTCCGTCAGAATCCTCCGCCGAATCCATGCCAACTACCTTGGCCACCACCCTGCGCTTGTGGGTATTACCAAACCGCATCCGAACAGGAACAGAACACTCAACGGCCGGGTGACCATATTCATGGCACCGCCTACACCTGAAAGGCACATTCTCATAGTCGAGTGTCTGGACAAAAGTATAGGGCCCCCATGTCAGATCCATAGTGTCAAAAAGACCATCTCTTACATTGATGCTTACCAGAATGCGAGCAACTTTCTGCATTGCCGATGCCACAAAAGAGAAGTCCGCATCCAGATAGGTGCCCAGGTTGTTCCCTATCCTTCGGAAGTGTTCCTCGGACCAGTAATGAAGGGGAAGGCCTGGGAGACGTACCCAGAGGGGGATTACATCCAATCTTTCCCGGCTGGCATCGAAGAGGGGGTTCCACGGCTTTAACAGAAGAGGGACTTTAAAGATAGACCAATTGAGACTTAAAGCCCAGTGTGCATGAGCATCCGAGGAGAAATGAAAAGCATACCACCCGCCAGAGAGCCCAACGATACGGGGCACATAACCACAATGTCCCAGCCATGCCCCCTTGGCCCACGAGAGCACCGTCTTGAGGCTGACAGATTTCCCGTAAACCCTGCCTACCAAAACAGACTTAACCATCCCTACAATCTGGTGCATGCCAATGTCCTCCCCCAGCGCGTAGTTAGGTGCCTTCCCGGAGTTCTTAATCCATTTTCGATGACTTTTCACAAAGGGTTCCTTAGTTGCAAACCCAGCTGAACCCGCAGCTTGGCCGCGGACACGTTGATCAGAGTCCTCAGAAGGACTAGAGAACCCTCTTTGTTCAACGAAATCCAAGTTTGCCGCGACAAAACCGCAGGGTTGAATGGGTGGTTCAGTCCGCCGCTCCTCAAAACCCTCCACCTCAGTTTGTCGGTCCAGTCCAGTAGAGAGAAGATTATCGCTATCCGCGGAGGTGATAAAATCAGGCAGGTCGCCCAAATCTGCACACAACGGCTCCGGAGATGGAGAGGCGCAGAAACCCCTGACTCCCCAGATATTCACGGCGTGAGTCCCAGAGGATAGGCGGGCATTTGACCCCTCCCAGAACGGCGAGCAGGGAGGAAAGGTTTGGCAGGCATTAACCGGGGGTGACAGAGGTCCATCAGGAGGCCGGTTTCCAGTAAAGCCATCAAACCCTAATCCGCCAAGCTCCTCCTGATGCCGGAAAGCGCCAGGTGGCGACCTCCAGATATCATGGTGCCGTAGGTCATCACTGCTGTAGTCTACATCATCCATAGTAACCCCCAACGGAACACAAAACGGAACAGTAACCAACACTGTGAGAGAGGGCCAGTAAAAAATAATCCGCTGGAGTAAAAACCAAAAACGGTTTTACCAAGGGAGAACCCCATCGGGGTTTGCGTGCGTCTGTACGATCCCGCTGACGTCCTGCATCCGTCTGCCGGGTGCCGTCCACTGCCCTGCACAGACCGCCAAACCCTCGGCGCTCACCATCTAGCTGAGATATTCTGCTTCTTTGTTTTTCAGAATGTGAATCCAAAATATTAGAAATATAAGAAGTAAAAAAGATGAATAATAACTGACATAAAAGGTAGAAACATAAGAAATAAATAAAAAATATATTATAGTAGTCATAAAAAATAAAATAAATACTATAGTCGACATAAGAAATAGAAAAAATAAAAGGGATTTGAACTTTAATTAAAAAACATGGTTGCATTGATTATAGTAGTCATAAGAAGTATTAACAAAATAAGTAAAAACAATACTATATCCGACATAAGAAATATAAAAATAGAAGGGATTTGAACATTAAGTCCAATCATCTCAATACTTACCAATAAACAACAAACAAATATTCTTAAAACACACAATATGTATGTTGAATTGATTAGTTCCATTGATTTCAACAATGCATTGTTTTTGTTTTTTACATGTATACATTGAATTTGTCAATTTAATAAAAAAACATTATTGCATTAATTTCAACAATGAATTGTTTAATAAACCACAATGCTAGCCATACTAATAGTTAGATTTGATAATTAAATATAACTCCAAGCCAAAAAGGTTTTGAACCTTGGTCTCCACGTTAACACAAGCCCAACAGACTACACACAAATGTTGTTAAATAACACAAGATGCATATTGATTTGATTCGTTGCATTGATTTTAACAATGCATATTTTGTTTTGTTTTTTACATGTATGTATTCAATTTAATAAAAAGCAAAAAATTTGCATTGATTTCAACAATACATTGTTTTTTGTTATTTACATTTATACATTGAATTTATCTATTTAATAGAACAACTATTTGCAATGATTTCAACATATTAAAGTTTTTTTTCTCTATTTTATGATATATTGTTGATCCTCATGATAATATTGCAAATAATGAAGATATTGATGATAAAAAAAGAAAAACACGACAAATGTATAGAAGAGAAAGAGAAAAAGAATCATCAGAACATATAGAAGAACCTAGAAAACACGACCGTGAACTAAAGGGATCATGAAAAAGTGTTATTTGTGCAAAGAGATTCTCAAAAGCATGAGTGAGAGATAATTTCGGGGTTATATAGGAATCAATATATAACTACCAATGAATATGACATACTTGTATACATGGAATGTGATAACAAGAAAAATTAGAACTCTAATTTTGTTGATATGGAAACTTCCAATCGTGCACTACAGTTAATATCTGAAAACCGACAATTGAATGGCATTGTTCATAATAATCATACTCAAAATTATTCAATTGAAATCTTAGCGAGGAAGCAAAGAAGATCATTTGAGATTATTCTTGAGCATTAGAGAGGTGAGAACAATGAACCACTACGAATGATTATCCAAGGAACTGCAGGTACAAGAAAATGTTACTTAATTGGAGCTAATAGAAAAACACTAAAAATTGATTATTTTTCAGATAAGTCACCATTGCTTCTTTTGGCCCCAACCAATGTTGCAACGTTTAATATATCTACATCAACAATTTACTCAATCCTTAATACTTATTACTTACATTATGATAATCCTCATAATTTTATCTGTGTTTTCAACTTAACCTATTCCTTACAATGTTGATCAAACTCTAGTTTTTTGTCACCACCCACGACTGGAACCGGCCTAGATCCAAATCCTAGGCTCTATCAAATGCCGAGAGAGATCAAATATCCCGAGTTGCAAACCTCGAATAGATCCTTGAGTGCAATACTTGAGAAGAGGTTTGCACGTCGGGATATTTGATACCTCTCGGCGCTTGACATAGCCTAGGATTTAGATCTAGGATGGTGTATATGACAATAGCAACTTGGAGGAAGTTTCTTCCTATAAATTTCTTAGAATTGATATTCATCACAAGATCAACTTGAACTATAGCATTGAGAAAAGGATTAATGGAAGATGAAAATCTTATTTTGGTCTTGAAAACAATTGTAAATCAACAAACCTTGTGATGTGGGATAAAAAATAAATTCCACTTTGAAACTCTCGTCTCTCCCGCTATATTGTATGGCTGTGAAGTTTGGGGATGTAGCATCTCCAGAGAATCTTGGAGAAATATCGAGCAAATCCAGAAGCGTTTAATAAGTTATAACTTTAGAATTAAAAGTAATACGCCTTATCTTATTCTTCTTATAGAAGTAGATCTTACCCCCATTGAGAGCATCTCTATGACAAGGTACTTGATGTACACGCACAATATAAATGGCATGTGAGACCAGAGGCTCCCTAAAATTGCTCTAAAATCCATTCAAGACCACCTGTGGCTCAAGAGAGGTTGGCATAAAAATAACATAGCTTGGTTAAACCATTGGGGGATAGATGAAAATGCATCTTTTAAAATATTGATAGCACCAAAAGTACTATTACATCTAAGTTTAAAGAGAAAATGTGGGACAAAAATGAGTTAGAGGATAAAATGAAGTTAAGATACTACAAGGAGGTCATTAACCCTAATCTAGAAGACCAAAAATATCTCTATATTTTAACTAGCTCGAAGAAGAAAACTAACATAGCCAAAATAAGAATGAACTATCATGAGCTTCGTAGTGAAACATGGCACTAGACAATTCCTAAAACTCCGTGAGAGGAAAGTATTTGCCATCTCTATGAATCTAAGAGCGTTGAGGATGAAAGCCACTTTCTCTTACAGTGCCCTGCGTAAAACCACATTAGGTCATAGTTTCACAATCTTTATTATAATACTAACCTCTCTAATCTTCTAACTTGTCAAAACTATGGTGACCTCGCCACGCTTCTTTCTAAACTTTTTGAGCATATGAATAAACTATTACAACAAATCAAGTAATTTATCAAGGCCCAATAAACCAAAGTTGGTCTCAATAGACGTTAACCACCACCACCACCACCATCAAATAAACATATTACATTAGCAAATAAATATATTTGAAACATAATTTTTACAATATTATGGGAACTCTCTCATAAAAATGATTAGAATATTCACTACAAACAAAATATTAGAAACATATCTAGAATTATGTTTAGATAAAAATTATAATATTTATTTATTTGATTCATTCATCACCTTGACGAATTTCAAAGAATTGTTTCATTTATTATTTTAATGATTTTCATTATTTAAGTTGAAGGCTTTTGTATTTTTTCATCCTTGGAGAATTTCGTTTTGACATAGCAATTTGACTACTAAAGTTTACAAAAGTGTATATACCTTATCCATCTAAATTTTACACTATATCTTCTTAAAAAATACATAATCTTAACCATTAAATTCATTCAAACTATACTATACTATTATAAATAATATACATGATTTCAAATTCATGTTTTACATTCATCTGATTCATTCATCACCTTGACGAATTTCAAAAAATTGTTTCATTTATTATTTTAATGATTTTCATTGTTTAAGTGGAAGGCTTTTGTATTTTTTCATCCTTGGAGAATTTCGTTTTGACATAGCAATTTGACTACTAAAGTTTACAAAAGTGTATATACCTTATCCATCTAAATTTTACACTATATCTTCTTAAAAAATACATAATCTTAACCATTAAATTCATTCAAACTATACTATTATATTATAAATAATATACATGATTTCAAATTCATGTTTTACATTCATTCTCAACAAATCTTTTTAAATAATTCCATACATACTTTATTCTCTAAAATTATATATCAATTTAAATATAAGACGGTACTTGTTATTCCCTACCAAGGCAGGGATATATACTTTTCGTTGAGAAATCAAATTGTTTTGACTTCTATTAATTTGCTTTTCAATACATAAAAGTATACAAAGTTCAATAAAGTTTTGCAAATTTTTATATTAATCATAATATTATGTAAAATTAAAATAAATTCAATAATTTTTAAAATACAATAATATGATTTTTTAATTGGTTTAGGACTCTGTTGAGACATAAATCCCTATAGGAATCATTTTATTTTTCAAATTTTAAAAATAATTATAATTATTTTATAAATCTAAAATGACTTAAAAACACCACGTGTAACTTCTATGTACCTGTTGTTGTAGGCGTTGTCAAAACTCATAAGGTAAGATTATTATCACCGTAAAGGTTTGGACATTCTTATGCTGCGGTGACAAAAACCATTTTCAACATCAACCTTAGATGAACTTGAATGACCATTTCCATCTCTATCTCTTCTACGCGCCCCTCCATTTCTGCTCTTTGTACTTTTTGGATGTTTTTTTTTTTTTTTGTAACCGAGGGGAACCTCTCCAAACCGCCCAGTGAGCGTCGTCACTAAACCACCTGGATATCAAACCCCACGGGCCGGGGCCAGCCTTAATTTTGAACAGGTTGCCAGCAGGGATACGGTCACCATCGAGGTCGTACAGGCTTTTTCTGGGGTGCAGCTGCACCTCCCCCGCAGGAATCGAAGCCGGACTTCCTGCGAGGCAGCCGTCAGGCCCCACCGCTGGGCTCTGCTCTCGTCCCCTTGGATGTTACCTGCCTACAATATTGCGGCGTCAGATGAAATCTTGGCCTCTTTTTACAACGGGCTCGATCCATGACCAACCACTATTACTCGATTAATCAAAGTTTAAGATACTCGTTGGATCTCCTTAACCATAATGTTGGGAAATCAGAACTAGAATCCAAAGCATGTCGCAAGCAACTAGCCAGATTTAAAAACTAGTTTTTAATAAAGGTTTGGAATATGATTTGCAGCATTTTTCAAAATTTTGAATTGAATTAAGGTCCATAATGTGAAAATTAATTTGATACGGTTTGAATGGCACAATAGTATTTAAAATAAACAAAGGTATAACGTCGGAGCGCTAACTCATAAGGCGACGGAGCCTTATGTGTTAACCCCAGATGTGTACAAATAATAAATTATATCCTCCAACCTAGTTGTGACATCATATGATAGACAATAATACTTTTACCTCAGAAGTGAGGCACAATGTGTATTAATCTTTGTGTGAATGAGCAGAGTGTTAATTTATGTGTGAATGAACATACGACAACTGACGTCGTGTTTTTCAAACCTTCTATGATCCCTTGAAGCTTAATTTTTCAAATTGCTTTTAAGTTTATCCAAATTCATGGTGACAGTGCAACTCATAAATTATATTTAGTTGTGATTTTTGCAGCTATGTTCTTTCATCTTATGCTCATTTCTTATGTGCATACCACAGTTCCGTACGTATAAGACATGGCCTTCTAAACATGTAGGAATATGGGTGAGATGCCCATATTTCTTTCGTGCATACCACAGTTTCGTACGTATAACCCTATGCCACCCAATTTCTGCAATAATTCGTCCACCCCCGGCCTTTCAACACCTTAAATTGTTTCTGGAAAATTGGGGAGTTATTGTAAAATGGTGGCCATTTGGTAGGTCAAGTTAGTTTCTCTCCACCTCACCGTTGATCTGATATATATAGCTATTGTAATATCCGTATTTGGATATTCTCATGTTGTTGTGATCGTGTGTGAATCACAATAAGACTATTCAATTGAATAGTCAACCAATAGAAAATAACTCCATTTGGAAAGAATAAATAATATTGAATATATATTGTTGAGAGATGATTACATTACAATTTGATGGATCATTTAAATATGGTCTTATGTGTCTTTTATATGGAAAGGTACGCCTCTATCTATTCAATTAATTACATATCAATTTTATTTAATATTTGTTTAATTAATTTTCTTTTATTATTTAATTATTTGTTTATTGATATATTTATATATTATTTTATTCGTTACAACTATTTCAAATCGACTTACTCCACGTGTTGTGCATGACATATAGCGTCACCTGTGACTAGCTTGACCTTTGACTTGGAGCCTTCAGGCTTGAGCTTGATGAGGCGAGTGAACTATACACAATAGTGTATGCGGATGTGCCTAAACCCCCTCCCCCTTTATTTTGAGGAAGTAAACCATATCTCTCAGCAGACCTCCAATTATGACATTGCTCTACGTTTTATTGTTGATTCGATATGTTGATATGAGTTACTATGCGTTCGATAGAGTCAATCCATAACTAAGTTTATCACAGTGGACACTTAAAATATTATGGGTCATTATAAATTTGTTTTATTTGTTAATAGTTCTGGAAATGGCATAATGTGTGTCCTTTGAGCTCGTTTAGCTAATTAGGAGTAAATATACCTAGGACCTGGGTTGCCATATTACTTCTATTTCAAAATTGTCTATTTAAATTATAGATTTAGGATGGATATTCAAATTCATTTGAATTTCATTCTAGGTGTTTCCTGCTACATATTTTACTTCGATACTCTTACATAGTCAGTGATTTCAAGCCATCTTTACCCATACTTCTGTGTACATAATTTAATAGAGTACTTAACATGCCCAATTTACTCGTATATGATTTTTATGAAGTCCGTTGCAATCGGTCAAAAGAATGGTCTATCTATTCTTTTGCACTATAATTAAAACATGTTGAAAGGAACAATTGTTACCCTGCATATATCTATGTGCTTATATCACCTTCTTCATTTTTTATTTTTTTTTTCCATGTGGTTCACTTTAATCGGCTTAGCCGACCGCTACATCCACGAAATAATTTCCGACGGACCCGCCCCGAAGGGGTTTCCGCCCTGCGGCCGCTGCGTGCCTAACCCCAAGAGGGTCTATGAGGATGGATCCCGTGACCTTGCATGCTGGGAGGCCTAACTTCCGAGAACACAACCGATCGAGCTAACTCTTGGGGCTATATCACCTTCTTCATTCAATAACATAAATTTAACAATTGGATCTTAACATAAATTTCCACATACTAGTTATAAACACTTCATAAAATAGACCAGGTCTTTAGAACCCATTAGCCTAGATGATTACTTTTGGAGATGGAATTAGCCGAGGTAGCTTACTGTTATAAGGAGAACGTTTAGAAATGCCCAATAAAAAAAATTGCTATAAATATATCATGATGTGTTAAATTTGAAATGGTGAAATGCTAGCTCCACATATTCTCTAAAATGTCCTCAAAATTTTTCTTGCATCCATAGGTAACCTAAAGTTGAATTTATATCACAAAATACTCAAGTCAAATGTAATACTAAACAAAGAAATGACACAAGCAGATAAATGGATGTTTGGTTGTCCACTTAGAGTTGTTGTACTCAAGTAAACATAGATTGTAAAAGGCATGCATATTCTAAAGTGTTTCTCTTAAAGGTAACGACATAAGGTAGCATTTGCTCGTTGAAGGTTTATTAGTTGCTTATAAGTCAATTTTATAAAGTCATGATGTATAAGAGATAAAAGAAAGGGAAAATCACTAAACACAATCATTTTTGTTGGCTAAGCTTCTATGACAAGGGGGTACTCTTTTGTCGAGATCACAGAGGGATTACACCTGGCCCTAATTGCTTATTCATGACCCTAGGGGAAATGAATATTTATGGGTGGCCTGACATTGGCATGCCACTATATTCACCACTAAACCATGACTTATTTTTTTATCAGTGGCCTAGACTCCATGCACCTCAAATATATGACCTTGTTTTGAAATTTCAAATTATGTAGTGACATCCTAATGGTTTATTTTATCTTATTTCGTATTGAAATTCAATCTATGAGTGATTCAACTTTGTTTCAAAAAATTCCATTATTAGTTAAAAGCATACAATGTCTTGGTACTGTTCAATATAAAAACATTAGGATTTTATTTGTTATAGTGTTTAGGTCATTGTATTTCCTATAGCTCTCATACTTCGAGGAGACTTACCAACTCCATAAAAAAGATTATATACCATAATTGTGTACCTTTATCTACCAAGCCTATTGATAGTGGGAGTAGAACTTTTATTTTTGTAACTGGAAGATCTCTCTGATGTATGTTGGCATTATACATCCATACACTTAATTGAATTGGATCTATATATAGTATTGCTATTTTATAGCCCCTTTCAGGATTTACATTGTAGGAAACAATAAACTGATGGATTTTCTGTTCTAGGATTTCTTACCTTTTGTTAAAGAATTCAACTCTGTAATTTTTTGGAAAAGCATGGGAACTCCAATGTCCTGTGAAGACAAGGTTAAATATTAAGTCAAAAGTATGGATGTCAATACTAAAACCAACTGCAAAGTCTAAGGTTAGTGTCACCCCTCTCAATATCGAGGATGTTAAAGACCCCCCTCTCAATTTGTACATGCCTAAAGAGCCCTACACAACAACTATTGTCTCTATGGAGAGTCATTTTGATCTAAAATCACTAGGAGAAATTTTCAAATTGTTATTGGCCTTGGAGGAAATGTTCCATATTGGGTAGGTCGGAATAATGGGGTCATCCCTCCTGTAAATACACAATTTTTGGTTAAATTCCATTCATTTTACCTTGTTATCTCTGAACATGCATACAATTTTCAAATTATATTGTGGTTGATATCATCTTTCTCTATAGGGAGAGAACCCAAAGAAACCTAGTGCACCCAATACTATTCATCTTTACTCCATTGATTCAACAATATATGAACAACTTTGTGTGTCAGAAGAGTTGTTTACTATGACCCAATGACTGGAAAGGAGGACCCCTCTAAGAATGGAATTTCTAGAAACTATCTCTATGACCGTAAGCTGAGAGACAAGGTTCAAATTACAGGTAGAGATCCTATGAAATCTGAGCTCTAAATTTTCAAGAGTTGAGAGAACATACATCTTAATCCTCTAACATAGAGACCCCATAATTATCTACAAGTCCATCTAGAAAAGTAATGCATCTACCAAAAAAATGATCCAAATGAAACCCACATAATGATAGCCACTGGTACAGGAATAGCTCCTTTTAGAGGATACCCACAAAGAATGTTTATGGAGGATGTTTTGTCCTTCAAATTTGGAGGACTTGCTTGGATTTTCCTGAGAGTTGCTAATGTTGATAGTCTTCTCTACCATGATGCGTTCACAAAGCACACAAAGTAGTATCCTAAGAACTTTAGATATGATACTACATTGAGTAGAGAGCATAAGAACAAAAGAAGGGGCAAGATGTATGTTCAAGACAAGATTGAGGAGTATAGTGATGAAATGTTTGAGCTTCTGGATAAAGGAGCTAATATATAATTTTATGGATTGAAGGGAATGATGCCTGGAATTCAAGATACCTTAAAAAGAGTTGCAGAAGAGAGAGGAGAAAGCTGGGATGAGATATTTTCACAACTTAAGAAGAATAAGCAGTGGCATGTAGAAGTTTATTAGTCATTTTCCAGACCTTAACTTCCTCTCACAACGATCATCATTTCCGGCATGGGTTTCTTCACAGATGCTTATGATCTGTTCTGCATTACTACCGTCACTAAGCTACCGGGGAGACTTTATTACTACGATCCATCCACGGGAAGCTATGATCCACGGGAAACGAACTGTCACCCTCGCTCCAAAATCATAATTATCTGGTCCAAAGAGAAGACATCTCATCCTGATCGTTCCCCAAATTTGGAGAAGAAGAAGCAAAAGCACTAGCTTTGACCAGTGGGTCCTGATCAGAGGAACATGCAACAACTAGCATCTGAGAAACATAGGATAAGGCATGGGGCAATACTAAAAGTTCCTCCAACCAAGGATTGAAGTGCGAAGGGTTAATATTTATTGTGCAATGTCAGAACTCTAAACTTTAAGGTGTGGCGATCAATGGAAAAAAAACTCTATCGATGTCTTAAAACTTAAGACACCGATAAATAAAGAAAACTCGTTGCTAATAGTTAAGATGCCAATAAAAAAAATTAACATATAATACGACACAATCTTAAACAAACACTAGTAATTAAGCTTAACATTGATAGGAAATTAACAACATTGCCGCTTTCCCACTTGTTATACCAATTCTCAATTCTAGGCATGGGATGCCAAATAATGTTTACTCATTGAACATGGTTGCTGAAAACACTCCAATGCTTTAAAACACCCATAATTAAAACATTATGTGAAATATGTTTAGGTGATGTGGTGTGTTTGTATTTATGAAATATGTTTTTTTTTTCTCTCTTGGTTTGTGTTCCCATGATGAAAATAAATGAGATTTTATTATGCTACAATTATTTTTATGATTTACAAATAGTTTAGATTTTATTTTTAACTTATTTTGGTTCGATTGTAGTTATGATCATTCAATACACAAACAACTGTTGTATGGTAAAAGATGTTCATCCTTGCTTCAATTTATTTTAATTATGTCATTTTTTATTTTTATATTTTTTTATATGGTTAAAAAGTAATATTTTTAATGACTTCTTATTATTAATGACAAGGTTAAGAGGTAACGCTTCAAAATCTCAACGATGTTTAAGCGCTACAACATTATGAACATCAAGTTCTGAAGTTTATATGCAAAAGTTTCTTGTACATGTTTATGATCATTAAAGAAGTCCAATTGATGTTTTTATAGTTAAGAATATAAATAGTCAACCATCAATAATTACTAATCGAAATGCATTCAATAATTAAAAAAACATAATAACTAAAATGTATTTTTGTGTATTGTGCATGACGTAAATCATGTATATGGCCTAAAATAATTGGTTAGATTTTCTTTCCCTCATTCTTTATCACATAGCATTTACATGCCAATAAAAACATCATTACGATTTAGTTTAATTTGTATACACCATACTTATTCGTTATCTTCATTTTCACTCATGCTTCCATGGTCACAACTTAATAATTTTTCTTAATTAATGTGTTTAATTTTTCTTAGAATTATGTCACATCTTGCATTTATCCTCGTCAAACTTTATTTGAAAATATTCAAAGCCACACATTCCAAAATTTCAACTCTTATGAGCAACAAAAAAGTTCACTTACCAAAATCAATGTGTGCCAATGTTAGGAATATATCTAGCCTGAAAATATGACATTTGCATAATTTCTTTTCCTCTTTCATCGATAAGAGGAGGAGAGAGGAAATTCCTCATAAAGATATACCACTATAATATCAAGACCACCAAAAGCTAAAGTGGGTCTATAAGGCATGAAAGTAAAAGCATCAATTATGCTTATTGGAGTGCTAAGAGAGGATGTTAGCATATTAATTTTAGAATTTGTACTATAAAGTTATTAAGTTATTAGTTGGATTGATAAAGGCGGTTCCTTATAAATAGGGTTTACAAGACATAGCACCAAAAACATGGATGATGTTAATATTAGATTGTTTAAGGATGTTATCACATCAACATAAAAATTTGTACTCCAAAATCAATTTCTAAATTCGAAAAGATTTTTGACAGATGCAATAACATACAAGCTACCTCTATTTTCACAAAAATGATCATACATGAAAAATTATTCACAACACACATCCAAATAAGAAATAATATTAATATGGAATGAAATCTTGATATGCAATATAGCAATGTAATAATAAACTTTGCAACTATCATAAACATCGCATAAATAACAAGTATAAGATGTACCATTGAAATTAATAATAATATTAATATTTAAGTGATAAATATATTATAAAAACAACCCAAATTAACTTTTAAAGTAGCACATAAATTTATGCACACAATATCTTACAAACCACCTTTCCACAAAACATACACATAATTTTAAAAAAAGTACACCTTTCCACAAAACATACACATAATTTAAAAAAAATACAAAATAAAATCCCAATATGAAAATATTTCAATGTAATAATATAATTTTTATATAAATTTCACAAACTTAACCATCACTAGTCAAATAAACCCTAAAATATGTAACATTAAAACTAATAAACCCTAAAATATGAAACACGAAAATCAATTATAGAAATGAAAAATAAATAAATAATAACACAATTAAATCCACATACACATCATTAAAAATATATTAGCTATATATATTTTTTTTCATTTAATTTAATTTTTTTTCTTTTTCTTTTCCTTCAAATTCTTTTGTTACTACTAAAATTTAAACATGGCTAGATATAAAAGTCCCCACTAGAAAAGATATGGACTACATACACCCCATCCTAGGTAACAAGCATGAACCTAAATGATTTGAAAAGATGGGTGTGAGAGAACATAAGAATATCAAAGCACTTTAAAACGTGATATGTTTCAAAGAAAGTGACAAGAGCCGTACACACTTGCACTTCTATGCCCTTCGTATTCTATTGATATAAACTTGCAAATGCCATTGGAAAGTTTGAAATTTTATAATCATACTATAACATATTTAATTATTATTAAATAAAATGTATTTAACTATTTTTAATTCTTAACATAATATTATGATTCAATGATGAGGAGTTCCAATTGCATAGGATTTGTGAAGATATTATTTATATATATATAATTAAGTATTTATGAAGTTCAAATTCACATAGAGCTTCAAGGCTATTGAATGTAATAATCACTCTCAACAAGGTTAATCATCACGAGAGGGCAAGTAACTCAATTGTATAATCACGAGTGAGCTTTGAATTTTTATTAGTTCTTTCCAAGGGACTATTAATAATTAATTTGCATC
Organism: Larix kaempferi; assembly: GCA_027924585.1. Taxonomy (NCBI): domain Eukaryota; kingdom Viridiplantae; phylum Streptophyta; class Pinopsida; order Pinales; family Pinaceae; genus Larix; species Larix kaempferi. Next base: position 2,142,000 of record BSBM01000566.1, on the reverse strand, counting down.
GATTTGTTCCCTTTTAACAATTAATAACCTTATCGTATATCAATGTTTTCATTTTTTGGTAGTTTTCCATGGTTCAACTTAGGTTGCGACGTGTCTCCATGTTGTAGTTTGAGATCATAGTTCAACTTAGGTTGCAACGTGTCTCCATGCTGTAGTTTGAGATCATATTGGCGAGTTTTGCTGAAAATCTCCTCTTTTTTCATGTTTTGATTTCTCTTTGTTTTTTCTCCTTGTTTCTCCATTGCTTTTACTTGGATCACTTATTGCACACCCCTTCACTTATTGCACTGACACCACTTCACTTCACCAGTTTTAACTTAGCTGTATTATATGCTTCAAAGCATGGCTTGTAATTACTATCGACATGTTCAACCTTCATGTCCAATCTGAGCTCTGCATCAATATCGTTTGAGGAATATACGAGAGGGAACTTACAACCCTTGTAGTTGAGTAAGTTGGGAGGATCCATAGCCACAAAGGGGTATGAGATGATCATCCTTGTAAGTGTGGAGGGAAAGTCGCATTATGTTTGCTCTAAAGGCCTGGAGATGGTGGCGCGGCCTACTCCGAGTTCTTGATTTATATGATGAAGGATCCTTCCCATTCCACATTCAAGGAGTCCTTAGGCTCTTGTTTCCCTTTAAGATGAGGGAGCTCTAGCTTGTAAACTAGATGGGTATGCACTCCCTTATTTGAATTAGTTGGATGATGTTGTAGGATTTGGTACATGCCTTTGGCTAGAGGCCTCACAACATGCATCAATCTCATTCCCCGGGTAGTTGTCTTGTTTTTCTTTGCACATTCATAATATTCATATAATTATCAAATTGATCTAGTTAAAAGAGAATGCAAATATCGCAAAATTCACAAAAAACATTGAATGAAAGAATTGTATTATCAATTATATATTGTCTCTGTACGTTTAATTGCATTTATATACCTTTTTAGAGCGCTTGCTTTATGTCTTCAATACTTACTGTAATAATCTCGATGAAGCCCCAGTAAGGCCTAGGCCTCTTGGAGGGATCAAGGAGGATCTTGCGACCAACCATCATTATGAACCTCAATAATCTTTTCTCTTGAATGATTCTTCAAGAATGAATCAAAGAACACATGAATACCTAGTTATATTTTGCTAATAATAAAATCAAAATCTTCTCAAGCTTCCCATAAAATTTATACTTCTATTTAATTGAATTAGAGTAGAAGCTCTAAAGAGACATCAAATTCTTCTTATCTTTTCCATGAAATCTATACATCCATTTCACTGCATTAGAGTATAAGCTCAAACTGATTAAAACTAAGAGAAATAAATAACATTCATAGCATTCTAAGGGAATCAAGAAGCTATTTATTATAATACAATTACCAATTATTGCATATAGGTGATCCATTACTCGTATTATTCAATTCACCAACCCTTACATTAATTCTCTAACTATGTGTCATAAAGACAGAATAAGAGCAAGCCCCAGATGTTTTTATTTATTGGCCCCAAACCACATTTTATTTGAAAATGAAAAATTCAGAAGACTTATAGGATTCAAACCATTAAATATTGAATCATAGTGGTGCACATTTGCATAACGTCAGGCGTTGAATCCATTGCTTCCTTCTTGTTGAGTTCCATAAGAGTTTACAACATTCTATTTAAGCATAGAGTAACATGCAAGCCTTTTCTATTGTGCTTGTTGTTTGTATCGAATTCAAATATATTGACCTAAGATCCTATAGTGTTTGAAACACAAGGGAAGCGAGATGGGAGTAGGCCGAAGTCGTATTGGTTAGTTTGATATCAACGGTTTCACTCTAGACCTCTACATAGGTGTTGAAACACAATGACAACAAGGAGCTATAGACAACACTTATCGACATTTGATAGACTTTTATAGACCGCACCTGCCAACTCTTTATAGACTACACCTGTTAATGTTTTAAATTAGAATAATAATAAGGAGAGCTACACTACTTATCTCTCGTTCCTTGCCACCTTATAATGATCATTGCAATCTAAGATTGAAGGAAGATTGGGAGTAGTAGCATCAATTGTTCTTCCTATAGGAAGATTCATGGATTTCCACGCTAAGATGGTTTAGCATAGCGTAATGTGAAGTAGTAGCCACTATGCTCCCACTCCTTCTGGGCATAGTAACCCGACCAATCCATAAGTTATTCCTTAGATAACTAAAATGAGAAGTTAAATTGTCTATTTCGTAAAGGTAGTGGCACTAAAGTGGTAGTTGCTATGCTCCTGCCAAAAGAGATAGTGGCACTATCTAGCGGTAGCTTTTGTGAGGTTGATCCTTCATTTTAGAAGGCAATAGAACTTATAGTATCCCATTTCGATCACTCATTTCATTAGGTAGGTAGAAGTATGCATGAAAGAAATATGAGATATAAACAAACATCTATATTGTATATAGAATCCCCCCTCCCCTGCCTACCTAGGACAACTTGAATAAAATAAAATTATGGTATTATTGTCTCGTCTCACTTTGTGTAGACTTGTGCCTATTCACATTGCCACTAGGTTTCTCCCCCTTTGGTTGAACGAGGGTATGACCATCTTCTCATCTAAACTGTAGGTTCCATCAGAGTATAACGTCCCATATGGGACTCAACATATAACATTTCATTTGTCATGTAGAAAATCAAGATCCTACATGAAGATACCCTTTCCTATCTCTCGGGTCACTAGATTCTCATATTTTTGGGTTTCAGAGGTGTTGAGTGTGTAAGGTTACGGTTCCTAATCTTATAACGCCTTACTCACCTTGACCCATCTTTCTAAGATCCTCACCATTCGATAGTGTTAGTACTCAGTTATATATATGTGCATCTGGTTGATGCTCTTTTGATGCTATTTTAATTGGGAGATAATACTCCTTTCTATAAGGGTTGTACTGGTTTGTAAATTAATTTTTAGTTACAAAATTTGTTGGTTTTTGGACTTTAAACAAATTGTTGGTCATGGAATTATACTTCAACTATTGTGTCATTACCATTTTTGAGGTTTCACTCACTTTCTATCACCATTGAAATCGATGCTCAAGTGGAGAGAATAAGTAGGCTAAAGAGTAGTAATGATTTGTGCCCCACTTGTCATTGACTAGTGTGACCTTGTGTCGATTGTTCACTATGATGTATTAGGATTTTCACAAATGTCAAACTCACCTTGGTGCGTGTTACTATGCTATGAATGTTGAGCTCATTATACCATTAAGACTTACCTACTTTCCCACTATTAAACTCAGCTGAGCGCATCCAAGAATATTTTAATGGACATAGATCAAAGATTGGTGAAGAGATTGATCATCACCATAAATTTACACATTATTAGGAAATGCATGCATGCCATACATATAATAATGTTAATTCCTCACTGTAATATATGATTGTGAATTTTTCCAAGTGACTAGAAACCTAGGCAATACAACCGCGTGTCATTGAATTTTGAATTCAAACTTTTGCACCTAACGATCACATATGACTTTGAATCACCACTAGATTACATTGGAGATGGGTAAACTATCATTGTCACTAGTAAATGGATGCAATAGTAAATATAATAGCTTACTTGGAATAAAACTCGCAATTCCAAATGGTTCAAATAAATGATTACTCCTTGTAAAAAGATTCACTCACTCTTAAGGATAATTGCAATGGTTAACAAGTAAATTATATTGCCTTTTGCACTCCTTTTGAGAAGTCTAATCTACCATTTTTTTAGCAAGTTTTTGTATGCATAATTTAATATAATTTTGACAAGTAATTTGACCAATGCAATGCCGCCCAAAGTCTTATTTCCAAAGTACACTCTTTCTAATTGTTGGCTAATCACCCTTTTATTTTAAGTCCTGAAACGAGTGGATTTCGTATAGTAAAGGAAGGGATACTCTTAGTTCGTACCAACCAATGAGGGAGGACCATTAGAATGGTTAAAGCCTAAGTGCTTGAAGTCTAAGCACAATTAACCAAGTACTCTTTCCACCATTGTGTAAAGATGAGATGGATTCAAAGGCATAATTGGAGATTGATTCGATATATAACATTCATATCAATGGAATAATTTGGTATATTTACTAAAAAATAGTCCTAATCTCCCATCTAATTTTAATTCTAATGCTAAATCGTTGACCTACACATAATGGAATTTATTCAATGCAAAAAAAGGGAGAAGGCACAAATTAATTAATTGAACATAACACATCGATTCAAATTTCTTGGGGGAAGAAGAGGAGAGAAAAAGGGAAAAGACAAAAGAAAACAACAACTTTATTGATAATTGCAAATCTCTTTTGTTAGAAGAGACCTTCATATATCTCAATCTTTTATAGATTAATTATAATCTTTTGTATGAAATGGGAAGGGCATGCTTGGTGTTGATGAAAGAAGGCAACATATATTTTCTTGGGGAATAAACAAAGAATAGATCCATAAGGGGATGTATAAGTCAATTTGTTTATATCAATAAGTTCTGACCACTCCCACTCTTTGCCTCATTTGTTGAGTGTTGTCCAAGGTGAATATTCTTCTGAATGTTTATTAAACTTTGGAGCATGGCTACATTCAGCTAGTTATGCTCTTCTTGACCTCTGAGCAACCTCTTATTATCTTCTTTGCAACTTTGTAATTCCACATTTAGACTTCTCATGGTTTCCACAATATATGGGGGAGTTACTTGATTTCTTCAGCCATTAGACTTTGTCTGTGGATTCTCAACATGTATATTTCCCGCCATGGCATCTATTTTAGCTGCATAAGGATCATGTGTATCATCGTTGGTACAAAATGAGTAATTTGTGACTAGGCGACTAAAAAAGTTAGTCACGATAGTTTTTTTAAGCCAAATACTACCAAATTTGAGCAATTTTAAGTGACCTAGCTAAAAATGACTAACCTAAACTACTAATTAGTCCAGGGATAAAAAATACGACTAGACAATAACTTTGTGACTAGACTTTGGTAGTATTTCTGCCGATGACATACTTAGTATTAATAGTATATTGTGTTTTCTTAATAAATACAATAAATTTATTTACGACATATTTATATTCACATTTGTGCAAATATAACATAGTCCTCAAAGGGTGGAAACATGCCCTGATCTAGAGATGACATAAATGTTTCTAGTCTTGCAAATCATGTCTCTCCATGATGAATGTCCACCTTGCAAAGAAAGCTAATCAATTATATGGAGGATATTCTTCCTTATGTTTCCCGCAATTTTTTTTAATAATTCCAATATTTTTTTTTTTATGGATGATTGAAATTGTCAGTTTTAATCACTGAAATTGCATTAGAGAGGCAGTCCAATGAAAATGGAAAATTGCAATTTTGACAATGAAATTTATGAAATTAGAGAGGCCTCTGAATCCATCTACAGTGTTAAAATTTATGAAATTGTAAAATTTCATTGTCAAAATTGCAATTTTCCATTGCCGAATTCTGTTAAATAACTTGTCGAAAAGGGAAGAATGCTCCATGATTAGCCTACTCCATTGATCATGACGAGTTCTAAAAGAAAACAAGTAATTCCTGCATCAATATATAACCCTAATACTTAAAAAATTGCAAATAAATATAAAATATATAACTTAAAAAATATATAAATTTAATTTGGTGCTCACAAATGGACTTTTGGTGGTCATTGAGGTTTCTCCGCCCATAATTAGGTTTCACTGATTTTTTTTCACAAATGAAGTTTTGGTGGCGAGTGAGGGTTTTCAACCCAATTGTGGGGTTTCATTGAATTTTTTACCCAATTGGGTGCTAGGAGAGAGGAGTTTGGTATCGATTCACACCTTCAATAGGCTCATGACTGGGGTATCGTTCAGTCAATTATGGGGCACCGTGGGATGGATCAAGGAACTAGGGGTGTTGAAAACAACTCCTGCTTATCCCATACGACCTCTAAAATCTACAAATGGTTGAGTGCCTTGCACTCGCCATTTCATTATTAGAGCCAATGATTTGCATGCCTGCTCATTTCTAATGAGAAATTTTAGTTTTATTATGGGATTTACTAAAGAATTCATTTGTTCATTCATTCAATTCCATTTAGTTCATTGAGAAAGGGGTCATGCTTTTTGAATGGCCAATCAATGGAGTCTCTTTACCTTGGCATGTGAAAGAAACCCCCTAGCATTGTCAAACGCCATTTTGATAACTAGGTGTCTTGGCTATTACCCATTATCGGTGCATCATAGAATCATCCCAGTCGATCTTGTTATGCCACGACTACTCGCTAATAGCCATTAAACTACTCCAACCCTCATTTTCTTATCAGTATCTATCTCAATTACATTATTACATCATCATTGTCATCATCATCTCTCTCTCTCTATCTATATATATATATTCTAGTATATATGATTTATTATGATTTTTTATATATTTTTGAAAAATATATCTCTAAGCTTAGATTTTGGTCCTAGTAACTTGGTGCCAACATCATATGGAGGATCCTTTTTTAGTAGGCTAAACCCTATGATTTTGTAGCAGAGTCTTTGCATTATCGTGGAATCACAATTTTCGCCCTCTTCATTTAAGGAGAGTCCGAAGTCAATGAAAAAGGGACGATGGAGCCACACAAATCCAATGTGCTATTTTCACTTTGTTCCTTGCCTTGCCCTACTTTCTCGATTGAAGTGGGTATCGTATTTTGGCTAAATTTATTCTCAGTGGTTAGTGGATTTTGGGAAAATTCATCTTAGAAAAGGGCTTGAATTAATTGTTTTCTAGTTTCTTAAATCTCATCCTATCATTCCAGATCGATGATAAAAAATTGGTTTCCCATGTCCGATTCAACTCTACTAATGAAACCTCAAAGGAATTATTGTCTACTCTCAAATGTCTTTCCAATACAAAACACGCGGACTTCCCACTGGGTTTCAGTCATGGTTGTGTTGAAGCTATCGTAAGTAAGAGCCCATTTTTAACTATGTATGGGAGCCCATGATCTTCGACAATATCATGAATCTTGCAAGTAAGAATACAAATAATATTTTTTTTAATAACAACTCTAATTTGTTAGTAATGTTTTTAGCGTTGCCATGGACATGGGTTGATTTTGCAGTCTATTTAAGATGAATGTTCTTCAATATAATGTGAGGGTTTGTTGAAAACTTTTAGTGGGAAGTTAAGTATGTGAATGAAGCATTTGGGTCCAGAGATGTTATTTTTGTTGGGTTGGCATTGTTCCCATAGTTTCAATTTCTTTGTTGGGTTGCAGATGTGATCATGAAATATGTGAGCAAGCAGTTCTTGATGCCTTTAGAAGAATGGGGTGGAGTTTCACCTCTGTGTATGTTGTTATTCTAGGTTCAAAACTGGTGCCTTTTCCCTAATTTGGCCTCCATTGGGTTGCAGATGTGATCATGAAATATGTGAGCAAGCAGTTCTTGATGCCTTTAGAAGAATGGGGTGGAGTTTCACCTCTATGTATGTTGTTATTCTAGGTTCAAAACTGGCGCCTTTTCCCTAATTTGGCCAACTATTGCTTACCCCAATGTTCATCCTACTGAATGCATTAGTTGTGCAGAAGTGGCCTTGGATATGGAGGAAATTGATGGGAATGTGTTGTTTTGTAAAGCTTGTCAAATGTAGTGGACTAATCTGGATCAACCCAATAAAAATATGGATTTAACCATAATGGATTACCCTACTATAGAAAATTATGAGAAAAAATGATCTCTAGTTATAGGAGGGTTCATGTAAATGAGTTTTTTAACAAGGCTAACATCTATATTATGTTTGCAGCCAAATGGATTGTTTGAGTTGTGGGTGAATTTTTTTGGGCTTCAATCCCAATATTTAAATGGACCTCTATTAATCATGGGTAAAACCTACTCAAGTTACCGAATTTTGTGGCAAATAAGCTTAAATGGCTATGGATTTGTTATTGTGACCAATAGTTAATAGTGCCTTTTGTTTTGGTTAATACAATTGCCAATTTTATAGGGTTTGTTGATGGCATATTTCATTCTCATCTTTTGCATTTTGTTGTCATATATTTGGATTGTTGGACCTGGCCAAGTGGGGCATTTTTGTGCAAGTCAAGTTTTGGAACTGCGAAGTTGAGTGCAGTTCAGATGAAGACTTTTTGGCAAGATAGTTTTTGGGGAGCTACGATGAGAGCACACGTAGTATCAGCAGGATGGGAACCGCACAGCTGAGGACCGGTTCCGCAAAGTAGTAGTGCCGTGATGTGCCAGCAGGGCACCCATTTTGCGTAAAGAATGAAGGTAAGGTAGGCTAGGTGAAAGCGACCTATTTTTGGTTAAGGACCTCCATGATTACCAAGCAAGCGGGTAAGGAGTAAGGAGGAAGGAAAGTGACCGATCACACGCGCGGAGGAAGCACAACGTGAACCAGACGCATAAGGTCATTAGAGAAGGAATGACTGGGTGAAAGCGACAGTCGACATGCGGTTGACAAAGCAGGCTGAAAGCGACATGACCACGCACCGAAAATGGCCATAGTGGAATATTCGCTACCAGAAGCCAACAAGTCCAGTTAAGGGAAAACCGTGACAATTTTGGGAAACCTTAGGGTTTTTACCTGTGTATTGTAAAGACATGAACTACGGGCATGATCTATAAAAAAGCACCATTTTGCAAGGGAAAGGGTTAATGTTGAAATGTAATTGCTGAATCTGAGTGATACTGTGTTGTATTGCAGAAAGCCATTGTAAAGGCTCTGCAAGCTGTGTGCGCAGAGGCCTATTGAGAGAGAAGAAAGTCTGCAGCTGAGTGCGCAGACTAGAACTATTGTACCCTTCCCAAAGACTAATACAAAAATAGTTCCTGTGGATGTAGCTTCACCAATTCACTAAATGGGGCCTCTGAATCCATCTACAGTGTTAAAATTTATGAAATTGTAAAATTTCATTGTCAAAATTGCAATTTTCCATTGCCGAATTCTGTTAAATAACTTATCGAAAAGGGAAGAATGCTCCATGATTTGCCTAGTCCATTGATCATGACTAGTTCTAAAACAAAACAAGTAATTCCTTGCTTCAATATATAACCCTAATACTTAAAAAATTGCAAATAAATATAAAATATATAACTTAAAAAATATATAAATTTAATTTGGTGCTCACAAATGGACTTTTGGTGGTCATTGAGGTTTCTCCGCCCATAATTAGGTTTCACTGATTTTTTTTCACAAATGAAGTTTTGGTGGCGAGTGAGGGTTTTCAACCCAATTGTGGGGTTTCGTTGAATTTTTTTCCCAATTGGGTGCTAGGAGAAAGGAGTTTGGTATCGATTCACACCTTCAGAAGGCTCATGACTGGGGTATCGTTCAGTCAATTATGGGGCGCCGTGGGATGGATCAAGGAACTAGGGGCGCTGAAAACAACTCCTGCTTATCCCATACGACCTCTAAAATCTACAAATGGTTGAGTGCCTTGCACTCGCCATTTCATTATTAGAGCCAATGATTTGCATGCCTGCTCATTTCTAATGAGAAATTTTAGTTTTATTATGGGATTTATTAAAGAATTCATTTTTTCATTCATTCAATTCCATTTAGTTCATTGAGAAAGGGGTCATGCTTTTTGAATGGCCAATCAATGGAGGCTCTTTACCTTGGCATGTGAAAGAAACCCCCTAGCATCGTAAAACACCATTTTGATAACTAGGTGTCTTGGCTATTACCCATTATCGGTGCATCATAGAATCATCCCAGTCGATCTTGTTATGCCACGACTACTCACTAATAGCCATTAAACTACTCCAACCCTCATTTTCTTATCGGTATCTATCTCAATTACATTATTACATCATCATTGTCATCATCATCTCTCTCTCTCTCTCTCTCTATCTATATATATTCTAGTATATATGATTTATTATGATTTTTTATATATTTTTGAAAAATATATCTGTAAGCTTAGATTTTGGTCCTAGTAACTCGGTGCCAACATCATATGGAGGATCCTTTTTTAGTAGGCTAAACCCTATGATTTTGTAGCAGAGTCTTTGTATTATCGTGGACTCACAATTTTCGCCCTCTTAATTTAAGGAGAGTCTGAAGTCAATGAAAAAGGGACGATGGAGCCACACAATTCCAATGTGCTATTTTCACTTTGTTCCTTGCCTTGCCCTACTTTCTCGATTGAAGTGGGTATCGGATTTTGGCTAAATTTATTCTCAGTGGTTAGTGGATTTTGGGAAAATTCGTCTTAGAAAAGGGATTGAATTACTTGTTTTCTAGTTTCTTAAATCTCATCCTATCATTCTAGATCGATGATAAAAAATTGGTTTCCCATGTCCAATTCAACTCTACTAATGAAACCTCAAAGGAATTATTGTCTACTCTCAAATGTCTTTCCAATACAAAACAAGTGGACTTCCCAGTGGGTTTCAGTCATGGTCGTGTTGAAGCTATCGTAAGTAAGAGCCCATTTTCGACTATGTATGGGAGCCCATGATCTTCGACAACATCATGAATCTTGCAAGTAAGAATACAAATAATATTTTTTTTAATAAGAACTCTAATTTGTTAGTAATGTTTTTAGCGTTGCCATGGACATGGGTTGATTTTGCAGTCTATTTAAGATGAATGTTCTTCAATATAATGTGAGGGTTTGTTGAAAACTTTTAGTGGGAAGTTAAGTATATGAATGAAGCATTTGGGTCTAGAGATGTTATTTTTGTTGGGTTGACATTGTTCCCATAGTTTCAATTTCTTCGTTGGGTTGCAGATGTGATCATGAAATATGTGAGAAAGCAGTTCTTGATGCCTTTAGAAGAATGGGGTGGAGTTTCACCTCTGTGTATGTTGTTATTCTAGGTTCAAAACTGGTGCCTTTTCCCTAATTTGGCCTCCGTTGGGTTGCAGATGTGATCATGAAATGTGTGAGCAAGCAGTTCTTGATGCCTTTAGAAGAATGGGGTGGAGTTTCACCTCTGTGTATGTTGTTATTCTAGGTTCAAAACTGGTGCCTTTTCCCTAATTTGGCCAACTATTGCTTACCCCAATGTTCATCCTACTGAATGCATTAGTTGTGCAGAAGTGGCCTTGGATATGGAGGAAATTGATGGGAGTGTGTTGTTTTGTAAAGCTTGTGAAATGTAGTGGACTAATCTGGATCAACCCAATAAAAATATGGATTTAACCACAATGGATTACCCTACTATAGAAAATTATGAGAAAAAATGATCTCTAGTTATAGGAGGGTTCATGTAAATGAGTTTTTTCACAAGGCTAACATCTATATTATGTTTGCAGCCAAATGGATTGTTTGAGTTGTGGGTGAATTTTCTTGGGCTTCAATCCCAATATTTAAATGGACCTCTATTAATCATGGTTAAAACCTACTCAAGTTACTGAATTTTGTGGCAAATAAGCTTAAATGGCTATGGATTTGTTATTGTGACCAATAGTTAATAGTGCCTTTTGTTTTGGTTAATACAATTGCCAATTTTATAGGGTTTGTTGATGGCATATTTCATTCTCATCTTTGGCATTTTGTTGTCATATATTTGGATTGTTGGACCTGGCCAAGTGGGGCATTTTTGTGCAAGTCAAGTTTTGGAACTGTGAAGTTGAGCGGAGTTCAGATGAATACTTTTTGGCAAGACAATTTTTGGGGAGCTGCGATGAGAGCACAGCGTAGTATCGGCAGGATGAGAACCGCACAGCTGAGGACCGGTTCCGCAAAGTAGTAGCGCCATGATGTGCCAGCAGGGCACCCATTTTGCGTAAAGAATGAAGGTAAGATAGGCTAGGTGAAAGCGACCAATTTTTGGTTAAGGACCTCCATGATTACCAAGCAAGCGGGTAAGGAGTAAGGAGGAAGGAAAGTGACCGATCACACGCGCGGAGGAAGCACGGCGTGAACCAGACGCATAAGGTCATTAGAGAAGGAATGACTGGGTGAAAGCGATAGTCGACATGCGGTCGACAGAGCAGGATGAAAGCGATGTGACCACGCACCGAGAATGGCCACAACGAAAGATTCGCTACCAGAAGCCAACAAGTCCAGTTAAGGTAAAACCGCGACAATTTTGGGAAACCTTAGGGTTTTTACCTGTGTATTGTAAAGACATGAAATACGGGCATGATCTATAAAAAAGCACCATTTTGCAAGGGAAAGGGTTAATGTTGAAATGTAATTGCTGAATCTGAGTGATACTGTGTTGTATTGCAGAAAGCCATTGTAAAGGCTCTGCAAGCTGTGTGTGCAGAGGCCTATTGAGAGAGAAGAAATTCTGCAGCTGAGTGCGTAGACTATAACTATTATGCCCTTCCCAAAGACTAATACAAAAACAGTTCCTGTGGATGTAGCTCCCATCCTGGGGTGAACCACGTTAAATTCCCGTGTTGTGTGATTGTTTACATGTTTGCATCTGTTTATTTGCTTACAATGAATGCTTAAGATCTTGCTTATCAGTTTATGTGTTTACTTTTATATGTATTTGCCATAAGGAATGAGATGGGAGTAATATGTTAAGTATCGCATGTATGGATGAATGCTAGATGCATAAGTACTTCTAAGTCTGAATGAATGCATAAGTCAGTTGGATCAATACTTCAGTAGGTAGAGCTCGCGTCGTGCGGCTCCCTTGAAGCACAACACCGGAAGTGCATAATATTTTGTGTTTTGTCATATCGTGTAAGCCATAAGATAAATAACATAAGACAACTGATGAATGGATAAAACTCTAAGTATAGCTTGTTGAAGCTGGTTAAGTCTAAAGAGGAAGCGCAATTATTTGTGGCGTTGTCCTGTTGTCGAGCAATATCCGGACTGCGCAGTCCCTGGATGTGTGAGTCATGCAAGCGTATGAGCTTGCGAAAGTGGTAACCACGAAGAGGGAGATCTTCGCGCAGTCCTCAGTCCGCAGCGAGATCCCCACAGTGCGCAGCTCATCAGATCCATTTAAGCACTCATCACATGGTTGTGGAAACCTGATTCCATAACTCCCCCATTACTTCGCCTCGGGTGAGACCTCAGTCTGCTCGTAGATTGTTGCTGAAAGGGCCGATGAAAAGGGGTTTTGTTGGTTCCTTGAACCGCGGAGAACCTGGGTCTTTAATCCGCGATGAGTTGCCGTGCTTGGAAGAAGTGATGTGCTCAGAAGAAAAGGTCCCGTTAATTGCATAAATTTGGCATCCAGACAAGAAAGAAATCTGGGCTTGGTGTGACAACACAGAAAGAGACTTCGCAAGGAAGGAAAATAGAAATCCGCATCTCTCTGACATAGATTGGTTGAACAAATACATGTGGAAATATATTCACGAAATGTTTTGGGTATATTTTGGAAACGAGTTGCACAAGTGGTTGTCAAGGTTCGCAGAGCGCAATAACTGTTTCACACCAAAAGTACCGACCAAGTGGACTCCAGAGCTCATTGTGAGGCTCAAAGCAATAGATAGCCCATTTTCTAGAGCAGTCGACTTTGGGGTTGATAGTATACTAGAAGGCTTCATGACAGAGCTTGCTGTGGACACATTGAAGTCCTACAGCGCAACCGAAGCCGAGTTTTTCAAAGGTTTCAGAGGTAAGTACCTGAACAATTTGAGTTTATACATTAAAATGCTTTTAGCTGAAAAAGGTGTTTTAAAAATGCAGTAAAGATTCCTAGCAGTTTTGAATTTGTAATGGTTAATAACATCTATAGTGATTCTGATGAAGAAACACATGATTTGAGAAGTGGAAAATCGCACCCCTATCCGCTACCTATCAGCCTATTACACTGTAGAATCTGCCGATTGCAAGTACCGTGCCTTCTAAATCTCAGAATCCTTCAGTTTAGAGCCCCCCATTTGATAAAATTCTGCATCCTTAGAGCATTGATACCAGTAACATTGTGGGAGTGAGCACTCAGGCTATTCCAATTCAGACCATTCCGACTCCGACTATCTCGACTTAGAATATTCTACTTCATAACATTCCGTGCGATAAAAACTTTACTTTTGCTGCTCAGAACCCTGCGCAGAACACTATACCACCTAGGAGAAGGATGACTGATGATATAAAGCTGCCGATATTCAAAGGAGCAGGTCTAGAAGGCCCTGAGCAACATTGGTTTCTATGTGAAGCCGTATGGAGTGTTAAGCAAGTACAGGATGATGCTGTGAAGCAAGCACATCTCATCACTACATTTAGAGATAGAGCCTTGAATTGGTTCATGAAGTATTCTAGTGGACATCAGAGAACCTTAACAGAGATTAAGGCTGCATTATTGAGTGAGTTCAAGAAACCAAAGTCAGAATCCCAATGTATAATAGAACTAAAGGAAATTAAGCAAAAACCTAATGAGACAGTGTGGCGATTTGACTAGAAATTTAAGACACTATTGGACCAAGTAAGTTTCGTCATAGCACCGCAACAACACCAAGAATGGTTTATAGCCGTGCTGTTGCCTCATATCAAATTGCCATTGATTCAACAAAAAGTGGCTTCGCAGGCAGAATCCTTGGAAATTGCGATGAAGTTGGAAGCTTCACCAATTGGAGAGACTAGCACTGGGATTTCTCAGATTCAGACCCAGTTAGCTACCCTAACATTACAACTTCAGGATATGAAGAAGGGAAAACAAGAGAGACAAGAATTCTGGTGTACAGGATACAAAGGAGAAGGGCACACTAGAGAGCATTGTCCTTTGTTTGGGGAGTACCTTAACAGTGGAGCACCGAATCCCCTCAATCAGAATCAAGCACCATGGTGTGAAATCTGTAAAACGCGAGGCCATAGACCTGAAGATTGTTATCTAATACATAAGTATGTGCGCACCCCTAAGAGTCTATATTACAATTTCTGTAAATCAGTTGGACATGATGAATCCAATTATAGAGCATATGAGCTCATGCAGGAAAGGAAGCGAGACATGGAGCATATGCGTGATAGTGGAGTATATAGAGTCCAAGAAGCAATTCCATAGAAGGAAGATAATGCGCAGTATGACCAAGGCGCATATAGAGGCCGTGGAGGATTCCATGGAAGAGGAAGAAATACTGGCCCAGGACAAGGAAGGGGAAGAGGCCAGATGATCTGTTACAACTGTGGCCAGGCAGGTCACTTATCTAGAGATTGTACCAATGAATATACTACTTGTAATTACTGCAAATATTTTGATCATGTTATTGAGGTCTTCCCAGTGCTAGCGGCAGAAATGCAGAAAAGAAAACAAGATGTCGCTAACCCAAACATTCAGTTGATTGTAGAAAAAAGAAGGCCCGTGGATCAAAGTATCAATGTAGTGATGCTAAGTGGTGCTACAACAAGAAGAGATAGAGGAGCAGAAGCTTCGACTTCTTGATATTTTTACACTAAGTAGACTCCTCTTGAAACGATCTTGATCAGAAAAGCTAGTGGGAAGACACCTGCTTTTAATCTCAAGAAAAATAAAGAAGTGTTTGAAGAAGCGCAGGACATTTTCAAAGAACAAGAACCTAGATCACCAAGAATCCTGTTGTGCAATGAAATACCGCATATAGAGGATATGTCGGATGCTTATGACAAAATGTGCCACATAGCAGAGACAAGAACCTCTATTGCATAGTTCATACGGAGATGCATGAAGCTATTAAAGAGCCCAGACACTATAAAATAATTGCAAAAACTGTTGAACCAATATGAACCACGCAGCGAGATGGAAACTACCGAGAGCGCAGTTCATCACATCAAGAAACACAAAAGAATAGACAGAGAAATGAGGCTCAGTGCACATATAGGAGACTATGAGATGGATGAGATCATCCTTGATCTGGGATCTGAAGTAAATGTCTTAACTAAATAGACATGGTAGCAGATGGGGAGACCAATGCTGTTATGGTCACCTATATAGTTGAGAATGTCCAACCAGGAGAAAGTCATACCTTTTGGAAGGTTAGCCAATGTTATTGTTGACATTGATGGAGTCCGAAGTCATGCAGACTTCGAGGTTATCGAGATTGTGGATGATATTCAGCCTTATCCAACATTATTGGGTATAGATTGGGTAATGGATAATCTCACCATTATAAACCTAAAGACTAAGAAGATGATATTCGAAGGACAACGTTTAAGGGTCATCTCACCACTGGACCCTTCAGACGGAGAAAGATACAGTGAGCCGATTCAGGAAGAATCCAGAGCTCAAGACATGGACTGCCTTTACAAGATGATTGCAAATCAATATGACTACATTAATCCCACTGCGGATGGAACACTCAGTTGGTGATGTGACAATTCTTGTATCTTAGACTCTGAGGTAGGATTGGAGAATTGGCAAGGCCGTATGCATGAAGTATCTGCAAGGAGATGCACGTAGGTCACAAAGTCACTGCGTTGGATTGGAAAAGAGGTAAGTCCAATCCCCACCTATGATGGTTCATCTAATGTTTATTCATTTATCCAAGAATATATTGTATCAGTTGCAGATGAACATCGCATACCAACACTAGATATGGCACTGCGCGAGACACCTGCCAGATGGTGGGCTGTGCATAAGCAGACATTGACCACATGGGATCAGTGCAGAATCAGGATCGAGATCAGGTTCACTGAGAAGGTTGTACTGCCCTTTGAAAAATATAATGGATAGATGGATCCAAGGGATCATATTGAAATCTATTCACAATCATGGGAGGAGAGACCACAGACAGAATGGGTTCATCTGTTTGTGCACACATTGGAGAAACAAATTCCAAAGAAGTGGTATCTAGACACGGAGTTGCGCAGAGAAATTATAGATTGGCCTACCCTGACTGTGAACTTCCAGAAAAGTTTCAGTTTTGAAGACCACAGTCCCAGTATAAATGAAGCTTTGCAGATCATTAAAGAGAATATTCAGATCAGAATGCCCAAGTACAAACGAGGCATTGGAAGAACTCAAAGAACGAGTGTTTGAAGATATAAAAGTACCTGTGAATCTACAGCTAGAATGGGCCAGTACGATAGAACATGCCCTTGAATGATATAACCTTGCTGAAAATGGAGAAGAATATAAACAGGAAGAAAGCGATGAGGAGGATCCGCGCAATGTCAATATTCTTGAGTCCGAAGGTGCGCGCGATGTAGAAGGACCTCCCCTGGAAATTCCAGACATGAGTGGACTTGTGAAAACAAGGAAAGTGAACATTGGCACAAACGAAGAGTCGAAGTTCGCATCTATTGGAGACTACTGGGATGATCAGATGGTTGCGGAGATCGCCAACCTACTACATGAATATCAGGATTTATTTCCGACAAAGTTTACAGAAATGAAAGGTATCTCAACGACTTAGGAGTTATGAAGATACCTCTCAAGCCAGGTGCGAGGCTTGTTAAGCAAAGGCCTTATAGACTGAATCCTCGATATAAAGAAAGAGTTAAGGCAGAACTTGATAAGATGCTCGATGCAGGGATCATTGAGCCGATTGAAGAATCAGAGTGGATAAGCCCGATGGTTATCCAGGACAAGAAAACTAAGGGTGGTATGAGGATCTACATGGATCTCAGGAAGTTGAATGATGCTTCGTTACATGACCCATTTCCCACCCCTTTTATAGATGAAGTCTTAGATAATGTTGGAGGAAATGAGGCATACTCTTTTATTGATGGATTTTCTAGATATCATGATATAAGAATTGATCCAGCAGATAGACATAAGACAATTTTTTCTACTGAATGGGGGTCGTTCCAGTATACAGTAATGCCCTTTGGTCTGAAGAACGCACCTACTATCTTTTCTAGAGTTGTTCTTGCAACATTTAAAGATTTAATGCATAAATTTTTAGAAGCATATTTTGATGATTGGACTGTCTTTGGTTTGCTGAAAAAACACTGTGAAAACCTAAGAATGATGTTAGATAAGTGAAGGAAACATCAAATATCATTGAATTTAAAGAAGTGTGTTTTCTGTGTGCCTTATGGTATCCTCTTAGGACACATTGTGTGCAGACAAGGCTTGATGGTTGATCCTGCGAAGATCGCAGTTATAGTGAACCTGCTAGCACCGACTTCAGTAAAGCAGCTGCGCACCACGTTGGGGCATACGGGTTACTACAAGAAGTTCATCAAAGGTTATGCGCAGATAACCGCACCAATGGAGAAGTTTTTAAAGAAAGACGCGCCATTCATTTGGAACGCAGAATGTGAGCAAGGATTTGACACATTAAAAGAGAAAATGGTAACTGCGTCGATCCTAGTTTTTCCAGACTGGGAGAAGCCGTTTCATGTCCATGTTGATACTTCATGTGTAGCATTGGGTGTTGTACTAACACATCTAGGAGAGGTAGGTATTGACCATCCCATTGCATTTTCGAGCAGGAAGCTCTCATCTGCTGAAAAGAATTATACGACCACTGAGAGAGAGGGTCTCGCTATGGTCTATGCACTGCAGAAATTCAGGCACTATTTGCTCGGTGCGCACTTCTTTATGTACACTGACCATTCAGCTTTGAAATACCTGGTCAACAAGCCAGTGCTAGGGGGGAGAATTTGCAGATGGTTGTTACTCTTTCAGGAGTATGACTTTGAAATTGTAGTTAAGCCAGGCAGATTGAACTTAGGAGCTGACCATATGTCAAGGATTGAGTCAGGAGAAGAACCCACCAATTTAGAAGACAATCTGCCTGATGCGCAGTTATTTGCTATACAGATCACAGATGACTACTACAAAGACATTGTTGATTTCTTGACCACTGGGTTAGCACCGACAGAGTTTAATACGCAGTAGAAGAAGCAACTAGTAGTACAAGCAACAAACTTCACCATAATCGTGGGACAACTATATAAATTGGGACCGGATGAAGTGTTGTGCAGATGTGTATTAGAGCACGAGAAGCCATTCATTTTGGATGAGACACATTCAGGTGTATCAGGTTTAACATTGGACACTAAGAAAACATAAAAGTTGATTTTAACATTGATTTTCCTTCATACCATAGGGATTAGTGGAATACAAAGATTTCAAGGTTTCAATACATTAATTTTTGGTGTTAAATAATAATGACTTAAATGGCCTTCTTTTCTTATATAGCTTTAAACCCATCAAGGTCTTCTAGAATTTAATAAAATACTTGGTGTATCAAAGACTTGAATGCTCTTTTTAGATGCTCTATGGGTTCCTTGAAGAAGCATGGTAACCATGTCTTTTCTCTTATTTAAAAAATAATTAAGATCAACATTGAGTCAAAATGCCATATATGGTAATTATTAGTTAATTATCTTATATTAATTAATTTATTTTAAGTTTAACTCTTATTTGAGTGGCATGCATCTACTGCCAATTATCTCTTAAAATATTGAGGCAAAGTGTGATCAATATTGATGTCTCATTGCTACAACCTAGTTGATTATTCTTGGGAAAGGATAAATTGTATCTTATTAAATATCTAGAGAAACAACCATGCATGTTCTTTACTCCTCTTAACAACATGCTTCATATAATATGAAAAGCCTATGCCAAAATTGGCAAGAAGAAAGGCTATATGCCCATTGGAAGCTCCATGTCTACCAATTCTAGAAATGTACATAATGAGGCTATATATATATATATATTCACATGTGGTTCACAAACCCCCCAGCGGGTCTGCTACGTAAACGGCAAGAAATCACAGGGGCCCACCTGAAGGGGCCGCATCTTGTTCGATCTGATTATGGAGCTAACCCAATGTGGACATCAAGTGAGGCCCTTATATAACAATATATAGCCACCCAAGGATTTGAACCCAAGACCTTTTGCTCACAATTTACAACACTCAAACCACTCGAGCTAGCCCACCGAGCTATATATCTATATCTATATCTATATCTATATCTATATCTATATCAATATCTATATCTATATATATAAGTGTAGGGGGGATAGATGAGATAAGAAGGAAGATGGAGAATATATGGATGGATAGGGTTTCCGTTAAAGCTCGTTAGGTTTTAGGCCTTTGTAGGTTTCTCCCTAGCGTCAATGGAGGTAATCTGCGACCACCTGGTAGATTATTCAGATGACTCTGGTCAGAGCGATAATATTTTTTGTGGGGATGATGAAGTCAAATCATTCCTAGAGCATTCATGGTGGCTTCGTGGGTCCAGAAGTGGGTGGGGGTATGATTACGATTCCAGATGCCAGAAAGGGCTATCAAATGACGGCATTTTCACCAGCTTTGGATAATTTCTGTAGCAGGTTCGGTTGAATGCACTGAATTTGAGTTCAAATCAATCTATGACGGCGATGATTACTAATGGATCCAGGTCAAGGGTTCATTCATGCAAATGGTTGGAGCCTCTCATTCCCAAGCGTGGGATGATGGTATCCTCCTCAGATGGTACGCTAACCAACCCCCTTCTCTTGTCCTCGCATGCAGATCAATCAAAGTCCTCGTTAATTCATAATATCGTTGGTCGTAACTGTAAGTCCTGTACTCCTTAGAAGGTTGATGGAGGTAAAATAATGAAGGCAAAATCTGAAGCAAATTCTTCTCTCTATGGTTCTGATCCTAAAGGCGGTGGATTTATTGGTAAAGGTATGAAGATAGAGGAATTGAAGGCTTTCTTGATTCAACAAAACAATGGTGGAGCGAGGCAAAAGAGGAAAAATGTTCTGTTGAATAAAGGGTATGGGCTAGAGTTGGTCATAGGAAAAGATATCCAGGTGATGGAGATCCCTAGATTCGCTAGCCAGATGCTCATCGGGAAATTCCGTGGTAGGAGGTTCACTGAAGTTGTGGTGAAGAGATGGGTAGAATCAACGTGGGGAAAGTGGTGGAGGATCTTCCTGAGGTGTTGTTCCTGGCGAGGGGTCAGATTGGTTTCAAATTTAAAAACTGGGAGGCGGCGGACAATATTCTTCCCAAAATGTGATTGAACAGTACTACCCCCCTCGCCCTTAAGCCTTAGCATCGGTCGTTTGATCCTAGGACATATTCTCTGGCTTCCTTTTTGATTTGGGTTAAGTTGTCATGCCTTCCCTTGGAGTTCTGGTCTCAAGAGGGGCTTAAGACAATTGGTGATGCCATCGGGAAATTCGTGGATGTGGATGCAAACTTATTTAACTCATAACGTCGCTTTGTGGTGGGGATCTTGTTGGAGATTGATGCAAGGAAAGGATTATTTGAATCCATTGATTTAGTGGCGAGGGGCTGCATTTTCACTCAATAACTAGATTACCTAAATGTTCCATTTAGGTGTGCTCGATGTCATGGACATGTGGTGGTAGATTGTGATCTAAATAGAATATTTGGACTCGGAAGGAATCACCTGTAAGGGATGGTAGTAGAATATTCTACATCAACGAGGTGGATTTTTGTCCCATCCACATGCCTCTAAGTCAATTAGAAAAAATAGATAATGAATTTTAAAAAACATTTTAGATTTTTCAAATATTATATTTAATATTATCTTCCATTTAAATGTGTAGAATTTGAATAGAGAGAACATAAATAATATAAAATCCAACTAATTTGAACACAAATTGAAAAGTATAATTTGTGCATAGCAAGGACTCATTACATATTTTTAATCAATTTTAGATATCTTATAGTTTTCAATTTCAAGATTAAATTGAAATTTATTATTATTTTTTCTTATGGATGATAATGATATAAAGGGTTAAATTATTATTTTTCAACTAATTAATTATTGATGATGATCGTTGACATTTAAGATTAAATTTGGTTTAGCCCGCACGGGTTAGGCCGAGTGGTTGGGACTCACGGTGTTAAAGCCGCCCAGCTCGGTTCGAATCTCGGTCTTATCGGGGCGTGTTCTTGCTGGTGGGGCACGCAAAAAAGTGGGGTTTATAGTGGTATCAGGGGGATTTGATCCTCGGGTCAGGGTTTGATTATTCCGCTTCGTGTGTACCGATTTTCTTCACAGTTTCTCAGTCACCGATTCCACCACTTCCCAAGAAAGAAAAAAATAAAATTGGTTTATCAAACTTTAAGAAAATAGTTTCCAATTTCAAAATTAAATTGAAATTGATTTTTATTATTTTTTACAAATGACAATGATAGAAAATGTTAAATTGCTATTTTTCAACCAATTAGAAGTTATTTATTATGATGATGATCATGATGACTGTTAACATCCATTGAGACCAAATTTGGTCTACCAGATATTAAGAAAATAAAATAAATTGTAAGGAATTACTTGGTTTTCTTTAATATTTTGTTTCTATATTTGAAAATATTGATGGGAAGATTTCCTAAATATCCATAGTGTTGATGATTTAAAAGGTTGGGAAGGTTAGTATTTTAAAAAATACTTTGAAATTGAGATTTAAAGTGGGCATACATTAGGCATTCTAAGAGAAAGTGTTTTTCATCCTCCACCTTTTTTTTTGTTTGCTAGAATCTCCCTGACTTGTGGGAGTGGCCTGTGGTCTAAGAAACCATGACCCAACGGCATTTAATCTGTCAAAATCACTCGAGGATCGTACCCATCCTAGGCCACACCAACCCTCAACTGGTTGGATTTTGGGTGTCTCCTCCCAACTAACTAACCCCTAAGGGGAATTGAACCCGAGTCACCCTGTTGACAAGACCCACATGTTAACCGAATGAGCTAGCGAGAGTTGAATTTCATCCTCCACCTTCTTAGTATCACAAAGATAACAAATTCTTTCATCCCACGAGGTTCTATGAATGTTCAATACCCTAGTTCCCTATGAATTCGGTGAGAGTTCATTCTTATTTTATCAATGTTGATTTTCTTTTTTATGCTAATTATAATAGATTATATTTTTATCTTATAAATTAGGGTTAATGACCCCTTTATAGTAGCTTAACTTTCTCTTATCTTCTAATTATTTTATGTCACCAGAATTTCCCCTTAAATGTAGATGTAATAGTGTTTTAATGGTATCAATATTCTATAGAGTGACCTCCTCTTCTATTTCCTAATACTTTAGCCACGACTTAGAATCTTTATGCCAAGCCCTTTTGACTTGTGATTGACTTTGATTGGAGTTTGAAGCAATCCTAGGAAGTCGTAGTGTCTTTCATGCTAATTTTCTTGTGCTTATACGTTAGCCTAGCTATTCATAGTGATACTCTCAAAGGGGGAAGATTCACTTCTATGAGGAGGATAGGATCAAGTATATTGCCTTTAATCTGGAAATTGTAAGTTATAGAATATTTTTGGATTTGCTCCATCTTTCCCCAGTATTCTCTAAAGATAGTGTGGCCCCAATCTTTATAACCATATAAGGCAACAAGAGTGATGAGATTTTGAAAGAGGGGCTTCTTCTTTTCCCATAACCAAGGGTCTACTAATTTATAATTTTTTTAATGACCACAATAGTCTTTCCACCCTCCATTAATAATTTTCTCAATGCTATAGTTCTAGTTAAGCTTGTGATGAAGGCCAATTCTTGATATCTTCTTGAAATAACTTATTCTAAGTTGTTGTCGTCATACAAAAAAATGGTGTGAGTGACTATTTTGGATTTTACTATCACCAGCATAGATCCATCTTAACTCCGGACTTATCAAGTGCCGAGAGGGATCAAATCCACTTAGGTGCAAACTTTTTTCAGAGTCCAGAATTTGAGGAAAGGTTTGCACCTCAAGGGATTTGATCCCTCTCAACGCTTTTTAGAGTCAGAATTAAGATGGATCTATGCTGGTTTATTTTATTATAATGTTTTTTTCCAAGGTCATTTTTTTTCTATTTAAGTTATTCATATTGTATGTGTGATTACTCTCCATACAATACCTACACCTACTTACTCTATGTGTAATGCCCTAAACTTATAAATTCATTGACTACAAACAACAAAGAAAAATATCAATGTGATTCGAGTTATTTTTAGTTTTGTAAAATATTTATTGGGACAACATATGGGGATCAATCTTACAAACTATTCAATATCAGGTTATATAATTTAATATGAATCTATTTAGTAATTGTATTTATGTTTGGAGAATTTAATATATATATATATATATATATATATATATATATATATATATATATATATATATATATATATTTTAATTTTAATTGTGAGTTTACATAAAAAATTTTATAATATTTTTTTTTTATGTGGACATACATTATAGATGTGATGCATATCACCCACTTGGGTTATAGAAAGTGCCTCTTGGCACAATAACCCTTTTTTTGTCAACGTTAACTATCATATGCGTCCTAGAATATAGATCCTTGAGAACTCTTAGCTACTTGTTGGGATTAGAGGGATGCCTTTCTACAAGAATAATATCATTAGCATAAAGATGAAGGATGGTGACTATTATAGTTAAAATAGTGTTAGCACAACCTTCTTCTTCCAAACAAGCTTCAATGTGGTGGAAGAGATCACTAACAAAGAGATAACCAAACTTGTAAGAATTTGTTTAAAATTGACCTACTTCACCTTTTGTGGGGATATGTATGAGCAAACTAGCGGTGTTGCAATGGGATCCCCCCTCTCCGCGGTGATAGCCAACCTCTACATGGAACACTTTGAGAAGAAAGCATTGGATTCTTACCCGCTAAAACCAAAAGAATGGAAACACTTTTTGGATGACACCAATTTCTTTTGGCCGCATGGCAGAGAGAAATTAGATGACTTCCTTATGCACATGAACAATCATTCCAAACACATAAAATTTCCTATGGAGATCCAGGAAAACAACTCCCTTCCTTTTCTTGACGTACTGATCACTAATAAGGAATATGGTTCCCTAGCTCACCAAGTGTATTGTAAGAAAACCCATACAGATACATACTTACATGCTAACTCACACCATCACCCTTCACAAAAACTTGGAATATTGCACACACTCGCCACACGAGCTGTAAGGATATCTGATAAGGAACACCTTGACAACGAACTAAGACACCTTGATAAAACCCTCCTAAACAATGGTTACAAAAAGAAAGATATCAACAAAGCATTTAGGAGAGCAAGAGGATTGGAAAATAATAAAAACAAAAATCGTCACAATGAACAAGAAGACGTAGGAAGAACCTTTCTCCCATACATCCAAGGAACAACAGATAAGATTGCCAAGGTGTTGAAGAAAAAGAAGATTAAAACGATATTTTGCCCCCCTAACTCCCTAAGGAAGTTGTTAGATAAAGCTAAAGACCCGATCGACCCTAAACTAAGGAAAGGTGTTTATTTGTTTCCATGCTCATGTGAAGATGTGTACATAGGTGAGACAGGACTCTCAATTCAAATAAGAGTGAAAGAGCATTGTGCATATGTCATTCATAAAAGAATTAAAAAATCAGTCGTGGCTGAGCATTCATCAAAGACAAACCACCATGTTTGCATTGAAGAAGCAAAAGTCATAGCACTTGAAGATAACTATAATAGAAGACGCATATGTGAGGCAATTGAAATTGAGAAACATCCAAAAAATTTCAATAGAGATGATGGTCTTAACCTGGGTGATTCATGGAAACCAATCATTCACTCCCTGCAAAATAAGAACATAAATAAATAATCTTAAAGAATTATTAATAAACTATAAATAAATTTAAGGAATTAAGAATTTTTTAAAAAAATTTAAAAATCTAATTTTTAAAAATAATTTTTGAAAAATTAAAATTCTAAAAGATTACATTGTTAAATTTAACAACTTAAAAACTTCACAAACTTATAATTTCTTTAGGAAATAAATAAGATTGTGATGGAAAGAAAATACGATTTTTAAAATTAAGAATTTATAAATTTAAAGTTTATATATTTTAATATTCTAACAATAATTAAAAACTGAAAACTTTAGTTAACTTTAAAACTAGTAAAAAGTTGTTGTGTTTCATTTAAGTTAATAAGATAAAATTAAAATTAATATTTGTAAAATTGATTTCTAACTATTGAATTTTAAACAAAAGATAAAAATAAAAATAGTTGTAATATATATACTATAAAAAAATTTAGTTGTTATGTTTTTAATAATATTCTATTAAAATAAAAACATTAACATTTTAAAGAATATCATAATATTGAACATTTTCAAACATTAATATGTTAATAATTTTTAATAATTAATATTAATAAGCTATTTTAATAAAATTGGAATAATGATAATATAATAACATTTAATATTAATATTTAATTGATTAGGTCGGCTCTCTCATTAATTTAAAAAACAACAAACTAACATTACAAAAATGTAGATTAGTGTTAGTTTTCATTTGGGATATCTTTTCTCCTGAAGATGGACTCAACTATAGAGTTCGAAATGCGTCGAGATCAAAAGCTCCACACAGGTCTCCAATTTCCTTTGAAAAAGCTTCTAACTTGTCATTGTAAATGCCAAAAGGTAGGGAACGTGGGACAATCTTACTTAATGTTAATTTTTTATCTTTAATTCGGAGCTGCAATAATACTTGAAATCAAATAACAATCATACACATAAGCAATCACATTCGACACATGAATTTACCCCGGGGAAACCCTCTATGACTTGAGGGAGAAAACCTTAGAAAAACCTTCCTTAGTATATTGATAGATAGTAGAGAATGTCTCTTACATCAAGCACCCCCGGTGGAATTACAGAGCAAGAGAAACATAAATAAGAGGGACCCATAATAATATCCTGCACAAAGAAAAGCGCATTTCCTTCAAGGGAGAAGAGAATTCACTTCACATTGAATTCATCAATCCTGTATAACATATCTATACATTCTTTTCATGCATCGGCTTCTATTTTTATCTTTTGACTTCAGGATGAACTCGCCCTCCATCTGGATGCATCAATATTGCATGAAGAAGTGTGCCCCACTTCTCATGCAATGCATTAACTCATTCAACTGTCTCTTAGGATAAAATCGCCGCTTAACTGAAAGCTTGCCCACTTAGTTAGGTGGCTAACTTAAGTGTCATCATGCAAGTGTCGCAACTTAAGTGTCGTCTTTTAGTTTAACATAAGTGTCATCATGCAAGTGTCGCAACTCAAGTGTCGTCTTTTAGTTTAACATAAGTGTCATCATGCACTAACACGTAGCTAACTACATCTTCTTTGTTATCACTTAGTTAACTCTTTTAACTGATTATTTCTTATTAACATCACTGTAGTGATCAATTCGAGTTCTCCTTTGATTTACTGAAGTTTAACAATTCAAATTCTCTCTTAATTAATTCTTTATGTGCAATTCAAATTCTCTCATATCTTATCACATCTTATCTTTATCTCTTGTTTTATCTGCATGGTCCACATGTGCAGGCTTAATTATCATATCAAATATACTAAGGAGATTTTCCCAATGACGTGATCATATTGTTCTACTATTGTTCCAAGTGGTTATATGCTACAGTAATTCACTCTAGAGGTTGCTAGTCTCTAGAGGAGACTTAATAGCTCAACCATGGTCAGTAGTACATCACGCCCCAACATGCTTCGACATGCAAAGCATCACCTCAACACATGAAGATCTATCTTGACATACAAGAACTTAGCCTTGACTAGCAAGACTGTACAACATCATCACTTTGACATACAAAGCACTTGCCTCAACACATGAAGCTTAACCATTTTTTAGTCCAACTCAAGATTCTTCTCCAAGTTTCTTGAGTCCAACTCAAGCTCCTATAAGGCACTACCTCGACACACAAGGTTCAATCTTGATACACAAGATCAACTTGGAGAATGACTCATGATGTTGTAACTTTTACACTTAACTCCTACATTCCAGTTAATTTCTTTTGACCAACCCTTACTATTCCTAAACTTAGCAATAACATTCTCATACAATCTTAATGCAATATTTCTCAACTCAAATAGAACTTTTATCTCTTCTAATCTATTTCAAAAGTTAGTACTATGCACAATGTCAAACACTTTTCTAAAGTCAACGAAACAACACATGAAATTGTCTTTATTATTATGACATTCTGAGTTTGTGGATCCTCAACGTAACTAGGTGACCATGATTGAATGATGGCTTCTAAAACTAGCCCGATCTTAACCATTTTTTCCTAACTTTCTAACCATATATCAATCTTCAGTTCTAAAATAACTACATATAACTTGGTTAAATAAGAAATAATCACAATCATCATATAATTAAAAAAGTTGTTTTTATCCCTACTTTTAAAAATAAGAACAATAAAAATTTAAATCAATAATTTAAAAAAATACGAATTAATTACTAAATAAAACTTATATATATAAAATTATCATTAAAATATTTTAATAAAATTGTATGAAAGTCATATTTTCCAATATATCAATTGGAATGAAAATAATATTCTCCTCCTAAAGACATAACGTTGAAACTGTCATAAACATCAAATCAAAATAAAAAATATCGCAAAGGCTTAAAAATACACAACTATCACTCATGGCCACTAAAGACTAAAAATTTAAAAGATGGTATATTATTCATTTATTTTCTTCTTCCTACTAAAGTGATTTTGATATTTAAATATGGTGTGTGGACCATACACCCCATCCGAGGTAGCACATTCATTTTTTTTTTCTTCCTACTAAGGTGTTTTGATATTCAAATGCACCATTGGGTCTACATAAAGATGGTGTGTGGACCATACACCCCATCCGAGGTAGCACATTCATTTTTTTTTTCTTCCTACTAAAGTGATTTTGATATTCAAATGCACCATTAGGTCTACATAAAGATGGTGTGTGGAACATACACCCCATCCGAGGAAGCACACATAAAAGTAAATGATTTGAGGAGAATATTAAAGCACTTTAAAACAACATGATATGTCTCAAAGAAAGTGGCAAGGCAGTATCCCCTTTCACTTCATTAGAAGTATTATTATAATATATATTTTTAAAAGTTTTCATTATTTTAAATTTTTTTTATTGTTATCAAAATAAACAAACTATAATTCACCATCTATAATCCAAACAATGCCATCATGATGAAAAGGAAATGCAAATTAGTTGTTGAGTAACTTATCATTGAAAGTGAGTTTTAGGTTCAACCCATGACTTACCAAAGTCTTATCTGGAATATTTTAAAACAAGTTCCAAGATCTAAATTAAAAAACCCACTTGAACAAACTCTCCCAACCTTTTAAACAAGTTTCGGGATCTTAAATTAAAAAACCCACTTGAACAAACTCTCCCAACCTTTAAAACAGGACACTATCCTATTCATGGCATAATGCCATTGATTCATGCCATATTTGGTATTGAACAATTTCATGATATGTGTCTTCATTTGTACTCTTATAATTAAAAAATAAACAATTATTCATAACATTTAACTGAAAACTAAATAAATCTGTGAGAGGTAGAACAGTTGGTGACGGGGTATGATTAAGACACCCCTAAGCGGAAAGGTCGCCGGTTCTAATCTCGTGGATACCAAAAAATCCAACCATGTTAAGGGTTGGTGCGGTCCAGGCCGGGTGCGATCCCCGGGTGATTTTGATGGCTTAGATGCCCCCGGTTCGTGATAACTTAGCCAAAGGCAAACTTGCTAGTCAAGGAGGTTCCACCACTTTGCCAACAAAAAAAAACTGAAAACTAAGTAAGAGTTATGAGGTGATAATGTTCTTGACATTAACACTAGTTCAAAAGTGATGCTTGTGCATGTTTTTGTCTATTTAATGATATCTATGTTCTCAACTATTTCAAAAGTGATGCTTGTGCATGTTTTTGTCTATTTAATGATATCGATGTTCTTAATCTCAGTGTTTTTACTACATGAATTCACTCTCATCTTTCTACCATAGCAATAATTATATACATTTGCATCTTTTAAACTTAATTACAAATATGATTATCTTTATAGACATCATTTTTATCTATTATCTTAAGTTCCACATGAATAAACAACTACCACATGCCTCCCTTGATAAAAGATTTAATCCCACTTGCACTTAATAAAGCAAGAATTAAAATGTATCTTGCATAGATTCAATTCTCCACTTAATAAATGTGGTTAAAAATGGTATAGAGATTGCATCTCTAGAAATGCAAACAGAAATATTTGTTCCCACATACTTAAAAGATGCATGATTAAAATGACATTAAACAAATTTTTATTATTACAGTCATTCATTTTACAATATAGACGTTCACTTTTCTACTATTACTTGATCATTCATCTCTACATAACATACCTTCACCACTTTTTTACAATTGCTCACATACCATTTACCCCATATACCATTTATATTTTCTTCCATGGATCTTTTGGGCAACTCTCCCAATCAAATAGAAATCTAAATTTGAATATGGCTATGATGTGAACTGTTTTTAACTTTTATTTTGTGGCGTTGGTCATATAAGTGAAGTTAAAATTCATCTTCCATTTAATCATAGCGTTTGGGTATATAAGTGATATTAGGTTTGTCTCTAAACAAAAGTACTCTTCCATTTGTATACAAGTGATGTTAAGTTCCATGTGTTTTGGTTGGCGAAATCCATATTTTCCTTTTGTACTGGAAGTGAAAATAAGATGAATTTTAAAGCTATTAACAACAAACCTTCATTATAATTTACATGTAAACCAACCAGATAGTAAATCCATGAGAAGACATCAAGAAAATAATAAATGCAGAAAGAAAATATGCAGGGGCGCTGCATTCATCTCAAGGGCTTGGGTGAGGTATCAACACCAAACCTTAATTGACATGTAAACCAACCAGTACATGCATGAGAAGACTGTCCAACAAAATCACAGTCTGATAAACCATCGAGTCCGCTAACATCTGCATCTACAAACCGGGACCACTATAATCCAATGCCAGGACAACATGCCCTAGAGATATCTATATAATAATAACAAGGGGTTTAGTTCGACATTATATATATAATAGTAACATATAATGTTGACTTTTAAACCTCATTGGGCCTTTTTTTTTAATTCGATTTAATTATAATGAATAACAATTAAAGAAATTTCAGGAAACTTTTAAATTTTTTGTTTGAAACACATGTAAAGCTAAAAGTAGGGTTTTTGTTGTTTTAAATAATTAAAAAAAAACATTTGCAGGACCTCGCATGAGACCGACGTGCCTGTGCTCTCGAATCCTTCCCAAGTTGTAGAGAACAACACCCGTGTAATTAAACACCTACACGTAGTCCATACTCGACTTTCAATGGCAAATGCACATATTTCAAGTTGCCAATTCCTCCCATTAGACCCACATGCCTTTACTCTCAAATCCTTGGCCTCCTGCATGAGGCGCAACTGTCCTTACCTCCATTTGCATTCCATTATGATTAAATAAATAAACAAAACAACTTTGGCTCCCTTCCCTTCTTTCCCGTTTTCCATTTCACACGGAAATTTTGTCTAGCAAGCTATCAATTCTCTTCAGAGTCCGCTTGAAATGGGATCCATTGTTTATAATTGATTTGAATCAGAGGGTTTTTTTTTTCTCTAAATCGTTACGGAAGTATTGGACAAGAATCTCCTGTTGGGTCCTCTTGGTAGTTAGAGAGTCGTTGATTGGTTCTGTTTACGAATGCGACAAGAACCAATCCTATTTATTGCGATTCAGTTAAACATTTTTCAGTGAATGTTAAATCCGTAGATATTAATGCTACTCCCCCTAGCGAGTGGAAAGCTGACCATATTTAAGATTTTTGCAACTTCACGTAAGTCAAGTTTTCTTATATATGGTGGTTGAATAGGAAGAGAGAAAATTTGTATATATAGGGTTTAATTGTTGTAATTTAGCTCTATTTCATAAATTTTTAGTTTAAAGGTTTATAATGTTGAAGGATAAGCTTGATATATAAGTTGGAACACTAGCTTACATTGCTTCTAGGAACTATAACTGATGCCGGAATTATGCTTCTTGGAACATATCCAAATAGCCCTGGTTGTCGCAATCTGCTTAAAACAACTCGAAAATCTCTGCCATGCTCATAGAATGTGCACTATAGGATAGGTCTTTTGAAGGTCCTTTGTAGCCACCCAAGTTTATCAACCTCTTTTATTATTTGCTATGTTGGACCTATGCTAATTTTTTTTAGGTATTCCATAGCTAAAAACCTGAATCTACTAACTTAGAAAAGGATGCTCCAGTGCTTTCTGAGATGTCGAGCATCCAAACTTGTCATCATGACATTTTTATCTCTATGCAAATTTGTTGAGATAGCTTATAAATCCAATACAACTCCGGTGAGTTGCTTAGGGTTCTCTCCCAAAGCTGGAGCAATGGGTAATTAAGTCTACTCTCTGAGAGACTATCGGGATCTGGTGCAACCTTCATTATAGAATTAGGCAAGAATGGTGCGTTGAGGTGAAACTAAGAAATTTCTTTGTTGTTGCTATGGTGTAATAATTCCAAATATTAATTTAGTCATAATTATAACATATTTTTATCATTAGAGCTTTATCTTGCACGTGGCTTTCTCTTGACTCATGGATTTGCATTTGATATGTGAATTGGTGCTCAATGTTGGACTTAATACCAAAATAGATTTGGTGTATTGCTTATAACAGGGATGTGACCCACTATTTTTTCTTCCAAGTGCAATGTTATTATAACCCATGGGTTCAATTGTGGTATGGTTACGGTCATGGGCCATGGCAATGACTCTTTTTAGTTTAAGAGTGCAGTCATATGATATGCCCTGGTTACCAAAGGAAGCTCTCAAAACCTTATCTTTGAGCTGCAGAGCAGATTTGAAAAGAAATGGGAAACCTGCTAATCTTAGGCATGGAAGCCAAAACCAATCTCTGAACCTTATCAATGGTCATAGTTAAATGTGACTCCTCTATAAGATCCTACTGCATATACTCATTTCTCACATAATGCCCCACGCATATCAATTGTATCCCTTTATAAGAGAAACTCAAAATAATGGCCGCCACACCCAGTATATCCTCAAATCGAATCAACTCCGCCTTTGGAGGATCAACCTACAAAATATCAAAACAAATAAAATCTAAAAACCTAGAGAATGCAAATAAATAAATTCAAACCCCGAATATTATATCAAAACCCCAACACTGCAAATTAATAAATTCAAAATCCTATCAGAACCCCACTGTAAATTAATAAATTCAAACCCTATCAGATACTGCAAGGCTTATTGATTAATACCTACAGAACAAACTGATAATTCCCGACTTTCACGGGCCCAACATGCACAGTCTAAAGGACTTGATCATATCTTTAAGTCTTTGCTTCTGTAAGTGTGATGGTTATTACATCATCCTCTTTACACATTGTTATAGACTGCTGGAGAAGAATGACCATGATTAACTAGGAAGAAACTATCTACTGCTTCTCAGCTGGCTCTAGAGGCTTCTTGAACAATTTTCCAACATGTAAGATCGACCTATCTGCCTTCTGAGAAGAATCCACGACAACATATTTGGAAGATTTTATTTTTAAATACATTAACTGCAAGCTCTGATGACAAATCCGGGAAGTAATATATGATGACATCAGCACGTCGTCGGCCCCTGGGGCGGAGAAAACAAGGCATACATCATATGTCCGGAGCCAATAAAATCGTGACAAAAAGGGTCGATTTATTAAAAAAAATTAATAATAAAAATCTACACTAAGCTTTCAACCATATTCCTGCCAAATATGTTATCCCCTAGCGCGGATTAGTAATGTTGCGTGAATACTAAATATCAAGGACATAGCAATTATTTATAAAGTCTATTGAGACCATATCTATATACCATTGTAACTAGTTAGTTTACAACAATACAAAAATAAATCTTATCCAATTTGGATGTTGCACAAGTGTTTTGTGATCTGCAAAAAAACATCAAGTGTAATAGGTCTTATTAATGCTTTGTGTGATATTGAAGAATGTGATTCAACCATTTCCTTAGATTGGATAAGTTCTTCTTATATCTAACCCTCTATTGTTGTGATTTCTTTGTGAAATTGGTAGTGTTTCTGCACTCATAAAATAAGGGTCCTTTATAGGATAATGACCTGTTGTCTAATATAATGTTATTATTGATGCTAATAATGAAAACAATGGACAACTAAATCTCTTATCTTGCATTGAGTGTCTAGTATGCTTTTGCGTAGAGTCTTTTTACATCTAGTATGACCCAAGCTCATTGTGGGAAAGATTATTGGGGTGTCTTCTTTCTTGTCATCCTTAAAGCTAGACGCTAACCATTTTGGCTACGACCAAAATTTAAAAACAACAATTTCATTTAGCATATAAATTAGTTTTTCACAATGAAATTTTTTTTGGTCTCATCCTACAACTAGGGTTTACTATAGCCACCGTTGCTTGCAACTATGGCTACCATTGAAACTGAGGTTAGACCTTCTTATCTACCATATCCATCGTGGACTCATCGATGCTACCAATGTATCCCATCCCAATCCCACATCCTTTGAGAACATCATTTTTCCCAATACAATTGAGACATGTCTTGTGGAGCAAGCATTGTTGCCAAATATGTGAAGAAAGCAAACTTGATTCCAAAGTTGGAAATATTGAAACTAGAGCCACAATAGAAATTAGAGATACTCTCGAAGCATGCATTGGTTGGTAAGTTCACTGGCTTATGACTTCACCTTCTTTCAATAGATCAAAATGGATTCACGACTCTTGAAAACCCAAATGTAGGGGAAAGCTTCTTCCTTTACATGTGGAAGGGGCTAACATGTCTTCCTTTTTCACTTCAAATAAGATAGAGACCTCATCTTCATATTGATTTCACATCTAATGGGAGTGAGAGGTTTATATATTAATAATTAGTCTGTAGCTTTTAAGAAAATTGTAGAAATTGCATCAACACCAGTTTGGGTCTGCCTCCCCCATCTTTCATTGGATTTCTAGGACATTTCTACCTTAAAACCCATAGGGGACAAACTAGGGAAGTATATTGAAGAAGAAGAGCCAAAGGGGTCTCTAGAATATTGCACTTATATCTATGTGGAATTTTTCTTAAAGAAAGACTTACCAGAGGCAATCACACTCAATTTTGAGAGAATGACCTTTCACCAAGATCTAGACTATGAAAATTTACCATATAAATGTAATGCTTGCCATGGATATGGCCACTTTCCCATATATTGCCAAAAATACCAAGCTCTATGAACATAGTCAAATAATATGCAAAAGGCCGAACAACCAATTGACCAAAACTTGTTCAATATCATTATCCACAAGAAAAAATTGCTAGTTCGACAAAAGCATCCAAATCCCAAAGAAAACCTCACATGCAATCACTTCCAACCTCTAGTGGATTTAGAAATTCCTAATAATGAGGGTTAAAATTTTCAGAGCTAGGTTCTAGAAAATGAAGCCCCCTTCCCAAGTGGATATCTTTTTAACCATGGGAATCAGTAACTCATTGGGATTACCTAGGCTAGGCCCAAGTTCAAAGTCGATGGTTTCCACTATAACCCAAAAGTATATCCAACAACTTGCAAGCTAGATATACTAATAACTCATGACTTAGCAAGGGCCAAGACGTCTGGAGACACACCAAAATGGGGTCCCACTCTAGAGAGTGCCTACCCTTCTGGCCTCATAACAACATGCCAATGTCTCATTGGGGTTTTGAACTCTAGTAAGGATAGGGAAATTCACAACTCTCCACCATTAGGCCATCAACTCATCGACAAAAAAAAGATTCAATGAAAGGAAATGGAATAGATTCAATGAAAGGGGTTGCATCTCAGAAGGTAGAGATTCTCATAGAATAAAAAATCATGACCATCAAGAACACAACAAAGTGAGAAAACACACATTAAACCTCTTAATAGCAACAAAATTACCCTAACTCCCATGAAGGGAAGGGAAAACATAGAAAACACAAGTAAAATTTGAGGTAAAAACATAAAAAAATTTAAAAGAATGGAAAGACAATGAAAAAGGTTTAGTTATGCACTCCCTCACTCTATTAGTAAGGATGCCACCTCCTCAGAGCTCAATTTTATTTACCTAGGGAAGGATATCCAACAAAAAGAAAAAGGAAAAATAGGTTGCAAGAGACATAACCCAAGGAACTTTGTAATCACTCTTTTGATACAATACTTTGTGGGTAGCTCCCCCTTTGACCCTCCCTCATAATAAGTGATATGTATTTTCCAAACAAAACCAGGAGATTCTGTTTTTCCAAACCAAGTGATATGATATCAGGTTATTACATGGGACAATCTGGTCTAAAGGGGATTTTGAAAGCCATGTATCTGTAGTCTTTGTACTGAAGCGAACCAGGACATCCATCATCTCTTTGTTGAGTGCAAATATTGTCAGAAATTTTGGAATGAAGTACTGGTTAAGCTCAGTTTTTCCTTTTAGTGGACACGTCCTTCCTTAGGTGAGAATATCATGCAATGGAAGCCTTGTTTTCTTCAATTCAAATCTATACCCTTGTTTGTGATATGGGGGAATTGGAAAGCATTCAACAGACAGATATTTGAAAATTTGGTGAAGTCCCCTTCACTGGTGGCATGCAATTGTTTGGGATACTTTCATGAATACTTTAGACCCAACTCTAAAAAGAAGCATCAATCCTAATGCGATCCAACAATTGATAGAGGCTCTCAGAGGGGATTCTTTGATGGTGCAACAAACTTGTATAGTTGTGGTGGCGGTATGGGATTATTCCTTGATGATAGTCATGTTTTTCTCCTAAAGCTTGGCTGTGGTGAAGGTACAAACCAGCAGGCTGAACTACTTGTTTTACGGGGTCTACTAAATTTTATCATTATAAAAAAAATTTCTCAGCTTCAGATATTCAGAGATTCCCTTGTCACGATTGATTGGGAAAGAGGCTCATCCTCTTTACAGGTGGCAAATTTAGATCATTGCTTCGACAAGACCAGATCCCTGTTGGATCATCTCTCCTACTTTAATATCCACCACATCTTTCGAGAAATGAATTCTCTATCCAACTCTCTGTCAAAGGAAGCTCTAGGACTACCTGAAGGATTTCTCGCACATGAGGAATACCAAGACTATATATTATGTAGTTCTGGTACTTTACATGTTTATTAGGTGTTGTTTTGTTTCAACATTGGTTTTTTGACTTCAATAGTCCCTATTGTATTTATATGTCCACTTAGTATGTGCTATATTGATGTAACCTTATGCTTTTGTTGCATATACTGAAGTGTTTGGATTATGCTTCTTGGATAACAATGATTGAGAGATAGTGTAACTTTGATTATGCTTTGAATAACAAGTTACAAGTTTTTTTTGAAATCGAAAAAATGATATATATTACTTTTGCATCCAACTTTGTTCCCAACTTATTCGTATATATTCATGTAAACTGAATTTTGAAAGATACACTAATAATAGAAGAAACGTTGGCCGTGTCAAGTAGTCCAATTATCCTTAATGTCTCGATGTACCTCCCACGATAAGGATATCGGCCACAATTTTTTACTCAATCCAATTAAACCATTTCGATTAAAAAAATATACAAATACTTTAATATAATAATTTGTGTCACAAATACAAATAGGGTAATTTTTTTATTTTGCAATATTTAAATATACTTTATAGTTTCGTATGTAGTTATTTTCACAACATAACAAGTAATTATCCAAACCTTAAATCATTATTACCAATAACAAATTAATAACTAATAATTATTGCATTTTTATTTAATCGTTGTGACATTTAAAAATAAATACGCTTAATATCATATGTAATATGGAATATTTTTTCTGGATAATATTATAAATTAGAATATATTTAATTTACTTAATGTTCTAAGATTGTACAAGACTCTCATTGCCAAATTCAAGAACACTAAGGGATGGTCATAATATATTAATTCTAATATTGGAGTTAAACAAGGTTGCCCCCTCTCTCCTATCCTTTTCGGCATATACATCGATAAACTAAAAGGTTTTTTAGAGGAATAAGGTTGTGCTGGCATGACCTTAGCTGGAATTGTTGTCATCCTTCTTCTTTATGCTGATGATATTGTTCTTATGGGAAAATGTCCCTTTGACCTTGATAAGCAATTGAGAACTCTCAAGGATTAGGATTTTTGCTCTAGCATGGTAAGTCTGTTAACACTGACAAAACAAAAGTAATGATTATCAAGTCCAAGAAGGTCACTTATGATATTTTTTGCACCGAGAGGCGCTCTACAACCCAGTATGAGGGAGATCTTGTAACGTGTGTCCATGCAACGTTACACGAGTATAAGGGAGATGTTGTAACAATTGTCGAGTAACGTTACACGAGTATGAGGGAGATGTTGAAACATGTCGACCATAAACCAAAAAGAATAATAGAAAGTAAAAAGTAATAAATATTATGTTGGCCATTAATAAAATTATAGCTGATATAAAATAAATAAGTTAAAAAAATATTATAGTGGATATGAAAAGTAGAAACATAATATTATACCCGACATAAAATAAAGAAGTAAAAAAAAATATAGGCAACATAAAAACTAAAAATATAAGAAAAAAAAAAAACAAGATGCATATTGATTTGAATAGTTGCATTGATTTCAACAAATGCATTGTTTTTTTTTGTTATTTACATCTATAAATTGAAATAATCAATTTAATAGAAAAATGTTTCAAAAAAATATATTATAGTCTACATAAAAACTAGAAATATAAGTAGTCAAAAAGATAAGAAGTAAAAAATATTATAATTTACATAAAAAGTAGAAATATAAGAAATAAAATAAAGAAGTAAAAAATATATTATATTAGCCATAAGAAATAGAAATAAAAGAAGTAAAATAAATACTATAGCAAATATAAGAAAAATAAAAAATAGATGGGATTTGAACCTTAATAAAAACATGGTTGCATTAATTTCAACAATGCCTAAAACAAATATTAGAAATATAAGAAGTAAAAAAGATAAAGAATAGGTGACATAAAAAGTAGAAACATGGTTGCATTGATTTCCAAAATGCGTAAAACAAATATTAGAAATATAAGAAGTAAAAAGATAAAGAATATGTGACATAAAAAGTAGAAACATAATGAATAAAAAAAAATAAGTAAAAAATATATTATAGTAGCCATAAGAAGTAGAAACAAAAGAATTAAATATATACTATAGCCCACATAATAAATAGAAAAAATAAAATGAATTTGAACCTTAATAAAAAACATGTTTGCATTGTTTTCAACAATGCGTAAAACAAATATTAAAAATATAAGAAATTAAAAAGATAACGATAAAGAATAGTTGACATAAAAAGTAGACACATGGTTGCATTGATTTCAGAAATGCGTAAAACAAATATTATAAATTTAAGGAGTCGAAACATGATTGCATTGATTTCAAAAAATTTTATTATAGTCGACATAAGAAATAAAAAAAATAACATAGACTTGAATCTTAATAAAAAACATTGTTGCATTGATTTCAAGAATGCACAAAACAAATATTAGAAATATAAGAAATAAAAAAAGATAAAAAATAACTGACATAAAAAGTAGAAATATGGTTGCATTGATTTCTACAATGCGTAAAACAAATATTAGAAATATAAGAAATAAAAAAGATAAAGAATAGTTGACATAAAAAGTAAAACATAAGAAATAAAAGAAATAAATAAAAAAATATATTATAGTAGTCATAAGAAGTAGAAACAAAATAAGTAAAATAAATATCATAGTCGACATAAGAAATAGAAAAAATGGAAGAGATTTGAACTTTAATAAAAAAACATGGTTGCATTGATTTCAGCAATGCGTAAAACAAATATTAGAAATATAAGAAGTAAAAAAGATAAAGAATAACTGACATAAAAAATAGAAACATAAGAAATAAAATAAAAAAATAAAAAAATATTATAGTAGCCATAAGAAGTAAAATAAATATTATAACCGACATAAGAAATAGAAAAAATAGAAGGGATTTGAACCTTAATAAAAAAACATGGTTGCATTCATTTCAACAATGCATAAAACAAATATTAGAAATATAAGAAGTAAAAAAGATGAACAATAACTGACATAAAAAGTAGAAACATAAGAAATAAAAGAAAGAAATAAAAAATATATTATTATAGCCATAAGAAAAAAAAGAAAAAAAATACTATAGTCAACATAAGAAATAGAAAAAAAAGGGATTTGAACTTTAATTAAAAAAATGGTTGCATTGATTATAGTAGTCATAAGAAGTAGAAACAAAATAAGTAAAAACAATACTATATCCCACATAAGAAATAGAAAAAATAGAAGGGATTTGAACATTAAGTCCAATCATCTCAATACTTACTAATAGACAACAAACAAATATTCTTAAAAAACACAAGATGTATGTTGATTTGATTAGTTCCATTGATTTCAAAATGCATTGTTTTTTGTTTTTTACATGTATGCATTGAATTTATCGATGTAATAAAAAAACATTATTGCATTGATTTCAACAATGAATTGTTTAATAAACCACAATGCCAGCCATAATAATAGTTAGATTTGATAGTTAAATATAACTCCAAGCCAAAAGGGTTTTGAACCTTGGTCTTTAGGTTAACACAAGCCCAATAACCTTACTGCCTACCAATAGAGT
Organism: Larix kaempferi; assembly: GCA_027924585.1. Taxonomy (NCBI): domain Eukaryota; kingdom Viridiplantae; phylum Streptophyta; class Pinopsida; order Pinales; family Pinaceae; genus Larix; species Larix kaempferi. The sequence goes on along the minus strand of BSBM01000566.1, from coordinate 2,101,692 downwards.
ACACACAAATGTTGTTAAATAACACAAGATGCATATTGATTTGATTCGATGCATTGATTTTAACAATGCATATTTTGTTTTGTTTTTTACATATATGTATTCAATTTATCAATTTAATAAAAAATAAAAAATTTGCATTGAATTCAACAATGCACTGTTTTTTGTTATTTACATTTATACATTGAATTTATCTATTTAATAGAAAAACTATTTGCAATGATTTCAACATATTAAAGTTTTTTATTTTTATTTTTATTTTTAGGATATATTGTTGATCCTTATGATAATATTGCAAATAATGAATATATTGATGATAAAAAAAGAAAAACACGACAAATGTATAGAAGAGAAAGAGAAAGAGAATCATCAGAACATATAGAAGAACCTAGAAAACACGACTGTGAACTAAAGAGATCATGAAGAAGTGTTATTTGTGCAAAGAGATTCTCAAAAGCATAAATGGGAGATAATTTCAGGGTTATATAGGAATCAATATATAACTACCAATGAATATGACATACTTGGATACATGGAATGTGATGATAAGGAAAATTGGAACTCTAATTTTGTTGATATGGCAACTTCCAATCATGCACTACAGTTAATATCTGAAAATTGACAATTGAATGCCATTGTTCATAATAATCGTACTCAAAATTATTCAATTGAAGTCTTAGCGGGGAAGGAAATAAAATCATTTGAGATTATTCTTGAGCATTAGAGAGGTGGGAACAATGAACCACTACGAATGATTATCCAAGGAACTGCAGGTACAAGAAAATGTTACTTAATTGGAACTAATAGAAAAACACTAAAAATTGATTATTTTTCAGATAAGTCACCATTACTTCTTTTGGCCCCAACCAGTGTTGCAACGTTTAATATATCTACATCAACAATTTACTCAATCCTTAATACTTATTACTTACATTATGATAATCCTCATAATTCTATCTGTGTTTTCAACTTAACCTATTTCTTACAATGCCGATCAAACTCCAGTTTTGTGTCACCACCCACGACTGGAACCAGCGTAGATCCAAATCCTAGGCTCTATCAAGCACCGAGAGAGATCAAATATCTTGAGTTGAAAACCTCGAGTAGATCCTTGAGTGCAATACCTAAGAAGAGGTTTGCACCTCGGGATATTTGATCCCTCTCGGCGCTTGATAGAGCCTAGGATTTAGATCTAGGCTGGTGTATATGACAATAACAACTTAGAGGAAGTTTCTTCCTATAAATATCTTCGAATTGATATTCATCACAAGCTCAACTGGAACTATAGCATAGAGAAAATGATTAATGGAGGATGGAAAGCTTATTTTGGTCTTGAAAAAAATTGTAAATCAACAAACCTTGTGATGTGGGATAAAAAATAAATTCCACTTTGAAACTCTTGTCACTCCCGCTATATTGTATGGTTGTGAAGTTTGGGGATGTAGCATCTCCAGAGAATCTTGGAGAAATATCGAGCAAATCCAGAAGCGTTTTATAAGTTATAACTTCAGAATTAAAAGTAATACGCCTTATCTTATTCTTCTTATAGAAGCAGATCTCCCCCCCATTTAGAACATCTCTATGACAAGGTACTTGATGTACACGCACAATAAAAATGGCATGTGAGACCAAAGAGTCCCTAAAATTGCTCTAAAATCCATTCAAGACCACTTGTGGCTCAAGAGAGGTTGGCATAAAAATAACATAGCTTGGTTAAACCATTGGGGGATAGATGAAAATGCATCTTTTAAAATATCGATAACACCAAATGTACTATTACATCTAAGTTTAAAGAGAAAATGTGGGACAAAAAGGAGTTAGAGGATAAAATGAAGTTAAGATACTACAAGGAGGTCATTAACCCTAATCTAGAAGACCAAAAATATCTCTATATTTTAACTAGATCGAAGAAGAAAACTAACATATCCAAAATAAGAATGAACTATCATGAGCTTCGTAGTGAAACATGGCACTGGACAATTCCTAAAACTCCGTGAGAGGAAAGGATTTGCCATCTCTGTGAATCTAAAAGCGTTGAGGATGAAAGCCACTTTCTCTTAGAGTGCCCTGCGTAAAACCACATTAGGTCATAGTTTCACAATCTTTATTATAATACTAACCTCTCTAATATTCTAACTTGTCAAAACTATGGTGACCTCGCTACGCTTCTTTCTAAACTTTTTGAGCATAGGAATAAACTATTACAACAAATCAAGTAATTTATTAAGGTCCAATAAACCAAAGTTGGTTTCAGTAGACATTAACCATCACCACCACTACCACCACCACCACCACCGCCACCACCATCAAATAAACATATTACATTAACAAATAAATAAATTTGAAACATAATTTTTACAATATTATGGAAACTCCCTCATAAAAATGATTAGAATATTCACTACAAACAAAATATTAGAAACATATATAGAATTATGTTTAGATAAACATTTAAAAATCTAAAAATGATAATATTTATTTTTCAAGGAATTGATTCATTAATCACCTTGACGAATTTCAAAGAATTGTTTCATTTATTATTTTAATGATTTTCATTGTTTAAGTTGAAGGCTTTTGTATTTTTTCATCCTTGGAGAATTTCAAAGTTCAATAAAGTTTTGCAAATTTTTATATTAATCATAAAATTATGTAAAATTAAAATAAATTCAATAATTTTTAAAATACAATAATATGATTTTTTAATTGGTTTATGAATTTTTCGATAAGACATAAATCCCTCACCCTTGATCTGATATATATAGTTATTTTAATATTCGTATCTAGATATTCTCATGTTGTGATCGTGTCTGAATCACAATAAGACTATTCAAGTGAATAGTCAACCAATAGAAAATAATTCCATTTTGAAAGAATAAATAATATTGAATATATATTGATGAGATATAATTACATTACAATTTGATGGACTATTTAAATATAGTTTTATGTGCCTCTTCTGTGGAAAGGTATGTCTCTATCTATTCAATTAATTACATATCAATTTTATTTAATATTTGTGTAATTAATTTTCTTTTATTATTTAATTATTTGTTTATTGATATGTTTATATATTATTTTATTTGTTACATGGCCTTCCTCTTCATAGTGCTTTGTCCTCAAAGCATTAGTGATGAAAACCATATGTGGTTTCATAAAACCATGTGCGGTTTCATGAATGTTATTCTTTAACTTTTTTTTACTCTTTCTTTTTTTCTTTATCTTGTGGATAATTCTTTTTTTTCCACTTCTTTGTAATATTTTTTTATCTTACTTCTTGTTCTCTTCTTTTTATTTGCAATGGAAATAATTACTTCTTTTTTTCTCTTTTTTTATTTCCCTTCTAGTATTCTTGGATTCCTTGATTTACGACTGTTTTTGAATTTTGCAGCGGAATAATATTGTTTTTTTATTAACTTGATTTGTTTCAAAGTTGTGATTGGATCTTCTTTGGTCCAAAAGCCTACTTTTGGACAAGGTCCTAGATTTTTGGGAAACCCAAAAAATGATGGCCAAAAGCCAATGTGGATCAAAGATCCTTAATCAGAGAAGCTCTGAGTATGGTTTGTGTCCAAAGGTCGAAATTAAGCCCAAGAAGGGGCTCTGATACCAGTGTAATATCCGTATCCGGATATTCTCATGTTGTGATCGTGTCCGAATCACAATAAGACTATTCAAGTGAATAGTCAACCAATAGAAAATAACTCCATTTGAAAAGAATAAATAATATTGAATATATATTGATGAGAGATGATTATATTACAATTTGATGGACCATTTAAATATGGTCTTATGTGCATTTTATATGGAAAGGTACACCTCTATCTATTCAATTAATTACATATCAATTTAATTTAATATTTGTTTAATTAATTTTCTTTTATTATTTAATTATTTGTTTATTGATATATTTATATATTATTTTATTCATTACAACTATTTCAAGTCGACTTACTCTATGTGTTGTGCATGACATATAACGTCACCTGTGACTAGCTTGACCTTTGACTTGGAGCCTTCAGGCTTGAGGTTGATGAGGCGAGTGAACTATACACAATAGTGTATGCAGATGTGCCTAAACCCCCTCCCCCTTTATTTTGAGGAAGTAAACCTTATCTCTCAGCAGACCTCCAATTATGACATTGCTCTACGTTTTATTGTTGATTCGATATGTTGATATGAGTTACTATGCATTCGATAGAGTCAATCCATAACTAAGTTTATCATAGTGGAAACTTAAAATATTATGGGTCATAATAATTTTTTTTTATTTGTTAATAGTTCTGGAAATGACATAATGTGTGTCTTTTGAGCTCGTTTAGCTAATTAGGAGTAAATATGCCTAGGACCTGGGTTGCCATACTACTTCTATTTCAAAATTGTCTATTTAAATTATAGATTTAGGATGGATATTCAAATTCATTTGAATTTCATTCTAGTTGTTTCCTGCTACGTATTTTACTTCGATACTCTTACATAGTCAGTGATTTCAAGCCATCTTTACCCATACTTGTGCGTACATAATTTAATAGAGTACTTAACATGCCCAATTTACTCGTATATGATTTTTATGAAGTCCGTTGCATCGGTCAAAAGAATGGTCTATCTATTCTTCTGCACTATAATTAAAACATGTTGAAAGGAACAATTGTTACCCTGCCAATATCTATGTGATTATATCACCTTCTTCATTCAATAACATAAATTTAGCAATTGGATCTTAACTAACAATTTCCACATACTAGTTATAAACACTTCATAAAATAGATCAGGTCTTTAGAACCCATTAGCCTATATGATTACTTTTGGAGATGGAATTAGCCGAGGTAGCTTACTGTTATGAGGAGAACGTTTAGAGATGCCCAATCAAAAAAATTGCTATAAATATATCATGCTGTGTTAAATTTGAAATGGTGAATTGCTAGCTCCACATATTCTCTAAAATGTCCCCAAAATTTTTCTTGCATCCATAGGTAACCTAAAGTTGAATTTATATCACAAAATACTCAATTCAAATGTAATACTAAACAAAGAAATGACACAAGCAGATAAATGGATGTTTGGTTGTCCTCTTAGAGTTGTTGTACTCAAGTAAACATAGATTGTAAAAGGCATGCATATTCTAAAGTGTTTCTCTTAAAGTTAACGACATAAGGTAGCATTTGCTCGCTGAAGGTTTATTAGTTGCTTATAAGTCAATTTTATAAAGTCATGATGTATAAGAGATAAAAGAAAGGGAAAATCACTAAACACAATCACTTTTGTTGGCTAAGCTTCTATGACAAGGGGGTACTCTTTTGTCGAGATCACAGAGGGATTGCACCTGGCCTAATTGCTTATTCATGACCCTAGGGGAAATGAATATTTATGGGTGGCCTGACATTGGCATGCCACTATATTCACCACTAAAACATGACTTATTGTTTTATAAGTGGCCCAGACTCCATGCACCTCAAATATATGACCTTGTTTTGAAATTTCAAATTATGTAGTGACATCCTAATGGTTTATTTTATCTTATTTCATATTGAAATTCAATCTATGAGTGATTCAACTTTGTTTCAAAAAATTCCATTATTAGTTAAAAGCATATAATGTCTTGGTACTGTTCAATATAAAAACATTAGGATTTTATTTGTTATAGTGTTTAGGTCATTGTATATCCTATAGCTCTCATACTCCGAGGAGACTTACCAACTCCATGAAAAAGATTATATACCATAATTGTGTACCTTTATGTACCAAGCCTATTAATAGTGGGAGCATAACTTTTATTTTTTGTAACTGGAAGATCTCTCTGATGTATGTTGGCATTATACATCCATACACTTAACTGAATTGGATCTATATATAGTACTGTTATGTTATAGCCCCTTTCAAGATTTACATTGTAGGAAACAATAAACTGATGGATTTTCTGTTCTAAGATTTCTTACCTTTTGTTAAAGAATTCAACTCTGTAATTTTTTGGAAAAGCATGGGAACTCCAATGTCCCGTGAAGACAAGGTTAAATATTAAGTCAAAATTATGCCTGTCAGTACTAAAACCAACTACAAATTCTAAGGTTAGTGTCACCCCTCTCAATATCGAGGATGTTAAATACCCCCCTCTCAATTTGTACATGCCTAAAGAGCCCTACACGACAACTATTGTCTCTATGGAGAGTCATTTTGATCTAAAATCACTAGGAGAAATTTTCAAAATGTTATTGGCCATGGAGGAAATGTTCCATATTGGGTAGGTTGGATTAATGGGGTCATCCCTCCTGTAAATACACAATTTTTGGTTAAATTCCATTCATTTTACCTTGTTATATCTGAACATGCATACAATTTTCAAATTCTATTGTTGTTGATATCATCTTTCTCTATAGGGCGAGAACCCAAAGAAACCTAGTGCACCCAATACTATTCATCTTTACTCCATTGATTCAACAATATATGAACAACTTTGTGTGTCAGAAGAGTTGTTTACTATGACCCAATGACTGGAAAGGAGGACCCCTCTAAGAATGGAATTTCTAGCAACTATCTCTATGACGATAAGCCAAGAGACAAGGTTCAAATTACAGGTAGAGATCCTATGAAATCTGAGCTCTAAATTTTCAAGAGTTGAGAGAACATACATCTTAATCCTCTAACATAGAGACCCCATAATTATCTACAAGTCCATCTGGAAAAGTAATGCTTCTACCAAAAAATTATCCAAATGAAACCCACATAATGATAGCCACTGGTACAGGAATAACTCCTTTTAGAGGATACCCACAGAGAATGTTTATGGAGGATGTTTTGTCCTTCAAATTTGGAGGACTAACTTGGAGTTTCCCGAGAGTTGCTAATGCTGATAATCTTCTCTACCATGATGCGTTCACAAAGCACACAAAGTAGTACCCTAAGAACTTTAGATATGATACTGCATTGAGTAGAGAGCATAAGAACAAAAGAAGGGGCAAGATGTATGTTCAAGACAAGATTGAGGAGTATAGTGATGAAATGTTTGAGCTTCTGGATAAAGGAGCTAATATATAATTTTATGGGTTGAAGGAAATGATGCCTGGAATTCAAGATACCTTAAAAAGAGTTGCAGAAAAGAGAGGAGAAAGCTGGGATGAGATATTTTCACAACTTAAGAAGAATAAGCAGTGGCATGTAGAAGTTTATTAGTCATTTTCCAGACCTTAACTTCTTCTCACAACGATCATCATTTCCGGCATGGGTTTCTTCACAGATGCTTATGATCTGTTCTGCATTACTACCGTCACTAAGCTACTGGGGAGACTTTATAACTACAATCCATCCACAGGAAGCTATGATCCACGGGAAACGAACTGTCACCCTCGCTCCAAAATCATAATTATATGGTCCAAAGAGAAGACATCTCATCCTGATCTTTCCCCAAATTTGGAGAAGAAGAAGCAAAAGCACTAGCTTTGACCAGTGGGTCCTGATCAGAGGAACATGCAACAACTAGCATCTGAGAAACATAGGATAAGGCATGGGGCAATACTAAAAGTTCCTCCAACCAAGGATTAAAGTGCGAAGGGTTAACATTTATTGTGCAATGTCAGAACTCTAAACTTTAAGATGTGGCGATCAATGGAAAAAAAACTCTATCGATGTCTTAAAACTTAAGACACCGATAAGTAAAGAAAACTCGTTGCATGACTAATAGTTAAGATGCCAATAAAAAAATTTAACATATAATACGACACAATCTTAAATACTAGTAATTAAGCTTAACATTGATAGGAAATTAACTACATTGCCGCTTTCCCACTTGTTATACCAATTCTCAATTCTAGGCATGGGATGCCAAATAATGTTTACTCATCAAACATGGTTGCTGAAAACACTCCAATGCTTTAAAAAACCCATAATTAAAACATTATGTGAAATATGTTTAGGTGATGTGGTGTGTTTGTATTTATGAAATATGTTTTTTTTTTTTTTTTTTTTTTCTCTATTGGTTTGTGTTCCCATGATGAAAATAAATGAAATTTTATTATGCTACAATTATCTTTATGATTTACAAATAGTTTAGATTTGATTTTTAACTTATTTTGATTCCATTGTAGTTATGATCATTCAATACACAAACAACTCTTGTATGGTAAAAGATGTTCGTCCTTGCTTCAATTTATTTTAATTATGTCATTTTTTATTTTTATATTTTTTTATATGGTTAAGAAGTAATATTTTTAATTGGTTAGATTTTCTTTCCCTCATTTTTTATCACATAGCATTTACATGCCAATAAAAACATCATTACAATTTAGTTTAATTTGCATACACCATACTTATTCGTTAACTTCATTTTCACTCATGCTTCCATGGTCACAACTTAATAATTTTTCTTAATTAATGTGTTTAATTTTTCTTAGAATTTTCCTCTTAGAATTATGTCACATCTTGCATTTATCCTCATCAAACTTTATTTGAAAATATTCAAAGCCACACATTCCAAAATTTCAACTCTTATGAGCAACAAAAAAGTTCACTTACCAAAATCAATGTTTGCCAATGTTAGGAATATATCTAGCCTGAAAATATGACATTTGCATAATCTCTTTTCCTCTTTCATCGATAAGAGGAGGAGAGAAGAAATTCCTCATAAAGATATACCACTATAATATCAAGACCACCAAAAGCTAAAGTAAAAGCATGAATTATGCTTATTGGAGCACTAAGAGAGGATGTTAGCATATCAATTTTAGAATTTGTACTATTAAGTTATTAATTGGATTGATAAAGGCGATTTCTTATAACTAAGGCTTACAAGACCTAGCACCAAAAACATGGATGATGTTAATATTAGATTGTTTAAAAATGTTATCACATTAACATAAAGATTTGTACTCCAAAATCAATTTATAAATTCGAAAATATTTTTAGTAAATGTAATAACATACAAGCTATCTCTATTTTCACAAAAATGATCATACATGGAAAGTTATTCACAACACACATCCAAATAAGAAACAATATTAATATGGAATGAAATCTTGATATGCAATATAGCAATGTAATAATAAACTTTGCAACTATCATGAACATTAGATAAATAACAAATATAAGATGTACCATTAAAATTAATAATAATATTAATATTTAAGTGCTAAACATATTATAAAAACAACCCAAATTAACTTTTAAAGTAGCACACAAATTTATGCACATAATACCTTACAAACCACCTTTCCACAAAACATACACATAATTTAAAAAAAAATACAAAAAAAAATCCCCATATGAAAATATTTCAATGTAATAATATAATTTTTATATAAATCTCACAAACTTAACCATCACTAGTCAAATAAACCCTAAAATATGTAGCACTAAAACTAATAAACCCTAAAATATGAAACACGAAAATCAATTATGAAAATGAAAAATAAATAAATAACAACACAATTAAATCCGCATACACATCATTAAAAATATATTAACTATAATTTTTTTTTTTTCATTTAATTATTTTTTTCTTTTTTCTTTTTCTTTTCCTTGAGATTCTTTTGTTACTACTAAGATTTAAACATGACTAGATATAAAAATTCCCACTAGAATAAAAAAGATATGGACTACATACACCCCATCCTAGGTAACAAGCATGAACCTAAATGATTTGAAAAGATGGGTGTGAGAGAACATAAGAATATCAAAGCACTTTAAAACGTGATATGTTTCAAAGAAAGTGACAAGAGCCGTACCCACTTGCACTCCTATGCCCTTCGTATTCTATTGATATAAACTTGCAAATACCATTAAAACGTGATATGTTTCAAAGAAAGTGACAAGAGCCGTACCCACTTGCACTCCTATGCCCTTGCAAATACCATTGGAAAGTTTGAAATTTTATAATCATAAAAATAATTTATTTAATCATTATTAAATAAAATGTATTTAACTATTTTTAATTCTTAACATAATATTATGATTCAAGTCCCTATTGATTAAATGATGAGGAAGTTCCAATTTGCATAGGATTTGTGAAGATATTATTTATATATATATAATTAAGTATTTATGAAGTTCAAATTCACATAGGGCTTCAAGGTTGTTGGATGTAACAATCACTCTCAACAAGGTTAATCATCACGAGAGAGCAAGTAACTCAACTGTATAATCACGAGTGAGCTTTGAATCTTTATTAGTTCTTTCCTAGGGACTATTAATAATTAATTTGCATCGATTTGTTCCCTTTTAACAATTAATAACCTTATCGTATATCAATGTTTTCATTTTTTGGTAGTTTTCCATGGTTCAACTTAGGTTGCGACGTGTCTCCATGTTGTAGTTTGAGATCATAGTTCAACTTAGGTTGCAACGTGTCTCCATGCTGTAGTTTGAGATCATATTGGCGAGTTTTTTTGAAAATCTCCTCCTTTTTTCATGTTTTGATTTCTCTTTGTTTTTTCTCCTTGTTTCTCCATTGTTTTTACTTGGATCACTTATTACATTGACACCCCTTCACTTATTGCACTGACACCACTTCACCACCATCGCCTCTTCACTTCACCGCCACAACCTCTTCACCAGTTTTAACTTAGCTCTACTATATGCTTCAAAGCATGGCTTGTAATTATTATCGACATGTTCAACCTTCATGTCCGATCTGAGCTCTGCATCAATGTCGTTTGAGGCATATACGAGAGGGAACTTACAACCCTTGTAGTTGAGTAAGTTGGGAGGATCCATAGCCACAAAGCGGTATGAGATGATACATCCTTGTAAGTGTGGAGGGAAAGTCGCATTAGGTTTGCTCAAAGATGGTGGCGCGACCTACTCCGAGTTCTTGATTTATATGATGAAGGATTCTTCCCATTCCACATTCAAGGAGTCCTTAGGCTCTTGTTTCCCTTTAAGATGAGGGAGCTCTAGCTTGTAAACTAGATGGGTATGCACTCCCTTATTTGAATTAGTTGGATGATGTTGTAGGATTTGGTACATGCCTTTGGCTAGAGGCCTCACAACATGCATCAATCTCATTCCCCGGGTAGTTGTCTTGTTTTTCTTTGCACATTCATAATATTCATATAATTATCAAATTGATCTAGTTATAAGAGAATGCAAATATCGCAAAATTCACAAAAAACATTGAATGAAAGAATTGTATTATCAAATATATATTGTCTCTGTATGTTTAATTTCATTTATATACCTTTTGAGAGCACTTGCTTTATGCCTTCAATGCTTACTGTAATAATCTCGATGAAGCCCCAGTAAGGCCTAGGCCTCTTGGAGGGATCAAGGAGGATCTTGCGACCAACCATCATTATGAACCTTAATAATGGCTGCTCTTGAATGATTCTTCAAGAATGAATCAAAGAACACATGAATACCTAGTTATATTTTGCTAATAATAAAATCAAAAACTTCTCAAGCTTCCCATAAAATTTATACTTCTATTTAATTGAATTAGAGTAGAAGCTCTAAAGAGACATCAAATTATTCTTATCTTTTCCATGAAATCTATACATCCATTTCATTGCATTAGAGTATAAACTCAAATTGATTAAAACTAAGAGAAATAAATAACATTCATAGCATTCTAAGGGAATCGAGAAGCTATTTATTATAATACAATTACCAATTATGGCATATAGGTGATCCATTACTCGTATTATTCAATTCACCAACCCTTACATTAATTCTTTAACTATGTGTCATAAAGACAGAACAAGAACAAGCCCCAGATGTTTTTATTTATTGGCCCCGAACCACATTTTATCTGAAAATGAAAAATTCAGAAGACTTATAGGATTCAAACCATTAAATATTGAATCATAGCAGTGCACATTTGCATAACGTCAGGCACTGAATCCATTGCTTCCTTCTTGTTGAGTTCCATAAGAGTTTACAACAATCTATTTAAGCATAGAGTAACATGCAAGCCTTTTCTATTGTGCTTGTTGTTTGTATCGAATTCAAATATATTGACCTAAGATCCTATAGTGTTTGAAACACAAGGGAAGCGAGATGGGAGTAGGCCGAAGTCGTATTGGTTAGTTTGATATCAACGGTTTCACTCTAGACCTCTATATAGGTGTTGAAACACAATGACAACAAGGAGCTATAGACAACACTTATCGACATTTGATAGACCTTTATAGACCACACCTGCCAACTCTTTATAGACTACACCTGTCAATGTTTTAAATTAGAATAATAATAAGGAGAGCTACACTACTTATCTCTTGTTCCTTGCCACCTTATAATGATCATTGCAATCTAAGATTGAAGGAAGATTGGGAGTAGTAGCATCAATTGTTCTTCCTATAGGAAGATTCATGGATTTCCACGCTAAGATGGCTTAGCATAGCGTAAAGTGAAGTAGTAGCCACTATGCTCCCACTCCTTCTGGGCATAGTAACCTGACCAATCCATAAGTTATTCCTTAGATAGCTAAAATGAGAAGTTAAATTGTCTATTTCATAAAGGTAGTGGCGCTAAAGTGGTAGTTGCTATGCTCTTGCAAAAGGAGATAGTGGCACTATCTAGTGGTAGCTTTTGTGAGGTTGATCCTTCATTTTAGAAGGCAATAGAACTTATAGTATCCCATTTCGATCACTCATTTCATTAGGTAGGTAGAAGTATGCATGAAAGAAATATGATATATAAACAAACATCTATATTGTATATAGAATCCCCCCTCCCCTGCCTACCTAGGACAACTAGAATAAAATAAAATTATGGTATTATTGTCTCGTCTCACTTTGTGTAGACTTGCGCCTATTCACATTGACACTAGGTTTCTCCCCCTTTGGTTGAACGAGGGTATGACCATCTTCTCATCTAAACTGTAGGTTCCATTAGAGTATAACGTCCCATATGGGACTCAACATATAACATTTCATTTTTCATGTAGAAAATCAGGTTCCTACATGAAGATACCCTTTCCTATCTCTGGGGTCACTAGATTCTCATATTTTTGGGTTTCAGAGGTGTTGAGTGTGCAAGGTTATGGTTCCTAATCTTATAACGCCTTGCTCACCTTGACCCATCTTTCTAAGATCCTCACCATTCGATACGTGTTAGTACTCAGTTATATATATGTGCATCTGGTTGATGCTCTTTTGATGCTATTTTAATTGGGAGATAATACTCCTTTCTGTAAGGGTTTGTAGATTAGTTTTTAGTTACAAAATTTGTCACAAAATTTGTTGGTTTCTGGACTTTAAACAAATTGTTGGTCATGGAATTATACTTCAACTATTGTGTCATTACCATTTTTGAGGTTTCACTAGTTTCAGTCACTTTCTATCACCATTGAATACAATGCTCAAGTGGAGAGAATAAGCAGGCTAAAGAGTAGTAATGATTTGTGCCCCACTTGTCATTGACTAGTGTGACCTTATGTCGATTGTTCACTATGATGTATTAGGATTTTCACAAATGTCAAACTCACCTTGGTGCGTGTTACTATGCTATGAATGTTTAGATCATTATACCATTAAGACTTACCTACTTTCCCACTATTAAACTCAGCTGAGCGCATCCAAGAATATTTTAATGGACATAGATCAAATATTGGTGAAGAGATTGATCATCACCATCAATTTACACATTATTAGGAAATGCATGCATGCCATACATATAATAATGTTTATTCCTCACTGTAATATATGATTGTGAATTTTTCCAAGTGATTAGAAACCTAGGCAATACAACTGCGTGTCATTGAATTTTGAATTCAAACTTTTGCACCTAACGATTACATATGACTTTGAATCACCACTAGATTACATTGGAGATGGGTAAACTATCATTGTAACTAGTAACTGGCTGCAATAGTAAATATAACAGCTTACTTTCACATGTGGATGGAATAAAACTCACAATTCCAAATGGTTCAAATAAATGATTACTCCTTTTTCCAGCGAAAAAAACTACTATTGATATTCGATTGAATCAAATAGTACAAAGAAGTTCACGATTCAGAGCCCGAATCAATTACATAACTTTCAAGTTGGTCAAATATACATATAATTCTTTAAGACCCAATCTGATAAGCAAAGAAAGCCTCAAAAGGTTCAGACCTCGAAAATTGTACATATTACAACAAACATACAATTAGATGTGAATATCCAGCAGACTCAAAATCCCTTGAGACCTTAATAAAAAAAGTAAATAGAACCACTATCCAGCATGCAGCTATCACACCATTCCTCCCATGCAAGAATACCTTCCTGATCTGACAGAGCCTGCTTTGATAACTTATCTGCTATCAAATTATGCTCTCTATAAATATGCTCAAACATAATATTCTGCTGCTTTGATATTTCATTATGGGCCCGATATACCCAATGCCTCAGATTTGTCACATTCAACTTGAATTCACCAGCTTCCCACTTGATTGTAACCCTGGAGTCACCATAAACTTTAATGTTGACCAAACCAAAGATATTTGCCACTTTCAAAACACACCAGAGAGACATATGCTCCGCTTTCATATTACTGCCAACTCCACAATTGAGCCTGACGGTGAAATAATGAGAATCATTCAGATATAACACACCACCTACTGCACATAACCCATTTTGAGCAACACCATCAAAGAAAAGAATAGGCTGATCAACTTTAAGAGAGAAATTAGTAACTTTGGCAATTTTCTGTTTATGGTCATCAATCTCATAAGATGAAAACATCTTCTGTGCTGTCAGGCTGCATCTCATTATATTTGGGGGAACGTTCTGGAATATAGCACAATTTCTTGTGTACCAAATTGCCCAAGTAATTCATATGGCAATGTTAAAGAACTGTTTGCAATACCTGAACCAATTCAGAAGACAATAATTGAACTCACCCACATCCCATTGATGAGATATATTCATATTTTTGGATACAAATTCCTAGATTTTTTGTGTGAAACTGCAGGAGACAAATAAATGCTGCTTTGTTTCGGCTGCATTGAAGCAAAGAGTAAAGCAACTAGGGCCAATCCATACACGCTTGCTCAAATTTCCCCAAGTCTTCAGTTTTTCCTGCAAGACTAGCCATATAAAACATTTTAATTTTAACGGAATTGACCAATTCCATAATCCCTTATACCACCAATCTGGGGGGAAGATATATTTGTCTTGAATAATTCTCCTATAAGCAATCTTGACTGTCACAATACTAGTAGATGGATTCCCTCCCCAAACTAGTTGATCAGATTCATGGTTCAATTTTACACCAGCAGCATTAAGATTCTTGATATACATATCCCAAGCCAAAGCTAAGAAACTTGAGAGACCGAGATCTCTAGCAGACATCCATACTGAAGTCCCGTCATCACCAAGTCTGTTCAGCTGGATCTTATTTAATGTAGACATACCAATAACCTGTAGATACTGTGTGATGATAGGAGGAAGGAGGAAAGAGTCTTCCATCCCTAATATGGGATCCAAACCAACACATATTTTTACACTAGTACCAACTTGCCAATAGAGGTTTTTTTTTATCCAATTGAAGATTTTCATAAAGCCCCTCTAGATTGGAGAAAAGTTCCAATTGGATAATTTTGGATTTCTTATCCAAATATAAACATCCATATTTAGATATTTGCTTTGAATGAGACGATACCAGAGAGTATTACCAAAAATAACTTGCCACGTACTTTTTAGTCTGAGGGCTGAGTTGAAGACCTTAAGGTATTTGATTCCCCAACCACCAAACCTATAAGGTCTTGTAAGAGCCTCAGTTGCAACCATAGGAATCTTAGCACTGTCTGCTGATCCTGACCAGAGAAAATTAAAAAAGCATTTCTTGATGGCTTTGATAATGTAATAAAGCACTTCAAGTAATGAAAACCAGTAAACATGAATGCTCGAGAGAACAAATTTAACAAGAATAAGTTTGCCCCTAATAGATAAAAGTCTGTAAGACCAATGAGAAATGTGTGCTTCAATTTTCCTCAACAGCCAATACCAATCTTTGATGAGATAGTTATTGGGATTTAGATTGAAACCAAGATATTTAAAACCCTGTTCCAGGGGACAACATTTGTAAGGAAGCACAACAAAAATATCCCTGAGATGCTCATCATCCATAGATAAGTGATAAAAATTCGACTTTGCAGAGCTGACCTTCATGCCAGAAGCATTGCAAAAAGTCTGAATTAATTCACTATACATTCGCCACTCCTCCACATAATCCAAACCAGCCACTAGAACATCATCAGCAAATAAGATGTGAGTGATCACACATTCCTTTGTCATTATGATACCTTTAATCAGTCCTATATCCACTGCTTGTTTTACTAATCGACCGAAGCCATCCATGACTAAAATGAATAGAAGAGGTGAGAGAGGACATCCTTGTCTAATCCCCTGAGAGCAACTGAAGAAATTAGACGGAGTACCATTAACCAGTACAACAATATTCATGGTTGTGATACAAGCCATTATCCACTTAATGACCATAGGAGGCACTCACATTCTGATAAGAATTAAACGAAGGAAAGACCAATTTACTTTGTCATAGGATTTTTCTAAATCCATCTTGAGTAGAAGAGCCTTTTTCTTTTTAATCTTGATGCTATGCAGTAACCCCTGAGAGATTCCAATGGTGTCATGTATCTGTCTACCAGATAAAAAAACAAATTGTTCATCCGAGATATCTTCAGACAGTACATTCTTCAATCTATCAGTAAGAATCTCAGTGATAAGCTTATATAAAAGGTTGCATAAATCTATTGGGCGATAGTCCCCAAAATATTTGGGCTTGTTCTTTTTGGGGATTAATGAAACAAATGTGGAATTAAGGCCTCCAGGCATATAGCCATTAATTCTAGAGAAATTCACCAGATCTTTAAGATCATGACCCATAACATCAAAGAAGTGAATGTATAGCTCCACCGGCCAGCCATCAGGCCCGGGGGCCTTATCTTTGGCAAAGATTTTCAGAGTGGATTCAATCTCATCCAAAGTGACCTCCTTCTGCAAGCATTCGGCATCCTGCTCATTAATGAATCTGGGATATAGTCGTGCCACATTAATCTAGTCCTCCAAATTGAAATCACCTGTATCACTGTAGATGTTGCCAAAAAAAGATGCAGCTTCAGATTTTAATGACTCTACACTAGAAATTTGATGTCCCTGTTCATCAATAATTTCCCAAATGAACTTCATATTCCCTTTGGATGAAGCGAAAGAGTGAAAGAACTTCGAATTTTTATCTCCATGTGAGATCCAAATGGCTCGAATTTTGAGTCACCATTCCTTTTCTTCTTGCAACAAAATTTCTTCCTTTTTCTGTTCATACCTTTTCAAGGCTTTGAAAGATTCAAAATTCAAAGAATTGTGAAAATTAGCAACCGAAGAATCCTGAATTTGCTTTTCTAACTGAGATAATTCCAACATATCAACCTTTTTCCTATTCTTGATCCAAACAGTAACCGCTTCCTTTAAATCCTTCAATTTATAGAAAAAATTAAGAACCGGATTTGCATCATATTCTCCACAGCTCAGCCAAAAAGAACAAACCATACTGCAAAAATTATCATCACTAAGCCAGGAACTATTGAATTTGAAAGGAGGAGAAACATTGTGACCATATTCATCCAGTTGAAGAACAATAGGCCAATGGTCTGAGAATTTTGTATCAACCACCCAAGAACGATGCTTCTGAAAGAGGCCCAACAAATTAGCCTTGACAAGAAATCTATCCAACCTCTTGTGAACTCCATCAATACCATACCTACCATTGGTCCAAGTAGGCAACATTTTATGAGGCACCACATCAATAAAATATGCATCCGCAAAGAGCTTGTTAAAGAAATCAGCTAATTCATCTATCCGGGCAGAAGAACCCCATATTCCAGAAGCATTGCAGGTAAAATTTAAAACCCCTGCAATGATCAAGTCAGTAATTACAGCAGACCAGAATCATGAAGATTTTCCCAAAATTTCTGCCTCTCCCTATAGGGGGCATAGCAGTTCAGGATGGAGAGAGATTGGTGAAATCCACAAAATGATCCCTTAAGAAAAATGCCCCAAGGAGTAGCAAAGACCTTAAAAGCAAACAAGGCAGGGTTCCAAGCAACAAAAAGACCCCCTGACATACCACATGAATTGACAGCAACAACCTCCCAATTAAGCAGAATCTTACAAAGTTTAGAAATAGCACCCGAATCATCACACATGGTTTCCTGAATCAGAACAATTGTTGGCTAGTAGCTTTGAACAGATTGGATAAGGCCTGAGCCTAGGATACCTTACCCAATCCACGCACATTATGGGAAAGAACAAACATTAAGAAGCACCCATAGAGGGCGACATCGCTCTAAGCCCCGAAGTACAGACATTAACATCCCCACCCACATCATCCAGTCTCTTTGAAATAGGAGTATATGAGTCTAATTCCAAATGCACAGCATGATCCATATGCTTCTTTTTTTTCCTTCCCCTTCTGATGGTAACATTTTGAAAGTTGAGAGAATGCAAAGGTTTGGCCAAAGAATCACAACCCGAATTTTTAGAAAAGGTAGGTAAAGGAGGAAATTCCTCCCCTTTCTCAGAGAGGAGGTATCCACTTTCAGTTAAAAGTGAGCTATCGAAAAAATTAAAACCACCAACAATGTGTTCGGATGGGTTAATAGCCTCAGCTGCAATTCGAGAAACAACACCCACATCTGGTGAGGATTTAGAAGAGCAGGACACAGGGTTTGAAGGACCAGCGCCCATCTCAGTACCAAAAAAAGAATCAACACCATCTCGGCTAGGGATAGAAGAAATGGTAGGGATAGGATTAGAAGGGCCATTAGCTGAAAGAGATCTGTCAACAAGAATAGAAGCACCAAAAAGGGGTTCTGAAGGGTTAGGATCATCAGATGCAAAACGAGAAACAAAACCCACAACCGATGAACAGTCAGAAGGGAGATAATTAGGGTTTGAAGGACCAGCATCCAACTCAGTGCTAGGGTTTGATGAAGTGATAATGATAGGGTTCGATGGACCATCACCAACAGGTATCCGGGGAAAATGGGAAGAAGTAGGAGCTATATCAGAAACAACAGACTCCACCTCTATGAACAAAGAACGACCAACTGAAGGATTAGGAGGGTTGGACTCCTGATAATCGATCAAATTCCCCGTAACGAGATCATGCCGCATTCTAATATCACCATTTGAAATGCGATGTGACAATAATTTTTCAGAATTTTCTAAGAAAGCTAATTCATCAACAGTTAAAGAAGGGAAAGGGTCAGGAGTGCGATGTCCAGACTTACCCGAATCCGCAGGAGAAACCTTGTGAGAACCAAAATAGGGGGAGGAGCGACCAGATGACGAAGAGACCTCACCAAGTTTCTGTCTGAATGGGAAAACTTCTTGGACATGCCCAACTTTGTGGCAACAAAAACACCTGAAAGGGATTTTGAAGAAGTCAAGGGTTTGTCTCCAAACCCTACCGCCCCATGCAATTTCAACTTCGGCAGGCAATCCATTCCGCATATCGATTTCAACCATAACCTTAGCATACCGGCGGTCCATCCTGAACAAATTTTGCTTGTCATGTCTGAAAAATCTTCCCACAGCATTCGCCAGGCCAATAATGACATCTTCTGCTTAGAGCTCAATGGGCAAGGCCGGAATAATCATCCACAGGTGGCGAATGGCTTGAAATTCCTTAAGGGGGTTGAAACTATGATGCCATCGTTTCAGATAGAGCGAACCCTTCTTAATTTCCCAGAAGACAAAGAGGATCTTGTCTAGATGAGCAGACTCAGAAAAAGTGAACAAAATCCATCGATTCATAAGGATATTGATACGAGGAGCCATCCCTGTAATCGGAACCCAGAACTTATTGACCCATTCAATAATTTCTAATTTACTTCCAGCAGTAAACTCAAGTTGGCCCACAAGTGCCTTCTCTGCAAGCTTCCCAATCCTATCAAAATTAAAATCAGAATCAATGTCAAAGCGAACTACAGAGGCCCTAGCCTTCACCGTTTTCAAACGCCGATGACATTGAGCCTTCACCCCACAAAGGTTTCTATTTTTAGAAGCAACAACGATAGCACCTCCGGGCTGCGCACACAAGACAAGAGAGGAAGCAGGAATGGAAAAAGATTGCAAGAGTAAAGTCCCCTCCATGTGGGAAAGACAACCGGCTTGGTTGGGAGAACCGCCAGCTGTCCAAGGAAAACTGTCAAATCTCAGACTCAAAGACCGCCAACTGCCAAATAGAAAACCCAAAAATGTCTCGGGTCGGCAGAAAAAACTGCTAAAAATCCCCCACAAAAATCCAAGGCAAACGGAAAGAGCTAAAAATGGAGATCCGCTGATAGCAGGACAAAACAATCGCCATAACTAGAACCTAGTACCCCACAAGAAAAATAAAAAAATCAGGCTAAAAAGAAAGAGAGGTAGAATGCGACGTAGGCGAAGTCTTCCCACTTTTTTTATACTTGGCTACTACTAGGCTGATCCAGCGGATCAGCTTGACTCCAAGTCGTCGCAAAGCCACAAAATCCTCTGATCAACCATCAATTACCGAAAAATCCTGCAGAAAAGCACATAAACCCTAGAAAAACCTCCTCGGATGCCATCCAGAGCTCTTCCACCATGTATTCCTTATTCAAATAAATGATTACTCCTTGTAAAAAGATTGACCCACTCTTAAGTATAATTGCAATGGTTAACAAGTAAATTACATTTCCTTTTGCACTCCTTTTGAGAAGACTAATCTACAATTTGTTTCGCAAGTTTCTATATGCATAATTTATATAATTTTGACAAGTAATTTGACTAATGCAATGCCGCCCAAAGTCTTATTTCCAAAGTACACTCTTTCTAATTGTTGGCTAATCACCCTTTTATTTTAAGTCCCGAAACCACTGGATTTCGTATATTAAAGGAAGGGATACACTTAGTTCGTACCAACCAATGAGCGAGGACCATTAGAATGGTTAAAGCCAAACTGCTTGAAGTCTAAGCACAATTAACCAAGTACTCTTTCCACCATTGTGTAAAGATGAGATGGATTCAAAGGCATAATTGGAGATTGATTCGATATATAAAATCATATCAATGGAATAATTTGGTCTATTTAATTCCAAAAATAGTCATAATCTCCCATCCAATTTTAATTCCAATGCTAAATCGTTGACCTACACAGAAGGGATTTTATTCAATGGAACAAAAAGGAGAAGGCACAAGTTAATTAATTGAACATGACACATTGATTCAAATTTCATGGGGGAAGAAGAGGAGAGAAAAGGGGAAAAGACAAAAGAAAAAAACAACTTTATTGATAATTGCAAATCCTTTTTGCTAGAAGAGACCTTCATATATCTTGAACTTTTATTGATTAATTCTAATCTTTCGTATGAAATGGGAAGGGCATGCTTGGTGTTGATGAAAGAAGGTGACACATATTTTCTTGGGGAATAAACAAAGAATAGATCCATAAGGGGCTGCATAAGTCAATTTGTTTATATCAATAAGCTCTGAGCATTCCCACTCTTTGCCTCATTTGTTGAGTGTTGTCCAAGGTGAATATTCTTCTGAATGTCTATTAAACTTTGGAGCATGGCTACATTCAGCTGGTTATGCTCTTCTTGACCTCTGAGCAACCTCTTATTATCTTCTCTACAACTTTGTAATTCCACTCTCAGACTTCTCATGGTTTCCACAATATGTGGGGGAGTTACTTGATTTATTCGGCCATTAGACTTTGTATCTGGATTCTCAACATGTATATTTGCCACCATGGCATCTGTTTTAGCTACATAAGGATCATGTACATCATCGCTGGTACAAAATGAGTAATTTGTGACTAGGCGACTAAGAAAGTTAGTCACAATAGTTTTTTTAAGCTAAATACTACCAAATTTGAGCAATTTTAAGTGATCTAGCTAAAAATGACTAACCTAAACTACTAATTTAGTCGAGGGATAAACAAATACGACTAGACAATAACTTTGTGACTATGCTTTAGTAGTATTTATATCGATGACATACTTAGTATTAATAGTATATTGTGTTTTCTTAATAAATACAATAAATTTATTTACGACATATTAATATTCACATTTGTGCAAATATAGCATAGTCCTCAAAGGGTGGAAACATGCCTTGATCTAGAGATGACATACATGTTTCTAGTCTTGCAAATCATGTCTCTCCATGATGAATGTCCACCTTGCAGAGAAAGCTAATCAATTATATGGAGGATATTCTTCCTTATGTTTCCCACAATTTTTTTTAATAATTCCAATAGATTTTTTTATGGATGATTGAAATTGTCAGTTTTAATCACTGAAATTGCATTAGAGAGGTGGTCCAATAAAATTTTACAATTTCATAAATTTTAATACTTAGATGGATTCAGAGACCCCATTTAGTGGATTCAGAGACCCCCATTTAGTAATTCACTAAATGGGGTCTCTGAATCCATTTGCAGTGTTAAAATTTACGAAATTGTAAAATTTCATTGTCAAAATTACAATTTTCCATTGCCAAATTCTGTTAAATAACTTACCGGAAAGGAAAGAATGCTCCATGATTAGCCTGATCCATTGGTCTTGACTAGTTGTAAAACAAACCAAGTAATTCCTTGCATCAATATATAACCATAATACTTAAATGATTGAAAATAAATATAAAATATATAAATTTAATTTGGTGCTTACAAATGGAATTTTGGTGGTCATTGAGGTTTCTCCGCCCATAATTAGGTTCCATTAATTTTTTTTCACAAATGGAGTTTTGGTGGCGAGTGAGGGTTTTCAACCCAATTGTGGGGTTTCGTTGAATTTTTTTCCCAATTGGGTGCTAGGAGAGAGGAGTTTGGCATTGATTCACACCTTCAATAGGATCATGACCGGGGTCTCGTTTAGTTAATTATGGGGCGTCGTGGGATGGATCAAGGAACTAGGGGCATTGAAAACAACTCATGCTTATCCCAGACGACCTCTAAAATCTACAAATGGTTGAGTGCCTTGCACTCGCCATTTCATTATTAGATACAATGATGTGCATGCCTGTTGATTTCTTATGAGAGCTTTTAGTTTTATTATGGGCTTTATTAAAGAATTAATTTTTTTATTCATGCAATTCCATTTCGTTCATTGAGAAAGGGGTCATGCTTTTTGAATGGCCAATCAATGGAGGCTCTTTACCTTGGCATGTGAAAGAAACACCCTAGCATTGTTGTCAAACACCATTTTGATAACTAGGTGTCTTAGTTATTACCCATTATCGGTGCATCATATAATCATCCCAGACGATCTTGCTATGCCATGGCTATTCTCTAATAGCCATTAAACTACTCCAATCATGGTTAAAACCTACTCAAGTTACCGAATTTTGTGGCAAATAATCTTAAATGGCTATGGATTTGTTATTGTGACCAATAGTTAATCGTGCCTTTTGTTTTGGTTAATACAATTGCCAATTTTATAGGGTTTGTTGATGGCATATTTCATTCTCATCTTTGGCATTTTGTTGTCATATATTTGGATGAATTCGTAATCTTAAGCAAGACTTGAGGAAATTAATTACATGTGTAACTTGTTCTTGATATTCTTTGTCAACATCAATTCAATGCAAAACTCAAGGAATCTCTTTATATTGGTCACAAAATTCTTTCACTTATCTTGGTTTCCTTATAGATTCTCAAGCAATCCATGGGAATCTTGAGAATGTTTTGAAGGATTTTCCCAAACCAACAATTCATGTCTTTCATTGTGCCACAATTTCTCATGTCCTAAATTAGCTCACCAAAATAAATATCGTCTTCACAGGTGGACTTTAGATAAACCATTCCCACACTTGAAAGAATCTTTATGCACAAAACCTATGCCTACACTTCTTTTTGTACACCAATATATTGAGGTTGAGACTGATGCTTCTAACTTCACAGTGGAATTTGTTCTAGAAGATGGAGGATAGGTTGTAGCATAATACTTATACATATTTTATCAAGTTGAATTAATTTCTAAGGCTTACGAAAAATAATTTTATGCACTCTTTCAAGCACTAAAAACCTTCTTGGCCAAGGAACACCATCCACAGTGCACACCAATTACCTCCATCATCAGTCTTTGAATTTATAGTCCAAGATCTAGGAACATTGCCACACGAGTCAATGATGACTGGAAAGTTAAATCATCCACCACTGATGCAAGCTCTAGTTTGTCCATAAATGGGAATTGTATCTCTAGTGTCCAAAGTTCCATGTGCAACTCTAATATAAAAAGAAACAGTGAGGAAGTTGAATTCAACAACCACTCCCCTATTATAATTACTATCATCCCTGTTCATATAACACTCACTACAATATTGGTTTATAGGGTTAGAAGTTATGAGAATTGGAAATATATAGTATAGTCTATTGGGATGTAGTCTAGTGATTGAGACAGGGTGTCACCATACTAATTATCTAGGTTCAAACCCAAATGGGAAAAGAGCGTTGGGTTATAAGCTGGTCTTGTTTGACGGGTTTTGTATGAAGCATTATTTCAAATAAAAAAGAGAAGAATGGGAAATATCTTTATCCTACTTGTATCGACTGTATTGTTGAGTCCCACCGAGCTTTCTTTGGTTACGAGTGAACATATTCTTCTCTCTGTGCTCCCAATCCTTGTTTCAGATCGATTCTTTCATCTTTGCATGAACTGACACATCACACAAATTAATCAAGTATGATTCTTGGGTTATCAGCACCCAAATGGGGTGTTATATAAAATGAATCAACATTATCTATTAGGGAAACAATTGTTTAAATAGGATCATATTTCCACTTATAAAGACATGGGTAATTACATCTGCAAATTCTCATTTTGCAACAACTCTAAGTTCAATTGGAATCTTGGTCTGTATCATACCCTACCTGTGCTATTATGTCCTTTGGAATCCATCTCTGTTGAATTCAATAATGGTTTGTAGCTGTCCCAAAGCAAAGATGATTCTATCTTTTTATAGTGTTTGTGGAATCTGCATAGTGACCGTTTCGACTTCCTGTTGCTAGTTTCTAAATATTATAATCTATAATCTCCTATCAACCTGCCGAGTATGGTCTCTCTTAAATTTGAATGGTATAATATAAAAATAATCCATACAAGGGACCAACATGGATCATAATAAGATGTGATAGGTACACCAAATAGGCATACACTGATATTATTAAAGATTATCATTCTAGTTTGGACAACCTATAAACTAGGGAATGGAAAATAGAAGAGCAATTTCTTAAACCATCACTTAGGGCATCTTTTGTTAACTATAGCTATAAGAGTTCAAATTATAAGTTTTTCCGTTTTACTTTTTTTTTATAACATTATTTGCTTACATAGAATTGGAAGACATTTTATGTATCATTAGATGTGCATCATATGTAAACAAGGTTGCTTTCCACCCACAATCATTTAGTGCTCCTTGGTAAGAATTGGTATCATATTTATCAATTTATGGGCATCAAAGCTTCTATACCTTTAGTTTCATTTTAGATCCATCTACACTTTTTTTATGAAAAAGTGGTAATGCCTTGTTTGAATTTGATGTATGCATCAAGTGATGAAGATTCTACTGATATTCAACTTTCATAATTGTATTATCATTTTTGTGTATATTTTGAGAGGCATATTTCTTTTGTAGGTGCCCCTATTTTTGGTTATGTTGTTGACAAATTTCCACAAGTTGTGGGCTATGTTAGTTTAGGATATCCTTTTGGTGTGGCTGCATCAATACTCTCTTGTGGCCATATTTCATCATGTTCTTTGTTCACCTTTTGTAAATTGCAGCCTACTAGCAACAAATCTTTTTACAACCTTTTTGGGTTCCATTTTTTACCAAAATGAAGAAATTATGGTTTTGTTAATGAAAAATTGTTTTATTCAGTTTCCGAGGATGGTGGATTCTCCAGATAAGGAGTAGGCTGATGAGAAGCATAGTTCATACCTCAACTCAATTGAGTCATCATTTGTCAATAAAATGTATGACAATGAGTTTTGTGCCCTTGGTTTGTGTGGCCAGGCTATTAAAGAGCCAAAAAATCTTGATCTAGATAGTGTTGAATCAAGGCTTAATTATCCTTCCTTTCAATGAGGTAATTCCCTATTCCATGATAAATCTCTTTGATTTGGTTTTTTATTATTATGCACACTTTAGATGACTAATAAATTTATTTAATGAGATGTTCTGTTTGGACCTATTTGAATGATTTTTGAAGTGAATCTTGTGATACTCATATGTATGTTTGGACCTATTTGAATTATTTTTGAAGTGAAGCTTGTGATACTCATATGTAAATTGATACTTATTTCTCCAATTCAAATTTTGGCAAAATGGATGTTGGTAGAAGCCACCCCATTTTGATAAGTTTCGACAATCAACTGTTCGAACAGTTCTAGGAAGCCCCTAGATACAACACTTTAGAAAACTACTCTTTTCCAATAAACGAGCAGTGTCATTGAGTTCTATCAATGAATCTTTGTGTAGTGGTGCCAGAAGCATGGAAATAACCATTTTTTATTTTTTTTGAAATCCCACAAGAAACAAGCTTTTTACCGAATTACCCATATAAAATGAACTCAGGTGAGTCCTATGCATATGTAGGTAGTCTTCTGCATTTCTATAATGAACATTATCTACAATTTTAGTCCTCATGCTTTGTGAAGTAGCAAAGCCTTATGTAGAATTCTAGTGGTGAAGTATAAAGGCTGAACATATATTTTTTCTTTTATTATTCGTAAATCATACTTCATTATTAGGCAATGTGGCTTTGGAGGCCCATGCCAAGCACTTAACATATTGGGTGTAGCAATGACTTGTTGGAACTTGCAAACCATTGGCAAATATCTCCAGTGAAATGGAGATATTTCATTCTGTGCACAATGTGCCCTTATTTTCATGATGGATACACCTCAGCAAACTTGGGATAACCTTATTAGAGGCCCTAGGCTTGAGGGTATGCTCATTTTCCATTAGTTATTGTTTTGTTTTATTATTTTTGTCCTCAAGAAGATGTTTTTTTTGTTTGCTCGAATCTCCTTGACTTGCAAGAGTGGCTTGTGGTCTAAGAAACCATGACCCAAGGGCATCTAAGCCGTCATAATCACCTAGGGAACGCACCTGGCCTAGAGCACACCAACCTCAACTTGATTGGGTTTTTGGGTGTCGCCCCCCAACTAAACCACCCCTAAGGGGAATTGAACTTGGGTCTCCTTATTAACGAGACCCACATGTTAACCGAGTGATATAGTGGGAATCGACATCCTCAAGAAGATATTAATTGATCACATCTTTGGAAATAATGTCTCATAGTGTTTCTTCAAAGATTTTGAAACTACTTGATGTTATTGATGGTTCTGATTCAATCCTAATTGAAACATTCCCTTCAAAATGTTTAAGCATGTTTACAATGTGCAATTAGTCAGGATCTAACTTAGAGCGAGCTTAACTCCTAGTATGTTTTGTTCATTTATTCTAGTTTCTTTAATAAGATTTGTTCAGTGTGGTTTCAGAGTGATTGGAAATTGGAAAAGCACGATACTTGAGCAGAGGATAAAAAAATATTTTCTTATTCTCAGAGGAGATATCTCCTCTGTTAGCTTTTCTTGAATGTTAGTGTTTAGATTTCTAAGGACTGTATCTGTTACACCTAAAATCTTCCCATCACAAGATTTTGTGTATACACCCCTGGAGTTACCTTGACTGAGTGATTGACCTGGAAGGATTTGTACCCATTTGTACTATGTTTTGAGAGGTCATTGTAGGTTTCACTCATGCAACATACGACGTCGCAACTTGCTCTATTGTAGGGTGCGACGATGTCAGTTAATAGGAAAAAATAGCCCTTCGATCCCCTTCTCGAAGCTTGCTGACTTGGGATCCTATCCATGACCTCTTGGGAGAGCTGGCACTCGATTCCTAACACCTTGGAAGGATCCCTTAAGTCTCTCCTATCATATCTCAACCTATCCTGTCCTTACCCTATCCACTTAGTCCTATTTAATTGAATCTCACTCCCATCCCAAGGGGAGGAAGTCTATGGTATTCTTATGCTGGTGAAATCAAGCCCAATAGATCTAACACTCTAGCTTGGGGAACATTCACTTCTCTCTAGGAGCTTTGGCATGGCTTGTCGGAAGGAGCTTGCAACGTTAAGGCTATGGTTGTAATCCTCTTTTCTATTGTACCCCTCACTTTTTCAATACAGTTAATATAATTGCTTTCCATAAATGTTGTCTCCTTGATGATGTTTAGAGTTTTCCTCCTTAATTGTTAACTTAGATCTATCATATGAGATATATGCTTTCACTTCTCATGGTTTGTTACATGTTCAACAGGGTTTAGCTACCTGCGATCTAGCAGCGCTGGAGCATTGGATCAACGAAGGAGAAATGGATCTACAAATCTAAGGGAAACGATATACTCTTTCATTTGTATTTCTATACGATCTAGGAAAGTATTTTATGTTCTGTCTTGTTTGTTCTAGACTTACGTTAAGCTAGGGAGATCAGGTCTTGAGTCCGCTCTCGGTAGATTGTCCGTCAAACAAATCTGGCGACCATATTGGGGAATTCACATCTTGTTTTAATAATTGTCAATCTGAGAGTCATTTTCAGTTGATTGTTTGACACAAGCCTTTTATTTGTCATTTTCTTCTTGAGTTGATTTCACTATCAGATCTTCATCTTGAAGACTCTGATCTGCTTCCTCTGAGTTTGTACTACTCATTTTCAAACCATTTCATAGTTCATTGCTTGAATATTTGATTCATTTTTGAACTTAGACCTCGCCTGTCACACCTGGTTAGTGAAAACAGAGTGACACTATGTCTTTTATGGTCTCTGTTCTTTTTCTATTAGCCACTCGTCGCAGTCCTTTCATTGGTATACTGCGACACTGTCGCATTCCCCGCATTGGTTAACTGCGATGTCGTAATGTGTATAAGCACAAAGTGCACCGATTTTTCGAATTTGGCATGTAGGCATCCCCTCTCCATTTGTTAAATCTGAGTTTTGGTTTGCTATATGAACTCCCTCTGTGCTGCAAGATCCAGCTAGAGATCCCACCTTTGATTTGTGTGTTGAGTGTTTGGTTTTGTTTGGATTGATTTTGGGTTCCGTCTTGGACAAGTCTGAGAATCGGTAGTGGTGGATACTCTTGTCTCCTCCATATTCATCTGCTCACCCTTGCATTCCCTCCTCTCCTTAACTGATCTGGTTACTGCATTAGATCAGCTCCCAAACCTCATTTGCATTATTTTTGAGCTTGGCTTGCTTGGTTTGCTTGCTACTGTCTGATTTTGAGTCTTGTGTGTCTTTCAGCCTAATTAAGTGCTTGTCTTTTCTTGAGTTTTCGGAGTGTACTGAGTGCTGCAAGTAGTGTTTTCTTTTCAGTCATTTACATATGAAAGCATAGTTGCTATCAATTTAATCTTTTGATACATCCATTGAAAAGTTAAAAGTGCTTATTTCCCATCATTTCTCAAGCATTGTTGTAGAAAATTGTTCGTGCATTGGAATGTTTTGCTTATGCATCTTCTGGAAAAATTGAATGAATGTGTGATCGCTCGTGTTTTTCTTGAATTATGAGTTTCTCATTTTCTCGAAAAATCCAAAGTATACTTCAGTTTTAGCAAAATTAGTTCCATGCCAAGGAAAGGTAGACGCATTTTTTTATTTTCATTGCTTTTAGGCCATTGAAAGTGAAATTGAAAAGCTTGCATACTCCATCTTAGAATTCTCTCTTTTCATTACCTAGCATCATTTTCATTTTGAAAAGGAAAGAAAAGGAAAAGATGTTGTGATTTGGATTAGTAGTGTTGTGGTTTTTATGTTTTCGCACAAAAATGAAAAGAATGCTTTTATAGTCAAACTTGTTTGAATTGGGAATTATTGCATTTGATTTGGTAAAATTGTTGGAAAGAAAAAGATTTCTCCCTCCCATAGGTAGCATTCATCAAAAGAAAAGAATATTTCATGCATGTAGTTAGGGCCTACATTATGTTTTCGATTATGTACTTACCTCATGCATTCACCTAACTATCCAGATAAAATTAACGATAGAACTAGGTAAAAGTTTTAGCAACTTGTGTGTAAGTTAGAGACGTTTTCCAGCGTCATTAAGCGTGGCAGCTATTGTTATTTTCCAGCACTGTATCTCGGGGGTATTGTAGTCTTCCACGTACTTATTGGTATATCGAGCTCCTTCATGTACCCACCAAGTACCATAATACGTACTTGGTGTATATCGAAGGGTGTATCACGTACTCGATAGTATATCGGAAGGTCTCTTGCCGAACGGTTGTGCATTAGACAACACCACTACGGATTTGAGCTCCCACGTACCTTGTGTATATCGGGAGACACCACTAGGATTCGTGAAACCAACTGAGTTAACCATTTGGCCATCTTGGAAAAGAAATACACCGAGAACAACACTCGGGGAGATTACCACGCATGTATTGTCCAGGTAATTGGGTATGCAGGAAAGGGTACGGTCCCAATCCTCCTTGTCACATCATATTGTTGGACCCTATAGTATATAGCGGTTTGCGATGCCTTGATAATCTTGTGAGGTTCCAGACTTTGAATCCACTCTTATCACATAAGTTTGCTTGTGGCCTTAGTTTGTGTAGGGTTTTGTCTGGTCTGTTTTTCTTTTAGCTTGACTTAGGAGAAACTCTTTGTTTGAGTCACTCTGGCTGACTTTCCTTGTAGAAGGTCCCGTAGAATCCAAAACTTACCACTCGAATATCCCCTTGACCAGGAGGTAATTTTGAGGGCAAGGATGGATCCTCAAGCCAGGATCAGGTCACATGAAGTGGAAAAACCCACTCTGAATATTGGAGGACATTTGTTTCCACATACTCTTCTAGATTCACCTGCCTCTCATCCCTCGCAGGGTGAAGAAGCATAAGTTCCCACTTCACAAGACTTCCCTCCCGTTATGTCGGGAGAGATTGGATCATTGGAATGGATAAATCAACCCCAGGACAACCCCACAACAGTTGTTGGTCCCTCAGCAGCTTATTGGACATCTTCTACCGGTCACCCAGTGGCTCATTTTGCCGTTGCACCCCCACCCAGTCAGGCTAGTCCTGACGACCACTTGATAGCCTATTGTGAGCAATTGGCTCATTTACATGCCATGGGTGAGGAGTTTCGAAGTCATAACTTTCAAATAAGGTTTGACGACTGACCAATCCAAGGTCACTCTTTATCTTTCGGGTCACTGGAATCATCCACACAACACGCGACCACTACTAAAACTAGTCAACCATCCATCCCTGCACATGTATCTCTTAGAAAGGATACCAATTCGGTACTTCCTACTACCCAACCTTTTGAATAGCAACAGTCCAACACACCTGTCACTACCACAGTTACTTTACCAGTTCCTCCCCCACCTCAAAATTCGAGGGGAGGATACTCCATTCCCCTGGATTATCTCATTGGTAAAGTTACTACTATAGTAGCTAATCAACAACCTGTGTTGGTTCAAACTTTGCATAGTGGTCATCCTATTGTGACTGGGGGGAAACCCCCATTTCTTAACCAGAACGTAGGTGGTGGAATCCCCAACGGACCTCCCGTTGGACCTTCCCAACTCGCTAGACCATACACCATGGGATTATCTCATGTTGGGGGGCCATCCAATGTAACTCAATCCTCACGAAGTCAAGCGTATCCAGGTTCCGTTAACCTTGCGCCGAGTCAATCTAATCCAGGAAACGCACCATACGGGATACCCTATCTCGGAAATACTTACACTCTATGGGGACAATAGTCTGTTTTACAACATGGACCCTAACCAACTATTCCTCAATCAACACCACCCCCGATCGGTCCACCCCCACCCCCTTTCAGAGGTGGTGGGCCCCCACCCAACTTTGGAGGAGGCGGACCTCTTCCTTCTGGCGGAGGTCCAACTCATTTTACCAACAACGACCCCCACCCTTCCGGCGGTGGCGGAAATGGTCCACCCCCCCCCCAGGTGGAGGCGGTGGAGGACCACCTTATTATGGTGGGGGAGGAAATTTCCCTTCGGGCGGTAGAGGTGGTCTACCACCCCCTCCAGGCGGTGGAAGATCTAATTATTATGGTGGTGGTGGTGGTGGTGGAGACCCTCATCCTTCCGGCGACGGAGGTGCTGGGGTCCCCATCCTTCTAGCGGTGTAGGTGGTCCACCACCCTCTCTATGCGGAGGTGGTGGTGGGCCACCTTATTATGGTTATGGACCCCCACCTCCCCCGACAGTGGTGGCGGTCCTCCACCTCCTCCCGGTGGTGGAGGTGGAACCCCACCTTATTGGAATGGACCACCTTATGGTGTTGGACCCCCTTACAGTCCGGATGACACACCCCCCTACGGTCAGTTTCCTCCGTGGTCACCCTTTAATTAGTCGATACAAGGTCCTACCAGTCCTTACATGCCTTACTAGTACTACCAGTACCCGCATCCTAATCAACAGCTTCCCTTTTTGGCTACTTTGGACTTACCTGATCTATCTCGACTGACGAATGACCCCATCTACCACGGAACTAATTGGACCCCGATTCCAGTGAAACTTCCGTAGGATATCCCTAAGTTTAACAGCAAGGCGGACAAGGATCCTAAGCACCATGTGATGACATACAATTTATGGTGTTCATCCAACTCTCTGATGGACGACTCGATCCATTTGAGATTATTCCAATGGACTCTCACTGGTTCGGCTGCCAAGTGGTATATCGAATTACAACCTAATTCTTTTCATGATTTCGATTCTCTTTCTATGAACTTTTTGACCCACTTCCAACTGCCTATATGGTACGAAACTGGTACGGACCTTCTCACCTCTCTCCGCCAGAATACCGCTACTCATATCTCTACTCATATACATGAGTGGCGGAGGAGAAGACGCTTGATTACGGCTCCCATTCGAGACCAACTCCTAGCAGATTGGTTTACGAAGTCTCTCATTCCTCACATAGCTTGAGATGTCACCATGGGCGGTGCTGTCACTAAAGAACAAGCTATCGCTTGTGCCCATTACCTAGACTTGGTCTATGCTCAATCAGGCATGCTGTTTGAGATTCTTCCCGATGCACCCCATGAAACTTACGACCCAATGAAACCTCCTAAGGGACCCCAAACTGATGGCATCATTGGGTCCCTTAACACCCAGCTTGCTTCTAACACTGTTGGATCGTCGAACCTTTAGGGTTCCTCCCCATTACCAACTCAGGCTAGTTGCAACACCATCAAATCGACCACTCCTACTGTAACTAAAGAGGTGAATTCTGTCCAATTAGCTTCATCTCAGAAATCCGGCTGCAAGAAGAAGAATAAAGGGAAACCCAAGAAGTCTTTCACCTAGCAGGAACAAAAGAGCACTCCTGATGATACCAAATAGAAACGGAAGCTAAAATATCCTTGTTTATTGTGCAGAGATGATCACTTCTCCAAAGAATGTCCCCATAGAGACGAAGTTCAAAATTTTCTTAGGGGTAAACCAACTCCCACTCTTTGCCTCATTTGTTGAGTGTTGTCCAAGGTGAATATTCTTCTGAATGTCTATTAAACTTTGGAGCATGGCTACATTCAGCTGGTTATGCTCTTCTTGACCTCTGAGCAACCTCTTATTATCTTCTCTACAACTTTGTAATTCCACTCTCAGACTTCTCATGGTTTCCACAATATGTGGGGGAGTTACTTGATTTATTCGGCCATTAGACTTTGTATCTGGATTCTCAACATGTATATTTGCCACCATGGCATCTGTTTTAGCTACATAAGGATCATGTACATCATCGCTGGTACAAAATGAGTAATTTGTGACTAGGCGACTAAGAAAGTTAGTCACAATAGTTTTTTTAAGCTAAATACTACCAAATTTGAGCAATTTTAAGTGATCTAGCTAAAAATGACTAACCTAAACTACTAATTTAGTCGAGGGATAAACAAATACGACTAGACAATAACTTTGTGACTATGCTTTAGTAGTATTTATATCGATGACATACTTAGTATTAATAGTATATTGTGTTTTCTTAATAAATACAATAAATTTATTTACGACATATTAATATTCACATTTGTGCAAATATAGCATAGTCCTCAAAGGGTGGAAACATGCCCTGATCTAGAGATGACATACATGTTTCTAGTCTTGCAAATCATGTCTCTCCATGATGAATGTCCACCTTGCAGAGAAAGCTAATCAATTATATGGAGGATATTCTTCCTTATGTTTCCCACAATTTTTTTTAATAATTCCAATAGATTTTTTTATGGATGATTGAAATTGTCAGTTTTAATCACTGAAATTGCATTAGAGAGGTGGTCCAATAAAATTTTACAATTTCATAAATTTTAATACTTAGATGGATTCAGAGACCCCATTTAGTGGATTCAGAGACCCCCATTTAGTAATTCACTAAATGGGGTCTCTGAATCCATTTGCAGTGTTAAAATTTACGAAATTGTAAAATTTCATTGTCAAAATTACAATTTTCCATTGCCAAATTCTGTTAAATAACTTACCGGAAAGGAAAGAATGCTCCATGATTAGCCTGATCCATTGGTCTTGACTAGTTGTAAAACAAACCAAGTAATTCCTTGCATCAATATATAACCATAATACTTAAATGATTGAAAATAAATATAAAATATATAAATTTAATTTGGTGCTTACAAATGGAATTTTGGTGGTCATTGAGGTTTCTCCGCCCATAATTAGGTTCCATTAATTTTTTTTCACAAATGGAGTTTTGGTGGCGAGTGAGGGTTTTCAACCCAATTGTGGGGTTTCGTTGAATTTTTTTCCCAATTGGGTGCTAGGAGAGAGGAGTTTGGCATTGATTCACACCTTCAATAGGATCATGACCGGGGTCTCGTTTAGTTAATTATGGGGCGTCGTGGGATGGATCAAGGAACTAGGGGCATTGAAAACAACTCATGCTTATCCCAGACGACCTCTAAAATCTACAAATGGTTGAGTGCCTTGCACTCGCCATTTCATTATTAGATACAATGATGTGCATGCCTGTTGATTTCTTATGAGAGCTTTTAGTTTTATTATGGGCTTTATTAAAGAATTAATTTTTTTATTCATGCAATTCCATTTCGTTCATTGAGAAAGGGGTCATGCTTTTTGAATGGCCAATCAATGGAGGCTCTTTACCTTGGCATGTGAAAGAAACACCCTAGCATTGTTGTCAAACACCATTTTGATAACTAGGTGTCTTAGTTATTACCCATTATCGGTGCATCATATAATCATCCCAGACGATCTTGCTATGCCATGGCTATTCTCTAATAGCCATTAAACTACTCCAATCATGGTTAAAACCTACTCAAGTTACCGAATTTTGTGGCAAATAATCTTAAATGGCTATGGATTTGTTATTGTGACCAATAGTTAATCGTGCCTTTTGTTTTGGTTAATACAATTGCCAATTTTATAGGGTTTGTTGATGGCATATTTCATTCTCATCTTTGGCATTTTGTTGTCATATATTTGGATGAATTCGTAATCTTAAGCAAGACTTGAGGAAATTAATTACATGTGTAACTTGTTCTTGATATTCTTTGTCAACATCAATTCAATGCAAAACTCAAGGAATCTCTTTATATTGGTCACAAAATTCTTTCACTTATCTTGGTTTCCTTATAGATTCTCAAGCAATCCATGGGAATCTTGAGAATGTTTTGAAGGATTTTCCCAAACCAACAATTCATGTCTTTCATTGTGCCACAATTTCTCATGTCCTAAATTAGCTCACCAAAATAAATATCGTCTTCACAGGTGGACTTTAGATAAACCATTCCCACACTTGAAAGAATCTTTATGCACAAAACCTATGCCTACACTTCTTTTTGTACACCAATATATTGAGGTTGAGACTGATGCTTCTAACTTCACAGTGGAATTTGTTCTAGAAGATGGAGGATAGGTTGTAGCATAATACTTATACATATTTTATCAAGTTGAATTAATTTCTAAGGCTTACGAAAAATAATTTTATGCACTCTTTCAAGCACTAAAAACCTTCTTGGCCAAGGAACACCATCCACAGTGCACACCAATTACCTCCATCATCAGTCTTTGAATTTATAGTCCAAGATCTAGGAACATTGCCACACGAGTCAATGATGACTGGAAAGTTAAATCATCCACCACTGATGCAAGCTCTAGTTTGTCCATAAATGGGAATTGTATCTCTAGTGTCCAAAGTTCCATGTGCAACTCTAATATAAAAAGAAACAGTGAGGAAGTTGAATTCAACAACCACTCCCCTATTATAATTACTATCATCCCTGTTCATATAACACTCACTACAATATTGGTTTATAGGGTTAGAAGTTATGAGAATTGGAAATATATAGTATAGTCTATTGGGATGTAGTCTAGTGATTGAGACAGGGTGTCACCATACTAATTATCTAGGTTCAAACCCAAATGGGAAAAGAGCGTTGGGTTATAAGCTGGTCTTGTTTGACGGGTTTTGTATGAAGCATTATTTCAAATAAAAAAGAGAAGAATGGGAAATATCTTTATCCTACTTGTATCGACTGTATTGTTGAGTCCCACCGAGCTTTCTTTGGTTACGAGTGAACATATTCTTCTCTCTGTGCTCCCAATCCTTGTTTCAGATCGATTCTTTCATCTTTGCATGAACTGACACATCACACAAATTAATCAAGTATGATTCTTGGGTTATCAGCACCCAAATGGGGTGTTATATAAAATGAATCAACATTATCTATTAGGGAAACAATTGTTTAAATAGGATCATATTTCCACTTATAAAGACATGGGTAATTACATCTGCAAATTCTCATTTTGCAACAACTCTAAGTTCAATTGGAATCTTGGTCTGTATCATACCCTACCTGTGCTATTATGTCCTTTGGAATCCATCTCTGTTGAATTCAATAATGGTTTGTAGCTGTCCCAAAGCAAAGATGATTCTATCTTTTTATAGTGTTTGTGGAATCTGCATAGTGACCGTTTCGACTTCCTGTTGCTAGTTTCTAAATATTATAATCTATAATCTCCTATCAACCTGCCGAGTATGGTCTCTCTTAAATTTGAATGGTATAATATAAAAATAATCCATACAAGGGACCAACATGGATCATAATAAGATGTGATAGGTACACCAAATAGGCATACACTGATATTATTAAAGATTATCATTCTAGTTTGGACAACCTATAAACTAGGGAATGGAAAATAGAAGAGCAATTTCTTAAACCATCACTTAGGGCATCTTTTGTTAACTATAGCTATAAGAGTTCAAATTATAAGTTTTTCCGTTTTACTTTTTTTTTATAACATTATTTGCTTACATAGAATTGGAAGACATTTTATGTATCATTAGATGTGCATCATATGTAAACAAGGTTGCTTTCCACCCACAATCATTTAGTGCTCCTTGGTAAGAATTGGTATCATATTTATCAATTTATGGGCATCAAAGCTTCTATACCTTTAGTTTCATTTTAGATCCATCTACACTTTTTTTATGAAAAAGTGGTAATGCCTTGTTTGAATTTGATGTATGCATCAAGTGATGAAGATTCTACTGATATTCAACTTTCATAATTGTATTATCATTTTTGTGTATATTTTGAGAGGCATATTTCTTTTGTAGGTGCCCCTATTTTTGGTTATGTTGTTGACAAATTTCCACAAGTTGTGGGCTATGTTAGTTTAGGATATCCTTTTGGTGTGGCTGCATCAATACTCTCTTGTGGCCATATTTCATCATGTTCTTTGTTCACCTTTTGTAAATTGCAGCCTACTAGCAACAAATCTTTTTACAACCTTTTTGGGTTCCATTTTTTACCAAAATGAAGAAATTATGGTTTTGTTAATGAAAAATTGTTTTATTCAGTTTCCGAGGATGGTGGATTCTCCAGATAAGGAGTAGGCTGATGAGAAGCATAGTTCATACCTCAACTCAATTGAGTCATCATTTGTCAATAAAATGTATGACAATGAGTTTTGTGCCCTTGGTTTGTGTGGCCAGGCTATTAAAGAGCCAAAAAATCTTGATCTAGATAGTGTTGAATCAAGGCTTAATTATCCTTCCTTTCAATGAGGTAATTCCCTATTCCATGATAAATCTCTTTGATTTGGTTTTTTATTATTATGCACACTTTAGATGACTAATAAATTTATTTAATGAGATGTTCTGTTTGGACCTATTTGAATGATTTTTGAAGTGAATCTTGTGATACTCATATGTATGTTTGGACCTATTTGAATTATTTTTGAAGTGAAGCTTGTGATACTCATATGTAAATTGATACTTATTTCTCCAATTCAAATTTTGGCAAAATGGATGTTGGTAGAAGCCACCCCATTTTGATAAGTTTCGACAATCAACTGTTCGAACAGTTCTAGGAAGCCCCTAGATACAACACTTTAGAAAACTACTCTTTTCCAATAAACGAGCAGTGTCATTGAGTTCTATCAATGAATCTTTGTGTAGTGGTGCCAGAAGCATGGAAATAACCATTTTTTATTTTTTTTGAAATCCCACAAGAAACAAGCTTTTTACCGAATTACCCATATAAAATGAACTCAGGTGAGTCCTATGCATATGTAGGTAGTCTTCTGCATTTCTATAATGAACATTATCTACAATTTTAGTCCTCATGCTTTGTGAAGTAGCAAAGCCTTATGTAGAATTCTAGTGGTGAAGTATAAAGGCTGAACATATATTTTTTCTTTTATTATTCGTAAATCATACTTCATTATTAGGCAATGTGGCTTTGGAGGCCCATGCCAAGCACTTAACATATTGGGTGTAGCAATGACTTGTTGGAACTTGCAAACCATTGGCAAATATCTCCAGTGAAATGGAGATATTTCATTCTGTGCACAATGTGCCCTTATTTTCATGATGGATACACCTCAGCAAACTTGGGATAACCTTATTAGAGGCCCTAGGCTTGAGGGTATGCTCATTTTCCATTAGTTATTGTTTTGTTTTATTATTTTTGTCCTCAAGAAGATGTTTTTTTTGTTTGCTCGAATCTCCTTGACTTGCAAGAGTGGCTTGTGGTCTAAGAAACCATGACCCAAGGGCATCTAAGCCGTCATAATCACCTAGGGAACGCACCTGGCCTAGAGCACACCAACCTCAACTTGATTGGGTTTTTGGGTGTCGCCCCCCAACTAAACCACCCCTAAGGGGAATTGAACTTGGGTCTCCTTATTAACGAGACCCACATGTTAACCGAGTGATATAGTGGGAATCGACATCCTCAAGAAGATATTAATTGATCACATCTTTGGAAATAATGTCTCATAGTGTTTCTTCAAAGATTTTGAAACTACTTGATGTTATTGATGGTTCTGATTCAATCCTAATTGAAACATTCCCTTCAAAATGTTTAAGCATGTTTACAATGTGCAATTAGTCAGGATCTAACTTAGAGCGAGCTTAACTCCTAGTATGTTTTGTTCATTTATTCTAGTTTCTTTAATAAGATTTGTTCAGTGTGGTTTCAGAGTGATTGGAAATTGGAAAAGCACGATACTTGAGCAGAGGATAAAAAAATATTTTCTTATTCTCAGAGGAGATATCTCCTCTGTTAGCTTTTCTTGAATGTTAGTGTTTAGATTTCTAAGGACTGTATCTGTTACACCTAAAATCTTCCCATCACAAGATTTTGTGTATACACCCCTGGAGTTACCTTGACTGAGTGATTGACCTGGAAGGATTTGTACCCATTTGTACTATGTTTTGAGAGGTCATTGTAGGTTTCACTCATGCAACATACGACGTCGCAACTTGCTCTATTGTAGGGTGCGACGATGTCAGTTAATAGGAAAAAATAGCCCTTCGATCCCCTTCTCGAAGCTTGCTGACTTGGGATCCTATCCATGACCTCTTGGGAGAGCTGGCACTCGATTCCTAACACCTTGGAAGGATCCCTTAAGTCTCTCCTATCATATCTC
Source organism: Larix kaempferi (assembly GCA_027924585.1). Lineage (NCBI taxonomy): Eukaryota > Viridiplantae > Streptophyta > Pinopsida > Pinales > Pinaceae > Larix > Larix kaempferi. Next base: position 2,061,799 of record BSBM01000566.1, on the reverse strand, counting down.
AACCTATCCTGTCCTTACCCTATCCACTTAGTCCTATTTAATTGAATCTCACTCCCATCCCAAGGGGAGGAAGTCTATGGTATTCTTATGCTGGTGAAATCAAGCCCAATAGATCTAACACTCTAGCTTGGGGAACATTCACTTCTCTCTAGGAGCTTTGGCATGGCTTGTCGGAAGGAGCTTGCAACGTTAAGGCTATGGTTGTAATCCTCTTTTCTATTGTACCCCTCACTTTTTCAATACAGTTAATATAATTGCTTTCCATAAATGTTGTCTCCTTGATGATGTTTAGAGTTTTCCTCCTTAATTGTTAACTTAGATCTATCATATGAGATATATGCTTTCACTTCTCATGGTTTGTTACATGTTCAACAGGGTTTAGCTACCTGCGATCTAGCAGCGCTGGAGCATTGGATCAACGAAGGAGAAATGGATCTACAAATCTAAGGGAAACGATATACTCTTTCATTTGTATTTCTATACGATCTAGGAAAGTATTTTATGTTCTGTCTTGTTTGTTCTAGACTTACGTTAAGCTAGGGAGATCAGGTCTTGAGTCCGCTCTCGGTAGATTGTCCGTCAAACAAATCTGGCGACCATATTGGGGAATTCACATCTTGTTTTAATAATTGTCAATCTGAGAGTCATTTTCAGTTGATTGTTTGACACAAGCCTTTTATTTGTCATTTTCTTCTTGAGTTGATTTCACTATCAGATCTTCATCTTGAAGACTCTGATCTGCTTCCTCTGAGTTTGTACTACTCATTTTCAAACCATTTCATAGTTCATTGCTTGAATATTTGATTCATTTTTGAACTTAGACCTCGCCTGTCACACCTGGTTAGTGAAAACAGAGTGACACTATGTCTTTTATGGTCTCTGTTCTTTTTCTATTAGCCACTCGTCGCAGTCCTTTCATTGGTATACTGCGACACTGTCGCATTCCCCGCATTGGTTAACTGCGATGTCGTAATGTGTATAAGCACAAAGTGCACCGATTTTTCGAATTTGGCATGTAGGCATCCCCTCTCCATTTGTTAAATCTGAGTTTTGGTTTGCTATATGAACTCCCTCTGTGCTGCAAGATCCAGCTAGAGATCCCACCTTTGATTTGTGTGTTGAGTGTTTGGTTTTGTTTGGATTGATTTTGGGTTCCGTCTTGGACAAGTCTGAGAATCGGTAGTGGTGGATACTCTTGTCTCCTCCATATTCATCTGCTCACCCTTGCATTCCCTCCTCTCCTTAACTGATCTGGTTACTGCATTAGATCAGCTCCCAAACCTCATTTGCATTATTTTTGAGCTTGGCTTGCTTGGTTTGCTTGCTACTGTCTGATTTTGAGTCTTGTGTGTCTTTCAGCCTAATTAAGTGCTTGTCTTTTCTTGAGTTTTCGGAGTGTACTGAGTGCTGCAAGTAGTGTTTTCTTTTCAGTCATTTACATATGAAAGCATAGTTGCTATCAATTTAATCTTTTGATACATCCATTGAAAAGTTAAAAGTGCTTATTTCCCATCATTTCTCAAGCATTGTTGTAGAAAATTGTTCGTGCATTGGAATGTTTTGCTTATGCATCTTCTGGAAAAATTGAATGAATGTGTGATCGCTCGTGTTTTTCTTGAATTATGAGTTTCTCATTTTCTCGAAAAATCCAAAGTATACTTCAGTTTTAGCAAAATTAGTTCCATGCCAAGGAAAGGTAGACGCATTTTTTTATTTTCATTGCTTTTAGGCCATTGAAAGTGAAATTGAAAAGCTTGCATACTCCATCTTAGAATTCTCTCTTTTCATTACCTAGCATCATTTTCATTTTGAAAAGGAAAGAAAAGGAAAAGATGTTGTGATTTGGATTAGTAGTGTTGTGGTTTTTATGTTTTCGCACAAAAATGAAAAGAATGCTTTTATAGTCAAACTTGTTTGAATTGGGAATTATTGCATTTGATTTGGTAAAATTGTTGGAAAGAAAAAGATTTCTCCCTCCCATAGGTAGCATTCATCAAAAGAAAAGAATATTTCATGCATGTAGTTAGGGCCTACATTATGTTTTCGATTATGTACTTACCTCATGCATTCACCTAACTATCCAGATAAAATTAACGATAGAACTAGGTAAAAGTTTTAGCAACTTGTGTGTAAGTTAGAGACGTTTTCCAGCGTCATTAAGCGTGGCAGCTATTGTTATTTTCCAGCACTGTATCTCGGGGGTATTGTAGTCTTCCACGTACTTATTGGTATATCGAGCTCCTTCATGTACCCACCAAGTACCATAATACGTACTTGGTGTATATCGAAGGGTGTATCACGTACTCGATAGTATATCGGAAGGTCTCTTGCCGAACGGTTGTGCATTAGACAACACCACTACGGATTTGAGCTCCCACGTACCTTGTGTATATCGGGAGACACCACTAGGATTCGTGAAACCAACTGAGTTAACCATTTGGCCATCTTGGAAAAGAAATACACCGAGAACAACACTCGGGGAGATTACCACGCATGTATTGTCCAGGTAATTGGGTATGCAGGAAAGGGTACGGTCCCAATCCTCCTTGTCACATCATATTGTTGGACCCTATAGTATATAGCGGTTTGCGATGCCTTGATAATCTTGTGAGGTTCCAGACTTTGAATCCACTCTTATCACATAAGTTTGCTTGTGGCCTTAGTTTGTGTAGGGTTTTGTCTGGTCTGTTTTTCTTTTAGCTTGACTTAGGAGAAACTCTTTGTTTGAGTCACTCTGGCTGACTTTCCTTGTAGAAGGTCCCGTAGAATCCAAAACTTACCACTCGAATATCCCCTTGACCAGGCGGTAATTTTGAGGGCAAGGATGGATCCTCAAGCCAGGATCAGGTCACATGAAGTGGAAAAACCCACTCTGAATATTGGAGGACATTTGTTTCCACATACTCTTCTAGATTCACCTGCCTCTCATCCCTCGCAGGGTGAAGAAGCATAAGTTCCCACTTCACAAGACTTCCCTCCCGTTATGTCGGGAGAGATTGGATCATTGGAATGGATAAATCAACCCCAGGACAACCCCACAACAGTTGTTGGTCCCTCAGCAGCTTATTGGACATCTTCTACCGGTCACCCAGTGGCTCATTTTGCCGTTGCACCCCCACCCAGTCAGGCTAGTCCTGACGACCACTTGATAGCCTATTGTGAGCAATTGGCTCATTTACATGCCATGGGTGAGGAGTTTCGAAGTCATAACTTTCAAATAAGGTTTGACGACTGACCAATCCAAGGTCACTCTTTATCTTTCGGGTCACTGGAATCATCCACACAACACGCGACCACTACTAAAACTAGTCAACCATCCATCCCTGCACATGTATCTCTTAGAAAGGATACCAATTCGGTACTTCCTACTACCCAACCTTTTGAATAGCAACAGTCCAACACACCTGTCACTACCACAGTTACTTTACCAGTTCCTCCCCCACCTCAAAATTCGAGGGGAGGATACTCCATTCCCCTGGATTATCTCATTGGTAAAGTTACTACTATAGTAGCTAATCAACAACCTGTGTTGGTTCAAACTTTGCATAGTGGTCATCCTATTGTGACTGGGGGGAAACCCCCATTTCTTAACCAGAACGTAGGTGGTGGAATCCCCAACGGACCTCCCGTTGGACCTTCCCAACTCGCTAGACCATACACCATGGGATTATCTCATGTTGGGGGGCCATCCAATGTAACTCAATCCTCACGAAGTCAAGCGTATCCAGGTTCCGTTAACCTTGCGCCGAGTCAATCTAATCCAGGAAACGCACCATACGGGATACCCTATCTCGGAAATACTTACACTCTATGGGGACAATAGTCTGTTTTACAACATGGACCCTAACCAACTATTCCTCAATCAACACCACCCCCGATCGGTCCACCCCCACCCCCTTTCAGAGGTGGTGGGCCCCCACCCAACTTTGGAGGAGGCGGACCTCTTCCTTCTGGCGGAGGTCCAACTCATTTTACCAACAACGACCCCCACCCTTCCGGCGGTGGCGGAAATGGTCCACCCCCCCCCCAGGTGGAGGCGGTGGAGGACCACCTTATTATGGTGGGGGAGGAAATTTCCCTTCGGGCGGTAGAGGTGGTCTACCACCCCCTCCAGGCGGTGGAAGATCTAATTATTATGGTGGTGGTGGTGGTGGTGGAGACCCTCATCCTTCCGGCGACGGAGGTGCTGGGGTCCCCATCCTTCTAGCGGTGTAGGTGGTCCACCACCCTCTCTATGCGGAGGTGGTGGTGGGCCACCTTATTATGGTTATGGACCCCCACCTCCCCCGACAGTGGTGGCGGTCCTCCACCTCCTCCCGGTGGTGGAGGTGGAACCCCACCTTATTGGAATGGACCACCTTATGGTGTTGGACCCCCTTACAGTCCGGATGACACACCCCCCTACGGTCAGTTTCCTCCGTGGTCACCCTTTAATTAGTCGATACAAGGTCCTACCAGTCCTTACATGCCTTACTAGTACTACCAGTACCCGCATCCTAATCAACAGCTTCCCTTTTTGGCTACTTTGGACTTACCTGATCTATCTCGACTGACGAATGACCCCATCTACCACGGAACTAATTGGACCCCGATTCCAGTGAAACTTCCGTAGGATATCCCTAAGTTTAACAGCAAGGCGGACAAGGATCCTAAGCACCATGTGATGACATACAATTTATGGTGTTCATCCAACTCTCTGATGGACGACTCGATCCATTTGAGATTATTCCAATGGACTCTCACTGGTTCGGCTGCCAAGTGGTATATCGAATTACAACCTAATTCTTTTCATGATTTCGATTCTCTTTCTATGAACTTTTTGACCCACTTCCAACTGCCTATATGGTACGAAACTGGTACGGACCTTCTCACCTCTCTCCGCCAGAATACCGCTACTCATATCTCTACTCATATACATGAGTGGCGGAGGAGAAGACGCTTGATTACGGCTCCCATTCGAGACCAACTCCTAGCAGATTGGTTTACGAAGTCTCTCATTCCTCACATAGCTTGAGATGTCACCATGGGCGGTGCTGTCACTAAAGAACAAGCTATCGCTTGTGCCCATTACCTAGACTTGGTCTATGCTCAATCAGGCATGCTGTTTGAGATTCTTCCCGATGCACCCCATGAAACTTACGACCCAATGAAACCTCCTAAGGGACCCCAAACTGATGGCATCATTGGATCCCTTAACACCCAGCTTGCTTCTAACACTGTTGGATCGTCGAACCTTTAGGGTTCCTCCCCATTACCAACTCAGGCTAGTTGCAACACCATCAAATCGACCACTCCTACTGTAACTAAAGAGGTGAATTCTGTCCAATTAGCTTCATCTCAGAAATCCGGCTGCAAGAAGAAGAATAAAGGGAAACCCAAGAAGTCTTTCACCTAGCAGGAACAAAAGAGCACTCCTGATGATACCAAATAGAAACGGAAGCTAAAATATCCTTGTTTATTGTGCAGAGATGATCACTTCTCCAAAGAATGTCCCCATAGAGACGAAGTTCAAAATTTTCTTAGGGGTAAACCAACTCCCACTCTTTGCCTCATTTGTTGAGTGTTGTCCAAGGTGAATATTCTTCTGAATGTCTATTAAACTTTGGAGCATGGCTACATTCAGCTGGTTATGCTCTTCTTGACCTCTGAGCAACCTCTTATTATCTTCTCTACAACTTTGTAATTCCACTCTCAGACTTCTCATGGTTTCCACAATATGTGGGGGAGTTACTTGATTTATTCGGCCATTAGACTTTGTATCTGGATTCTCAACATGTATATTTGCCACCATGGCATCTGTTTTAGCTACATAAGGATCATGTACATCATCGCTGGTACAAAATGAGTAATTTGTGACTAGGCGACTAAGAAAGTTAGTCACAATAGTTTTTTTAAGCTAAATACTACCAAATTTGAGCAATTTTAAGTGATCTAGCTAAAAATGACTAACCTAAACTACTAATTTAGTCGAGGGATAAACAAATACGACTAGACAATAACTTTGTGACTATGCTTTAGTAGTATTTATATCGATGACATACTTAGTATTAATAGTATATTGTGTTTTCTTAATAAATACAATAAATTTATTTACGACATATTAATATTCACATTTGTGCAAATATAGCATAGTCCTCAAAGGGTGGAAACATGCCCTGATCTAGAGATGACATACATGTTTCTAGTCTTGCAAATCATGTCTCTCCATGATGAATGTCCACCTTGCAGAGAAAGCTAATCAATTATATGGAGGATATTCTTCCTTATGTTTCCCACAATTTTTTTTAATAATTCCAATAGATTTTTTTATGGATGATTGAAATTGTCAGTTTTAATCACTGAAATTGCATTAGAGAGGTGGTCCAATAAAATTTTACAATTTCATAAATTTTAATACTTAGATGGATTCAGAGACCCCATTTAGTGGATTCAGAGACCCCCATTTAGTAATTCACTAAATGGGGTCTCTGAATCCATTTGCAGTGTTAAAATTTACGAAATTGTAAAATTTCATTGTCAAAATTACAATTTTCCATTGCCAAATTCTGTTAAATAACTTACCGGAAAGGAAAGAATGCTCCATGATTAGCCTGATCCATTGGTCTTGACTAGTTGTAAAACAAACCAAGTAATTCCTTGCATCAATATATAACCATAATACTTAAATGATTGAAAATAAATATAAAATATATAAATTTAATTTGGTGCTTACAAATGGAATTTTGGTGGTCATTGAGGTTTCTCCGCCCATAATTAGGTTCCATTAATTTTTTTTCACAAATGGAGTTTTGGTGGCGAGTGAGGGTTTTCAACCCAATTGTGGGGTTTCGTTGAATTTTTTTCCCAATTGGGTGCTAGGAGAGAGGAGTTTGGCATTGATTCACACCTTCAATAGGATCATGACCGGGGTCTCGTTTAGTTAATTATGGGGCGTCGTGGGATGGATCAAGGAACTAGGGGCATTGAAAACAACTCATGCTTATCCCAGACGACCTCTAAAATCTACAAATGGTTGAGTGCCTTGCACTCGCCATTTCATTATTAGATACAATGATGTGCATGCCTGTTGATTTCTTATGAGAGCTTTTAGTTTTATTATGGGCTTTATTAAAGAATTAATTTTTTTATTCATGCAATTCCATTTCGTTCATTGAGAAAGGGGTCATGCTTTTTGAATGGCCAATCAATGGAGGCTCTTTACCTTGGCATGTGAAAGAAACACCCTAGCATTGTTGTCAAACACCATTTTGATAACTAGGTGTCTTAGTTATTACCCATTATCGGTGCATCATATAATCATCCCAGACGATCTTGCTATGCCATGGCTATTCTCTAATAGCCATTAAACTACTCCAATCATGGTTAAAACCTACTCAAGTTACCGAATTTTGTGGCAAATAATCTTAAATGGCTATGGATTTGTTATTGTGACCAATAGTTAATCGTGCCTTTTGTTTTGGTTAATACAATTGCCAATTTTATAGGGTTTGTTGATGGCATATTTCATTCTCATCTTTGGCATTTTGTTGTCATATATTTGGATGAATTCGTAATCTTAAGCAAGACTTGAGGAAATTAATTACATGTGTAACTTGTTCTTGATATTCTTTGTCAACATCAATTCAATGCAAAACTCAAGGAATCTCTTTATATTGGTCACAAAATTCTTTCACTTATCTTGGTTTCCTTATAGATTCTCAAGCAATCCATGGGAATCTTGAGAATGTTTTGAAGGATTTTCCCAAACCAACAATTCATGTCTTTCATTGTGCCACAATTTCTCATGTCCTAAATTAGCTCACCAAAATAAATATCGTCTTCACAGGTGGACTTTAGATAAACCATTCCCACACTTGAAAGAATCTTTATGCACAAAACCTATGCCTACACTTCTTTTTGTACACCAATATATTGAGGTTGAGACTGATGCTTCTAACTTCACAGTGGAATTTGTTCTAGAAGATGGAGGATAGGTTGTAGCATAATACTTATACATATTTTATCAAGTTGAATTAATTTCTAAGGCTTACGAAAAATAATTTTATGCACTCTTTCAAGCACTAAAAACCTTCTTGGCCAAGGAACACCATCCACAGTGCACACCAATTACCTCCATCATCAGTCTTTGAATTTATAGTCCAAGATCTAGGAACATTGCCACACGAGTCAATGATGACTGGAAAGTTAAATCATCCACCACTGATGCAAGCTCTAGTTTGTCCATAAATGGGAATTGTATCTCTAGTGTCCAAAGTTCCATGTGCAACTCTAATATAAAAAGAAACAGTGAGGAAGTTGAATTCAACAACCACTCCCCTATTATAATTACTATCATCCCTGTTCATATAACACTCACTACAATATTGGTTTATAGGGTTAGAAGTTATGAGAATTGGAAATATATAGTATAGTCTATTGGGATGTAGTCTAGTGATTGAGACAGGGTGTCACCATACTAATTATCTAGGTTCAAACCCAAATGGGAAAAGAGCGTTGGGTTATAAGCTGGTCTTGTTTGACGGGTTTTGTATGAAGCATTATTTCAAATAAAAAAGAGAAGAATGGGAAATATCTTTATCCTACTTGTATCGACTGTATTGTTGAGTCCCACCGAGCTTTCTTTGGTTACGAGTGAACATATTCTTCTCTCTGTGCTCCCAATCCTTGTTTCAGATCGATTCTTTCATCTTTGCATGAACTGACACATCACACAAATTAATCAAGTATGATTCTTGGGTTATCAGCACCCAAATGGGGTGTTATATAAAATGAATCAACATTATCTATTAGGGAAACAATTGTTTAAATAGGATCATATTTCCACTTATAAAGACATGGGTAATTACATCTGCAAATTCTCATTTTGCAACAACTCTAAGTTCAATTGGAATCTTGGTCTGTATCATACCCTACCTGTGCTATTATGTCCTTTGGAATCCATCTCTGTTGAATTCAATAATGGTTTGTAGCTGTCCCAAAGCAAAGATGATTCTATCTTTTTATAGTGTTTGTGGAATCTGCATAGTGACCGTTTCGACTTCCTGTTGCTAGTTTCTAAATATTATAATCTATAATCTCCTATCAACCTGCCGAGTATGGTCTCTCTTAAATTTGAATGGTATAATATAAAAATAATCCATACAAGGGACCAACATGGATCATAATAAGATGTGATAGGTACACCAAATAGGCATACACTGATATTATTAAAGATTATCATTCTAGTTTGGACAACCTATAAACTAGGGAATGGAAAATAGAAGAGCAATTTCTTAAACCATCACTTAGGGCATCTTTTGTTAACTATAGCTATAAGAGTTCAAATTATAAGTTTTTCCGTTTTACTTTTTTTTTATAACATTATTTGCTTACATAGAATTGGAAGACATTTTATGTATCATTAGATGTGCATCATATGTAAACAAGGTTGCTTTCCACCCACAATCATTTAGTGCTCCTTGGTAAGAATTGGTATCATATTTATCAATTTATGGGCATCAAAGCTTCTATACCTTTAGTTTCATTTTAGATCCATCTACACTTTTTTTATGAAAAAGTGGTAATGCCTTGTTTGAATTTGATGTATGCATCAAGTGATGAAGATTCTACTGATATTCAACTTTCATAATTGTATTATCATTTTTGTGTATATTTTGAGAGGCATATTTCTTTTGTAGGTGCCCCTATTTTTGGTTATGTTGTTGACAAATTTCCACAAGTTGTGGGCTATGTTAGTTTAGGATATCCTTTTGGTGTGGCTGCATCAATACTCTCTTGTGGCCATATTTCATCATGTTCTTTGTTCACCTTTTGTAAATTGCAGCCTACTAGCAACAAATCTTTTTACAACCTTTTTGGGTTCCATTTTTTACCAAAATGAAGAAATTATGGTTTTGTTAATGAAAAATTGTTTTATTCAGTTTCCGAGGATGGTGGATTCTCCAGATAAGGAGTAGGCTGATGAGAAGCATAGTTCATACCTCAACTCAATTGAGTCATCATTTGTCAATAAAATGTATGACAATGAGTTTTGTGCCCTTGGTTTGTGTGGCCAGGCTATTAAAGAGCCAAAAAATCTTGATCTAGATAGTGTTGAATCAAGGCTTAATTATCCTTCCTTTCAATGAGGTAATTCCCTATTCCATGATAAATCTCTTTGATTTGGTTTTTTATTATTATGCACACTTTAGATGACTAATAAATTTATTTAATGAGATGTTCTGTTTGGACCTATTTGAATGATTTTTGAAGTGAATCTTGTGATACTCATATGTATGTTTGGACCTATTTGAATTATTTTTGAAGTGAAGCTTGTGATACTCATATGTAAATTGATACTTATTTCTCCAATTCAAATTTTGGCAAAATGGATGTTGGTAGAAGCCACCCCATTTTGATAAGTTTCGACAATCAACTGTTCGAACAGTTCTAGGAAGCCCCTAGATACAACACTTTAGAAAACTACTCTTTTCCAATAAACGAGCAGTGTCATTGAGTTCTATCAATGAATCTTTGTGTAGTGGTGCCAGAAGCATGGAAATAACCATTTTTTATTTTTTTTGAAATCCCACAAGAAACAAGCTTTTTACCGAATTACCCATATAAAATGAACTCAGGTGAGTCCTATGCATATGTAGGTAGTCTTCTGCATTTCTATAATGAACATTATCTACAATTTTAGTCCTCATGCTTTGTGAAGTAGCAAAGCCTTATGTAGAATTCTAGTGGTGAAGTATAAAGGCTGAACATATATTTTTTCTTTTATTATTCGTAAATCATACTTCATTATTAGGCAATGTGGCTTTGGAGGCCCATGCCAAGCACTTAACATATTGGGTGTAGCAATGACTTGTTGGAACTTGCAAACCATTGGCAAATATCTCCAGTGAAATGGAGATATTTCATTCTGTGCACAATGTGCCCTTATTTTCATGATGGATACACCTCAGCAAACTTGGGATAACCTTATTAGAGGCCCTAGGCTTGAGGGTATGCTCATTTTCCATTAGTTATTGTTTTGTTTTATTATTTTTGTCCTCAAGAAGATGTTTTTTTTGTTTGCTCGAATCTCCTTGACTTGCAAGAGTGGCTTGTGGTCTAAGAAACCATGACCCAAGGGCATCTAAGCCGTCATAATCACCTAGGGAACGCACCTGGCCTAGAGCACACCAACCTCAACTTGATTGGGTTTTTGGGTGTCGCCCCCCAACTAAACCACCCCTAAGGGGAATTGAACTTGGGTCTCCTTATTAACGAGACCCACATGTTAACCGAGTGATATAGTGGGAATCGACATCCTCAAGAAGATATTAATTGATCACATCTTTGGAAATAATGTCTCATAGTGTTTCTTCAAAGATTTTGAAACTACTTGATGTTATTGATGGTTCTGATTCAATCCTAATTGAAACATTCCCTTCAAAATGTTTAAGCATGTTTACAATGTGCAATTAGTCAGGATCTAACTTAGAGCGAGCTTAACTCCTAGTATGTTTTGTTCATTTATTCTAGTTTCTTTAATAAGATTTGTTCAGTGTGGTTTCAGAGTGATTGGAAATTGGAAAAGCACGATACTTGAGCAGAGGATAAAAAAATATTTTCTTATTCTCAGAGGAGATATCTCCTCTGTTAGCTTTTCTTGAATGTTAGTGTTTAGATTTCTAAGGACTGTATCTGTTACACCTAAAATCTTCCCATCACAAGATTTTGTGTATACACCCCTGGAGTTACCTTGACTGAGTGATTGACCTGGAAGGATTTGTACCCATTTGTACTATGTTTTGAGAGGTCATTGTAGGTTTCACTCATGCAACATACGACGTCGCAACTTGCTCTATTGTAGGGTGCGACGATGTCAGTTAATAGGAAAAAATAGCCCTTCGATCCCCTTCTCGAAGCTTGCTGACTTGGGATCCTATCCATGACCTCTTGGGAGAGCTGGCACTCGATTCCTAACACCTTGGAAGGATCCCTTAAGTCTCTCCTATCATATCTCAACCTATCCTGTCCTTACCCTATCCACTTAGTCCTATTTAATTGAATCTCACTCCCATCCCAAGGGGAGGAAGTCTATGGTATTCTTATGCTGGTGAAATCAAGCCCAATAGATCTAACACTCTAGCTTGGGGAACATTCACTTCTCTCTAGGAGCTTTGGCATGGCTTGTCGGAAGGAGCTTGCAACGTTAAGGCTATGGTTGTAATCCTCTTTTCTATTGTACCCCTCACTTTTTCAATACAGTTAATATAATTGCTTTCCATAAATGTTGTCTCCTTGATGATGTTTAGAGTTTTCCTCCTTAATTGTTAACTTAGATCTATCATATGAGATATATGCTTTCACTTCTCATGGTTTGTTACATGTTCAACAGGGTTTAGCTACCTGCGATCTAGCAGCGCTGGAGCATTGGATCAACGAAGGAGAAATGGATCTACAAATCTAAGGGAAACGATATACTCTTTCATTTGTATTTCTATACGATCTAGGAAAGTATTTTATGTTCTGTCTTGTTTGTTCTAGACTTACGTTAAGCTAGGGAGATCAGGTCTTGAGTCCGCTCTCGGTAGATTGTCCGTCAAACAAATCTGGCGACCATATTGGGGAATTCACATCTTGTTTTAATAATTGTCAATCTGAGAGTCATTTTCAGTTGATTGTTTGACACAAGCCTTTTATTTGTCATTTTCTTCTTGAGTTGATTTCACTATCAGATCTTCATCTTGAAGACTCTGATCTGCTTCCTCTGAGTTTGTACTACTCATTTTCAAACCATTTCATAGTTCATTGCTTGAATATTTGATTCATTTTTGAACTTAGACCTCGCCTGTCACACCTGGTTAGTGAAAACAGAGTGACACTATGTCTTTTATGGTCTCTGTTCTTTTTCTATTAGCCACTCGTCGCAGTCCTTTCATTGGTATACTGCGACACTGTCGCATTCCCCGCATTGGTTAACTGCGATGTCGTAATGTGTATAAGCACAAAGTGCACCGATTTTTCGAATTTGGCATGTAGGCATCCCCTCTCCATTTGTTAAATCTGAGTTTTGGTTTGCTATATGAACTCCCTCTGTGCTGCAAGATCCAGCTAGAGATCCCACCTTTGATTTGTGTGTTGAGTGTTTGGTTTTGTTTGGATTGATTTTGGGTTCCGTCTTGGACAAGTCTGAGAATCGGTAGTGGTGGATACTCTTGTCTCCTCCATATTCATCTGCTCACCCTTGCATTCCCTCCTCTCCTTAACTGATCTGGTTACTGCATTAGATCAGCTCCCAAACCTCATTTGCATTATTTTTGAGCTTGGCTTGCTTGGTTTGCTTGCTACTGTCTGATTTTGAGTCTTGTGTGTCTTTCAGCCTAATTAAGTGCTTGTCTTTTCTTGAGTTTTCGGAGTGTACTGAGTGCTGCAAGTAGTGTTTTCTTTTCAGTCATTTACATATGAAAGCATAGTTGCTATCAATTTAATCTTTTGATACATCCATTGAAAAGTTAAAAGTGCTTATTTCCCATCATTTCTCAAGCATTGTTGTAGAAAATTGTTCGTGCATTGGAATGTTTTGCTTATGCATCTTCTGGAAAAATTGAATGAATGTGTGATCGCTCGTGTTTTTCTTGAATTATGAGTTTCTCATTTTCTCGAAAAATCCAAAGTATACTTCAGTTTTAGCAAAATTAGTTCCATGCCAAGGAAAGGTAGACGCATTTTTTTATTTTCATTGCTTTTAGGCCATTGAAAGTGAAATTGAAAAGCTTGCATACTCCATCTTAGAATTCTCTCTTTTCATTACCTAGCATCATTTTCATTTTGAAAAGGAAAGAAAAGGAAAAGATGTTGTGATTTGGATTAGTAGTGTTGTGGTTTTTATGTTTTCGCACAAAAATGAAAAGAATGCTTTTATAGTCAAACTTGTTTGAATTGGGAATTATTGCATTTGATTTGGTAAAATTGTTGGAAAGAAAAAGATTTCTCCCTCCCATAGGTAGCATTCATCAAAAGAAAAGAATATTTCATGCATGTAGTTAGGGCCTACATTATGTTTTCGATTATGTACTTACCTCATGCATTCACCTAACTATCCAGATAAAATTAACGATAGAACTAGGTAAAAGTTTTAGCAACTTGTGTGTAAGTTAGAGACGTTTTCCAGCGTCATTAAGCGTGGCAGCTATTGTTATTTTCCAGCACTGTATCTCGGGGGTATTGTAGTCTTCCACGTACTTATTGGTATATCGAGCTCCTTCATGTACCCACCAAGTACCATAATACGTACTTGGTGTATATCGAAGGGTGTATCACGTACTCGATAGTATATCGGAAGGTCTCTTGCCGAACGGTTGTGCATTAGACAACACCACTACGGATTTGAGCTCCCACGTACCTTGTGTATATCGGGAGACACCACTAGGATTCGTGAAACCAACTGAGTTAACCATTTGGCCATCTTGGAAAAGAAATACACCGAGAACAACACTCGGGGAGATTACCACGCATGTATTGTCCAGGTAATTGGGTATGCAGGAAAGGGTACGGTCCCAATCCTCCTTGTCACATCATATTGTTGGACCCTATAGTATATAGCGGTTTGCGATGCCTTGATAATCTTGTGAGGTTCCAGACTTTGAATCCACTCTTATCACATAAGTTTGCTTGTGGCCTTAGTTTGTGTAGGGTTTTGTCTGGTCTGTTTTTCTTTTAGCTTGACTTAGGAGAAACTCTTTGTTTGAGTCACTCTGGCTGACTTTCCTTGTAGAAGGTCCCGTAGAATCCAAAACTTACCACTCGAATATCCCCTTGACCAGGAGGTAATTTTGAGGGCAAGGATGGATCCTCAAGCCAGGATCAGGTCACATGAAGTGGAAAAACCCACTCTGAATATTGGAGGACATTTGTTTCCACATACTCTTCTAGATTCACCTGCCTCTCATCCCTCGCAGGGTGAAGAAGCATAAGTTCCCACTTCACAAGACTTCCCTCCCGTTATGTCGGGAGAGATTGGATCATTGGAATGGATAAATCAACCCCAGGACAACCCCACAACAGTTGTTGGTCCCTCAGCAGCTTATTGGACATCTTCTACCGGTCACCCAGTGGCTCATTTTGCCGTTGCACCCCCACCCAGTCAGGCTAGTCCTGACGACCACTTGATAGCCTATTGTGAGCAATTGGCTCATTTACATGCCATGGGTGAGGAGTTTCGAAGTCATAACTTTCAAATAAGGTTTGACGACTGACCAATCCAAGGTCACTCTTTATCTTTCGGGTCACTGGAATCATCCACACAACACGCGACCACTACTAAAACTAGTCAACCATCCATCCCTGCACATGTATCTCTTAGAAAGGATACCAATTCGGTACTTCCTACTACCCAACCTTTTGAATAGCAACAGTCCAACACACCTGTCACTACCACAGTTACTTTACCAGTTCCTCCCCCACCTCAAAATTCGAGGGGAGGATACTCCATTCCCCTGGATTATCTCATTGGTAAAGTTACTACTATAGTAGCTAATCAACAACCTGTGTTGGTTCAAACTTTGCATAGTGGTCATCCTATTGTGACTGGGGGGAAACCCCCATTTCTTAACCAGAACGTAGGTGGTGGAATCCCCAACGGACCTCCCGTTGGACCTTCCCAACTCGCTAGACCATACACCATGGGATTATCTCATGTTGGGGGGCCATCCAATGTAACTCAATCCTCACGAAGTCAAGCGTATCCAGGTTCCGTTAACCTTGCGCCGAGTCAATCTAATCCAGGAAACGCACCATACGGGATACCCTATCTCGGAAATACTTACACTCTATGGGGACAATAGTCTGTTTTACAACATGGACCCTAACCAACTATTCCTCAATCAACACCACCCCCGATCGGTCCACCCCCACCCCCTTTCAGAGGTGGTGGGCCCCCACCCAACTTTGGAGGAGGCGGACCTCTTCCTTCTGGCGGAGGTCCAACTCATTTTACCAACAACGACCCCCACCCTTCCGACGGTGGCGGAAATGGTCCACCCCCCCCCCCAGGTGGAGGCGGTGGAGGACCACCTTATTATGGTGGGGGAGGAAATTTCCCTTCGGGTGGTAGAGGTGGTCTACCACCCCCTCCAGGCGGTGGAAGATCTAATTATTATGGTGGTGGTGGTGGTGGTGGAGACCCTCATCCTTCCGGCGACGGAGGTGCTGGGGTCCCCATCCTTCTAGCGGTGTAGGTGGTCCACCACCCTCTCTATGCGGAGTTGGTGGTGGGCCACCTTATTATGGTTATGGACCCCCACCTCCCCCGACAGTGGTGGCGGTCCTCCACCTCCTCCCGGTGGTGGAGGTGGAACCCCACCTTATTGGAATGGACCACCTTATGGTGTTGGACCCCCTTACAGTCCGGATGACACACCCCCCTACGGTCAGTTTCCTCCGTGGTCACCCTTTAATTAGTCGATACAAGGTCCTACCAGTCCTTACATGCCTTACTAGTACTACCAGTACCCGCATCCTAATCAACAGCTTCCCTTTTTGGCTACTTTGGACTTACCTGATCTATCTCGACTGACGAATGACCCCATCTACCACGGAACTAATTGGACCCCGATTCCAGTGAAACTTCCGTAGGATATCCCTAAGTTTAACAGCAAGGCGGACAAGGATCCTAAGCACCATGTGATGACATACAATTTATGGTGTTCATCCAACTCTCTGATGGACGACTCGATCCATTTGAGATTATTCCAATGGACTCTCACTGGTTCGGCTGCCAAGTGGTATATCGAATTACAACCTCATTCTTTTCATGATTTCGATTCTCTTTCTATGAACTTTTTGACCCACTTCCAACTGCCTATATGGTACGAAACTGGTACGGACCTTCTCACCTCTCTCCGCCAGAATACCGCTACTCATATCTCTACTCATATACATGAGTGGCGGAGGAGAAGACGCTTGATTACGGCTCCCATTCGAGACCAACTCCTAGCAGATTGGTTTACGAAGTCTCTCATTCCTCACATAGCTTGAGATGTCACCATGGGCGGTGCTGTCACTAAAGAACAAGCTATCGCTTGTGCCCATTACCTAGACTTGGTCTATGCTCAATCAGGCATGTTGTTTGAGATTCTTCCCGATGCACCCCATGAAACTTACGACCCAATGAAACCTCCTAAGGGACCCCAAACTGATGGCATCATTGGGTCCCTTAACACCCAGCTTGCTTCTAACACTGTTGGATCGTCGAACCTTTAGGGTTCCTCCCCATTACCAACTCAGGCTAGTTGCAACACCATCAAATCGACCACTCCTACTGTAACTAAAGAGGTGAATTCTGTCCAATTAGCTTCATCTCAGAAATCCGGCTGCAAGAAGAAGAATAAAGGGAAACCCAAGAAGTCTTTCACCTAGCAGGAACAAAAGAGCACTCCTGATGATACCAAATAGAAACGGAAGCTAAAATATCCTTGTTTATTGTGCAGAGATGATCACTTCTCCAAAGAATGTCCCCATAGAGACGAAGTTCAAAATTTTCTTAGGGGTAAACCAACTCCCGCAGTCCTCAACAATCTGTTTCCCACTCAAAACCAGTAGATGATTGCTCAACCTCCCCCAGCCCAGGGGGAACCATCCAATACCGTGCATGTTCTCATGGTGTGTAACGAGACGATCAATTTGAACACTCACTCGCGATCATACGACTCTGTCCCTTCGAAGGAACCTGTTGAGAGTAATACTGAAAAATCTCCCAACTCCTTATCTGATGTCACTGTACCATTATCTTCTCTCACCATTGAGAAGCCATCCTTATATTCGATATTAGGACTTCCCAAGAGCACGATTTAAACAGGTGTTTTCAATCCTAATGCTTGGACGAAACATAATTACAATATCGTAGAGGACTTGGCACAAGCTCCTTGCTCCATGTCCACGTTGGAAGTTTTGCAGAATTGTCCTAATCAACACAAAAATCTCCTTGCAGCAATTGGTGCAGTTGACCTTGATTCTTCGAATACCATCATGTTCCAACTTGACTACTTCAAGCCGAGGCTTTTCCATCAGCTCGCATTCCAAGTAGCTGCGAACATTGCTGGGAAAATTGTCCATCGTACCCTTTCGAACGAAGGCGCCTCTACTTCTATCATGTCAATCGCTTGTTGGATAGCCATCGACTCTCCTGAATTGAATCGTTCTCCAACCACGTTGAAAGCATTCGACAGGCATGGCTTTCAACCTCATGGGCTCCTACAAGCTCTCGCAGTTGAGTTGGGCGGAAAAACCGTAACCATTAATGTGGAAGTGGTCTCGGGCCCAATAGATTATAATATCTTGCTTGGTCGCAATTGGTTTTACGCCATGCAGGCGGTAGCCTCTTCAGTCTTCTGCATAGTACAATTCCCCCACTAAGGACGAATTGTTACTATTGACCAATTAGATTTTTGCACACCGGACACTACTACTCATCCTAGTGACCATGTTCCTTCCATTGGACAAACTTCAAAACAGTATGAGATTATAGGGGTTGGCCTTTTGAAAGACTCATCTCTCATGGGTGTTTTTCCCATGTCAGACCCCCCTAATCATGTTGCCTCAGTGAACATGATCTCCACAGAGATTTCATCTCACTCCACTGATACTTGGCTTGTCCCTGATGAAGCCACAACACACTTGATTGGAGACGCAATGCCTCTTTCACCCGTTGAACGCATTTACGAGGCTATCCAATCAGCACTGGAGGACCACTTATCTATGGCCTTCCCATCCTGTTCTCTACGATGGGAATCATCTATACCTGATCTCTTACTTCGGACTTTTCATTCAGACGAGTCCATCATGGAAGTTATGAATGTTGATGATGGTCCGTGGGATGACCTCCACCATAGGTCGTCTTTTCTTCCTCCTTTGGAGTACATAGAGGACAACATTAGCACCATCTTTTCACTGGATATCTACTCATTCCCTCATTCCCCATACTTACATGTCTTTCAGACACTGAGGAAACTTGGACAACATTGAGCCTACCACCTCGGTAGACATTTTGGTGAAACCTGGTGTAGTGGAACACATTCGCATAGGCCAGAAGTGTTCCCTTGAAGAAATAGCTATTGGTATGGCCTTATTCAAGTGATTTCGAGATGTATTCGCTTGGTACTATGAGGAGATGCCTGAGATAGACCCCGCGATTGTTTCTCATGAAATAAAAACCTATCCCGACATCAAACCTGTACGTCAAAAGTTGCGACTGGTACACCCCCGGAAGACTGCAGCAATCAAGGCAAAGATTGAAATCTCTTAAAGGCTGGCTTCATTTATCCTGTCCCATTGACGGATTGGGTCTCAAACATCGTCCTTGTGAACAAAAAGCAAGGTACCATTCGCGTATGTGTCGATTATCGGGACCTTAACAAGGCTTGTCCAAAGGACAATTACCCAACCCCGTTCATTGACCAGATTATCAAGAATTGTGCCAGAAGCGTCATCTTTTCAATTATGGATGGCTTTTCTGGTTACAACCAGATTGAGATCAACCCAGTTGACCAACATAAGACAGCTTTCATCTGTCCTTGGGGGATATTTGCATACCACAAACTCCCGTTTGGCCTTAAAAATGTTGGTGCCACATTCCAGCGGGCCATGTCGTATGCCTTCCATGACATTAAGGACTTTGTGGAACCTTACCTGGACGATCTCCCTGCTCATTCAAAGCAACGTGAGTTCCACATGGATCATCTGAAGACCATTTTCCTCAGATGTAGACAGTACAATATCCGTTTGAATCCTCATAAGTGTATCTTTTGCGTTGAGTCCGGATGCCTCTTAGGATTCATATTCTCGAAGGATGGGATCCGCATTGATCCCTTAAAGGTGGAGGCCATTGTCAACCTACCACCTCCAACCAATGTGACAGAACTCCAAAGTCTCCAAAGGAAGGTGACTTATTTAAGGTGTTTTGTTTGTAACTTCGCGGAGAAGACTCAGGGGTATATGAAACTGCTTAAGAAGGATGTCCCATTCATTTGGGACGACCAAGCTCAAAAATCCTTCGACAACATCAAACATGCCATCGTGCATGCTCCCGTGCTCCAACCTCCCAACTACTACCAAGATTACATCCTATATCTCGCTGCTTCTGCTACCACTATCGCCATGGTTTTGGTACAGGAGGATCAAAACGCCCAGGAACATGTAATATACTATGCAAGTAAGGGTCTCACTGACATTGAAACTAGATATTCACTTGTCGAAAAACTTGCTTTCGCGGCAGTCATCGTCGTCCAAACGTTTCGCCACTATATCTTGCTCCGCACCACCACCATCATTGCAGACTCGAACCCCATGTACCACGTACTGACATGTCAGGTGCTTGGGGGCAAGTATTCACACTGGATCATGATACTGCAAGAATTCAACCTTCTTTTCGAGAAAGCCAAGTCCAAAAAGTCCTTGGTGGTTGCTGAGCCTATCTGTGACTTTCCCCGTCCTGATGCAAAAGTTGAGCACAATGACTCTTTTCCGGATGAATCATTGTTTCTCATCAGTACGACTGATCCGTGGTATGGAGATATTTCGTTATATCTTCAAACCCAACGCTTCAACCCTCAACTCTCTCGTGATGACCGTCGTCGAATATGCCACCATGTGAAGTATTATCTAATCATCAATGATACTTTGTACCGCCATGGAGTCGATTCAATTCTTCTATGTTGTCTAACTCACGATGAGGCTGAATGTGTTCTGAATGATTGTCACGCTAGGGCGTGTGGCGGTCACCTCTTTGGGATGGATACAGCCCAGAATATTTTGCGCATAGGATATTATTGGCCTACTATCTTCAAATATTGTATTGAGGCCATGAAAAGATGTCCTCCATGTCAACACTTCCACACGAAGAAGCGCACCCATCCTGCCCCGTTACACCTGGTTATTGCCGTGGTCCCCTTCGCAAAACAAGGCATCGATTTTATGCATTGTAAGCCTACCTCAGCCGGGGGGCATAGTTACATCATTGTAGCTGTGTATTACTTCACAAAGTGAGTCGAGGCAATGCCTACATACCAAAATGATGGCAAAACCGCCGCACTCTTCATGTTCAATCATGTAACAATGCAGTTTGGAGTTCCTCAAGCGATAGTTACCGATCATGGTTCTCACTTTCAGAACCATATGGTTGACGAACTGAGTGATAGATTGGGTTTTCGCCATGAAAATTCAACACCCTACTACCCGCAGTCCAATGGACAGGTCAAGGCCATTAACAAGGTCTTGAAAACTATGGTCCAACGAATGGTAGGTACGCATAGGTCCAATTGGCATAATATGCTCTTTTCAGCACTATGGGCCTACAGAAATTCTGTTAAAACTGCCACAGGTTTCACTCCTTTCCAATTGGTGTATGGATTGGAGGCTGTCCTTCCTATAGAGTGCAAAATTTCATCTCTACAACTTGTTTTCAAACTTCTTCCTAACACTACTGCCGAGGAAGAATGTTTCCTGTACTTAGAAAAACTTGACGAATCCCGCCGAGATGGTGCTCTTGCTAACGAAGCACACAAGAAGCGCATCAAAGCTCAATATGACAAGTTACTTGAACCTCATATCTTCAACGAGGGTGACCTGGTCCTCACATATGACCAGAAACATGACAAACTAGGAGCAGGAAAGTTCGAGTCCATGTGGCACGAACCTTACATTGTCAAACATGTTTTGGAAAAGGGAGCTTATGAGCTTGAATATTATGGTAGAAGATATTTGGGTGAACCCCGTAATGGGATTTACCTGAAGAGGTACTATGCCTGAACCTGTCATGCATAGAATTTCTTGTATATACTGTACATGGCGTGTTTGTGTGTTTTTATGTGGTGTGACACATCTATTTTCTAAGTGTCTTTAGATCTTGTTTCCGCTTCTTATACCACGTTCTGTTTGCGTGTGCAGATGGAAACATGCTACAGATTTGTAGATGGCACCAGCCGACATACCCGTAACCTTGCCTCGACAGCCTGGGTACTGTATTCCCCAACAGGATAGCTCATCAGCTTAGGAGGAAGTTGCCTTGGATTCGCAACCAACAATGCCGCAGAATATCAGGCGGTAATTGGAACCCTAATCGATGCTATTTCCTTGGGTATGAACCACATTGTCATCCACATGGATTCTCAATTAGTGGTTTCCCATCTTAACCGGATCTATGCTATCCGTGATCCTACCCTACTCCGTCTCTTTAGATGAGTACATCTCTTGGAAAGTTCATTTGAATCTATTCAATACCTGCACATTCCACGAGAGTTAAACACAGTTGCTGACTCGATGGCCAACTTCATTTTAGATTGGTACATCGCACACACATAACACTCATAATATGTAAAAGCATTCATAACATGTAAATAATGCACTGTATAAAAAGCAAATCATATGAACAAGATCACATCATTTGTCATTTTTGGAACACATAATGTATAAATCGCCGGGAATGTCTGTATATATATATCATCAAAAGTAGAGCTGGTACAAAAATCGGAAGCACGATGGCTTTCAGTAAGTCTCTACAAAATCTGAAGCCCCTGTAGCTTTCAGTAGTACAAAATCTGAGGCTTCTAAGCTCTCAGTACAAGTATAATAATGTCATCAGGCCTGGCGCCTGGCTCGTATACGCCTAGGATAGACAACTCTCTATCGCTGAGAATGGAAACAATCCACTTTCCTCGCTACCTTGCGGAGTAAGGCTTTGAAGCATACAGATGCTCCAACTTTGAACCTATGCATAGGTCTTGGTAAGTCATCTACTACTGGCTCAGGAACATCCACTGTTAGCTGGGACAAGTTCATGTACACATCCTCCATCTCCACGATGGCAGCATGAGAACCTGGGGGTACAACTGCTTCCCCACCTCTATCTCTCCTCGCCAGAAGAGAGACCCCTACGGGCTGTATGGGACCCACATCTGCACACACATGTTATATACTTGTCAACACTACAACAAAAAAATCATAAATATACAAAACTAAAAAGTACAAGGGTTTTGTTCTTACCGATGTCTCCCCATGCTGTACCCTCGGGAAACACTAAGTCGGGATCCTATCTAAAATCCGTACCATCGTACGAGTAGTCCTCAACCATGAGCAACTGGCCTTCCAACCAACTGAAGAAATCGACACCAAAGCTGATGATAGGGCCCCCTCCATGATGGGTCATCACCTCTTCCCATCTGAGCATGCGAGGATCCCTGTCATCTAGTCGTACTTGTGGGCGCAAGAGAGGGATCCGCTCCAAGAGGAATGATATCACTATCGTTCCATATCCAAACTGCTTGAGCTCTCCCCACTGACACTTGGTCAGCTGAGCTCGGATGTCTGTGAGGAGACCCTCGCACCAGTTGAAGATCTTGGGGGACATACAATACTCCACATAGAGCATCTGAGTTCGAGTGGCCATGTGTGGGTCTTGGCTCCTTGCCACTCTAGTGATAGTGAACAATATGGCACGTAGTGGATGGTTTACAACATCCCTAATGGGAATCTTCCCACTACAGGATCGAGCATGAGCAGTACAATGCTACGTAACCATGTCGTCGACAGTGTGATCACTAGCTTGTGATCCAGTGAGAACTACACGGTCCCCTCTCTGGGACAAGCCGGTAAGAAAATAGATGTCCTCAACATCTATAGTGAGAATGTGCTCACCAATCACAAATTGTTGTTGGGCCGAATCCCAACACCGGAGCATATGTGACAGTAGCGGGATTTGGGACCTCATGCCCTGAATCTTGAAGAACTTGAGCAAACTGCAGTTTCTCAAGGCATTCACGCATTGTGGATCATTAGCGGCTTGTACATCTTCCACCTCATGCTCTCTTTCCTACCACTCTAATACCATGTTTGCTTGCTATCAACTTGCCAAGGTGGGCATTTAAACAATGTTAGACCTCACTTCAACCACATGAAGTCCACCTTTTGGGTTTAATTTGATGGTTGGGCTATGCGTTTCCACCGTCACACTGTGCTATTGCACACAGTGCGATGACATCGCACTCCATGTTTTCAGGACTTGTGCAAAGTCAGTCTCGTCGCAGTTCCCGAAAGGGCAGACTACGCAATAGCCCTCCACAAATCCATCAAAAAACCTAAAAAATGGACCTAAAATCAAAATGTAATCCACTACAATTTTGCTGGATGAAGTTTAGGTTTACCTGCTCCAGACGGCGGGTGAAATGGCGGCTCGTAGCTCCCGGAATCGATAAGTGAAGTTTTGGCTCCAAATTGGCACTTCTTCTCCCAAATTGGCAAATGAAACAATGGTGACTATATTTGACTCATTTTTCTATTTATAAATGAAATAGAATATCCCTTTTTCAAATATTTGATGCTTTTAGGTCATTTGCTATAGTTTTAATCATCTTTGATCATATTTGGAATATCGTTTGACTATTTGATCTAGTTTCCAAATGTGCAGGAGTTGTTAAGTGGTCTTTTGTGTCGTTTATCGTGTTACAACGGTCGTCTCAGGTATGGACAAATTCCTTGAATGTTTTGTCATTATTTTTGCAATGGTTAGATTTTAACTATTTTATGATGACGAGCTTACTCTTTGTTTGTTCTCGTGCTCTTGGAACTATGAGAATAAGTACCGAGTTACGATTTATCTCTTTTCCGGGCTCGTTAAACTCCCACGGAAAAGGATACCCCCCGGAGTCTACCTTTAAGCTCTTTTCAGGCTCTTAAAAAACAAAATGATTGCCAAGCGAACTTGTCGCATTCACGCTTGTTAAAGTATTTGAATGGTCATCTTCCTGGTGATAGTTTACCCCTTTTTCGGACCAGGGGGCACTACTTATGAAAAAGGTATACTCCAGCCAATCATGACCGGAAGAGTCCTCTCTCACGTTGTTTTACCCTTTTTCAGGCGATGAGGCTAACTTTACGAAAAAGGACTGTTGGAGTCTTCTTTAGTTCTTTTCAGACTCTCTAAACATGAAATGACGACCGATTTTACCTTTTATGGACTAGTTAAACTCATACATTGAAGGGCCCGCCATGGGACGAACCCCTCCTATCCCAGGTTCGAAAAATATTTGAGATTGGACTCATCTAGGAGATGGGCTATACCGAGCATCTAGTTACCCTCATCAAGTTTGTAAAAAACACATGAGGCACTCATTATTCATGATGGGGAAAAAGGAAAGTGTCACATCCCCATTTTGATCCCCTTTGCATTAACTCGTAAATGATGTAAATATTGATATTTAATCATGGTGAGGAGCTCAAGGCCAAGTCCCCACCATTGATTTAGCGTTTTATGTATCAGAAATTAAAAATATATGCCTGTGGTTCTTGTGCTAGATAGGCACAATGTAAATTAAGACATCATGTAAATACAAATTTTAATGAAGAACCCACAACTAGCTATGCAATGCAACAAAGAGATGGGGGCATGATTCTACAAGGAATAGGGAGGGAAATTATTCAAACCCTTGAACCAATGGTCATAAGCCAGATGTCAATGAATAAACCCTCAACTACCCATTCTGACTTATGCACCCAATCATTTAATTCTTCCAGAAATTGGTTGAGGCAGTTAATGCCTTGGGAATGAAGAGGCATGGCAGCCAATTTCGTGCATTGGCAAGCCATCAACCTGGGAAAACGTACTTTTGCTTCTGGGGCAAGAAAAAACCCATGAAATGGTGCCCAAAGCCATTTGGAACCCAGAGTATTTCCTCCCTCATGCAGTCTGAGCAAGCCGTGCTTTCCCCATCATGTGTTTTTACCAATTTCCTGCATTTTTCCATAGCTGGGAGCTCGTTTTTGTGTTGCATAGTGGCTGGGAGAAAGGGAGTCGCGTTTTGGGGGTTTATAGAGGTCGTTTTTGCCCCTGAAATGCAGAAAAACGTTTTTTGAAAATGAATTTGCTCTCCCAAGGTTTATTCCCCATCTACCAGTTCGTTTTGGTCGCCCACGTTTTTCAACACTTGTGTTTTGTTGTAGGGTGCATTCCTGTGTTGGTTAGAAATTATGAGCAAGAATTAGGAGTGGAAGTGGACCAGAATTGGCTTGATAAACCTAGTGAGGAGGTAACCTCTCAAGAGTATCAAAAGGGCTGGTTGCTCTTCTATGCACACCTTGAAGAACACTATAATGGAAGGTATGGCCTGAGGGACTGTGTATTAGTGAAGGGAATACTTCCTTGTGCTAGGTGTGTAGGTATTGTGGGGACCAAGCTAGATAGATCTTGCGGAGGGTGCCCATATCTCTATGGATGATCCCACTAGCTTAGCAATTCTTCCTTCCATTACCTAACAGCCTGATAAACCCAACTGTAGCTTGGCTTAGCTGATTTGGTGTATCTTTGAGCTATGTGTGAGTCTGCTGTTCCTTGATTCCTTGTAGAGATCATGCCCAGCTCGGGGGGTGGCAGTGTGTTGAGATATTGATGATCACAACTGGCCTATGGATGGGTGGAACGTTGCAGTTGCATTGCCAGTTTCTTGGGACTACTTTGTTATAAGATAAGTATTCTTTTGTGTTAACTTTGCAATTATTTATTTGATGAATATCTTGAATGTATGATGGATGTGTAATTGAAATTACTTCCGTTGTGTTTTCTTATAATTATACATTTCCATATGTCTTTTTATATTATGTGAATGCTTATTTAATAAGTTCATGGGGCTAGATTCCCGGTTTTAGCATCACGATCCTCTCCATCACACTAGTATGATGGGAGGGGATGTGACAGAAAGTTTTTATGTTACACGCTTTGTTAGTGGCAGTACGTAGTCATTCTTGAACATGGCACTCATCTGCACTTGCATACTGTACTTGGATCATCCGTTTGTCATCGAGTTTTAATTACTTCTTGAGTCTTGTTACTCCTTTGAGTCATTCAAAGAAAGCTTCCCTCATCAGTTGCATTAGGAGTTAGTGTTGTACTCGTCATGTCAATACTGCCAAGTCATTCCATGCCCATGTTCAAGAATACATCCGCCATTTATCATCTACAGTCATTACACCCGCCACTATGACGGTTTACTCTGAGTCATTCTTGCATGTTACTGTACCATCCGATCTACTCTACACATTTTCTGTCGTGTTTCGTGTCGATTGATGAGGGATTCATCATGGCACTCCTTTGATGGATTCATCCTTATCAACATCAACTCATCATCTGAGGATTGAATCCATAAACCAAGAAAGTACCTTGGTCTTGCATGCCTCAATGGCAGGTTACCTCACTTTCAACATGAGTTTACATGATTGACTCTTGAATGAAAGATTTCATCTTACGTTCGACTTCAACTCAATTATTCATGCTTGGTGATATGTATTGTGATACCTTGGGAATCATTGACATTAATGGTGATCTCCCTCGCGCTTGTTAATGGTTTACATCAATGACTGGTAATCAAGTGGTTTCTACCATGTTCGACGTCAAGACCATTGTAATCACATGGATAGATTCGTATCATTGCGGGCTCAGCTTGAAGACCCTAGGGAGTCATGTTTTACCCAGGTTGCGATGGAGTTTGTATTGAGTCATATTACACAGATCCAATTTTGTATTGGTCATGGCTGTGTTATCATCTCATCATGGATCTACGCTTGTGTCTAGTAGCCACGATTGTGTTCAGTCAATCATTACTACCATGGATCTGCATTGTATACATCAGCAGCCATGTTGTGAGTCATTTGAGACTGTGTACTCAGAGTTAGTTGTACTGCAGCAACGTCCTTCATCCAACAAGTCTATTGCCATTCCTTCTATCAAAGCACTTCACCTGTCTATCTTCAATAGCTTCATGCTTTGGGGGGAATTCCGTTACACCTAAAAACATCTCATCACAAGATTCTGTGTATACACCCCTGGAGTTACCTTGACTGAGTGATTGACCTGGAAGGATTTGTACCCATTTGTACTAGGTTTTGAGAGGTCATCGCAGGTTTTACTCATGCAGCATGCGACGTCGTAGCTTGCTCTATTGCAGGGTGCGATGATGTTAGTTAATAGGTAAAAATAGCCCTTCGAGCCCCTTCTCGAAGCTTGCTGACTTGGGACCCTATCACTGATCTCTTGGGAGAGCTATCACTTGATTCCTAACACCTTGGAAGGATCCCTTAAGTCTCTCCTATCCTATCTCAACCTATCCTATCCTTACCCTATCCACTTATTCCTATTTAAATGAAGCTCACTCCCATCCCAAGGGGATGAAGTCTATGGTATTCTTATGCTGGTGAAATCAAGCCCAATAGATCTAACACTCTAGCTTGGAGAACATTCACTTCTCTCTAGGAGATTTGGCATGGCTTGTCGGAAGGAGCTTGCAGCGTTAAGGCTATGGTTGTAATCCTCTTTTCTATTGTACTCCTCACTTTTCAATATAGTTAATATAATTGCTTTCCATAAATGTTGTCTCCTTGATGATATTTAGAGTTTTCCTCCTTAACTGTTAACTTAGATCTATCATATGAGATATATGCTTTCACTTCTTGTGGCCTGTTACATGTTCAACAGGGTTTAGCTACCTGCGATCTGGCAGCGCTGGAGAATTGGATCAACGAAGGAGAAAGAGATCTACAAATCTAAGGTAAACGATCTACTCTTTCATTTGTATTTCTATATGATCTAGGAAAGTATTTTCTGTTCTGTCTTATTTGTTCTAGAATTACGTTAATCTAGGGAGATCAAGGCTTGAGTCCGCTCTCGGTAGATTGTACGTCAAACAGTATCCTCTAAAACAGTACAACCTAACCCATCGTTGCTTGTTACACAATAGACATCTAACTCAAGGGTTACTTGTGTGATGTCACATAGCCTGTTTATAATTGTTTTTCCCTATTTTTTTTCCTAAAAAAATCAAAGAAAGGTTATATTTTGAAATTTAATTTGTTTCATAGCTCGGGCCTGGTGAAGGTCTTCCCGGTGATAGCTCGGGAAAGCATGTCCACTTTCATGTTGAGGTGTCCCATTGCTTCACACTGAAACTGGAATAGAGTGCATAGGGTGGCATTCAGGTTCGAAACCTGGTATGTTACTGGCAGGGCTCCACAATTAGAGCTTAAAATCCCTTTGCGACAGTCTTCCATAACAAAGAAATTAATGCCTTGGTGGTCCATAGAACCCCAAGCATCTTTGTGTGCTTAGTTTCACGAGTGCAAGTCAGCCCATAATCATCCACGAGTCCGCCCAACTCCGCAACTAGAAGTCTAGAAGAGGGGTGTTCCTTTTTACTCTTCAAGCGATTTTCCAGTCGCAAAGTCCTTGTGCAAGCTAATTCTGGGACTTCTTGTTCAAAGAAGCCCTGCACCTTCCTACTTCCCTTAGAGCCCGCGACATGTGAGTGCATCGCGGTCCATTCGAGGTTTTGCATGGGGTTACCTTCATCCAGGCCATGTCTTCTTTCAGTGTATAGATGAACCAACAGATAAGATCGTCTTGGGAGAGAGCCGAGATATGAATAAGGCCACAGAAGGAGCAAGAATGTAGGTGAGAAGGAATGCTGAATTGGGGCCTGGATTTATGCCTTAGAATCCTCATTCGATATCCCAACGTATGCAAGGGATGTGAGACACCAAATCCGCCACCCTCCTGCATAATTGCCATTAACACACTTGCAGTAGAATCAGTTGATCGCCGTACGGTGTGATGCGGACTTGCTGCACCATGATGTGAGCCCCATCCTTGACAATGCTTCCCTTTATAAATATGCATGAGGTCTATCCTCAGAGCTCCATGCGGCATGCCACATGAGACTACACTGATCTAGCTACAGAAGGTGGCCACAAGAGTTACAAGCTACCATTGTCTTGGGTTTTGCACCCACCATGGGGGATACATTCCCCTCCTCATTATTCCAAAGTAAAATTCCTCATTATTCCAAAGCAAAATTTAAAAAGAAAACCATTTTATCATGTTCCCATTTCTTTAAATCAATTTTTGCCTTTACCTTTTCCCTAAAAAAAATCAAAAGTTTAAATCCCTATTAATGTTATCCCATCTTATAATTACCCCATTAATAAGAAGGGTTTTACTAGCCATCTTTCTAATTTCCCATTAACACAAAGTGGACATTCTAATAAGGTTCTCATAAAAAATATAAACCTTGGATACTTGCTAAACTCCTCCAAATGGCTCCACATATTCACAACCTTGGCCCATTCTCTGGAACCTTCCATCTCGCAACCGTCAAGCGAAGATATACACAAAGGGAACGTGGTATGCATAGACATGAAGCGTGCAGGTAGCCACATTGTCTGTGAATGCTCATAATCCCACGAGGTTTGAGTAAGTAAAGTAATGCAAATCCATAGGAGGGCCGTTAGGGCATCATTACACACAGAGAAAGAATGCTGGAGTGAGGGGTTGTGTTGGAGAAAACTCACTATGGCTTGGGGTAGACCACAACAGACAGATGACTACTAGAAATCAACTCAATTCTCAGAACTATGCTATATAAATGACAATGCTAAGATAAGGAAGAAGATAACCAACCTCGATCCAAACGTTTGATGTAGATCCTCGTTGGAGCTTTTCGATCCGTGCACTTGAATCTGAAAATTAGTCTTGACAACCAATATACAACAAGTACATATAATATATAAACGACATTAACATCATCAATAGCAATGGCCCATGATATAACAAGTAAATGCAACCCAATGTAAGATAAACAACATTTACAACATTAATGGACGAGAATATGAGTATTTCTATTAATAAACAAGAAGAAGTACAATGTGATAGGACCTCTTGCCAACAACCAATCTGAACCAAGATATTGATCAATCCACTTGTGCCTCCACCACTTCAATCCTCCATGAATGGCAAACTCAAACTACATAGGAGTTTGGAAGGTGAACATAAAGGGTTCACAACTACAAGGATCAATGAGTGTAGACTCAAGATAGGGAAAAAATCCACTAGAGTTCTCTTGCTCTTCTTTCTCCTCCCGTCCATAAGCCATATGTGCTCAATATATAGTCCTCTCGAAGGTAAGTGAAAGGACAAATCAAGACGTTTTTTGGGCAGATGGAGAGCCAAAGGTCACCCAATGACCACTTTTTGGGAGTAAAAAGTAATAAACTAGTGATTTTTACCATTTTACTTGATACCTGTGGGATATAGTGATGCAACGCGTGGGTATGCTTGCTATAGTGATGTAACAAGCGGCTCAGAGGAAAAATGAGGAAATAGTATGTTTGAAGGATATAAAGTGGATCTGAGTTAGTGAAATGGATCCTACAGGCCAAAGAATGCTAATGCTCACAAGGTGGAAGATTACATTGTAACATATCCCCCTAATGTGTGAGGTCAGAGACTGATGCTACAATGGCCGAAATACATTATAAAAATCAGAAGTGGAGTGATGGAGACATAAGTGGAAAGAGCAGCTCACTCGTTATAATACAATAGTATTCCTGAATACATGTCGATAGTACAACAATCTGATACAATGGCCATGAATAGGAAGTATATAGTGAATACATGTCATAAGGGATCATAGCCATGATCCCTCTACAATAAGATATGGTCTCCTGCTGAAAAGGAAACAATTGGTGCAAACTGGAGGTACAAACTGTTGATATCTGAGATATCTCAGATGTAAAGTCAAAGTCATAAGTAGCATACTGAATGCCACTATCGCCTGGGGTCTTCTACATAAGTCTTCGACGGTGCAAGTCCCATCAAGTGAATAAAGGAGTTGGGGTCGAACCTGATGTGACATCTTCTGATTACCAGTCAATGATGTATACCGTTAACAGACGTGAGATAACCCACCAATAATGAAAATGGGAATCAAGGCACAGAGCACAATCATCGGAGCGTGAATAAATGAGTTGAGGTCGAAGACTAGGATGAATCCATCGATCAGGGGACATTGATGTATTCCCAAAACTGTCAATGGCGAGAGAACCTACCACTAATGAATGCAAGCCTCAAGGTACTCAACCGAACTCTAAGCATCAAGTCCTGGAATAAATGGGTTGAAGTCGATGGAACGAGATTCGCTGGAAGGAGGGCATTAAGGCACCCCCCATCAACCGGCACGAGGTACCAGCTACGCTGAAAGATTTGGAAGAACTTAGGTGAAACAGACTGACTCAATAAGGATGGTTGACATGCAATAGTCAAGAGATCTGAGGAGTGGCCGACCCTGGTTTCAGCACTTCTTTTGAATAAGAGCATGAGAGGATGGATAGACTCAGGCAGCATAGACTTGACATAAACTGTGCAATGCAGGAGGCATTACAAAGGGCTCCATAATGATTGGAAGCTTAACCAATCGGTGGAGAAAACTGAGAAACAAGTACAACACCTAAGGTCCAACTATAGTCCCGACTCATAATGTACGGAGTGGAATGAATGCTCTATTCAAAGGTGGCACAACAAATGCCAACAAGGAGTAGTAACCATAATCCCGTCTGGATTTTTGGAATATTTGATTTTTTTGGTCTTTTTCATATTTGGGAAAAGCTTGAAAAAGAATAAAATTGCTTATAGTACAACAAGTGAGGGAACGAGTAGCAGACTAGTTTCAAGCAGTGGAACATACCTATGATCAATGCAAGGAAATGCATGTAGGACATGGACACTCGGGGGGGGTTCCCTCAGAGTTAAAAGGTGATCAAATTGTGAAGGGAAAATATAAGCTCTGTAGGGATGGACAGGGAAAAGTGCTCAGGCACCAGGCTAACAACTGAGTAAGCAGGAGTCGGCACAAGGCTCAAGCGGCAAGTAGGATGATGTAATGCAATCACAACATGATATAACTGAGGGGATTCCTTAAGGGAGGTGGCTAGCATAAGACAAAGTAGAGTATGAGTCTTTATCGCAATGTCATGGCATAACTACAAAGGACTCCCAATCCTAAGGACAAACAATGGCATGGGCACCAGAATGCACAAAGGGGTTCTAACTAGGGTACCCATGTTCTGAAAAGCCCTACCGCCACATAATGACACTTCTATAGTTGTGTGAAGGTTCCGTGTCAGTTACGAAGCGGGGTCGCACCTAGGGTTTGTGAAAGTGGGAAAAAAGGTCAAATGCATAATGGAAATGTAACCTAACCTATATGCCAGGTGTGAAACGTACCTGCCGTAGGTGTGAAATGGTCCAGAACAACTTTTGCCGAAGAAATCTGATTAAGAAATACTACTCCAAGACAGTATATTAATCCATAACGGCACAAAACGGTAAAAACTATAGACAAGTGGGTCCTGAAAATTATAAATAGTAATTAAAAACTACAATTTACAATTCATTTTTACTATTCACCCATTTGGAGCTTTGTGGTTAGTTTTCACCTGAAAGTTCAGTTGCCGATTCTGGGAGCTACAAGCGACCGTTCATCGAACCGTCCGGAGCAGGTTGGAGTCTCATCCATACCTTTCATTTCAATGCTTTCATTTTAATTTTCAGCGGTGGCATTTTTAGTTTGGCCAAGCCCTAGATGGATTCGGCGCTACCCGTGGGCTATAGCTATGTGGGTCGCAGGTAGGGCAAGATACTCGCAGTCAATGCCTTGACTGACCGCGGGTACCCGCACCTATATACAAACTAGCCCGCGGGTACAACCATGAAGTTGAAAATGCAAAAGAATTTGACTAAAATTCTTGTTTTTGCTCACTCCAAGATGGTTCTAGAGTGGAGGGAGAGGGAGCATGACCAAGTTGATGAGGCTGTGCGCAATGATGTGCAAGCACAACAGGCATTGCAAGCATGTGGGTTGTACAAATTTTGGAGTATAGGGGGTTTGAGGGCCCAAAACCTATTACTCCGCCGCTTGATCGATTATTGGGATGTTGATGCACAGAACTTCAATCTCAATGGGAAAATCCTCACACTGGAAGTGGACAACATCTACTTCATTACCGGTTTGTCCCGTCGAGGTGAGGACGCTAGTCTTCGGTCTTGTACTGTGGGTGGTGGGATCACCGTCCTTGACTACATAGTGTGGTATTGCCCCGCAAAAATAGGCACGGTGGGAAGTCAGGTTCCCATCAATTCCATAGTAGATCTGAGCATTAGGAACATTGCGGCTACCTTAGTGCGGATAACGGGATCCAAAGCTTTGCACCAGGCATCCAAGCCAGTGATGTTCTATGCATCACAATGCATGCAGCCTATGTTATTTGACTGGTTTACTACACTGTTGGGGTCTATGAAGACCCAATTGACAGAATGAAAAGAAGGGAAGGCCAAAAACTTTGGGTATGGGAGTATCCTGTGCAACTTCTTCTTTGAGAGGGTTCCGGGGCTTAGTCCGAGGGTGGATGTCCCTCCTCATAGTCTCTGGGAACCAGCCCTGACCCAATGGAATGAGATCTTGACATGACAGGGTGGTGGCCATCTGGCATCACCATATACCGAGGAGTTCTTCCACTGGTGGGACCGATAGGTCATTTCCATAGAGGAGTACCCCTATGTAGGGATAGACTTCCACCAGGATAGGGACATGCCACTCCCACCAGACGCAACGTTCGGAGACATTGGTGAGTACTCTTTTTAGGTTTTTTGTGTATTAAATTTTTATGGATATTTTATTATAGATGTAAATGCAAAAATATTTTTGGTGGTAGTATCATATGCTAATGGTTGAATGTTTGTTCGCAGACAAATGCCCAGTGAGACCCGATGGCTTCCCGAGACATGGTCGTCGGGGCGGGGGTGAGGAGGCAGGCGATGCTACAACAAGATGCACTCTATAGACCTTGCAATGCAACCTATCACGGATGGTTTCTAGGGTTCCACAGATAGAGGTGGCGCGAATACCTGAGGCCATGCAACGCCAAGTAGTGGGGGTTCCGGGTGATTGGGTGTGACTACTGCAGCGAGTAGCCAATGCAGTTCAGTATTTCTACAAGACACATCCTGTCGGGGCAGCAGCTAGGCCTCCTCGTAGGGAGTATATATCTCAAGATCTCATTTTTTGTATCGATATGTATATTTTTGAGGGCTACGGGCTCCAGTTTTGTATGACACTACCATTTTTGGACATATTTATAAAAAACTTTGGTTCTCTGGTTCTACTATATGTGTGTATGCACAAATGTATGAATGTCTTCTTTTATTTGTTTGCTTCATGGTGAATGTGACAAATGCCAATATAATACATAGTTAGCATATGCATTAGATATATGATTAACACTTCTCAGAACATGTATGTATGTAATTGAAACAAAATGTCGTTCCAAGAGTCTTACCCTTAGGAATTTCCGTAGTAGCGTAGGATCTCGCACATGGTACTGCCCATTCAGCCAAGACACAACTAGTTGTGAATCCAGGCGGACTTCTAAAGACTGGACGCCATGGGAAATGGAATCCCAAAGTAGCTCAATGATGGCACTATACTTAGCCACATTGTTAGTTGTAGGACGAAGACAAGCACCTCCTGAGGACACAATTAGGTGGTCAAGTGAGAAAATAACCTAGGCAGCAGAAGCAAGCTGCTGTGTATGACGGCTAGCACCATCCACGAACCCTAAGAACGTAGGAAACTCTGCTGACATCTGTCAATCAAACGAAAGCAAATCAGCAGACCGAAAAACCAAAATAAATCTAAACTATGTATAGAAACAACTATACAATAGTATACAAAAGTATCATCCTGAACCAGAGGTTCAAGCGTAATATCGCTTGAGGTAGAGCCCATTTCTAGGCTCCTTCAATACAGTCCCCTCATAGTCTTCTAATTCATAGGATTCTTTTTCCAGGACACGCCTCACGACGTAAGGACCATGCCACATGGGGTTGAACTTTCCTGCCCCCAGGGGTTCTTTAGCTTGGTCATAGAAGAGGACCAAGTCACCTTCAGCATACTTCCGGGGACGGACAGACCTATCATATTGAACCTTAACACAACGTTTGTTGGCATCTATGGCCACAACGGCATCTCGACGTTGCTAGTCAAGTTGCTCAAGGTGGATTAAACGTTGCTTA
Organism: Larix kaempferi; assembly: GCA_027924585.1. Lineage (NCBI taxonomy): Eukaryota > Viridiplantae > Streptophyta > Pinopsida > Pinales > Pinaceae > Larix > Larix kaempferi. The sequence goes on along the minus strand of BSBM01000566.1, from coordinate 2,025,888 downwards.
AGACCCGTCGTATTAGGGAGGAGCTCTATGGCCAGTTTAAGCGAAGGGATCTCGCATTCAATCGGTAAAAGTGACTCCACACCGTGAACTAGCTAAAACGGTGAGAACCCGGTGGAAGTCTTAACTGCTGTTCGATATGCCCACAAAGCAGGATATAACATGATGTGTTAATTGGTCTTGCTTTGTTGGATGGCATGTTGGAGAATGGTCTTCAAAGAATTATTGACTGCTTCGACTTGACCATTTGCTTGGGGATAATAAGAAGATGAGTGTTCTTGACGAAACCCAAGCTTTAGAGACAAATCCTCCATCATCTTGTTCTGAAAGTGACTGCCATGACCAGTGACAATCTCTTTCGAAATACCGAACCGAGTTATAATTTGATTGAATACGAAGTGGGCTGCTGTAGCACCATCGGATTTAACGGTAGGCATGGCCTCAACCCATTTGGAAAAATAGTCCACAGCCACTATGATATGGTGATGCCCCCCAGTCGAAGCTGGTTTGCAATCCATGAAATCCACCCCCCACTTGGTGAAGGGATCAATGGTGACGACCGGATGAAGGGGCGCTGGATGCAAGCGTATGTTCCGAGAAAACACCTGGCAAGGGTGACATCTCTTCACAACATTAACACAATCCTTAAAGATGGAAGGCCAAAAATAACCAGCTCACATAATACGTTGGGTTGTAGCAAGCCTGAATAAGTGACTGCCACACACCCCATCATGGCAATCATTAAGCACCCGCTCCGCTTCTTCGTGAGTTAAGCAACGACGGAGGATAGAATCCTTTCCTTGGCGATACAAAGTGTCACCGATGATAGTATAATATTTAGCGTGATGTTTTACATGCCGTCGCTCATCTCGTGAATAGTGCGGAGGAAACTTCACAGTTTGGAGGTATATAATGACATCCCCATAACAAGGGTCCTCTGACAAGATAAGAAATAAGTGTTCATCCACAAAGGAATATTCATGAATGACATCCTCATCAAGTCTCGGAAGGTCCAACATAAGCTCAGCGAACACCAACGATTTCACTGAATTCGCTGAATCAAAATCGAGATCAAACTCCTGAAGGATAACAATCCATTTATTGTACTTCCCCCCGATAAGGCGTCATGATAGAACGAACCGAAATGGATTGATATGCGCGACAACTGTGGTCGTTCTAAGCAAAATGTAATGTCGTAACTGCTGGACTGAATGAACAGTTGCAAGTGCCAACTTTTCCACATGAGTATATCTTAGCTTAGCGTATACTAGATTTCGACTAAGGTAATAGATGACATGCTCGACAAGTGCATCATCAACCTGAACCAAGACCATGCCAATCGTCTCTTGAGACGTGGCCACATAAAGGATAAAATCTCGTGCGAAGTTTGGTGGACTAAGCACAGGGTCCGATACCAAAGCTTTCTTAAGGGCATTGAAAGACTGCTGGGCTCGCTCATCCCAGATAAAAGGTGTGTCCTTCTTCAATAAGCGCGCGAAACCTTTGGTAAGATTAGAATAATTGACTTCAAAATGGCGTAGAAAAGTGGCTCTCCCTTGGAGGCTCTGAAGCTTTAACAAATTACACGGAGGATGCAATTGAAGTATTGCCTCAACTTTAAGAGGATCGATCCTAATACCCTCTTTCAAAACTATGAAGCCTAGAAGGCGACCCGTCCTTACAACAAAGATGGATTTGTTAGGATTCAATCGAATCTTGTATCGTATACATCATTCGAGAATCATGCGGAGGTGCTTGGGGTGGTCCATCCTCTTGCGAGAATGGCCGACAAGTTCGTCCAAGAAACCTCCATAATCATTTTAAGATCGTGAAAGGCATAGGTCATGGTGCGCTGAAATGTAGCTCCGGCGTTTTTAAGGCCGAAGGGCATTTTCCGATATGCAAATGTTCCCCAAGGACAAATAAAATATGTTTTATGTTGGTCCTCGAGTTTGATTTGAATCTGGTTATATCCGGAAAATCCGTCCATGAAGGAAAAAATATCACTCCCGGTGCAAGAATCCAAGATTTGATCTATGAATGGTGTGGGGAAGTTGTCTTTTGGACATGCATGGTTCAAATCTCTAAAATCAGTGCATACAAAGATTGTTCCCTGCTTCTTATCCACAAGAACGGGGTTTGACACCCATTCGGTAAGGGGAACGGGGTATATGAAACCAGCCTTGAGTAGTTTCTCCACCTCTGCCTTGATAGCGGCTGCTTTTATAGGGTTCACAACACGTAAGCATTGACGAACCGGTTTAGGGTTGAGATACGTTCTAATCTCATGTTCAACAATGCGGGGGTATATTCCTGGCATATCCTCATATGACTAGGCGAAAGCTTCTTGGAACTGTAAACAATTCAGTGTAAATAGCAATCTCCTCAGGAGTGCAATCGTCACCGATCTGGACATTCTCAACTATTCCGGGAGTACGAGAGATATTGATCGACTTAGTTGGGGAAATGTTAGCCATATTCCCTTCTACAAAAATGTCATGCGACTCCAAAAGAGCCATAGGGTGACCAACCATCTCTGCTAGAGTCGTCCTAAACTATTCTTGTTCAGTGAGCTCGAGTTTGGGAAGGAAATAAGAGCGATGGTGCATATCTTCCCAAGGTCTCTCACTACCACACATGGCCTCCATAATAGCTTCATCAGAAGGAAAAGTATCATCGAGGCAATCATGGTAACAAGATGAGTTGGCTGCCCAAACCGATAGCGTAACGGGATCTTCCTCGACTGTCTGGGAAGAAGAGAGATCCGGCTCTGTAGTGGCTTGTTGAATATGATGGTAAGCAAGCTCAGCTATAGACAATGGCATAAACATCCCAATATGCGAAATGTTTCCAGACATGAAACTCATGGACGGTAAAGTCCACGAATCATCAAAATAGGAAGTATGGAATGACATATTATGCGAAGGAGGAGACGCATCGTCAGTAATGGTTCCAATAAAATTCACAGGTGTGGAAAAATCATAAGTTCCCATCAATGAAGGGTACATGCCAAAACCCATGTTCCCAGTTGCCGGCTGAGAATGAGTAACCTGCGGGACTATGGATCCCGTGGATGTGTGGAAGAGGAGTTAACGTAATCCAGTTGATTGATGGTCACTATCTTGCCTTCGTGAGGAAAGCAGATAACTCTGAATACAGTGGACGCGACAACTTTCATAGCATACATCCAATTCCGACCCAGTAAAAGGTTGTAGTCGATGGGCGCATCAACCACCTCAACTTCAATAGGCACAGACTTACCTCCCAAGGAGACAACAAGGGAAGGGATAATTCCATGCGGCTTAAATGAATGACCTTCGAATGTAGTGAGCGTGGTTCTAGATGCGAGTAGAGGAGGAGAGCCAAGAGCTTTCCAACAAGCTAACGACATTACTGACGCAGAGGCACCTTCGTCAACCATAGTATGTTTGACAAAACTCTGAAGGCACACCACCTGGATTTGAAAATCCATGTGGTAAGGTAAGTGAGGTTGGACATCAGTAGTATCAAACTTGATAATAGTGGGACTTCCCCCATCCTGAACTCCTAACGCACTCAAAAGAGCATGCTTCTGAGAAGGACAAGCTTGCAAAACTTCAAGAGCCGACATGGCACACAGAGTTTGGCCCAAATATTATACGATGGAGTAGTTGTGGGCGGCTCGAGCATTAGGATTATGCGTAGAGCGCTTAAGAACACCTTTTGGTATCCGTGGCATAATAGATGGCTTCTCAATATGCAAGGAATTGTCAGGAGGATGGGGAGGCTCACTCCCCAAATTGGGTTGTGGTGCATCATAATCGCGCTGACGAGTGGCAACACTAACCTCTTACTGAACCATGTTCACACATCCATAACCACTAGTATTGGAAGCATATGTTGTTGTTTCAGCAGGTCCATAACCAGTGGTGGGAGCATGCGAAGCCATGTTTTGGTGATGAGGTAGGGGATCCTTCAACACAGCTGGGCTCTGTGCCAAATGCTTCGATGCTTCTTCAATATGAGGACATAAGTGAGTAAGATGGTATTCCCCACATCGCTTGCAAGGAAACTTCACCTTACACCTAGGTTTATGGTCCTCACCAGCATTTCCGCCTTCCCAAGGAGGGTTGGCATTATCCTTACGGGGGGTATTGCGATTGCTATTGTTATTCCCATTGTTTCCACCCTTATGATTATTTCTCCCCTTTTTCTTACCACCAAGTTGTTGGTTACCCGATTGGTTCGTCGTTTGTACACTGTGTACATCAGATGATGGGGTGGAAGTGGACAAGGTGTGAACCTGTCTAGGAGTAGACTGGTTTAGCGACAAATTCTGCATTTGATTAACTACCAAATCTACGGGGCGAGTGCTTGCAGATCCAATGATGCCATCGACATGTGGTCCAGGAACTGACGTGGGCTCATGACGTGTGCACGGTGCATCAGGGATGATGTCATACAAAATTCCAGACTAAGAGTATAATAAGTCTAACTGATGGACTTTCAAGATAGCTTGTTCCTTAGTCACAATGCCGAACATCAAAACATCCTTAGCAATGTATGGGAGTAGAGACTTGAGGAACCATTCCAACAGGAACTCTGGGGGAATGTTGGCTTTCACTAACCTCTTCCGCTGATGCCACTCTTGAACGTGGTCAGAAATATGCGTGGCCTTGTTCTGACAGAAGGTAGATAAAAGTTCAGTGACAGTATCATATCAAACCGACAACTGGAAATGATCTAAGAAAACCAAAGCGATCTCGTTAAAACCCCTATAAGTGTTTCCAGGCAACTCGACGTACCACTTCGCGGCTACCCCTGTGAGGGTGCATTGAAATAGTCGCAATATAATGGAATCATGATTCAATGAGTTGGAGGAGCACCAAAGGTGAAATGTCATGACATGATCTCTTGGATCCTCACCACCTTTCCCTTCAAACTTAGGAATGTCTGAAAGGAGCTTGGTAGGGACTGGGGGCCAAGTAGGGTTGTGACACACCGGATCATTCGTGAGCTTCGAAAGATCCGGAAGATTCAAGCGTGCAAGGAACGGGAGCTGAGGTTGGAAAGCTTGATTATAATCCCCCATAAAAGGTTGGTTAAACGGAACCGAACTATAAGATGGACCAAAATATTGACCATGAGGATTAAACTGCTGATAATAAGGACTTGACGAACCATAAGATTTCCCATGGCCATAGGATTGATAACCTCCTCCTACCTTACCCATTTGAGAGTAAGCAGGTATGTGCGTGTTTTGGGCACCATATTGGGGTGGTGGGTTGTACTGGTGGCCAGCATCAACTGTGTTGTAGTAAGGGTTGCCACCATGAGTATGGGGCATATATGTACTATTCATAGCGGGAACCGTGTTGTAATGACCATAATGGTATGGTATGTTCCCACCCCAAGCATTAGGATTAGCTTGAGCAGTCGTGTGGTGACCAGAAGCATGAGAAGTATTACCAGCCCCAACATTGGTGTTACTAGTAGCGGGGATGGTGGAATTATGTCCATGTGGATAGGATATATTCCCACCCCCTACATTGGAATTACTAGTGGCGGCAGTGGACGCAAAAGTATGCGGTCTATGTCCACCCCCATGGTTGGGAGGAGCATTAACATTCACAAAAGTAGTCCTAGGTTGACGAGTAGCGGCATGTGTATTAGGTGGTGGATGGCGAGTCGTGTTTCGAACAATGTTCCTATTAGGTTGGGAAATCCTAGGAGGTGGTCTTCTTCCAACGTTAGCATTGTTAGGAGGAACATGACTAGTCCCCATACTATGTGTGTGAGTGGACAACGTAGTACCCCCAGTGAGGGTAGTTCCCCCAGTGAGGGTAGTGCCCCCAGTGGGTATAGTATGGATAACACCATGACTAGTGCCAGTGTGACTACCAAACGTAGTGGAAGGTTCAACTGTACTATAACTAGGAATAGCAAAATAGAGTGCGGTTGGGTTGATCGTAGGACCAGTGTCGTCATGTAACTCTGGCATCCCGTGTCTATAACTGCGTGGGAATGAAGGAATGAACATATCGTCTTGTTCTTCGTCCTTGGGTAAGGTTGGCATTCCGTAAAGATAATTATCCGGATTCGAAGGATTGAACGGATCTTGTTCAAGTGGATTGGGCCAAATCGAACCAGGTTGAGTCTTAGGTGGATCACCTCCCCAAGCCTCATGAGGAGTAGGGGAATCAGAAGTGCATTCAACTCTACCCGATGGAATCGAAGGTCTTTCCTCAGTATCAGAAAGTGTAGCAGTCATGACGTCTTGGACGTATGTCTCATAAGAATCTGAATACTTAGAGGGAGCCCACCGACGTCCTCTAGCAACACGACGTGAAAGCTCGGTAGGCTCTAAACCAACCAACCGACGGGATCGATGGAGAGTAGGGCTCTGCGCCACAATATCTACGAAGAGAATATATAATCAAAATGTCCCCTAAAGGCCAACTATCGATCAAAAACAGTAAATCAAAAGCACACACCTAGAGAAACTACAACCAAGAGCAGACAAACATAGTGGCTAAATGAGCTCCCGATGCTAGAGTCGGTATGTCTTGCCTAGGAGAGGCTTGAGACTCCCAAACTATAGCCGGAGGTAACATAATCAGTTATAGAGACACCCATGCTTCACTGCATGAAAAGGGCCGTAACCCTCGGCAACAAACAACTGTGCTGTCCAATCCCTACCTAACTCAGGACACGAACAGTATAACCACTACAAGTACCCTGTGCGATACCTAGGTAAGGTAACTAGGGTCACCGCAATATAACCAATGCTCAGGGGGACAGTCACAGGTGGGATCCGTCGTATGGGCAGGGTAGCTGAGCATGAAACTCAATGAGGGTCAAATCCCCCAAGAGTCCCCAAATATGAACAAATCCTGTAAATATCTCCCACGTTCAGCCGGTATCAGAGGGATATCCCTTCAACCAACCTCCCGTGACCTCGTGCTTCACTCTGGATTGAGTAGAGCTTCCTGAGAACACCGATCTATACCATGGATTCCTCCACTCCCTGGTCAGATACCTAATGTTTCGTCTAGTAGTCTTGGATTGTTAACTCACAATGATCTATTCCAAGACTCTAAACCTATGCTAGTTGGTGTACCCTATAAATAAAATCGGTCTAATCAATTTTAAGATTAAGTGTTAATTTTAATGGCTATGATTACTCAAGGGATATGATCGGGAAATTAGTGATGTGTAAGACTCAATAGTATGCAAAATCGTCAAATACTAGACTCATCTATCCAATGAAAACAATGCCCCTAATATGCACAATCAAACCAATGATTTCGAAATAAATATGCAATCCTTTTATATTTTTCAATGCACAATCAGAATCTAAATGAAGGCAGAAAGCACTCAATGCAAGATGCAATACATAAAAGCAATTTTTTTTTTTGTATTTTCTTTTATAAACAAAAGGAAAATGCAAAAACTATGTGTATTTTTTTGTATTTTTCAATATATGGAAATGAAAAATGCAAGCAAAATCCTACTATCTAGTCACTGATATGCCAATGAGATCACTAAGACAACTAGTCAGATACCAAACAGTAAGACTCAGCCAAAGGAATGAGCTCAAAAGGAAAAAACCAACAAGGCTAAATCCAAAGATGGGTAAAAAACCAACAAGGCTCAACCAAGAGAAACGAAGAGTTGTGGTCACAACCAAGGCATGGAATAGTCAAGAAACAGGCCAACAAAGACTCAGGATCAACCAAAACCAACCCAATAACAACCAAAGTTCATAAACCAACAAAAGCTAGAGTTGTACACTACTGTTGAAGGAATACATGCAGGTACCCGCGAGCAGTAGAGTAAATAGAGACCGGTATACGCGGGCATAGCTAAGCTAGCCCGTGGGTGAGTAAAGGAAAATTGGAAAACAGAGAGTCCAATGGCTCAGAAAAAGCAAGTTTTCTATAGTGTATCTCAACGGCAGATAAGTGACACAGAGCTTCAACAAACAACAACTCTAATTATGGACTAATTCTCAAAAAATCCCCAAAATGGATGTTTTCCCCAGCGTAGTCGCCATTTTTGTGTTGGAGAAAACTCACTATGGCTTGGGGTAGACCAAAACAGATAGATCACTACAAGAAATCAACTCAATTCTCAGAACTATGCTATATAAATGACAATGCTAAGATAAGGAAGAAGATAACCAACCTCGATCCAAACGTTTGATGTAGATCCCCGTTGGAGCTTTCTGATCCATGCACTTGAATCTGCAAATTAGTCTCAACAGCCAATATACAACAAGTACATATAATATATAAACGACATTAACATCATCAATAGCAATGGCCCATGATATAACAAGTAAATGAAACCCAATGTAAGATAAACAACATTTACAACATTAATGGACGAGAATATGAATATTTCTATTAATAAACAAGAAGAAGTACAATGTGATAGGACCTCTTGTTGGCAACCAATCTGAACCAAGATTTGGATCAATCCACTTGTGCCTCCACCACTTCAATCCTCCATGAATGGAAAACTCAAACTAGATAGGAGTTTGGAAAGTGAACATAAAGGGTTCACAACTACAAGGATCAATGAGTGTAGAATCAAGATAGGGCAAAAATCCACTAGAGTTCTCTTGCTCTTCTTTCTCCTCCCGTCCATAAGCCATATGTGCTCAATATATAGTCCTCTCAAAGGTAAGTGAAAGGACAGATCGAGATGTTTCTTGGGTAGATGGAGAGCCAAAGGTCACCCAATGACCGCTTTTTGGGAGTAAAAAGTAATAAACTAGTGATTTTTACCATTTTACTTGATACTCGCGGGCTATAGTGATGCAACTCGCGGGTATGCTTGCTATAGTGATGCAACAAGCGGGTCAGAGGAAAAATGAGAAAATAGTATGTCTGAAGGATATAAAGTGGATCTGAGTCAGTGAAATGGATCCTACAGGACAAAGAATGTTGATTCTCACAAGGTGGAAGATTACATTGCAACAGGGGTGTTATCAGCATAATTTCCAGGGGAGATGAAATATACGCGGCCATGAGTAAAGACACGATCAACAACTACCAAGCCGAGATGTTGAGAAATGGGAAGACATTGGTGGATATAAATGCTCACCATGCAACAGACTACACCCAGAGGACGAACCATCCATGCATCCACAAAAGTTGGCAAGTGGAGGGAGGTCTCAAAATGTATCGACATCAGACCAATGGAACAAGTATGCACCAGGCCTGAGAAAGAGAAGACAATATCCAAGTTGAACAGAGGACGGGGAATTGTAACACCATCATGCAGAAATGGTTGAGGGAATTATGAAAAATGGCAATGCCCTGCGCCCCAACTCCAGACGATAGACCTAGCAAAGGAAAATTGATAGAAAATAACACCCACAGGGCATCGACAGAGGCTATTGATGGAAAACAAAAGAAGGCAATACGTAGACAAAGAGACGATATGTAAAAAGTAATGATAGAGGGAAAATATGTTGCAGAAGAGGCAATAATGGTCTATAAGAAATGCCAACTCAAGAGAGTGCTCATACAGAAGACACTCTACATGTATTCTTAGTTAACAATGAAAAACAAATAACTCGAAAATCTTGTGGAAAGGTACACCATGTCAGGATTTTGCCATGGTAAATGTGAATAGTTTGCAAACACAACTATGTCATTGCGAAGGAGCTTCATTCTGAGCACCCTCTTATGGTTTCGACTGTAACATCCCTAAAATTCACTCCTATTGTCATTATTTTGTAAATGTAAATATGAGTTTTGTAAATGGACATGGTGAGGAGCTCAAGGCCAAGGCCCCACCAATGGACATCGAGCGATTTATATGTTTATAAGTCTTAGTTTAAGCCTAGAAGGTTAGAAGATGCTAATTGCGACTAAACGATAAGTAACAAAATCCACCGATAAGAAAGGGAGCCATGGGTTGGTTACATATCATATTAAGTTATGATAGGTTAATACTTAAGTTTAGTCCTAGAATGATTACTTTTCACCATAAGCATCTGACTCAGCTATTAAGGCCTACATCTCAATCATGATAAACCTAATAAGGTTAAATTGAGTAGATATTATAAAGTACCTTAAAGTCCCAGCCAAGGGAACTAATTGGATAATAGAATCCTATTTTAGCATTAAGCTAAACATTTAAATTATTGTTCTAAAGAAATTAAGTAATTACCTTATATAATGTCATTTCCAAAATGTTAGGGAACTACTTATAGTATTATATAGCTAATTCACTTTGAAAATCTCACCTTGAACACAAGGTAGGAGAAAGACAAGTTTATACAAATCCTAGTGATGGGTTAATCATGCAAAGGTTGCATGATTTTATATAATAGAATTTCATTAAAAATATATGAGGCAAAAAGGAGTTTTTACTAGCCTACTTTTAAACCATACTAATGACTTTACAAAAAGGAAAAATAAAAACCTTTATATATATGTATTATTGAGAGGACTCACTCCACTAACAAGCGAGGAGTGTAACTAGTGTTAGTGGGGCAGTTTTTAGTTGAAGTTAGTTTCCATAGTGGAGTAATAAAACATAAGATATAGTGGAGAAATTTTCGGAGGATTTTATGTGATATTGCCTCCATAGTGGAGCTTTATTCTTTTACCTTGCTACCACTTATGAACGTGGTAAAAAAAATCCATTTTTCTCTTTAGCTGACAACTGTAATTTTTATTAGACAAGATTCCCTCGACCTAGGCTATATAGTCCATAATAGAGAAGAATAACTCTCTCTTCCGATGGAGATCATGATCATTAATATCTCCTTGTTATAGTTATTTAAAAGAGAGTAGTTAAAGGTGGGTGTTACCTTGATTCGCGAGGAGCTCAACACCATTCATTGCCACTTAGAGGTCACCGAGACTTTCGAGGCATCCTATCACAAATTTGGGGATTATGTCGCGGCCATAACCCTTGATTGATGCTGGGCATTTAGTTGGGAACAAACTCGTGAGAACTGAACGTTCACAAGCTAGCTCCCACGATCACCTTGATGCTGCTCGGTTTTGGGGGGAAAAGGAAGAATAAAACTGAACGGTGTGAAGAGTTTTGGGCAGAGAGAGAGGGGATCTACATTCTGCAAGGAGATATGGAACATAGAAAAAGAAAGAAAATGCTTGTATTTCGTCGGGAAGACGGTGTCGATGAAGGAGTCGATCTCTGTACGCATCTTGGGGAGGACACCGAGTGACGGTGGATTTATTTTCTCTGCATACATTTAGTAAAGATAGCGATCGGTGAAGGAGGGTGTACCCAATATTATAGATCACAGGTATGTTACGCCATTCCTTTCTTTTTGCTCTTGAGCATAGAGTTTGCACGCTGGAATTGAAGTAGAACGAGTTACCGTCTTATTTATAGTTTTAATTGGCGTTGCACAGCAATCTACGTAAATACATATACCTCTTATTTCTTGCTTGCTGATTGAATAAATAATAGCATAATCACATCATGACAGAGATGTGATTTCAATAGTATTCACTTGAAATAAAACGATTAGTAGTTTCCATATATTTTTTTGAGTAGTATTCCTGCAGCAAGGCGATTTTTATCTTGTTACTTGGATATAGTCTATATATTTTATATATATTACCCTATGCTGTGTTGCATTTTGATACAAATATTTCTTTTATAGTAACACTACTGCTGCGATTTTGATAGGGTATTGAATGTTGAATTCACCATAGGTTGCATTTTGAAAACTGAATGCTTTTCATACAGTCTTTTTGTCTTTTATTTTTTTTGTAGTGTATGGATCTCGGCATTCCATTGTACTACTAACTGTAAACATCTTAATATCCTCTTCCTTTACGATAGGAATCGATCCATAAGCTTTGTGAGTTTCTTTGCTGCCATTCAATTTTAGGGATAAAACCCCATAGAACTCGATTCTCAGTTTTCGACTTCAGTTGGGGGTGAGACATTCCTTTTATCATTGATATCTCAATCGATATTGATTCTCATGAATCTCAATTCTCAGATTTTAGGGTTTTATGTTCTAAGTATATGCTAGTTTTGTTGTTGTGGCAACATCGATTTTTTTTACAGATTTCTGGGTATATTCGCATAGTGCCGCTATATATATTTATAATCTAAATACAAACACGTGTCTTCCGAAATCCTGGAGTGTATGATAGAACTATTATGCTGTTTAGTGCAAACATATTTAATATTGAATTATTAATATGGTAGAAAGCGATCTCGTTGATTTATGGCATAGATCTGCTACCTAGTAAACCCAGCTGAGATAAAAACGTTTTTGACTGTATACGTAGATCCTTAAATTTAACAGTCGGGGAATAGATAGATTCCTTTCCTATCCTGTACCTTTGCTTATTTTATTTTTACGCTGGATATATATATATATATATTACTTACAGCTGTGAATAATTCCTTGATTCCATCTGGTTGTAATTTCATGCTTATAGAAATACAGCGCAGTCTGCACGATGGGATTCTACCTATGATTTCATTTCTTTTTATGTGCATTTTTCACTAACTGTAAAAGAAAACTGAGTGATCTCTCCCATGAGAGAATCGATCCCACTATAGAAGCCCAAATAATGGATGGGCTATTTTATTTATGCCTCCCTAAATTTCGCTCATCATTGAAATGTCCTCTTCTTTGATTAGCGTGAGCAACTCATGATATCGGGGTTGGCATCTTAGAAGTTGTTGGCTTTGGTTTTGTAGTGTTATCATTTGAATGATTGGTTGAAACCCTATTTTTTCTGCTGAACTCGAGTTTGTTATTAGAAAGAGAATCGGTAGAAAGTTTCCAAAAAAAAAAAATATTAATATTGTGGGCAAATCCTTTTGAAAAGATAGTGGAAATCATAATGAGAATAGAGATTTGTTCATCTAATGTTTAAAAGATTTGTTAAAAGAAACATATTTATATGGTGGGCAAATCCTTTTTAAAAGATAGTGGAAATCATAATGAGAATAGAGATTTGTTCATTTAATGTTTAAAAGATTTGTTAAAAGACTACTTTCCTATGTAAGCTTTAATGGAAAGATTGGAGTGGAACTTAGCCTATTAATTTACTTAATAGGTAATTAAGTTAAGTATTGAAGTATGTATTTATGTACTCAAGTGTTAAAAGGTATACAAAATAATGGAGAGGGACTTAAAGTCCTTGAGAATTTTTAATTAGTACTAAGTTTAAATAATATTGAGTTGGAACGTGATAACTTAGTGAAAAAGGGTATTACACCTTTGCTCCATAGAAAGAAAGTTTATTAAAGTATTGTTGAAGACCTTTTGATTTATTCTTAGTAAAAGAACATATGTTTTTATGAGATTTTGGATTAAGTGATTAATATTATAAAATACTTGGGTTATAATTTGGTATTATTACAATACCATGTGACATATGGTATGTATAGAATAATTACAATTTGGATATAAACGCTATAGGAAGTTATTCTTTTAGAATTTTATAGAAAGGTATTCATTTCACATCAATGCTTGAGTTGTTATATGAAGAACCTCACCTTCTCAACAATGGATATGTTATTTTGGAAAAATGATTCTTGTAAGAAAGGCTTGAAGAAAATAAGTCTAGCGATAATTGTATCGCAGTAGAATGTAACACTTCCTCTTGACTAATAAAATATGCACACACCTTTGTGGACTAGCCCGTGTACGGGTGAACCACGTTACCTTGGTCTCGTGTGTATGTCTTTGTTCTCTTGGGGTGTATTTCTTGTGTATATCTCTCTTGATAATTGTGGCTGTACTTGTGTATATCTTTCATATATATCCTTGATGATGCATCTCAGGTATTTCTTCAGTTTTTGTTTACTTCCAATTTATGTATCTTAAGCATTTTACTATTATGATGGTTGTTATTTATATCTTTCCATGAAAATGTTCTACTCAGTTTATAATCAAGTTAATAGAGGAAAATTTGTTAAGGTGAGACAAGTGTTAGAATTTTATTCATGCTATTACAATAAGATACGATTTAACGAGTTGTATAATTTGATTGGGGTTGCTTGTGACTTTTAAAGAACTTGCGTCGACAAGTAAAGTTTCATTTATAATTACAATTTAATAATTAATGTTAAGATGCTATAATGATGTGATAAATATAGATGTTGTGTACACATTTTATCTTCCGCATAGCATTTAAAGAAGATTGGACGTTTAGAAAAGTTTTAAATTTTCTCGAAATTTTGGGTGCGTGACATCGACAGTCTTAAAATTGTCTCCTCCATTGCATGGTGTAGAGCATTCGTGCTTAATGAAGCAATATTGAACTTGTAGTACAAGCTCACCTCCCTTGCACAAAGGGGTTACACATTCAAATAGTTCCTTCCATGGTTGAAAACCATTTCATTCGATTTGAAACAGAACTATTTTAAATGTTTGATGTAGGTACAAAGCCTTTCATTCAATGCAGACTAGGTAGGGTGCTTTTGACATGGGAGAAAAATGAGAACACAAAACAATAAAGAACTTTAGACTTGTGATGGTCGATTATTCAGAGGTAATGAGGCAATCTACAAAATGTTTGTATGCTTGAGATTCCTTATTCTCCATAGACCCATTCCTTCGAGATCGCAGTTCTAATGAGTGCTCCAAAATTCAAGTTGCTACTTGACTCTGTTAGTAGAATTCAATGGTTGATGCTTGTGGTCCTATTAATTATTGAGGTGAGAATTTCCCATGAAATCCCTAGCCATTAAGAGGGGTGATCCTTATCTCGATTGCTGATTCCCTCCATCCAACGGGAAAGGAGGAAAGTCAACCTTTGACCTTGCTCCATGCCCGTTGGATGGAGGGAATCAACAATCGAGATAAGCTCAGGCAGTAAGAGGTGGGAACAATGTCATTTTGTATATTAAGAAGGAACCTCTTGTCACACTTGCAATATTGTTACCCATCTTAAAGATGGATCATATACTTTCACCTGAATTAAAGGAAATTAAATTTTTAGAAATACAAGAAGTTTGAAAGGCATTTTAGATCGAGAAAAATAGAGCATGATGTTTGAGCTCCTGCACACATTTTTTCCCATTAAAGGTTGTGTTTGCGTATGAGGGTGAGCGCTAGTTATTTTGGTTCATCCTCTCCTGGATGCATGTGAATAAATATGAACGCTAAGAGATGCGAACGTTAAGCTTCCATGGTAGCCGAATCACTTTTCCTACCTTTGCACATAGCCTTTAAAACTGAAATGAAGTTGCTAGAAAGGACATCTTGCACCAGAGGTAAGAGGTGGGTATTGATAGGTTCCATTTATGTATTTATACCCTTCATACTTAGTTGTCCATAAGCCTAACATGCGACGATTGCAGGTAAGACTACGTCTTAGGTCCATCCCCTAAGGTGAAGGTAGAGTGTCATTCCGTTAGAGGTACATTCTATTTTCCTGCACGTTTGTCTTATCTTCATGTATATTTTTGTTACTGATGTTTTCATGCGTGCAGGTTATTGTCAGCACAATCACAATTTGAGTGGGGACTACTCTTGTTGTCACGGTTTCACTTGGGTGAACTTGGAATGGTGAGAGCTACGTAGGTACATGTAAATCTCTAGGTGTTCTTGGGGGTTGAACTAATCACGGCCTATTGTACTAGATGACTTCCAAATTCCATTTCTTCTAATAAAAAATCTTATTTGGGAATATCCGTATCTTTCCTCCACCTTATTTTTCAACTTTGCCTCTTTTTTTTACATTTTGCAGATTGTACTATATGTATAAAGTGGACTGTAAATATTCTTTTATTTTTGTTTACTAACTTGTACACATAAATATGATTTTGCACCTTTAGTCGTTAGGCACCCTAATGCTTTATTTTTCAATTTGAAGTGGCTGCCATACACAATTTTTCATGATCTTTTACTTTATGCAATCATAAAAATTTATTGATTTAAAATTCACTAAATGTCCAATATGCAAAGTTCACACCTTGTCCAACTAATATTATTGCATTAACGAACTTGGATTTTAATTGCACTAAAAATTGCAGATCTAAATGAAATGACATATTTCCTTTTGCATACTAAAAGCTTCCTTTCAATTCACATTATGCGTAAAAGAAATACAAATTAATGCATTCATGCTTTACTTAGCAAGGTTATTTCAGTTATTGACCTTAGATTTTTACATGCATTTTAAAAATCTGAAATGAAACAAATTGCATATTTCCTTTCACGAATTGAAAACAACTATTTAATTTTACTATTTTTTCTTCATTTTACACTAACGACCTAAGCTTTATTTTTTAGAAAATTAAATTGTATAACACATTATGTAAATATTTTGCATTTGCCACTTTTTGTCATTTAATTAGTTAATTAATTACGTCTTCATAATAAATGCATACATACTTAGATAGGCTATACTTAGTTTTATTAATGGACTAACACTTATACTTTCAAAGGATTTGTGCATTTAATAGAGGATATCGTATCACACTTTTAATCATTTATGCACTTAATGCCATTGATCAATCCTTTAAATCCTATCTATCCGTGGGGTCTAAATGCAACCCAGTCTTCCATCCTCATCATCCCTTTGAGAAACCTTCCAAGGGTGTTTACAATGTTGTTTCCTAACCCATGTTGTTTTGAGCATCAACATAAATGGCAAATCCATTGGGGAATTATGTCCTTACCTTTCTTTGATCTTTCGTGAATCCGATCATTGATTTTATCTTGGTCAAATCACTCCTTTTGAATTGTTATCCTCAGTCAATCATGGCCGATGCTTGGTATCCTCATGTCAATCCTGTTGATCCTCCAGGTGTTCCCGATTACAGTCCAAGGGACTGGAATTATGATGAGAATCTTCTTTGATTTATGGGTTTTCCTCATCAAGATCTGAATGATCATCTCCTAAGATTTGATGAATATTTTTATGCCAACCACATTCATGACCTCTTTGTGAGGGATTGTATGTTTCCTCATACACTCTATGGTGATTCTTACTATTGGTTCAGTCGATCCTTTCCTTACCATTCAATCTAGGGTCGGGGGGAATTCTTTTCTCTTTTCAAGACCAGATTTGATAACTCGAATCCTTGGTGCGGTTTCTTTGGTGAACATCACAATCCAAACACTTGCCAGATATTCTTGGAATCTAAACGTAAGAATGAAAATGTGTCTAGTCAATTCTCTCCTTATGAGTATTCTCAAATTCCCATTCCTCAGGAAGATATCACCTCGCCTCATCCCAATGCTCCTTATCACCCCAATCTATGAAATGAACCCTTTATTATGGACAAGGCCTATTATTTTTGATACGATGTCTTTTTTCCGAGATGAGGTCCCAATCGAAGATTAGCCCTCCGATTTTCAAGGCGAAATCTTATTCGATAATCATCCCTCTCTTGAAAATTATTCTGATATTGATTATCAAAGGGAGGAAATCAATCCTTGCAAGGTGGTAATCCATCATGAACCAGACAATTTTGGTCCTCCTTTTTCCAATAAGGGAACTCCTGACGTGGATGACATTGCTAATGATTATTTTGACGAATCTTTCACCACTCCCTTCACTCATGACTCTATCAACGGATATGTCCAATATTTTCCAATTACGAATACAAATGATGCTTTTTATCAGTCTAATCTTGAGTCAAAACCTTATATCTTGGAGGGAATCCATCACCATATTCACCATGACTTTTTCGAGGCTCTCATCGAAAACATATTTCCAGATAATGCCAAGCATGATCCCCATATTTCTATTCATCGGGAAGATTTTGTCTCACCTTGTCTCGATCTTCCATGTTTTTCAAATAAGAACAATGATTTCTTAACCAATAATGAAGCCCTTAATTTACGATGCTATGTCTTAGAAAATCTTGATCATTTGAAAGGAGAAATCAATTCTTGTACATATGTGATTCATAATGATGTTTATCATTCCTCTTTTGACGATGAACCTTTAAACAACACATTATACAGTTTGATGAGAAATTTATACTCAAAACAAGAACTCTAGCCATAAAAACTCATATTTTTGCGTTAAAAACAACAAAAACAACCGTCTATTTGAAAAGTGGTGCTATCAGTAGCACCCTCTTTTTTTCGTAGCCAAATTTAAAACATTTTTGAAACCCTGATAGATGTGATTACAATCAAAACCCCAAATCAACCCCTCAATCAAAAAGGGGTGCTCCCAGAATCACACTTAAAAATAAAATAAAAAATCCAAAAATGCTAAAAAAATAAAAAAACACAAAACATATTAAAAACAATTATATAAAAAATGTAAAAAAAAACAAAAAAACATTAATATATAATTAAATAAAAATAAAATAAAATATATTAACTTTAAAAAAATACTAAATATCAAAACCCAAAATAAAACATTTAAACACAAATATTAAAAAACTAGAAAACAAAACATATAAAAAACAAATTTAAAAACAGATATTAAAAAATTGAAAAGCAAAACCATATTTTAAAAGAGCTGCGTGCATCTTAGTCCCTTCCTTTTAGGTTAAAAAAATATAAAGAACTAAAAAATAAGTTAGTACGCCAAATTTCATTAATTTGGAAATCCGAAAAAAAATGTTCCACGAATCATATGAAAATAGAAATCTAGCAAAACTACTACGTTAGTATCGAGAAGTGCATCTTTAAAATTATTCTAACATATGCATAAGATTGTTTATGGCAACGAATAATCCATATAAAGTTACCAATGAGCTGGACGACATTTTAGGTTGGTATTTCAGCTGTCCAGAATAAAATCAATGTCATGATATTTTTGTTTTCATGTTATGGGAGATAATTTGTAATTGTTAATTATTTAGATACATCTGACATGCTGGAAGTGAAAGATCTCCTCGTGGGATATCATTTTGACTCTTTCTTATTGAAATTTTATCATGTTTCCTAGGAGGGGATTTGCGAAAATATTTATAAGGACTTTTAAGTGCTTCAAATGTTCAAGGTTCTTTTGGTTAATGAACCATTACAGAAACATGGCACAACTGAGAAGTTTCCATCTTCTACTTTAACGACTAGAAGGCCCGGCAAAAATTTGCGAGGCGAACACCCACCTTGTGATAACTTGAGTAAATATGATTTAGCTACCAGCATTGATCAACATTCTGTTCTTGGTACGAGAATAGAAAATAATAGTGTGGTGAAGACAGTAGTGAGTCAGGAATATGGAGCTCACAATATGTCTAAGAAAGATAAAGTGGCTTTAACATCTGATCATGCACAACATTCAGAGTCAGGTCTAAACAATAGCCCATTATTTTCCAATAAAAAAATGGAGGATGGATTTCAAGAAGCTAAGGAAGTGGATTTACCATTTGACTATGTGCAACTTACAAAATTAGATCTACAGGGAGATTCATTACTTTCCAAGGGAAATGAGACATGCAAATCACATATAGATGATACTAGTGTTTGTCCACAGTCTTATCATGGTATGGGAACATAAGAGAATGGTGCGGTTGATACAGTATTATCCCTCTTTGGCTCATAGTAATTGTGTCACTCAGGCTGCTTCCAGTCAGAAATTTGAAGCTGATAATTCCCCTCTGGAAAATAATAAAACTGCTTTACTGTTTGATTACAAGCGACAGTCAAAGCTGGATGTTGACAACCATCCATTGTTTGCCAAGGGAAAAAGGAAGCACAAACGTCATCCTGATGCTCATATTGATGTGGGAGACATGGAGGACAAGCATTCAAGCAGGTCTTTTCCATGCTTTGAAATGGATTTGTCTGCAGATGAAAAGGGTCTAGATCATGCACAGGTACAAAGTAGGATGGGACATAGGACTTTTGAAGTAAGAAAGCGTCATAAACATGATGACAATCATTTTAGCCAATTGGATAAAGATCATAATGATAATAATGTGCCTAAAAAATCAGGGAAAGATTCTTCGCTTCACTTTAGACATAACAAAAATCATGATAAGCGGTCTAGACAACGACCATCTGTTTCTTTGCAAAGTCATAGATACCAAAATAACCAAGCTTCTCACTTACCAAACAGGTTCTTCCAAGAAAATCGTCAGCATCCCAATGCTGTCAACCCTTATTTTCAAACGTAGGTGTCCTAGGCTGGTGCTTATGTTCATAACAACCGGTTCAGTAGCATTCATGTTACTGCAAAGCGTCCTCCATACAATTCAGGGAAGTATTGGAATGATGGGACTACAATTGTTCCACGTATGGATGAAAGGGGATTGATGGATCAAATAAGATCGATGGTACAAAAATTTGGGCCCAGTGAACAATATGCCCAGCATGAGCCCCATGCCCAGAATTACGACTCAAATCAGATAGGCAGTACAGTTGGTCATTATCCATGGAAGTCCCATGATCAAAGGTATAATACCTTTTACAGTTCTAAAAATCAAGGCAATAGCCACATACACAACCGTGCTAATAGGCAGGGTCTAACACTTTCAATAGACAGTTCCAAAATTCTATTATGTTGAAAACATCATCGGGCTAAGAGCACAATCTATTCCTGGCAAATTGCAAATGTAAATTTTTGACGCAACGGCCCGGAGCTAGGGTTCTCTGCTACGAGCTAGGTTTTACAGCAACGCCCCAGAATGGAGCCGCCGCCAGACCCTGGTCGCAACGGCCCGGAGGCTGGCCGCCCTCCTATCATCGATATGTTCAAGGAACTGGTAGATTCTCTACCTGCTCCCTCGCGAGTCCCATCCCAACCCGATTCTAGGTTTGTCAAGAGAACAGAGGTACCAGAAGTGATGCTCACCTCAACCGCCTCGAAGTGTAAAGCCATTGCGCTAGCAGAAAAAGGACTTGTCGGACACTTCACGGGGCTTTGGCCCTCGCCTCGCTCTACTGAAGCTTGGCTCAACAAAAATTGGCGACCTCTAATCCAAGGTGAAGTGCAACAAATCTTTTGCGGGAAAGGGTTTTTTGTTTTCTACTTTGAGAAAAAAGAGGACCGGGATTTAATCTTCAGGAATGGGCCATATTTCATGGGGCCAAGGGGAATGTACCTCAATAAATGGGACCTCTCTTTTGACCCAGAAAAAGACATTCCAAGGGCAGTCCCTGTCTGGGTAAAACTACCGCATCTTCCCCTTCACTGTTGGAATGATGAAGATTTACGAGCCATTGGCAACTCTCTGGGGAAATACATTGACAAGTCAGAGCCAAAACCCCCCATGCTCTCTTGTGCAAGAATATGTGTTTAAGTCGACCTGGAGAAGGGCCTCCCAGAAGCTATAGACTTAGCTATGGAAGGATGGAGCCACAGACAAACAGTGGACTATGAACAAATCCCCTTTAAATGCAAGGTCTGTCACGAATATGGGCATTTCGCGAGGCTATGCCCCAAAAGGAAAATGCCAGAAGTGGAAGAAACTCAAGGGGGAGATGGGAATGAAGTCTCAAATAAAAAGGGGAACAAGAATAATGCAAGTGCAGCGAACAAACCCCCTCCAAAAACCAAAGAGCTTCCCAACAAATTTCAGGTCCTGAGCAGCGAAGAAAATGAAGAAGAACAAGAGCAAGAAAAGCAACCTGAAGAACATCAGGGAGACCAGGATCATATCGAAAATGAGGACAAGAATCAAAACCCATCTTCCCCTCAGCACGCAGGGGATGGAACAGAACCTTCATTAATCTCAGGAGGCTCAGTAACAAGAGCTAAAGCAAAACTAATACAGGAAGAAACCTCGGAGAGCAAAGAAGAAGAGCAAGAGCCCATAGCCAAAAGAGGAAGAAGACTAAACAAAACTATCAGAGAACAAGAAGCAGCCAGAGAAAGGGCAGCGGGAAAGCAAACCAGTTTGGACCAACATGTCAGAATATTATCCAGTTCGAAACAGATTCAGGAAGAAAGAAGGGACAGAGCAGGTCCTCTCCAAATCAAAAAATAATGAAAATAGTCTCTTGAAATTGTAGAGGATTAGGCGGGAAGCAAAAAGCAGAGGCAATAAAAAGATTAAATAAAATGGAGAACATTTCAATCCTCACAATCCAGGAGACTAAAATGCAAAAGGAAGACTGCATCAACACCATGAAGAAAGTATGGCCCAAAGGAAAAGGAATAGCAGTCAATGCAACAGGAGCAGCTGGAGGACTCATATCCCTATGGGATGAAGGTAAGTATAAATGCCTTTCATCTGAAACAAATTGACACTGGATTTTCATTGAGCTAGAAGATATCTCAAACAATGATAGGTTCTGGATAGGAAATATTTATGGGCTGACCTTGTATGGCCAAAAGGAACAGTTTTGGAATCAGCTAATAGACATGCGACCCCTCCTAGAAAACGTCCCTTGTGTCCTGGCAGGTGATTTCAATGTCACCATCTCAGCGTTGGAAAGAAAAGGTGGTTCAAAAATCAGAGATCCATTCGGAGAAAGGATGGAAGATCTGATTTCGGACTGGAATTTAATAGACATCAAGCCCAAGCAAGGTGTCTATACTTGGAACAATAAGAGGGTGGGCCCAAACCACATTGCTGCTCGCTTGGACCGCTTTCTCATCAGCTCCTCCTTTCTCCTCAAACCAAAAATCCCTGAATCCAAACTCCTAGCCTCAGCCACCTCAGATCACAGACCCATCTCCCTCTTCTTCACCTCCCCCGGCAACCTCGGCCCCCTCCCCTTCAGACTCAACCCGACTTGGCTTGAAAACCAATCTTGTATGAATGAAGTTGTCTCAATCTGGAAGCAATTCATCCCTGGATCCCCTGGTTACATATGGGAGACCAAATTAAAGCTAACCAAAAGAGCGCTAAAAACATGGGCAAAGCAAAATAGTCTAAAACCAGGAGAAGAGCTAGAAAAGCTACAAAAGGAAATGGAACAACTTCAATTCAAAATGGAGCAGAATGCAGTCACAGTGGAAATGCTGAGAGAAGAAAAGAATCTGGATGAAGCAATTCAGAACATAGCTAGAAAAGAAGAAGAGGAATGGAGGCTTAAATCAAGATGTCTCTGGTTGAAGGCAGGAGAAAGGAACACCAAATTCTTCCATGCCCAATGCAAGGAGAGATACATGCAAAACAATATTCTGAGTCTTACAAGAGAGGATGGTCAAAAGATAGAAGGACAGGACAGCATTCTCCAAGAAGCCAAAGCCCACTTTGAAAGGTTATATAATGAAAATGAGGAAATCACTAACGAGGAGTTAGATCAAATGAGCATGGAAATCCCTGCGCTTATTTCAGAATCTGACAATAAGAGATTAATGGACCAGATTACAGAAGAGGAAGCGAGGAACGCTGTCTGGTCTTTGCATCCAGAAAAGGCCCCAGGCCCGGATGGATTCTCCATTCAATTTTACAGGAAACTCTGGATTTGGCTTAAAAAAGACTTGATCAGAATGCTCAATTGGACCAAGGGAAGAGCAAGAATTGGAGGAGCTACAAATTCCACTTTCATAGCTCTCATACCCAAGGAGAAACATCCCCTCTCCATAGGAAGATTCCGTCCCATCTCACTCTGCAATTCCTCCTATAAAATCCTCACGAAAATCATAGCAAACAGAATTAAAAGGCTCCTTCCTAGAATTATATCTCCAAATCAAGGCGGATTCATGGCGGAATGACAAATCTATGACAATATCCTACTTGTTCAAGAGGCAATACACTCGAGCATCCAAAGAAAAGACTTAGGTATGGCTATAAAACTGGACATGGCAAATGCTTTTGATAGAGTAAGGAATGAATTTCTCTTCAAAGTAATGGCAAAATTTGGTTTTGGGGAAGGCTTCATAGGATGGATTAAAGCTTGTATCGGTTCCCCTTGGATAGCCCCCTTAGTTAATGGCAGACCCTCTCCCTTCTTTCGACTGACAAGGGGACTAAGGCAAGGTTGTCCCCTCTCCCCAAGCCTTTTTGTCATCATGGCAGACTCCCTGAGTAGAAAACTAAATAATCAACAAATGAATGGTTCCCTCCCAGGCATAGTAATTTCCAAAAATGTTCCCCCCATTAACCACGTACAGTTTGCTGATGATACCATTTTTTTGGGAAGTGCCTCGTCCATCATCGCTTACAGATTCAAGTCAACCCTCGACCTCTTCCTTCGGGCTTCTGGGGGAAAACTAACAGCCAAAAATGCAACATTTACAGTTGGAATTGTGGGAATCTCCTCCTTAGAAATATAGCCCTCATCTTAGGCTTCAAACCCTGCTTTGATTGGACAGCTTTCAAGTACTTAGGTATCCCAATCACTCACAAAAAACCTACCTCAGCCTCCTGGCAGCCGATATTGGAAAAGATCAAGAATAAGATTAACTCCTGGGGATCACGCTGGCTTAATCTAGCTGGTAGAGTGACCTTGATCAAAGAAGTCCTCTCTTCTCTTCCCATCTACACTGGAGCCATCCTTCTAGCCCCTAAGACAGTCATGACCAATATATGCTTGGAAATCAGAAAGTTCCTCTGGCAGGGAGGGAGATCTCAAGGCAAAAAGTTCCATCTAGTCAATTGGAACACTGTCAAGGAGAACAGGAAAAGAGGGGGCTTGGGCATTCGGGATCCAGCAATGATGAGCAAAGCACTTGGAGCCAAAATTGTCTGGAGATTGGTATCTGGTCAAAAGGAATGGTGGAAGGAGGCAATCAAGAATAAATATACCAGAGGGTCAAGGCAGAGATGCCTAAACAAAATGAAGAAGAACACTGGTACTGCCATTTGGAAGCTTATGCTTGACTCAGCAGACATAATCAAAGACGATATGTATTGGGTTCCAGGGAATGGAAACAAAATCAATATATGGACTGATAGCATAAATGGAGAACAGCCTATGGGCGAGATCCAGGAAATCCAGAATATCAAATTCTGGCTTCAAGACGCAGGAGTAATAAAGCTGACAGACATGGCCACATGGACACCCACAGGGAAATGGAAGGACTGGAAAAAAATGAATCCACCAGGCCATCTTCTCGACAGCTACAAAATTTTCATGCAACTGCTGAATGGGAAAGCCCCCTTAAGCGACAGATCCAAGGACACCAGAGGATGGGGGAAAGCTGGGAATTATTCAGTCAAAGATGGTTATGCAATACTCACAAGGAACAACAATCCCCTGCAAACAAAGTGGAAGAAAATTTGGAACAGAGATAGTATTCCAAAGATAAACTACTTCTATTGGATTCTTGCTCACAACAAGCAACTGACAGCAGACAACCTCAAGCAACGAGGTATTGAAGGTCCCTCTAGATGTCCATTGTGCCAAAACGCGGAGGAGACTGCACAACATCTCTTCCTGGATTGCACTATGCTAGACAGGTTTGGAATGCGGTCCTCGACCCTCTGATCCCTCCAGTCTCCTGCCCTAGGCAGATGAAATAGATGTTGGAGGAATGGAATTACAAAGTCCAGGGAGGTTCAAAAAATAAACCTACCTTCTCTAGAATCTGGAAGCTTATCCCCATGAATACTTGTTGGCAAATATGGCTGGAAAGGAACAGAAGAATATTTGAAGACAAATCAAGATCAGAGGTGAGGCTAGCAAACAAAGCAATAACCCTTATCTCTGAGTCATTGAAATCCAAAAGAGTGGTGCTTTGCGCCAAGGAAGTCCTAAGTTGGAATGAATTCCAATGGAGCCAAAGGTTCATAGCAGTGAGTTCACTTCAGTCCAATTCCCCTTCAGCCTGGCATGAGTGGGAAATCAGAAAAGATCAGGAAATCTTTGGGAAATGGTGGAAGGAACAAGCAAGATTCACAATCTTCTTTGATGGAGCTTCAAAGGGGAACCCGGGGGTGGCAGGTGCGGGGGGGATTATTTTTGATCCCGGAGGAAATAAATTAGTAGATTTCTCTTGGGGACTTGGAATTAGCACCAACAATCAAGCAGAGTGGCTAGCCTTGTTCTATTCTCTAGAATTAGCAGTCGCCTTCAACATGAATCGCCTTCAAGTTTTTGGGGACTCCAAGCATGTTATACAAGCAATGAACAATGGTAATCCCTTAAAGACTGACAAAAACCGGAGAATACAGAAAAGAATAAAATGCCTCACCCTCCCAAAGGACATACTCTACTATCATGTGCTACGGGATCTCAACGGTGATGCCGACACTCTGGCCAACAATGGAGTCAAGTTAGAATTGGGGCATGCAATCCTAAACAATGTTTCATCATACCACTTCATCCCCTAATGGACTCGTGGTTTAAACTCTCTCCACTTTGGAAAAGTTCTAGGCATACTAGCCCAAGCTCTCACGGAGACTATTACTTTAATCTATGCCCTCTCCACCGCCATAGCATGGCCCGAACACCTCACCTCACACCACGTGCCCACCTCGTGGCGGGTACTATTCTCACGCCTGAGCATTTATCACTCCAGGCGACGGCAGATGAAATTACTTGCAATATGGATAACCCTCCATTCGACGCTCTCGGCCCTACTCTGCAAAATCTTAGTCTTCAGGAACCTGCAGTGTTGTTTGCAGATAATTATCTCCTGGCTGAATGCGAGATGGATGGCGTCAGGCAGGCGATTGTTACCTTGAGTCGCCTCACCTCCGACATCAAGGTCTATCTGTCAAGAACCTACTCTGCAGTGTGCAATACTGATAACAAAATTGATGAACTCGTGGTTGAGGACAAATACATTCACTCCAGGCTTTCCTGCTTGGAATCGCGTATGGAGGATATTGACAGAAACGTAATTGAACTCATGGGGAAGCTTGACAGCGTTAAGAAAGATATCTCTGTTCTTGTTTTCAAAACGCAGTATAGCTACGCACAGGAGGCTCCAACGGTGAACCTGGAAATGGCAGAGGCGGCTTCAGTCAACCAGCAGAACTATGGATAATGGCATTTACTTGATTGCAGGTTCTCTCAGCTGTTTATTTTGAATGTTTTTTTGCCTTAAATTATGTAATCAGTTTGTGAGGGTTTACCCCACTAGTAACTGCAGTGTTCTTAAGAATTTTGATAGTAAAGAATTCCAGGGGTCAGACTTCAAAAATCTCTGCAATTTTCCCTTGTCAGATGCAGAGAATGGAATTTTGCCAATGTATTGAATGGCTGTGCACAGCCTTTGTTAATACAAACTCCTTACCTGTTTCTGTTTAAAAAAAATGTTGAAAACATCATCTGTCTTTTAGTGTGGTATCTATAATATATGCCAAACCTTATTCTCATGTTGTACCCTCCATTAGTTCATGCATGTTATAAGCTAATTTTACAGTATATGTTATTTATTTATGACAACTAGTCTGGCACTATAAGAACTCCATGAGCACCTTACATATCAATATTTTTAGTATAAAGGAGAATCCATTATTTATGCTTGATGATAAACACACTCAGATACCAATTCCCTGTGATGTGATAAATATATGAATAAAAAAAAACCTCAACTTCTGGTTTTAACCATTGTCCCCATGTACATGTCACTACTAACCACTGTGGTATGGACCTTTCAATGTCATTTAATGGAATGGCATGCCAGTTGATTGCAACTTGCATCTTGACAAGTATAAGTGTTTCATTTCAAGAGAAACATTGAAAGGTGATGATTGCGCATATAATCTGCAGATTGGAGATAGCAAAGGAATGTTTGGAACTGGAATTTTCATTGTCCAAATAAACATCTTACACCATATATTTGGTATCCTAGACATGTCATATGGTGTGGGAACAAGCAAGTTTTAGAAAACCAAGCAATAGATGATAGTCATGTACCCAAATACTTGTAGATTTTCTCATGAACAAATCAATTAAAAAAATGACATTAGTTTGCTGGGAATAGGAAGCATTTTTCTTCTAGTGGTTAAGAATTGATATTCAATTTATGTTGTCTTGTTTTCTTTTACATACCTTGTTTTTTGACTAACCTATAACTTTGAGTTTGATATGACTAACACTAACACAACTCTTATATATTGGGAAGCTTCTTGCTCTTTCAGAGGCATATAAACCTTGTAAGACCCTTTCCTTCAACTTTGTGTCCTTGAGAATATTTGTTAGGGATGCTTGTTGTAGTTGGTAAAATCTTATATATTAATTTAATTTTAATACCATAGATTGTGAATAGAAGAAACACTAATTTTAATTATTTAAGTGCATCATGACATTGTTAGAATTATGATAACTCATCATTAATAGAAACATAGGACACATACAAATACTGCATAGCAGTCTATCTCACAGGACACATACAAATACTGCATAGCAGTCTATCGCATGGTTGTTCAGGTGAAATGAAACTCACTTTTTAATTTCCTTTCCTGGGTGCATATTCACAGATGTTCTTAGAGTCCTTGAAGATGGAGATTTGCAATATCTCATACTAATGGATTATGATGATAAATTAGCACGACCCTTCACCACACATCCAAAGGTTGACCCTATTACAGGTAACAAGACAAATTCTAAGTATACTTAATATGTTTCTAAGTAAGAATAGTTTGGGGAAGCCACGATTGCTCTAAAGAAGAGGAGGTAGCATAACAAGAAATTCCTTATCCATTTGTGTCAATCATGTGTAGAGGATATGTTTACATTTGGTTATCAACACACCCCTCCCTATGTAACTTATCAGGTTTTTACAAAGGAGGGAATAATGCTTGATCTAGTTCCCATAACACTTCCAAAACCTGTCATGATCCATGATTTTGCCATAACTGATAACTATGCAATTTTTATGGATATTCCTCCCTATTTTTCTCCAAAGGTATTCTATTCCTGAATACAAGACAAAAATGGGTCAAATGTGGATATCAATTCTACAATTTTGAGTGTCAAAGAGTTTATGCAAACTGCAACCATAGGGGAGTTCGGGAAACACTTGGATCTCTTGCTTATGTTTCATGGGAATTTTTCTTTACACATCTACTTGGAATCATACCTCGCAAATATGCCAAGAACTCTTGCTATAAAGATTTCACAAATTACATACAACATCTGTGGGTATTATGTGCAGTTCTTGCCTTTGATTTTTCAATCAATTGAAGCAGGTAGACAACTTATTGAGAAGGATCCAACAACATATATAAAACTGCCTCTCTATTACGTGCATTTTAATTTTGTTTTAATAACTTAAATTTTAAATAAATCTAAATTAAGCCTGAATAAGCTAGCGCTTGGAAGTGTTACAATTAGAAAATCAGTTTACTTATGCATTCCCACTAATGAGACAGAAGCCCCAGAAAATATACCTACAGAAACCAAGATTACTAAGGTCCAAGCGGTGCTCAAAGTATTGAAGACCCAGAGCATTGAGCAACAGGAAAATTTGAAGAAAATACCTACTCCTTTCTACCACACAAAAAATCGAACTTACAGATTGCCACAGTTTCCAGAGAGATTGCACGAATTCAAATCTGTGTCTCCAGAATATGTAACTAGCCCTCCATAATGTGTAATTAGCTCGAGATTTGATTAATGGTCCGCCCAAGAGTTTGCAGGTGAGCTGGAGACCATATATACACATAAACCGAAACAAAGGGTTACTGAATGGACATTCACAATGGGAGCCACGCAACTGCAAACTATAACTGCAAGGAAAAACAACAGTAGACATAGAAAATGGTAAATGCACGTTTACCTTGAAG
Source organism: Larix kaempferi (assembly GCA_027924585.1). NCBI lineage: Eukaryota > Viridiplantae > Streptophyta > Pinopsida > Pinales > Pinaceae > Larix > Larix kaempferi. The sequence goes on along the minus strand of BSBM01000566.1, from coordinate 1,996,398 downwards.
GCCTCTTCACTGAAACCCTTTCTGCCACAAGTCTCGCAACTTCGTTGCAAGACAGATGCAACAAGAAATGCAGCCATTGGAACTGGAAAACCATAAAATGTTTTGAACAGCCAAAACAAACATATCCCACAAATAAACGGCTTCTCTGAATTTGCATTTATAGCAATTAAATGCAGTGGAACAATGGAAACCTCAAAACCTTGAAAACGCAAAGAAAATTGCTCAGAAAATCACAGGCTTCTCATGAAAGAGGGTTTGATTTGCTGTAGCAAGGGCTCTCACAGAGAATCGAGTATGCAATAACTCTCCTCTGCCCAATTCACACAGAATTACACACATAATTATGTGCACAACTTGATGCAACCCTCGAACATCAAACCTAGTCCCAGGCAAATGGTTACCGACAGCGGCTGCACAAGCGCGAGTTAGTCGGATTTTTTCGGTCATGGAGATCACCCTACAGAGTGCGTATGAGGGCATTCCAACATGAAAGGCATACAATTAATACTCCTGGACGGCCATAGAGCACGGGAAAGGCAATTAATACTCCTTAATACTCCTCGACTGCCATAAAGCAACACTTAATAAAACCTTTGTTGCGCCTCTGCTTTGAACTAAGACAACACTCCACCTCGAACACCTCTTCAATATGCACAAAATTAAAGTCTGAAACTAAGGTTGTGAAGTATTTTTTTTTATATTTATATTTTGTATTAATAGTCGGCAATGATAAAATTAGTCAAATAAATTATTATTAAAAAAAACAATAAATCGTTATTTTTCTTAAACATTAGTTAATTATATAATCATTTTAACCTATCCTACAAATTATTACAATAAAGCAGAACATATAGTCTCTACGACAGGGACTAAAAACAAATAATAAATAAAATAAATAAATTAAACTTAATATGATTTATGATAATTTTTTCTAAATGAGAAAAAAATAAAATAAAAATTTACATTAAATTTTAAAAATCAAAATAAAATATTAATTTTTTTTTATAAAAAACTATAAAACATAACTATATAAAAATTGCAAGTAGAGAAAAAGAAAAATACATATTAAAAAGAATATAATTAAAAAACTAAATAAAACAAAAAAAATTAAAAAAAAACATAATAAAATGAAAATATTAAAAACAAAAAACAAATAATTAAAAACATAAAAAACAGAACATAAAAAATAATAATAAAAATAATAAAACAAACAAAAATACATAACATAATATAGTAATAATAAAACATTAAAACATTAAAAAAAACAAAAGAATGTTATGTTTGGGCTTTTAAGGGGAGGAAGTAGGAAGGGCTTGGGGCCGCGATTCCCAAAATCGCGCCACCAAGCCCCGCTCAAAGTGGCCCCAAGCCCCTCCTAATTCTTGTTTGTTGTGTTTTAAATGTTATTTATTATTATTTTTTAAATTTGTTTTGTAATTATTTGTTATGTTTTTTATTACTTTGTATTTTATTATTGGTTTGGGTTTTTGGTTTTTGAGTATTATAATTTTTATTTTATTTTTATATGGTTTTGTATTTAAATGTTTTAATATATAGTTTTTATTTGTTTTTTTAAAATGTATAGCTTTGATTTTTGAAAATTTAGTGTAATTTTTAAAATTTTAAAATTATATTTATCATTAATTGATCAAATTTTGATTTATGAATTTTAATGTGGTTATATTTTTTAAATTTGATAAGGGGTATTTTTTTATGACATAGTACATTGAGGTATACAAAGAGAGTCATGATCTAGAAAATGTCAAATTTTGGTTTGTATAATATTTTTGATTAGTTTCATGTTGTTGAGGAAAATATTAAATTTGACAAATTTTTGATAAGATATTTTTGTAATGTTTTGACTTTAAGATTTTATTTTAAGAATAAATATTGTGTTTTTAATATGTTTATTTTTATTTTTATTGGAACATGTTACGGGAAAACCCTAAGGTATTTCCCTCATTTTGAGGATGGTACCCAAGGTAAACCATCGATCCTAATTACAGGGCCTAACTTGGTAGGGACATCAAGTGAAGCCCTTATATAGCAATGTATAGCCACCCGGGGATTTGAACCCTAGAATTTTCTGCTCACAACTTACAACACTCAACCACTTGAGCTAGCCCACCAGGCTTATGTTTTTAATATGTTATTTACAAATATATGGTATAATTTTTGTTGATTTATGTGAATCATCACTTTATATAAAATAATGTTAAATAGTGTCATTTATATATATACAATCTCTGAAAATACGTTAAAAATAGTTTGAAATGTCTTTATTTTCTCATTTTTTTTACAAATTTGTCCATAAAAATGGCTTATTTAATAGGAAAGTTTAATGAAAAAGCTTCCAAAATGTATATATTTTTCATTTTTTTTATAATAGTAACGGTTAAAGAGCTTGTATTGAAAAGGAAGGTCTGTTACAAAAAAGTGGGAAGACTGTACCCACCATAAAAAGAGGGAAGAGTTCACCTCATGTACAGTCTTTAAACTTCACCTAAAACAGAGATACATAACTAAAAAAGACTAACTGTTGTTACATAACTTGACTTTAAACAAAAGAGAGTAACCCCAGCATAAAGAAAACAAGCCTAATTTTCAGCAGAGCGATGGGCTTTTTTCTTGCTGCTTGAAGCCAGATTCTCATGTTCTTCCATGCCCAAAATCGCAGCCGGACTATTGCTTTTGCTGGTGCGAATGCAGTCTACTTTGGCTTCTACAATCCTGAGACAACTGTGCATGGAATCCGTTTTTCCCACCATGCCATCGTGGTAGTTCTTCATTTTGTTACTGTTGTTTCTAATTTCAGAGATAGCAATTTCAACAAAACTGGACATATGAGAAATAGTTTTTTTTCAGTTCTTTATTCTCACCTCTCAGCCAGCTGACTTGCGTTTCAATGCCCTGCAGATGGGAGAGCATGCCTGGAGGGGGACTATCCGACCCACCTAGAGAGTCCAAATTCACTACACCCACGTCTTCAGTCTGATTCCACTGCTTGCCATGACTAGTCTCTCCAATGCCACCCAAGAGCGATGGAGCGCCATGTTGAAGAGAACCACCTTGGCTTTGAAAATTGCTGGCATCGAGTGGATGCCAGATTTTCCTTGCGTCAAGCTCCAAAACATTCTGACCACCACTGACAAAGTTCCTCACTCCCTTCCCAGAGCCCTGCTGTGCCCATCCTCTATTAATTTCATTAGGCTTTGAAGGAAAATGACGAATGTGCCTCATCCTGTTGACGAGAGGACCATGGGTTTCTTTGTCTCCATTGTCGTTCCCCTGAACTACTTCCAGAGCAGCAAGATATCGATTCAAGCTTGTTCCCTCGTTATTAACTTGTATAGAAGTTTTGCAATGGCGACCCTGGAGCGCGGGAAGACAGAATCCGGGGTTTCCCATGTTCCCACTATCCATTATGTACCACGAGCCAAGATGCCTGGATTGAAACTGTTCTGCCTCCAGAGATTGCAGAGATGGAATGTTTGGAAGAAGCCTTCATCCAGAGGCTTGAAATAGACGTTGAGTGCCACGCCTTCTGCACGCAATGAATGTTCGCATGCATGATAGAAGGGACTAGACCGAGAACGCCAACGCAAGAGCCTTGGGAAGGGTGGATGTGATCTTAGGAATATTTCGAGCGTGACCCAAGGTTCCATGAAGCAATAAATGGAGGTGATTGTTTGGTGGTTCATGAGGCAACGGTAAGGAGCGGTGGAGTGCCCGTGGGGGTCCCTAGAAAACCCATTCCATCGTATAGTTTTGTCCATTTTTAACCATAACACCTTGGTTTAACCTGGCTCCAATATTTTCCATTGAGTCTGCTTGCTGATTGTTGATTCTTAATATGTGATGGAGGGAAATGGATCTAAGCTCTTTTATCTTATGCGAGAAAAGAAAATGATACTTGGAGGAGGGCTGATGATTATTTTTTATTAGTGTCCTTGCTTCTTGGATCACGATGAGAGAGTCGCCAATGGCCATCAAATCTTGGACATTGTTTTCCTTTGCTACCTCTATTCCTTTGATTAGAGCCAGCCACTCTGTGGCGTTGTTGGTCTGCTTTCCAATCCCCCATGCATAATCTGACATCCTTTTTCCATCGGAGTCCAGGAGAACTCCCCCCACACCTGCCAACCCAGATATATATTTTTCATTATAACTAGCTTCTAAATGTGAAAAAAATTCCAAAATATACATATTTTTTCATCATAATTGGCTACTAAATGTATATTTTTTTGTTAAATTTGAAAAAAAAGCATTTGCAAGTAAAAATTATAGTTTTTTTATGACCAAGAAGATTCAAAATCACAAAAAAATGGCTCAAAATAAAAAAAATGGTGCTACCAGTATACACACTTTTTGAAACAAAGGTAAAAACAATTAGTAAAATTGACCTCCAAAAAAAAGAGAACAATGTCGGGTTCTCGTCAAGTTGTATAACTTGTTAAACTTGGATGATGTCGTGATTAGTGAATTTCTCAAGTCTCTCATTGTTCCATTAGTTGATGACAAAGATGCTTAATCACTTTCAGTTATGGATGAGAACTTTGACTTCCATGCGCCTAACTTCGATTTTGAGTCTCATGTTTTTGGAGAAATCCTTGATGTATCCATGATGATTATTCTGATGAATTAATTCTCGATGTTGGCTCGCCTAACAATAAATTTGAATTTGGGCATCTTCCTAATGCAAATGGTCATATAATTCTTGATACCGAAGTGTTTCCTAATATTAGCTCGTAGTGTATTTATGATGAATGCCATGATGTTATCATTAATCAATATAATCATGAAGGAATAGATGCATAACTTATAAGTGCTAATTGTGAAGATGAAATTAAATCTAATTTTCCAGAATCAATAAATGATGAGCAACTTATCCTCAAGGAAGATAGTAATGATAAAATGATTAATGGGGCTTTAATTGATGACCTTGAGTGCCTTATTCCAAAACAACCTGACATAGTTGATGAAGTGAATAGTGGATTCTTGGGATGATTTTCACAGATTACATTTGGGATTCATGGGTTTATAATTTTTTCAATCATACTAGTTCAATCTCATTTCATCTGCATTTCATTTTATTTGATTCGAATAGGGCTAACCTTTCTTTTCTAAGCTTTACGACCAAATTTGCATTTGTTTTGGGTGTTCATGATGAAATTTTTGATAATATTTGTAAATCAAATAGTGATAGTGATGGAATTAACGATGTATTCCATTACAAAAATTGTCAACCAGTATGATTTTTGTTCTTCTTTCGTAGAAGTAGGAGTAGGATTGCATGTTAGTCATAGGTCATGCATTTGTTTTTATTTTGTCACATCAGTTAGCAATCTTTAATTTCCTAGTTTAGCTGTTTCATTTACTTAGATAGTATCTTTTCATTATTTACTTTTGTAGTATTCCCAAATGATTTCTCATGGAATTTGACATCTTCAAGTGCAATTTTCCACTACCCTCTTTCACCAGATTGTTTTATCATTAAACTCTAACATGATGATAATCAATTTTGTTATACAGGAAAGAACGTAATGTGGAGAAGGAAGAACTATTGTGAGGTTCCTAGTGATCTGCTTGGGGGTATGTTGAAATGTTATTTGCTTATTGTTTTGGTTTCCTAGCACTTATTTTTTCCCTCTGCTTCACCCATTGTAGAATGCTAGCCTTACTCTTTCACTCCATATATTTTCAAGAATGAAAATGAGTACATTTACCTATTTCATGGTTATGTATTTGTTGCGTTGGTTAGTCATTATCAATTCATCCTTTCTCATTGTGTTTCATTTGGTTTTTTGTTGGGCTAGATGTTGATGCTCAACATTGACATGATTCCGAAGTTTAGAAACATGATTCCAAAGGTGAACCTACTGATTTTTTTCACGAGACATTCTTTTTATACCATCACATCCAGTTTGATGTGCTTGTCACATCCAGACCTTATTTGTCCATCTATGCTTCCATATGATCCCTGTAACTGAGTTGCTAAGTTGCATCATGCATTGCCATGTATTAGTTGAGTCGAGTTTCATATATTTGCCATTTCCCATCTTATGCATCATCATGTCTTGAATTTTATATAATCACACTCAACTCATCACCCTAGTCTCAACCATAATTATTTTAAAAAAATTGTCACTGTTTGACCCCTTCAGCATCTAGTTAAAGCTTCAGGAAGTTAGAGTCTTGTGCGTCTTGACAATGAAAATATCCAGTTTTGCATCCTCCAACAAATTACCACACATATCAGTCTGTCATGGCTGTTGCTACACGTATGCTCAAGAAGTTGAAAATAGTCCCTTCCAAGTTTATTTTGGCATTTGAAAGCGCCAATGACCCCTATTCTGAAGAGCAAAGGAACCTCCCCCATTTGTAAAATCCCATCAATAATAAAATCCATTTCCCCTTTTTCCCTCTTTTATTTCCTTCATCTCATAAATTCCCATATTACCTTATACCCTTTCCCCCTCTAAATTTATAATAAAAAAAATAAAAAATATAACCCCTTCCCATTTCTTTATTCTTATAATTTCACTTCCCTTACACATTCCCTTCCTCATTATTCCAAAGTAAAATTTAAAAAGGAAACCCTTTTTATCGAGTTTTACGCACCTATCAATACCCTTTCCCCTTTCTTTAAATCAATTTTTTCCTTTACCTTTTCCCTAAAAGAAATCAAAAGTTTAAATCCCTATTAATCCTATCCCATATTATAGTTACCCCGTTAGTAAGAATGGTTTTACTATCCATATTTATAATTTTCCATACGCAAAGTGGCCATTTTAATAAGGTTCTCATAAAAAATGTAAACCTTGGATACTTGCTAAATTCCTCCAAATAGCTCCATGTATTCACCGAAGCCTGGCCCATCTTCTTGAACCTTCCATCCTACAACTGTTAAGTGAATATATACACAGAGGGAACATGGGATGTTTTAATATCCCCAATATGATAATCATAGATGCTAACTCAATCACAATGAGCCAATTTCAAAAATTATGAAACTAGGTACAATTTCTAGCTATGAAGGGTAAAAAATGGTTGTTTCCAACTCATCCCAAATGATAGTAAAAATTTCCGACTTCTGATATGACACATGGAATGAGTCCTAACACATCCCTGATCACATGAATGATCCTCATAAATACACTCAAGGTCCCTTTTGGATATTAAACAGACATAAACTCTTGACAGGGAATTTGGCCAATTAGCGCTAGGACACTGATTGACATGATGGTTTCCAAAACACAACCAAGGGATCATGAATTTGGAAATAGAGGTTCTTATGGTCTCCTAAAAACTCTAATCCAATTCTGATCCACACCAACCATACCTTTAATAGGCTTTACTCAAGTTCCTACTTCAATTGTTGCTCATCCGAGAGTGCATCACACCTAGGAAGACCATTTGGACAAGCCAAATGACCGGAGGCAATATCCATAGGAATCATGTGGAACCTCCACCGTGTCTAGTGCAGAACTAGAATAAAATAACCACTAGAATACTGACTGAAATCTCCCCAACCTGCTATAGACTATACTTGACTTAACAAACAAAGATTAGATAGTGAAATTGATGACTAGGTGCAAAGATTGAAACATGGACTAGTGACCGAACAAATTTTCCAAACAAACCTAAGGCCTATAAAAATCATCCAAACAGGTCATGTTGGTCATTAAAACATTTCATAAAATAAAAATCCACACACAAATTGATAACAAGGACCTTTTAAGTGGTTTTACATACACAAACTTATGACAAACTAGCTGCAGAATTATGTCTTGAATTCCTAGGAAACTGTTGAACTAGTACGCAATCCAAACACTTCCATACCTTCGTAAAAAAATTCCCAGAACACTGAGTTTAAAACCTAATACTTTTATAACAGGATTAAAATTTCATTATCATAAATCAAAATCTCATTAAATGATTTCTAAGTCATGGATTTCGACCACACTCTTATTGAATAAACTAGTAAATGAAACAATGGGTTTTTGACATGAAACTAAGGGTTAAATTTAGAGAGTATTTACCATCCTTGAATGTGAATTTATAATACATACACGGATTCTATTGAAGCTTCAAATTATATAATAAATACAATATAAAATATACACAAGATTCCAAGATATTTACATAAGAAGAGATAGGCAGAAACAATTCTAGATAAATATTTCTGCTCAACAAAACTTGACTCCCAGGCATAAATTCGACCCCATACTTCAAACTTGTAGCCAATGGTGTAAATTACACTTGATATGGATATTATTCAATTAAATATATGACCAAAAATAGATACCAACATCCACAGGTGTGCCCTCTTCAATCTAGAAACCACCAACACTGAAAATATGGAACTACACAAAGTATGAAACTGAATCTCTAACTGGATGGAGATTGGAACTCAAACCATTTTATGATTAATACCTGCATAAAAATATATCCATTCAGATATAATATGTTGCAATGAAGCTCATATGCAAATGAATGTATGTACTTCTCCTCAAGGACTAGCTAAAATTCTAGCAAAGAACTTCAACTAGTTTAGTGGACAGAGGGGCACATCTCCCTATTGTTGCCAGTGGCACATATCCCATGCATAGATACTACTAAGCATATCCAACACCAATATCAAACATATCCAAAATATGTGAATGGGTGCGCTCATCCTCCTTTTATAAGTTAAGTTGGCTACTAAGATGCACTGCATGTGGGCCACTAGCCTCATCCAATATGCCTTCACTCGATAAATTTGAACTTGTAGCTTTATCTTACTTTTTCCTTGATTTCTTTCCTTTCCTAATTTAGTATGCTTTTCCTGCTTTTGGAAATTCCCGCTTTTCCTTGATTTTTTGCTGCTTTCCTACTTTTCTGCTACTTTATGCTCTTCTATGCTTTCCTGCTTTTCTGCTGCTTTCTGCTTTTCTGTGCTTTCCTGCTGCCTTCCAAATTTTTAGTTGATTTCTTATTTTTCACCGCTTTCCTTCCAGTTTCCTTTGTGGAAGACAACTCAGAGGGTCCACTTAATCTCCTATGCACCCTCCTAGGCCACCTAAGAATTTTCAACTCATCACATTATTAATTAATAATTAAATATTTACAACTTATGAACTACACCACTTCTCTATGTTTTAATTTAATTAAACTAAATATCCATAAAACAAAATTAATCCCTACTAATTTATTGAATTTATGCTAGAAACCATGGGGATTGAATGGGTTAGGGGGATGACCATGGATCCTCTAAAGTGGGGACATTACAGTCCTCCCCTCCCAAGATTGCCTGTCCTCAAGCAAATGAAAACATGGGTGATGTTGCTGCAAGGCTGTCTCAGGAATCATATGAATATCTCCTCCATAATAGATGACCCATTTGTTAAGATTGTACTGGTAACCCTTTTCCATCGATTCATAGTTGAACCCTTGCAATTGAAAACTTATTTTCGTCTTCTACATTATCTCTATTAGGATCATCTTCGTTTCCTTTATTTACATCATTGTACTATTCTACAACTTCATCAATATTTTGTGCTTCATTATTATGATCCTTGATCAAATCATCATCTTCCTTACAATTGATATTGACATCATGTTCAACAATGTTCAAAGCATCGATATCATTGGTTTCATTATTGTAATTATCATCAATTTATTCTCCAGATTCACCTTAATCTTTCACATTTTGGATTTGATTATTTTCCTATACATCTTTCTTTTCATCACCATCACTATCGTCTCCCTTATATTGTTTTTTGCTTTGGATTGGAATCCCAGTATGGCTTCTGATTCGTCTTTGATATGGAATTTCGCTAGAGATTTTTATAGATTTTATAGTTGGACCCTTTGTGTGATTTATTTCTATTCCTTGTAAGAAAATGCACACAATGGTGATAGAATATTTATTAATTTTTGGCATGTGTGCATATTTATGACCTGACATCGAATTTGAAGTATTGTGTATAAAACATTGGTTCTTATCCCTCCTTGTATTTGATGGTGCAATCCTTTTGTGAGGGGGAGTATAAATAGTTGGTTGATATGACTTTTGCTTTTCTTCTATCTTGTGTGTTGTGGCGATACTTTTGTGAGGAGAGTTATAGGGATACGGTCGATATGGATTGTCTTCTGGCTTCCCATCTTCTACAACATCAAGCCTAGGACCCTTCAACAATCTATTCACCCTTGTGTTGTTGGGTACTAAACTTGACCATACATTACGAACATCTTGGCATTTATCTAGGGTTGGTGTAACAAGTTCATGAGAATATTGTTCCTTCAAAGCGAGCTAGGTGGTGTCTCTATCCACTTCCTCATTTACAACATGCATGGTCATCTTCTTCTTCATAGGATTCTTCATCATTTTCTCTCATCATTGGCTCTATTTGAGCAAAAAATTCTTTAAGGTACGATCTTGCTGCAAGTTTTTCCTCAATTTCATCTTTGTCAATCATTTATTCTTGGTTGTTTCTTGTTTATTTTCAATTTTCATTTCTTTCTCATCGTCTTAATGGAAATGGTTTCTTATTATTTCCTTGAGAAGTGAGAATCTTTCTTCACATATTTTCCACCTTTCATTTATTTCTAATATTCCTTAAAAAAAAATTGTGTTGAGCAGGAAGTTTCCATTTCCAAGTAATTTTATTAAAAAATTTAACTATTAAAAAGAATAATAATAATTATTATTATTATTAAAAATTAATAACAATATTATTATGCATATATATTTTATCTAGTTTTTTATAGTTTTTTATATTTGTAATAATAATTTATTAATATAATATTATTTTCTTTTCTCGAATATTAGGGTTTTAAAACCTAAGAATGGCTTAAAATGGTGTGAGAAGTTGACAAGTAATGGACATGAATGTGAGTGTGTGTGAGGAGCGTTGAGGAGAATGTGAAGAGGGTGGGTTGGAAATGGATGAGGGGAGGTGGGCAGGTGGGAAGGAAAATCCATATGGGAAGCATTGAAGAAGATGGTGAGGAGGGGATGTGTGGGTGTAGGTTGCAGGTTGGAGCATAGACTTAGTGGGAGAAACAAGAGCATATTGGCTCCTGAGCTTATCTCGATTGTCGATTCCATGCCTTTTCATTCCATTAGAGCTATTTCGGGTTTGAACCAGTTTTCAAGATTTAATTTTCAAATAGGTAGTTTTCAATCATCATCTATGAGTAACCCTTGCTCACTTTTCAATGGAAGAGGTAATACTACCATGCCTTCAACTAGTATTCCTATTGGGGGAATGTATCAACCTTAGTGGAACTCAACATAAGATATGGGGGGAGGAAATCCTACCCAACCTGGTTGGAATCCTTTTGTAAACACTTTCACATTGCAGGATATGGATGGGGGCCACCTCAACCAGCCTTTTGGAAACTCTAGTTTGGGAAAATTTCCCCATCAGGAAATGCAGTCCATCCCTTTTTCAACACAACAAAGATTACCTTTCCTGTAAACTTTAATTTTTCCATATGTTTCAAAGCTAATGAACGATCCTGTGTGACACAATCCATCTTGGCCCCCTATTCCCACTAAGCTACCTTCAGACATTTCAAAATTTAAAGATAAAACTGGTGAAGATCCAAGAGACCATGGCACTACGTTTCATTTTTGGTGTTCATCTAATTCGTTAAATGACGATTCAATTAGATTAAGTTTATTCCAAAGAAGCCTCGTAAGGGTGCCATCAAAATGGTACATTGACCTTCCATCAACTACATATTATCGTTTCAAATATTTGGTGACAGTTTTTATCAACCATTTCCAACTTCATGTTCGGTATGATGCCGATACAGATTTTTTGTCTATGTTTAGACAGAATAAAACCACCCACATTTCTAATCATATCCAGGAGTGGCGAAGAAGGAAGAGGATGATTAAAAATGCTATACCTCCTGAGTTTTTGTTAGAGTGGTTTTTAAAGTGACTTTTACCATACATCTCTAAATATGTTTCGACTTTAGGGGTTACTTCAAAAGAGAAAGCTATTTTCAAATCCCAACAATTGGATTTAATATATTCACAATCTGGGATTTTGTATGAAATTATACTAGAGGCACTGCAACTAAATGTTTATCCTGCTAGGATGAAACCCGAACCACATCCTGATGTCATTATTGGTTCAATAAAAAATAATTATGTAGAAGTACTTGCTAAACAAATGAAAACCTTATATGTCAAACGCTCTGCAACACAAGTAACTAAATTTGTTACCTCCTCTTCTCAAACAGCTACTATACACAATGTGCAATCCAACCCAAAAGGTCCTCAGCAGCTTGGTGGGAAGAGAAATAATAACAAGGGAAATAAAGGGGAGGGAAATCAAAACAAGCCCAAGTCTAACGATAATGCTGAGGGGGCAAGAAAGAACCTAGAAAAGTGAAGTTTCATTGCAAACTTTGTATAGGAGACCATCTTACACATCAATGCCCCCTAAGTGATCAAGCCCAAAATATTTTACAATAGAAACAACATGCTGCGTTAAGAGATCCTTTTCCAAAAGGACTAAATATGACTTTCAACAACTCCGGTTCTGTAGGGGGAAACAAAAATGATTCATATTCCAATCAATCATATATTAACATGATAATTTCGAGCATTTTGTTACAAACTAGAGCAAAAAATTATGGTCAAGAACCGCCATTAAAGGAGAAATAAATTCATGATCCACATAAATATCTCCATATTGAAAGACACGTTGATCCTATGCCAAAGATACCGAAAGGTGTCTACAAAGAGTTGTGCACAATCCTAATGCTCGAGATGCTATCAACTATTAGATTGTTGAAGATTTGTACCAAACACTGTGTGCAATGTCTACTCTAGAAGTGTTGCAAATTTTCCCAACGCAACGAAATGCACTCTTGAACACTATAGGAAATACTGACCCCGCTAATGATTTGATGGCGTAATTTGATATGTCTGACATTAAACCTTTTTTACTGTATCATGTCACTTTCCAAATTGACATAGTACATGATTCCAAAACTATTGGAGAATGGTTGTTGACGAAGGTGCATCTACATGTGTCATGGCTATTTCTTGTTGGAGAGCTCTAGGGTCCCCAGATTTAGTTCTATCAACCATGTTTCTTCAACTTTCGTGGAAGGTCATTTCGACCTCATGGAATCCTCGCTTCTTTTGATATTGAGTTATGAGGAAAAACCGTTTTTGTAGAATTTGAAGTTGTAGATGCTCCCCTTGACTGCAATCTATTGTTGGGAAGGAACTAGGCATATGATATGCAATCTATTCCATCGTCTGTCTTTTGGGTTTTGCTATTTCCTCATGAAGTAAAGATAGTCAAAATTGACCAGTTATCTTATACTCTGAACAATTCTGCAACTCCCACAGACTCTAATATTCCATGGAATGATTGAACACACCTTGCAACCGAGAGTTTAGGGGCAGGAATGTATCCATCACTCATGTGAACATTCAATATTCCTACTCCTTTAATTATATCAGTTCAAATAGTGTTAGATATGGTGATATTATATCCGAGGATTACTTGCAAGGAACATCCAGTAGAACTGATCCTTGGATCCTACCAGCTCTATCTGAGTTAGCAGAAGACTCCCCATATTGTCAACAGGTAGTACCTTTATCCATGGCACAGATAGCTTACCAAGCCATCCAAAGTACTACCACATATTCAATTTCAATTCCTTAAGTCTCAGAGGATTTGGATCTTGATTATGATCCTCCATGGGCTATGGATTCCTCTCATTCTATCAATTTTCTAGATATATTTTTTCCTACATACGAGGCCATTATGGAAGATATGCCAATCATTGTTCCTAATTCCTTCCATATTTAAATAGAATCGAAGATGAAGAATTCCATGTGAGACTACTTGGAAATATTGATCAACCAATAAATCCTTTAGTTAAGTAGGGAATCTATGCTGAAGGAAATATGGAAAATATTTCTAAAACCAATCTGATCAATTTTTCCAAGGATCCAAATGTTGTAGAAAACATCTTTATTGGTGAAATTATTTTTGAAGAAGAAGTTCATATCTATATTGATTTGTTTAAAGAGTTTCACGACATTTTCACCTTGCCGTATGAGGATATGCTAGGCATCGACCCATCCATCGTGGAACATGAAATTCGAAAATATCCAAATTACAAACCCGTTCAACAAAAAATTCTCCCAATCAATCCTAGGAAGGAATCAGTTGTTAAAGCTGAAGTTGAGAAAATTTTAAAAGCTGCCTTCATCTATCCTATCACTATGATAGAATGGGTATCCAACCTTGTTCCAATAGACAAAAATAAAGGTACTATTAGAGTTTGTATTGACTTTCACGATTTGAACAAAGATTGTCCTAAGGACAACTACCCCACACCATTAATTGATCTAATTATTAATGAGTGTGCGGGAAGTGAAGCCTTTTTTATTATGGACATATTTTTGGGCTATAATCAGATCTAGATTAAACCTAAGGACCAACATAAAACTGCTTTTATTTTTCCTTGGGGTATTTTTTCTTATAGGAAGATGTCATCCGGTTTAAAAACTGTCTGAGCAACATTCCAACATGCTATGAGTTTTTCCTTCCATGATATCAAACACATTGCATATCCTTATCTTCATGATCTGCCTACTTGATCTAGAAAGAGATGAGACCATCCTTCTCACTTGCACCTTGTATTTGAATGATGCAGACATTATAAGATCCGTTTGAATCCTAATAAGTGTATTTTTTCCATTGAATTTGGATGTTTGTTAGGATTTATTGTATCCAACAAAGGGACAGTGGTCAATCCATTGAAATTTGAGGCTATTGTAAATCTGCCTCCTCCTTGTACCATTTGTCAACTTCATATTTTATAGGGGAAAGTAAATTTATTAGGCATTTTATTGTAAACTATGCTAAAATAACTAAAGGATTCATGTGTTTTCTCAAGAAAGACATTCAATTTATATGGGACGAGGCCACTCAAAGTTCATTTGAAGCCCTTAAAAGGGAATTATTGAAAACCCCTTTACTTAGTCTTCCATTTTACACACGATATTTCTTTTTTGTATCTGGACGCATTAGATTCTACTATTGGTATAGTTTTATCTTAGGAATATGACAAGCTCCTAGAGCATGTTATCTATTATCTTACTTGTGCATTATTAGGACCTGAAATTCACTACCCTCACGTCAAGAAATTAGTTGTGGCAGTCGTTCATGCTGTCCAAAGACTTCGTCACTATTTTTTTTAGAACAACCATAGTAGTAGCAGATGTCAATCCTTTCTAGTTTGTTTTGACTGGATGAATAACCAGGGGAAAATACAATAGGTGGATTTTCATTTCACAAGAGTTCAATTTACAGTTTCAGTCTACAAAATTGAAAAATTATTTGGTACTCGACGATCTCATTTCGTAGTTTCCAAATGAATAAAATCCCAATATTGAAGAATACATGATGATCACATCTTCTTGATTTCTTCATCCAACCTTTGGTATGGAGACATTTTAATATATCTCCATACTTTGAAGTGTCCCTCTACTTTCTCAAGGGATGATCAACGATGCTTACATCATACTGCGAAGAATTACCTTATCATCGGTGATACTTTATACCAAAGAGGAGTTGATTCCATTTTGCTTCGTTGTTTAACCCTTGAAGAAGCAAAAACGGTTCTAAATGATGGCCACGCTAGAGCATGTGGGGGTCATTTATGTGGGTTGGCAATAGCCTAAAATATTTTATTCCCTGGTTATTTTTGGCCTATGATATTCAAAGATTACATAGAATCAATTAAACACTGTCATCCATGCCAATTATTTACCAAGAAGATGTGGGCGTACCCAGCTCCACTTTTTCCCGTCATTGTTGTAGGTCCCTTCGCTGAGTGGGGGATAGATTTTATGACATGCAACCCATTTTTGGTTGGGGGGCATAAATATATCATAGTCGTTGTCAATTATTTTACTAAGTGGGAAGAGGCTATGCCTACAATCAAAGATGACAAGGAAGAAACAACTTATTTCCTATTTAATTAGATTATATCTAGGTTCGGCATTCCAAAACATATTGTCATTCATCATGGAAGTCATTTTCATAATCACATGATGTTTGAATTAACTACAATGGTGGGTTTGAAATAGAAGTATTCATCTCCATTCTACCCATAGGCAATTGGTCAGGTTGAAGCAATGACAAAACACTCAAGACCATCCTCCAACAAACTATCAATGCTAGTAACAATAACTGGCACATCATGTTTTACCCTACTTTATGGGCTTACCGACCACAGTTAAAACCGCTAGAGGGTTTTCTCCCTTCCAACTCGTCCATGGAGTGGAAGTAGTTACTTCAATTGAATGTGAAATATCTTCCTTAAAGTTAGCAGTACATCTCATACCCAAAACTTCCGCTTTGGAAGAATGATTAATTCATTTGGAGCATCTAGATGAACAACGTCGAGATGCGGCCATAGCAAATGAGGCACACAAGAAAAGGGTCAAAAATCAATATGATAAATCTATCTGACCTAGGGTCTTTTCCGAAGGTGAACTTGTCTTAGTCTGTGACCAGGACAAAGAACCTTTGGTGGTAGTAAAATTGAATCGTATGTGGCTTGGCCCATACATTATAACACGTGTCTTAAAAAAGGGGGCTTTTGAGTTAGCAAATTATGAAGGAAATAAGTTGTTGGAGCCCATAAACGGGCTCTATCTGAAGAAGTATTATACATAAGTTTAGGTACTTTTTCTTGTGCATAGTTGTATAATTGTATAGTTTTGGCACTTTTCTCATGTAGGTTAGTTGTTGACATTTTTAGGATTCGCAGAGGGTGCTAGTCACGTAAGTCAAGCTATCATTGCAGCTGCATGGGTGATTTATTCTCCTACATGTCAATTGGTGGTTTCGAGCGGTGCTTGTTTAGGGCCGACTACAAAAAATATGGCTTAATACAACATTGTGATAGAACTTCTTAGTGATGCTATTTTGAGTGGTATCCTATTCCTGGAAGTCCATCTTGATTCACAATTAGTGGTTTCTCATCTTAATGGTCAGTATAGAATCCGTGATCCTATCTTATTTCATCATTTTGCATCAGTTACTTGAGAGACATTTTATTTATATCACGTATAATCATATCCCAAGAAATCATAATGCAATAGCTAATGCATATGCTAACTATGTTTTAAATTGGAATTTGTATCATCTTTGAATATTTAAAGCCAACATGTATATAAAAAACATAACATAACACAATGTAAATATGTCGAAATAAAAGTCTATCCATAGATAGATATAAAAGTCTCAAAAATATAAAAAATTTCTGCATCAAAAGAAGTGGATCCAAAACATATCCAAAAATAGGGCACTTCGGCCCTCATAGATAAACAACTGACACTACTCCTATGGGTCACCTAAACACTGACTTTAGCTAGGGTTTTCACCCTAGCTTGTGCAAATGAGCACCTACTAAGGAGAAGGGCCTCCTTAGTAGTAGTTCAGTAAAACAGTAAATTTAAATAATAAAACAGTAAAATCTAAGCTAACATGTGCATAAAAAGACAATAACAATATAAGCGAAAATTTTCTTTTTGTATTATGGTGTGACCAAAATTACATTTACCTAAGATATGGAGGTTGGTGGAGCTCTTGCAGTAGTCCAGGAGGGCTGCTTTTGTGCTCCAATGGGTTCCTTCTCCTTCTCTAAGGTGTTTGGATAATGGGCCAAAAGGGGCACTCAAATGGGAAACTAGCTCAAATGGTAAGCTAGGGTTTCAAGAGTGATTTTAGCAGAGTGAGGATAGGATATATTGTGGATCCGAAATGGGGAGCCTCCATCACCTATTTATAGGTTTTTAGTAGTGGAGTATTGACCCATGGTTTTTGGCACCATATGGTTTAGGTCAATTGTTTGGGGTTTTTGCTTCCTTTTTCCCTCTTTTTCCTCTTTTTTATATTTTTTATTCCCTTTTATTTGATTTTTGGGAATTTAGGGCCCTTTTAGAGGGTTTTTGCTATCTTTTGAGGAAATTTAAATTATTTTGGGGTGAAAAAGGGTTTTTTTTTGGCATTTTGGTGGCTTTTTAATGGTTTTTAAAGGTTTTGGAGGAAAATATGGTAGGAAATATAGACAAATGAGTCATGTAATGATGGAGATGAGATGGTGAGCACTTTTTGGGTGTTAACAGATTGCCCCCTGATGTGTGAGGGCAGGAGCTCATCGTATGGCTGATAGACATTATAGGTCTTTATGGTTTTCCTGGGATGTGGAGAAGAGAAGAAACGAACTAGAGCCTGGAACAGTGGTCCCAAACAAATTGCAAAAACTGAAAATACATGACCTCAATAATGAATGAGGAATAATATCAATATATGGACAAGGCGAGCATACCCATGCTCGTATCAAGATATATAAAATAACAATGAGGCCCAAAAAAGGGGACTTGAAAGATACATGGAGAACTACTGTGTACATCATAAGGGTCCAGAGGGGACACAAATTTGGGACATAATACCGGTCTGACCATGTCTGTGCTGAAGAACTGATACACTGGAATAATAATATGGTGCTGAGTGTGGTACCAGAGGAACTGATGAGCTGGTGGATCATAATGACAGGGAGTCATACCCTCAATGGTACACTGGACTGTAGCTGTACTGGGTACTCAAAGAAGCATCTGAGTGGATGGCTTCCGAGTACTGTCGCCAATGTAACCCGGATATCCGTGGGAACATATAACTGGGTGTTCCGAAGTGACTCACCAATGTGCTAGAGTCGGGGGAAATCTGGAGTCTTCGACCAATAACTGAAGGGATATATACCCTGCACGAATCTCAATGATGCGATCAAGGTGTTGAAGTTGAGCATGTGAGAAATAACCATTCGAAGAGGCACTGATGACTCTGCTCAAAATGGTCCGTAGGAACTCACCATAGATGGTGATGAGTCCAACGCGCAGGGACCTCTGGGTCTATCCTCTGGAATAAATGGGATGGCATCGACAGAGGGAGACCTGCAACTAGTAAGGAAATGATTTTTCCTTGATAGGAGCACGAGGTGGATAACCGAAGTGTGAGAGTACTGATGGTAGGACTGACATATTGTGGAGGTGGGGAATAACTGGGCAAGTAGAGTGGGTGGACTCAAACTTCCTTTGTTCAGAGTATGATGGCGGGGATGATCGGGCAGCATATGACGCTGAATAGTGGGAAGGGGATCATAGCTTTAAGGGACTACGGATGGTAACTGGAATGGGGGATACTCAAGTTGGTGTAGGATGGCAGGAGACTCTGAGGGTGGTATATCGCAGAATACTCTAAACAAAGGGGACCTTATTGGGGGTACTGCTGAGATGATGGATCATAGTGTCGAGAGGCACTGGTAGGGACTTCTTCATGGTTTAAGGAGTTGGAAGAAGTGTGCTCAAAATGGTACTGTCATGTGGATTCATACGATCCCAGGACAGTTCATGCTCGTGATTGCTTTCAATTTTAAGGAGTCTGAAAGCGATAAGAAGACTCTGAAATAATGGAATGGTACCGTTGTGTGGATTTGTGCGAGCCCAAGACGGTGCATGCTCGTGGTTGCCTTCAATTTTAGAGAGTCTGAAAGCAATAAGAAGACTCCAGGGGGTTCTTTTTTGTGTGTTAGTATCCAAGGCCTGAAAAAGCATAAAATGATGCAATGAAGAAATCTTCTAGCTGGTGTGACTAGAGTATTCCTTTTTCGTAATTAGTCTACCAGGTCCGGAAAAGGGTTAAACTTATACCAGATAGATGCCCTTTCAGGTACTTTAACGAGCATGAAAGGACTTGTCCGGCCTGAAAAAGGGGTAAAATTATACCGAACAAAAGGAATGGCCAAGCAAGCAGAGAGTGTTCAATCAAGGGACATCGATGAGAACCAAGAACGAGGGTTGGGGGGGAACACTGGTGGGCCTCCTTGCGGGATGATGAATGGTAGCAAAATAACGAAATAATTGCAGTCTGAATGGAGGGAATGGCTCATGTATAAATGTGTAACAATTTGATGGCGACCGATGTGGTGCACAAACCGAAGAGGCAAGGTGTCGGGACACAATGTTGGAACGGTTTTTGGTGAGAGAGAGAAATGATCTCAAGCATCATCACGAGCTCGAAAAACTGAATCCAGTGATATAAAAAGCGTTAAAAACAGATAACGACCGAGGTGGCACGCAAATCGAGATGACTAGGAGCTGGTGAAAAATGCTCGAAAAATATGGGTGTGAGAGTGAGAAATGATCTCAAGCATCATCATGGGCTCGGAAAACTGAATCCGATGGTATAAGGAATGCTAAAACCTGACAATGATCGATGTGGCACGCAAATTGAGATGGCGACGTGCATGGAAAAAATTCCAAAAAAGGGGTTCAGAGAAAAAGAGAAACCGAGTCGACCATTTTGAAGGTCTCATCTTTCTGATTCCAGTGGTGGAAACGGTTTGGAAAATGGACTCCGTATGGATCCATAATAGCCAAATCAAGAAAAAATCAACTGTTTATAAATAGTAAGTGGACCCATAATGCCAAGTGTCATTTGTGTGGTTGAGTTTGACAGGAGAGTGTGGTGGGACAGAGCGGATTTGGCATTTCTGGGCGATTGGACTGGTCGATTTCATTTCCACGAGTTGCAGGTATTTCACTGAACTCATACCTTTAATTTTTTCTCGATTCGGGTGGGGTAGTGGGTCCGCAGGGAGGGTGGTACGGTCCACGCAGGTATGGATCATGGGTTTCAAGGTGATGGTCATGATCATGGATCATGGTTATGGCCTGGATAGTTGCAATTCACGACTGCGGCTGTGGCCTGGACAACCGTGATCTCCGATTGCAACTGTGGCCCCCACAGGCGCGATCTACGATCGCGGCTGTAGTCCCGATAAACGTGATTTGGGATAGCGACATTAGGCCCCACAACCGTGATATGGATCGGGATTGTGGAGTGATACTGGGGGGCAGGGATGATGGTTTATTTGATGATGTTCTTGTAACATCCCGATATTTTCATAAAATTTTAAAATTTTTAAATCGCCATAAAAGGAGCTAATATTGCAAAATGCGGAAATAATAATAATCAATATTCAGCAATCAATAAAAATGTCGCTTGGTATGAATAATATAATGCTTGTGTCTTTGGGCTTTTAATGATGTTATGGAAATCAATTAATGATTATGTACTTTATTCGTATGCTGGAATGATTGAAAATTTATGATGCATTGGAAAACGGAATTCTTTTGACAAATGCTAACAGTTTAACTTTTCTGGATGATGATGAAAGGGGTCCCACGAGGTGCCCCGAGGGTTACTTAGCTATTCTGCTACAACACTGCACTCGTCCTTCAAGCACAGATTCACAGGTAAGAGATAGCGATAAATTTCAAAGTGTTTAATAACCGCGATATAAATCAAAACTGCTTATGAATTTCGATGCTACAAGTATGGTCTCCTTCTAATTCTGTAAGATGAACCTGATTATCTCAAGACTGCAGATAACATCTATTTCAGGGTGTGTTTGTTATGAAAGTTTCTATTAAGTGTTGATGACTTTACGTATGATCATTCCATAAATGTCTTGTGGCTGTTAAGTAACTCTCTTTAAAAATAATGATGGTGACAGGTTCAGGACAAGGCTCAAGGTCTTAAGTCATGCTATGGAAGGAGTGATATGTTGGTTTTAAATCTCCATTGTCTGGGTAGTTAAAATGGTGGTGCATTAAACATTGATACCATACCATGCAATGTATGTGATGGGTCCTAGGGTGGCACCGTACCCTAAGGGTGTGTTTCAATAACTTGTAATGTGAACAAAGCTTTAGGAGCTTTATGATGATCCAAGGATGAACTTTATAGTTGACTTAAAGTGATGGGCGGAGTCAAACCATGCCCTATGGTTGCACGGGACCTTAGTGGATATTCATAAGCTATGAATATGTTTCGCAATTGATTATATGGGATCATATGAGACCTTTGGTTATATGCTATCGGTGATCGTTATACATGATAATATTTATATGTTGAAGCTTTTAACGTTGATTCGTATGGGTTGGCAGGTGGAATGATGGCCCTGCAAAAGCCTGCATACGAATCGAGGCTGTATTAAATGGTTTGGTTTGCAATTAATGTGCCTGGCCACCGTGTTAAGGATAATGTTACGTGTAAGTTGTGATAGTTGACTCGTCGTGTGAAAGGGTTTGGAATGTTGAGTTGTAACGACCTCCTGCCCTGCTATCAACCGATATGGCAACTCCGTGGTTTGGGAGGTAGATGTGCAATTTAATGCTACTCTTTCCACCTTCCAACATGGCTTGATGATAATGGATATCCGAAATTGATCGTTGTGTATTGGGATGAGCTGAACCCTAGTGCAACTTATGGATTTTGTAACATTTCTGTCATTGTTTGGTGGTAGGGTTTGGGAAGTGAGGCCAACCGGCCAACAGGCACTTAGGGTTTGCTATTTTTCTAGCCTTCCCCGGGCTTGATCCCGAGACCGGTATCAGTCCTCAAAATGTATGTGAGAACCGTCAATGGAGGCCGAGTTAGGATTTAAATGGTGTGGCCATCCACAGGTTGGATGAGTGCATTGGTTGGGCGTTGTAGTAGCTTGCAAGTCTGGGTTTCTTCGTCAGGTTGTGAGTCTTCGGGAGTTATCGCACAGGGTGGTCTTCGAGCTGGGTACATCTCCTTTGCAGTGGATGGATGTTGGCTACGTCAAAATATCTATCACAACTCAGGTAATCTAATGTTGCAAAGGTTTTCATACTATTCTTTGATGCATGCGTTGCTACCTCATGATTCGATGCTTAATTTAATGCATGGTTGTTGGCAGGTAACCCTCGACGAATGACAAGGTGCCGGAACAGTTGAAGGGGAAAAGAGCTAAGCGAACCCACCGGTAAGCTTTGGTGGTATCCCTCCTTAGTGGTTCTCCTGGAATCAGACTTGATGAGCAAGTGCTGGTAGCATGCCTTTGCGGCAGTGGCTTTGTCTCGTCTGCAGCATTTGGGCAACCTTCATTTATAAGTTTTGTTGATAGAGTAGGTGATGTGAATGTTTAAAATGTGTGGTCGGCCATTCCTGGGCTCGGCGAGTTTAGCAGGATTGAACCCTCGTGTTTGCAAATAGTCTTACATATTTACATTTTATTTCTTATCGTTTTGGTACTTCTGGGTTGATAAGAAAAAGATATATCGACTATAATTTTTGCTTCGGCATTGCTGTGTGTATAAATGGCATGGGGTTTTGAGAGCAACCTTCGGCAAAGAAAGTGGCGACCGTAGTGTGCAACCACTGTTAATTTAAATGAAACGATTACTATTTAGCGTTTAATGTTTCGTTTGGTGAATTGAACTTCTCGTTTTTGTATCTAAATCTAAGAAGCTTGTTTAAGATATTTTAGGTTTCATGTCGATGTATGGTGTTTTCGATCTACTCATTCTTGAATTCTAATTCAAGGAACGAAAGGCATGTTTGTTTAATTAAAAAGTGGCTATAAGCGGAGAATAGAAAGGAAATGGTTTTGTTTGAAAGCATAAGTGATAATATTAAACCCTAGCTGTTGATGTGAATGAAATCTACCTGTCTAAATTGATGTTTTTTTTTTTTAAAGAACAAGAATAACAACTCTTTATTCTGCAGTTAAAAAGTATATGGTAATGAAACCTTCGATTGGCAACTGTTTAAATGTTTATAAATAATAGTGTGATGAGACTGGTCAACCCTAGCTGGGTGTAGAGATACTGTAACTCAATCTGTCAATTTGATAAAGCTATGTTTGTCCTAGCTGTTAATAACTTGGTATTCTGCGATGTAAGTTCTATCACATGCAATTGATAATTCAGGAAAAAAAAGAACAAGAAAATAATAGTGCAATCGTCAGATAATTTGATTGCTTATGAATATATAGTTTTTCTATTCTGACTATATATTCCTGTATTCGTCCATTTTGGGCCTCCAATGAAAAAAAATAACACAGTAGCTTTATTTCTTTCTGTACAATATAATACAGTGACGACAATATTTATATAAGATCAATCGGATTGTAAAAGCAATAAGAAGATAGAAAAAAAAGGAATATGGTTAAACATAATGCATGGTATTGTTTTTCTTTGAAGTAATTAGTAAAGATCAGTGCCCTAGTTGTTAACATAATGTTCACCTCTAGAAATCAGAAAAGGACCTACTGCTATAATTGGTTTCTGTTAAGTTGTTTCAGCATACAGAATTGAACAGTAAAACAATACATGCATGGATCTAATCTACAGCTGCTAAAATATAAGATGCATGATAACACAGTCTGTGCATGGGTGGTATTTTGATTTAGATATTTAGATACATGCTAGGTTTCATTTTTTTAGCTGGGCAGATTTAATGCTACCTCTCTGTACTGGAGTATGATGCAACTCCACGCATGGGGAAAAATGAAGAGGATTCATTTTATCAGTTCAGTAAATCTAAATTAATTAGGATCTAACATTTTTTACTATTGATTAATAATTACAATACTAAGCCATTTTCTGAGAGCATTCATATGATTTGAAAAGAAAACACAACAGAATAGAACCTGAATGTAATGGGAGGAACAAAGCACTCAAGAAACCTGTTCCACTCAACCTGCTCCCAAACAGCCAAGATGTCTGCCTTAGGACCCCCGAGCCTATCCACTGATCCACCAGGAGGAAGAAGGTTCTGCAACTTAGGAATTCTGCTTGCAGCAGTAAGAAAATTTATATATCCAGCCTTACCGGCTTAGTAATCAATGGGACTAGTACGAGCACCTCTAGTCTATCCTTCTCATAACATTTGCAGACTTATACTTGCACTTTCCACAGCCTCCCCTATTCGAATCTCTCAACCATCACCTGATGATCATGAGGAATGTTTCTGCAGAAAACATTATAAGAGCTTCCTGCTCAATTCGAATTGCCCTTTATAGGCTGCCTAGGTCTTTTGAAATTAACTGGTCATTAGTGAGTCGCCTGCTCACCTCTCTCCACCTGGAGAGGGAAATGCCACAAAATTAGGGGGAGTTGTCCCATACCAACAGGTAATGGTAGAGTGCAAATGCTTCCATCTGTCCCAATCCTTCCAGCAGCTTCCATTCCTCCTAGTGGGCCAGTGGATACTCTTGTAACAGATTTCTTGAGTGTTTGTCTCCCATTTTCATTTATTTAATAATAATAATGAGTCATTACATTCATTTTTGACCTACTTGGTCATAATTACAAACTTGTAATTATAATTTAACACAAAGTATATTTTTTTTGCAAAAAGGATAATATTAGAAAATAATTATTCTCAAAAATCGTGTAGGTGACATACACCCCCCTTAAGTGTCAACATCATCCTCGATGTTGCTTTATTCACTCCTTGAGTGTTCCTGGAACAGAGTTGGGTATGCAGCCCGCATACTACTCTCCAACTCCCAGGTAACCTCTGCTGGGCTATAATGCTTCCATTTCACTTTTACTTGACCAACCATGAGGTTCCAGAGTAGAGTTTCTTTCCTTGCGAGAATACAGTCTGGTTCCACCGGAAAATCGCCACCTTGTTCCACCTGAACATTATTCCAATTTACAACATGAGTAGGATCATGCACATATTTATTTAAAAATATAATGTGAAAAACATTATGGACTTTGAGGTTTGAAGGTAGGGCTAATTGATATGCCACAGGTCCAACCTTGGACAAGATTTCAAAAGGACCACAATACCTAGGTGCCAGTTTGGCACAGCTTCCCAATTTTAAGGAACTCTTTTTCGGCCTTACCTTAAGAAAAACATGTTCACCAACCTGGAACTCTCTATGAGTTCTTTTAAGGTCTGCTTGACTTTTCTGTCTATCCTGGGCAACTTTAAGATTCCCTTGTTCTTGCTTCACGATTGATTCTAATTCCTACAACAATTCGGGCTCTAAGGTGACCCTACTAACCGAATCACTCCATGACACTAGTGTGTTACACTTTCTTTCGTAAAGGATCTCAAATGGGCTAAGTTTGGCTGAAGCATGGTAGTGATTATTATACGCAAACTTTGCTAAATGCAAGTAGTCTTCCCACTTACTAGGCTAATCCTTAACATACATTCTGAGCATATCTTGCAATATTTGGTTCACCCTTTTAGTCTGTCCGTTTGTTTGCGGATGGAATGCAGTGCTGAAATTTAAGGCGGTGTTTAACCCCTTGAACAAAGACCTCCAAAAATTACCTGTGAACTTCGAATCTCAGTCTGAAACTATTACCTTGGGTATGCCATGTAGTCGAAAAACCTGTTTCATAAAAATTTCTGCGATATCATGGGCTTTATGGGTAGTTTTGACAGGGATAAAATGGGTTGCCTTGCTAAGTTTGTCTACTACCACCATGATGGAGTCGTGCTGTTTTTTATTCTTTGGTAACCCAGTGATGAAATTTATACTTATGACTTCCCATTTCCAGCTGGGTATAGGCAAGGCTGCAGCAATCCAACAGGATGCTGATGTTCCACCTTCACTTTTTGACAGTCAAAACACTTCGCTATATACTCTGCTACTTCATCCTTCATCCTAGGCCAGTAGTACTCCTTCCTTAGCATTGTGATGGTTTTCTGGTAACCTGGGTGGCAAGAATAGTGGATTTTGTGCATCTCATCCAAAATCAGAATTTTTACTGCTGGTACGTTTGGTATGTACAATCTGTTTTTGTACAGCAATAAGCCATTTTCCTTTAAACTGAAATCTGTTACAGAATTTTCAGAGTTGTTTTCTGTTGTCCTTTCCTGTAATTTTCAGAGTTGTTTTCTGCGTCAGCCACTTTATTCTCCTTCCCTTTAATGTGCTGTATTTCAAAATCGTACTCACTCAGAAAAGTTAGCCATCTGGCTTGCCTGGCATTCAAATTTATTTGATTTAACAAATATTTCAGCCCCATATTATCCGTCTTCAAGGTAAATTTTCTGCCGATAAGGTGGTGTCGCCACATTTTTAGAGCATGAATTACTGCTAACAATTCAAGGTCGTAGGTGGAATAGTTATTCTCATGAATCTTCAGTTTCCTTGATTCATATGCTACAGCATGTCCCTCGTGCGTTAGGACTCTTCCCAGTCCATCATTGCACGCATCTGTGCATACTACGAAATCTTTATTAGGATCTGCAATCCTCAAAATAGGCACTGAAGTCAATAATTATTTTAACTTTGCAAAACTGTCTGCACACTTTTGGTCCCAGACAAACTTCTTTCCCTTTTTCTGCAGCGACGTTATGGGGTTTGCGATCCTGGAAAACCCTTCAATGAATTTTCTATAATAACCACTGATACCCATAAACGATCGCACATTTGTCACATCTTTAGGAACCGACCATTCATTAATGGCCTTTATCTTGGCGGGGTCAACCGCAATCCATTCCTCAGAGATTATGTGTCCCAAGTACTGAATCTTGTCTTTGTAAAAATCAAATTTGCTGAATTTTGCATACAACTGGTGCTCCCTCAGAACTTGCAAAATGATACGTAGATGTTCATCATGTTCTTCCTTGTTCTTAGAATATACCAAAATTTCATCGATAAACACCACTACAAACTTATCTAAGTACTTGTGCATAATTTTGTTCATTAAGCACATAAATATAGCAGGTGCAATAGTTAGTCCAAACAGCATGACAACGAACTCATAGTGTCCATAATGAGTTCTAAAGGCTGTTTTGAAAATGTCTTCGTCCTTCACACGGACCTGATGATATCCTGATCGTAAATTGATCTTCGAGAACACTGTTGCTCCGCGTAGCTGGTCAAAGATATCGTTAATGCGGGGGCAGCGGGTACCTATTATTGATCGTCATTTTATTCAGTTGACGATAATCTATGCAAAGTATTAGGGTACCATCCTTCTTCTTGACAAAAATGACTAGTGCTCCCCAAGGAGACACGCTGGGCCTTATATATTTTTTATCGATCAATTCCTTCAGTTGGGATTTTAACTCATTCAACTCCAATATATTCATCCGATATGGAGCTTTAGAACTTGGTACAGCACCAGGTATTAATTCAATAGTAAAATCCAGGTCCCTTTTGGGAGGTAAATCTGGGATCTCTTCAGGAAAAATGTCTTGGAATGCAAGACAGTTATGTCTTCTATTTTTAGTTTGTCCTGCTTAGTAATTATCTCATCATGCACCGCATTCAAAGAAAACATATGACACCCTTTTCTAATTTCTCTTTTTACTTGCATGGCTGAAATCTACCGAATGGATGTTTTTCTGAGGATGCCTTTCACCTCTGCTGTTTTTCCTTCATCATCCAGGAAATTGAAGCTTTTTTCATAACAATTCAGAATGACCCGATGTGTTTCTAACCAACCCATACCGATTAGGATGTCATATGACCCTAATGGAAGAATATTTAGCTTAACCTGCGTTGTTAGTTGATTCATAGATAAAGCACAATTTTCCACAAAGTCAGAAACCTTCCTTTTTGTTCTTGTCGCTAATCTAACTAAACAGAATTTATCGAATTTCTCGGTTTTCAAATCAAGTCTTTCTACCACAACTGGTGATATATAACTTAGACTAGCACCGAGGTCAATTAAAATAGAAATGGGGTGGTTTTGCAGCATACCTTCGACCTCCACCATTGAGACTTGGTGTTATGCTTGCCGATTGTCTAATGCTGCACTAATTCTGGGTACTTCTCTTGCCACATCTCCTACAGTAGCTTCAGACTGTATGGAGTGAATATGATTGGCCGCCCGTTTCCTGAGGGGACAGTCTGAGGCATAATGGGGCCCTTGGCACTCAAAGCATTTTATAGGTGGCTTATGTTCATTGGTCCTGGCAACATTGGGGACATTTCTGGGTGCTGTAAATTTCTGCTATTGATTATTTCCG
Source organism: Larix kaempferi (assembly GCA_027924585.1). Classification (NCBI taxonomy): domain Eukaryota; kingdom Viridiplantae; phylum Streptophyta; class Pinopsida; order Pinales; family Pinaceae; genus Larix; species Larix kaempferi. The sequence goes on along the minus strand of BSBM01000566.1, from coordinate 1,967,539 downwards.
TTCTACTGAAATCTTTGATTCTGAATTTTTTTCTTCTGAAAATTGGAATTGCCGCCATATCTAAAATTCTTCTTTTTCTGTTCAAAGTTACTGGGTTTTGATTTTTTCTAGCTAGGTACCCCTTCTCTTCTCTTATTCTGGTCAAAGCAAAAAATGGCTTTCCTCATGGCTTCCTCTAGGGTCTTAGGGTTATCGTACTCTATCCTGTCCTTGATGTGGAAATGTAGACAACTTAGGTACCTCTGGACCTTCAGTTTTTCTTCCACCATGTACGGCACATATCTTAGCAGACTTAAAAACTTGTTGTTCAGTTCTTTCATATTCATCGTTCCTAGTTTCAGATCATAAAATTCTTTGGATTTTTCTTCATAATACTGCTCAGTTAAGAATTTCTTCTTGAAGTGTCTCTTAAAAGTACTCCAACTCACATCTCGATCTTTTACAACTTTTACCCTTTTAAGGTCTTGCCACCAAATATCTGCCTTCCCGGTCAGATTATAAATTGCCATCTTTGCCTTCAAGGACTTTGAGTAGTCGTAGATCTGAAAATACGTTTTCATGTCGGACATCCATTCTTCTACTTTCTGTCCTTTTTCTGTCTCGCCATTGAAAATTGGGGGTTTGATTTTCTTGAATTCACCAGATATCTGTTCGTACTATCGATTCCTTTTTCTTTTTGGCTTACAGTCTCCTTCGCTACTGTCACTAGAGTAGTTATGCTTATTTTTACGTGGTTGTTTGGCAGCTCTTGATGATGTTGAGTTGTTGTTTTCTTCAGCTGTTTCTGTTTGTTTGTTCTTGCCTTCCTCGGATAGCTCTTTAGTTTCAAAAGTATGTTCCAAGTTTTGTTCATATTTTGGATATTGGTCAAACAGTGCTTGCTTCAATTCTTCCCGTGTCTGCAGGATTCTTTCATTGTCCTATTTTACTGACTGGATCTCTGCTTTTAATTCATGAAAAGCACGCAATAATTCTAAGAATCATTACCCTGATTGCCCTGGAATTGTTGTTCCATACTGGGGCTGTTTGGCGGAAATCTGCCCCTTATGTGTTCAGATGATCCTTCCATATCTGTAAATCAAAGAAAATTTTTCTGTATAGGACAAATAATTTAAACTTGAGTTAGTGAAAATTTTCAGGGTCATAAATTTTCTGTTTGCGTGTTTCTTGGACCGTCTTTAGGCCTAGAGTTCGAACATGATCTTTGATACCACATGTAACATCCTGATATTTTCATAAAATTTAAAAAAAATTAAATCGCCATAAAAGGAGCTAATATTGTAAAATGCGGAAATAATAATAATCAATATTCAGCAATTAATAAAAATGTCGCTTGGTAGGAACAATTTAATGCTTGTGTCTTTGGTCTTTTAATGACGTCATGAAAATCAATTAATGATTATGTACTTTATTCGTATGATGGAATGATTGAAAATTTATGATGCATTGGAAAATGGAATTCTTTTGACAAGTGCTGACAATTTAACTTTTCTGGATGATGATGAAAGGGATCCCATGAGGTGCCTCGAGGCTTACTTAGCTATTCTGCTAAAGCACTGCACTCGTCCTTCAAGCGCAGATTCGTAGGTAAGAGATAGCGATAAAATTCAGAGTGTTTAATAACCACGATATAAATTGAAACTGCTTATGAATTTCGATGCTATAGGTAAGGTCTCCTTCCAATTCTGTAAGATGAACCTGATTATCTCAAGACTGCAGATAACATCTATTTCAGGGTGTGTTTGTTATGAAAGTTTCTATTAAGTGTTGATGACTTTACGTATGATCATTCCATAAATGTCTTGCAGGTGTTAATTAATTCTCTTTAAAAATAATGACGGCGACAGGTTCAGGACAAGGCTCAAGGTCTTAAGTCATGCTATGGAAGGAGTGATATGTTGGTTTTAAATCTCCATTGTCTGGGTAGTTAAAATGGTGGTGCATTAAACATTGATACCCTACCATGCAATGTATGCGATGGGTCCTAGGGTGGCACCATACCCTAAGGGTGTGTTTCAATAACTTGTAATGTGAACAAAGCTTTAGGAGCTTTATGATGATCCAAGGATGAACTTTATAGTTGACTTAAAGTGATGGGCAGAGTCAAACCATGCCCTATGGTTGCTCGCGACCTTAGTGGATATTCATATTGATTATATGGGATCGTATGAGACCTTTGGTTATATGCTATCAGTGATCGTTATACATGATAATATTAATATGTTGAAGCTTTTAACGTTGATTCGTATGGGATGGCAAGTGGAATGATGGGCCTGCAAAAGCCTGCATATGAATCGAGGGTGTATTAAATGGTTCAATTTTCAATTAATGTGCTTGGCCACCGTGTTAAGGATAATGCTATGTGTAAGTTGTGATAGCTGACTCGTCATGTGAAAGGGTTTGGAATGTTGAGTTGTAATGACCTCCTGCCCTTCTATCAACTGATATGGAAAATCCGTGGTTTGGGAGGTAGATGAGCAATTTAATGCTACTCCTACCACCTTCCAACATGGCTTGATAAGGATGGATCTCTGCCGTTGATCGTTGTGTATTGGGATGAGCTAAACCTTAGCGTAACTTATGGATTTTTTAACATTTCTTGTCATTGTTCGGTGGTAGGGTTTGGGAGGTGAGGCCAACCGACCGAGAGGCACCTAGGGTTTATTGTTTTTCTAGCCTTCCCCGACCTCAATCTTGAGACCGGTATCAGTCCTCAAACTATATGTGAGAGCCGTCAATGGAGGCTGAGTTAGGAGTTAAATGGTGTGTCCATCCACAGGTTGAATGAGTGCGTCGGTTGGGCGTTGTAGTAGCTTGCAAGTCTGGGTTTCTCCGTCGGGTTGTGAGTCTTCGGGAGTTATCGCACAGGGTGGTCTTCGAGCTGGGTACATCTCCTTCGCAGTGGATGTATGTTGGCTATGTCGAAATCTCTGTCACAACTTAGGTAATGTAATGTTGCAAAGGTTTTCATACTATTCTTTGATGCATGCGTTGCTACCTCATGATCTGATGCTTAATTTAATGTATGGTTGTTGGCAGGTAACCCTCGGTGAATGACGGGGTGCTGGAACAGTTGAAGGGGAAAAGAGCTAAGCAAACCCACCGGTAAGCTTCGGTGGTATCCATCCTTAGTGGTTCTCCTGGAATTAGACTTGATGAGCAAGTGCTGGTAGCATGCCTTCGCGACAGTGGCTTTGTCTCGTCTGGAGCATTTGGTCAACCTTCAGTTTTAAGTTTTGTTGATAGAGTAGGTGATGTGAATGTTTAAAATATGTGGCCGACCATTCCTGGGCTCGACGAGTTTAGCAGGGTTGAACCCTCATGTTTGCAAATAGTCTTACATCTTTACGTTTTATGTCTTATCGTTTTGGTACTTCTAGGTTGATAAGAAAAAGATACATTGACTGTAATTTTTGCTTCAGCATTGCTGTGTGTATAAATGGCATGGGGTTTCGAGAGGAACCTTCGGCAAAGAAAGTGGCAACCGTAGGGTGCAACCACTGTTAATTTAAATGGAACGATTACTATTTAGGGTTTAATGTTTCGTTTGGTGAATTGAACTTCTCATTTTTTTATCTAAATCTAAGAAGCTTGTTTAAGATATTTTAGGTTTCCTGTTGGTGTATGGTGTTTTCTATCTACTCATTCTTGAATTCTAATTCAAGGAACGGAAGGCATGTTTGTTTAATTAAAAGGTGGCTATAAGCCAAGAATAGAAAGGAAATGGTTTTGTTTGAAAGCATAAGTGATAATATTAAACCCTAGTTGTCGATGTGAATGAAATCTCCCTGTCTATATTGATGTTTTTTTTGTTTTAAAAGAACAAGAATAACAACTCTTGATTCTGCAGTTAAAAAGTCTATGGTAATGAAACCTTCGATTGGAAACTGTTTAAATGTTTATAAATAATAGTGTGATGAGACAGGTCAACCCTAGCTGGTGTAGAGATACTGTAACTCAATCTGTCAATTTAATAAAGCTATGTTTGTCCTAGCTGTTAATAACTTGGTATTCTGCGATGTAAGTTCTATCACATGCAATTGATAATTCAAGAAAAAAAAGAACAAGAAAATAATAGTGCAATCGTCAGATAATTTGATTGCTTATGAATATACAGTTTTTCTATTCTGACTATATATTCCTGTATTCGTCCATTTTGGGCCTCTGATGAAAAAAAATAACATAGTAGATTTCTTTCTTTCTCTACAATATAATACAGCGACGACAATATTTATATAAGATCAATCAGATTCTAAAAACAATAAGAAGATAGAAAAAAAAGGAATATGGTTAAACATAATGCATGGTATTGTTTTTGTTTGAAGTAATTAGTAAAGATCAGTGCCCTAGTTGTTAACATAATGTTCACCTCCAAAAATCAGAAAAGGACCTACTGCTATAATTGGTTTCTGTTAAGTTGTTTCAGCATACAGAATTGAACAATAAAACAATACATGCATGGATCTAATCTACAACTGCTAAAATATAAGATGCATGATAACACAGTCTGTGCATGGGTGGTCTTTTGGTTTAGATATTTAGATACATGCTAGGTTTCATTTTTTTAGCTGGGCAGATTTAATGCTACCTCTTTGTACTGGAGTACGATGCAACTCCAAGCATGGGGAAAAATGCAGAGGAGTCATTTTATCAGTTCAGTAAATCTAAATTAATTAGGATCTAACATTTTCTACTATTGATTAATAATTACAATGCTAAGCCATTTTATGAGAGCATTCATATGATTTGAAAAGAAAACACAACAGAATAGAACTTGAGTGTAATGGGAGGAACAAAGCACTCAAGAAACCTGTTCCACCCAACGTGCTCCCAAACAACCAAGATGTTTGCCTTAGGACCCTCGAGCCTATCCACTGATCCACCAGGAAGAAGGTTCTGCAACTTAGCACTTCTGCTTGCAGCAATAAGAAAATTTATATATCCAGCCTTACAGGCTTAGTAATCAATGGGATCGGCACCAGCACCTCTGGTCTGTCCTTCTCATAACATTTGCAGACTTATACTTGCACTCTCCACAGCCTCCCCTATTCGAATCTCTCAGCCATTACCTGATGAGCATGAGGAATGTTTCTGCAGAAAACATTGTAAGAGCTGCCTGCTCAATTCGAATTGCCCTTTATAGGTTTCCTAGGTCTTTTGAAATTAACTGGTCATTAGTGAACTGCCTGCTCACCTCTCTCCACCTGGAGAGGGAAATGCCACAAAATTAGGGGGAGTTGTCCCATACCAAGAGCTAATGGTAGAGTGCAAATGATGCCATCTATCCCAATCCTTCCAGTAGCTTCCATTCCTCCTAGTGGGCCAGTGGATACTCTTGTAACATCTTTCTTGTGTGTTTGTCTCCCATTTTCATTTATTAAATAGTAATAATGAGTCATTACATTCATTTTTGACCTACTTGGTCATAATTACAAACTTGTAATTATAATTTAACACAGTTTTTTTTTTTGCAAAAAGGATAATAGTAGAAAATAATTATTCTAAAAAATCGGGTAGGTGACAGTTCTGATGAGTTTTCATTATGGGATTGATAGGATGCCGAGAGTACTACGGCGAGGGTGCCAATGATGCGTTCAACAGTACTGCTGCTGAATAGGTTGGTGGGATTCTGGGATCCTGATATACGGGTCTTCATGGTGCAGGGGGAGAGATTGGAGCTCACCCTGGCAGATGTGTACTTTTTGACGGGATTGCCTTGTTTGGGTAGGGTGGCAGATACCCAGCCACGGGTGTCCGTGGATGTGGACATGGAGGGGATGCTTGATCGGTACTGCCTCCCTACGGCAAGAGTGCATAAGAATGCACTCTTGATTTCTGACTTAGAGGAGCCATCAGTTCAGGCGATCGCAGCATGTGTGGTCTGAGTGTTGGGGTCACAGGGGCCAACCCAGGTGTTGGGGGGATAGATGCAGTTGGTAGAGATGGTATTACAAGGCACCTTCTTTGCTTGGGGCCAGATATTCCTCACCTGTGTTCAGCGACAACTGAGCAAGGTGAAGGTATATGGTAAGGGGTTCTGTTATGGGTCGTTTTTGTGTGCTTTCTTCATGGAGCGGGTTCCGACACTGCGACCACGAATGCTGATCCGAGCTGGGGGTTTGAGGGAGCCGCAGATGGTGTGGTGGGGGGAGATGATGCGCTGGAGGTGTGGTGGAGAGGTGGGGCGATATTTTACGCAGGAGCTCTATTTGCAGTGGCTGCAGATACCGCTAGTTTTTTATGACTACCCGTATTGCGAGATGGACTATTGGCGAGATCCGGAGGCACCACGACTCCCAGGGCAGGTTTGGGGTCCAGATATTATGTATCTAGTTTCTTGATTGTTTTATATTAGATGTTTGGATGTTAGATATATATGATGATTCTGACTATTTTCGATTTGGTTTGATGCAGATGTGGGACTGAAACCACCGCTGGGGCATAGGGAGCGTCGGGGGCATATAGCAGTGCCAGCCTTGCCAGATCAGGGGGAGGTATGACGACGGGATGCGGAGGGGACTTTGGAGTCCTTGCGAGTTACCTTCGACCAGCTAATGGTTGTGGTATCCGACGAGGGGTGGCGAGAGCTTGATCGGGAGGTGGTCGAGGCTTGTCACGAGGATCCACGGGATTGGTGGTCGATCTTGATTCGGGGTGGCAGTTATGGCCGAGGAGAGGAGGGGTCAGGATCGACAGGGAGATGAGGAGGATCCATAGGAGGATCCGGAGGAGGAGCGAGAAGAGGAGGATTCTGCAACAGAGGAGACTGCGATGGAGGGTGAGGATGGTTTAGATGGGGGATATGAATCTCATTAGGGAGTGTTGGAGACTCCCCCCCGATGCGTATGGGCATTCGGGATTTTTTGTATATACGACATGTATTTTATGACATGGATGTTGTTGGGGCTGCTTGATGTATATTTTTTGTATAGCTGAGTGCTGGGATAGTCATGACATGTATATGACGATGATATATTTATATAGATATGCACATGGATGCATTTTTGCGGTGATTATGTTGTGTACGCATGTGGATGAGCCTGTATGGTTTTGTGTTATTTTATTGCATGTGGATGCAAATGATTTGTTATGATAGGGGTCGTCATCAAGCATTTGCATGTGCTCCTGTAGTGCGGGTAATTGTGGACATTGATGGGTGGCATGGCCCAACTCATCACACAAAGAGCATTTCGGAGGAGCTCTAAATGATGGAGGGTTCTCAGTGGCTTTAGGCGCAGGCGGAGTAGTGTAAGGTTGTGGGCCTCTTCCCCCAGTGTATTTGGAAAGCGAGGGTGGGTTGGTGGATGAGGAAGGAGTAGTGACACTGGGAGGTGGTTGACTAGTAGTGGTAATGGGTTGCACCGGTTGTAGGACGACATTTGGTGTCGGAGGGGAAACGAGAGGTGTGATGTACCACACCGATAGTCCTAAAGTTAACCTTGGGAGGCTGAGAGTGTCCATAATCGAGGCTCTCACTACTCCCGAAGGGGGGAATATGAATGGTATTGTATGGATGGGTGTAACACCAACATGACTAGGTACCAACGGTGGTTGGGGTAGTAAGGGCGGTTGATGGTTGGGTGTTTGTGTATTGTGGGAGAGGGTACATAAGTCAGATATTTTGGTCGCTGGTGATGGGGGTGGAATGGATTGGAATGTAGAAGTCATCGGCATATCTGAGTAGACTCCGGGTCCAACTGAGGAAACCAACGAGGTAGATGCACCGTGAACAGGTTGTTCAACCATGGGAAGAACATTTTTGGGTGCAACGGGGGCATTGGGACCGTAATAGGTGAGTTGATCAATCTTGACCACTCATCCTTCATGGGGGAACATCATGGTACGAAAAATGGATGAGGCAACCGCCCGCATGGCATACATGTAACTGCGGCCAAGTAAGAGGTTATAATCAAGTTGGGCGTTGATGACCTCTATGTCAATAAGCACTATTTTACCAGCCAACTGGACAGGGACATTAGCTAAGAGACGTTGGGTTTGAGCCAAACGATCGTCATAGGATCACAACGCAGTGGTGGATGGATGGAGAGTAGGGGATCCCAACTTCTACCAAACGAATGTGGACATAACGCATGTAGAGGCACCCTCATCGATGATGCATTGATGGATTACAAGGTTCCGAATGGATACATAAACTTGGAATGCTAATGTAAAAGGCAGGTGTGGTTTAGATTGGTCCAAATAAAAGGACATCATTCGTGAATCAGTCGGGTCAATAGCACCAATGGCCGATAACAGAGTCTTGCGCTATGTAGGACAGGTTTTTAAGACCTCTAACGCAGACATGGTTGTGGGGGACTGGGCTAAGTCGTATACAATGTTGTAATTAGAAACATCGCGAGCATTGGGTTATTGTTGATGCAGCAAAGTGGGAAGCGAGGGGATTTTGGGGGTGCCATCTAATGGGGCCGGAGGTATTCGTAATGACTGATTGATGGGAAGGGCATTGGTGTTTTTGTCAGCGGGAGGGGCTTCAGGGGTGGAGCCATATTGGTTCCGACGGGTTTGAAGGTTGACATCGGCGGATGACATCATTAACAAGTGATGGGTACCTGATTCTAGCATGGGGTGATCAGGAGCTGCATAAGTGATTTGCTGTTGTGGTGGCGCGTTTCCTTGAGGGGGAGCTAACGGTTGAGTATTCACCACTCCTTGGGTTGGTAAAGGGTTTTGTAACACCAAGGGTTGAGTCTGAGGTGGTGGGGGGTTAGGTGGTGCCTGAGGTGTCGTGTGCCCTTGGCAGTGGGCATCATCGATCTAGCGTTGTCGTGCTCACTCCAAATGTGGGAAAGCATGTGTGTAATGGCCATATACCCCGCAAATAGAACAAGGATGGTTTGTTCACAAATTAGGGTTTTTAGCTTGTTTTGGCCACCTACCGGGGTTTTGGTTGGCAGGTGCCACGTTATTATTGTTTGGGGGATTAGGTGGCTAGCCGCCTTGGTCTGGAGGGGGGTTGTTCCCGCAGTTACGTCCTTTTGCGTGGTTTTGCTGGCCTTGTTGGAATTGGTTATTTTGGTTATGATACGGATTTTGTTGTGCGTACATTTTCCCTTGGGTGGCAGGTGGGTTCTGGGGTTGTGCAGGTGTGGAAGCAGGATGTGTCGGATAATAAGTGAGTGGGGGTGGAGGAGGTGCAGGTGCTGGACCTTATGGGGGTTGTTGATACGTCTGTGTGACGGGTGGTTGACTTGCCGCAGGTGCTTCCTGTGGCGGATAATAAGCGGGGGGGGGGGGGGGGGGGGGGGCTTGAGAGGATATAGGAGTGTGTGCGACCTGCAGGTGGTAATATGGTTGAGGTGCAACCGGAGGAATGTAAGCGGGGGATGTGTGGCCGAAGCAATGAGGTGGACATGAGGGTCAGTGGGAATGGCGGTTATGTGCCATGGGAGCATACGAATTGGTTGCTCTAGAGTGGGATGTAGCCCACGAAAGGTCAGGACCATTACTTTTATGTGTTATGGAAAAGGGCTAGTTATGCGATGCAATACGGCCAATGATGCCATCAGCAGCATGGGATGCCCTCGGCGCATCGTTTCGGGAGGAATCGCTGTGGGGGGCGTGGAGTATAATGGTATATAGGTAACCAGACTGGGCGTAGATAAGGTCAAACTGCTGGGCTTTTAGGATGGCCTCTTCCTCGGACTAGGGTCACTCGGATGCCACATCCTTAGCAATGATGGGAAGGAGAGATTTAAGAAACCAATCCAGGAAGATACGGTCATCTAACTTGATTTTTCACAGGCTTCGGCATCGACGCCACTCATGAATGTGGTCAGTGATGTGGGTGGCTGTATTCTGTCTACAAGATAGTAGGATCTCAACTCCCACGTCATAGCGGACAGGTAACTGAAAGAACTGCAGGAAGGTCAAGACGAGGGAATTAAAGGTGGCATGGGTCCCATGGAGCTGCTCGATGTACCACTTGGCTGTAGAGCCAGTGAGAGTTCGTTGTAACAGACGGAGTTAGACAGAGTCGTCCACTATGGAGTTGGAGGAACACCATCGATGGAAGGACATAATGTGATTCTGGGGGTCGTCACCTGCCTTTCCCTCAAACTTAGGGATGTCTCATGGGAGCTTGGTGGGCATGTGAGGCCACGTAGGATCGTGTCTGATGGGATTGTTGGTCAGTATAGCCAGGTCAGGAAGGTTGAGACTAGCCATGAATGGAAAACTATTAAAAGGATGTGACATGCTGGTGGTCGTGGCCACGTTGGGGCCAATGCCCCCAAGTGTAGGGGATGGGTTTGTGGTAGGGATGTGACCCCCAAACGGGGGGGTGGAGGTGGTATGGGAGTGTCCTGCGCCACTAAGTGTAGTGTGAGTCACTAGTGGGGTTGGGTTGGGTATGCTAGCCACTGGAATTGGCACAGTGACCGGAATGGTGGGTGTGGGCCCCATTAAGGGCATGCCCAAAGCAGGTGTGGTGGCTGGGGTGGTTGTGGAAGCTCCACCAACGGTCCCTACAAAGAAAGGGTTGGAAGTCATGCCAGCCATGGGGCTGGTTGGCGCAGTGTAACTGGGGTTTTCAGACTCTGCCTCAGAATCAAATGTGAAATAAGGGGCGTCAGAGCCGAGGGATGGAGCTCTATGTCCTCGACGAGTAGAGTCAAGTGACGAAGCTCGAGGTATATCACGAGTGGTATCAAGTGATGAAGCTCTACGTCTATGACGGGTGATGTCAAGTGAACCATGCTGCGGGGGCTCGCCCCGGAGGTGTCGAGAGTGTCTCGAGGACTCAATGGTGACAGATGGTGTCAAGTATCTGGAGGTTGTGTCGAGTGAAAAAAAGGCTCAAAAACCCTAATGCAGTCGAGTGTGCAGAAGGAGATCACAAAAAATACGGCACTCAGGCCAACAACCAGCTCAAAACGCTCACTGTAACAGTTGTGCTACAATAAGCGGAGTGTCAGCAACAATGGTCAGAATACCAACAAGTAGCAGGTTTTCTAAAAAATAAAAATAGTGGACTCGCTAGACCAAAGGGAGCTAAGGGAGCATGCAAACACCTACCTAAATAGTATTCTGACTCAACCAGACATATCCTCTGCAAGGTGATGAAATCCAAGTCAGACAATATGGATAGTAGAGCCAAGTGGCTAAAGATATCCCCCTACCGGGAGGGACATCGGGTAAGACAATCCTAGAAGAAAGGAAACTAAGATACCTCGTTCATGACATGTCCAAAAAAGGTGAATCTGCAGCTCCTGTCCTATCACCGTGTGGGCCTAAAAGGAATCACCACACGCAGACCAATGAGTAGGTAGCCTTCAGTTACTGAATGGATTGCGGTATTCCACTCTGGCCTCTGGAACCAGTTTAGCTACTTCAACCCTCCTAAGGGAGAGGCCCTCTAATAAACTGGTTGTGACTGTGTCAAAAAATACTAGGGGATTTTGGTACCCTAAAGGACAACAACTATGTCTCAAGTGTAAGCGACCAAGGGGTGTTATTTGGATGCCTATCCCCCCTGTCCTACCTAACTACAATATTCTTATGTGTTCCCCAAGTGGGGTTAGAATGTTTGTTGTGTTAAGTAGTGTTTTAAGGCTCACTTGAATTAGGTGACAGAGTGTGTGCGTGTGAGGTAATGAACCCAATCAAAAGTGCCACGCGTGGGCAACTTTTTAACCAATAATAATGTAGAAATTTAACTTGCAATGCAAAATTTTCTTTTTTCAATGTAAATGCTTAAAATTTAAAAAATTCTATAAATGGAATAGAAAGCAAACTGTAGAAAAAGGCTGGAGGTAATTGTGGCTGCAGACAGGATAAATGGCTATGCAGGTCCAGAAAATATTGCAGCAAAATTCCAGGTTCAAAAAAGGGTAAAAATGCAGAAAACAGATTGCGGGTCTGTCACTGAAATGCGCGGCCTGAAGCGCGGCTGTAGGGGTGAATCCTGCAGTCGGATCGCGGGTCTGTGGCTGAAAGGCGCGGCTGTAGGGGTGAAACCCGTGGTCGAATCGTGGGTTTAAGGCCTCAATGCGTGGTTTGGGGCACGGAAAAAGGGCAAAGAGCTGCGGTCGAAGCGCGGGTTTATGACCACAATGCGTTGTTTGGAGTGCGGCAAAGGGGCAGAAAGCCACGGTCGGATCGTAGGTCTGGGGCTAAAAACTGTGGTCTGGGCCACGGGGAAAGAGGCAGAAGGTTGCGCTCGGGTCGCGGGAAAGAGGCAGAAAACTACGGTATGGGCTACGGGAAAGAGGTAGAACGCTGAGGTCTGAGCCGCTGGAAAGAAGCAGAAGGCTGTGCTCGAGTCGCGGAACAATAGCAGAAAGTAGTGGTCGGGGCCGCGGGAAAAGAGATAACAGTTGCGATATGGATCACGGAAAAATGGCTGAAAGCTATGATCTGGGACGCAATTGCAAAGAACAGAACCGCGATCTGCGGTGGAAAACCCAACTGGCCGAAGCCACAGCCGAACAAGGAAAACAGAAAAATACTTGCAGAAAATAAAAACTTTAAAATTTTAACCAGAAATTCAAAGGCTAATAGTGGAGTCGCAAAAACTGTAGCTAGGGTTTTCACCCTAGCTTGTGCAAATGAGCACCTACTAAGGATAAGGGCCTCCTTAGTAGTAGTTCAGTAAAACAATAAATTTAAATAGTAAAACAATAAAATCTAAGCTAACATGTGCATAAAAAGACAATAACAATATAAGAGAAAATTTCCTCTTTGTATTATGGTGTGACCAAAATTACATTTACCTCAGATATGGAGGTTGGTGGAGCTCTTGCAGTAGTCTAGGAGGTCTGCTTCCGTGCTCCAATGGGTTCTTTCTCCTTCTCCAACGTGTTTGGATAATGGGCCAAAAGGGGCACTCGAATGGGAAACTAGCTCAAATGGTAAGCTAGGGTTTCAAGAGTGATTTTGGCAGAGTGAGGATAGAATAGATTGTGGATCCGAAATGGGGAGCCTCCATCACCTATTTATAGGTTTTTAGTGGTGGAGTATTGACCCATGGTTTTTGGCACCATATGGTTTAGGTCAATTGTTTAGGGTTTTTGCTTCCCTCTTCCCTCTTTTTCCTCTTTTTTATATTTTTTATTCCCTTTTATTTGATTTTTGGGAATTTAGGGCCCTTTTAGAGGGTTTTTGCTATCTTTTGAGGAAATTTAAATTATTTTGGGGTGGAAAAGGGGTTTTTGGCCTTTTGGTGGCTTTTTAATGGTTTTTTAAGGTTTTGGAGGCAAATATGGTAGGAAATGTAGACAAATGAGTCATGTAATGAGGGAGATGAGATGGTGAGCACTTTTTGGGTGTTAACATTGACCCCTAGGAAAATACATAACCATAGTAGCTACATTTTGGAAGTAGCGGACCCAACCCCCTGGTAGCCCCACCACCTGTCATTGTAATGCCTTAAGCATATTAGGTATCCTACTGGCAGGGACACCATTAGTCAATTCACTCAAGTTTTGTCGGAAACTCTCTAAAGTAGTTGTAGCATCAAATCCCTCACATTCCATTAACCTCCAATGGTAATGGGGAAGTCCAACTAGACGACTAGGTGCTATATCCGCAAAAAAATAGATGTTTTCATTTTTAACTTATGAACCAAAAAAATAAAAATGAAGTAAAATGAAAAATGAAAAAAATGAGACGTATCAATCATGACAAGTGTGCTCCCAGTGGGGAATACCATATCTTAATCGTGACTAAAATCTATGCCATGATAGGTATAGTCATAAATGGCCACAATCTGTCAGTCCCACCATGTGAAGTAGTCATCATCAAATGGAATTTCTACCCAACCACCCCCAAGTTGTAGCATAAGACCTACCCAAGTCACCATGGAAGGCTCTCCGAGGATATATCTATCTACTAGCACTCGTGGGTTGAGTGCTAGAACTCTCTCAAAAAAGAAACATCAGACAATACTACCAAACCCAAAGTTCTGCAACTTCCCATGTTTGACTGAAGATAGTTGGGATTTCAGACATCCCAATAAACATCTGCACTAATAAAAAACTGTGGCTTCCATGCATCTCACTGCATTGAATATTTGGACTTTAGATGCTAGGTGTAAAGTTGTCGATCCTTGGACTCAACCGATGGTATCTAAGATAATATTCATGCTTAAGCTTGCTATCTCTTGAATCTGGAGTTGTGAGCCACTTTTTTGTGCATTCAACACACAATATATGGCCATGTATTCATCATTGGACATCCCTCCCACACTCAGAGGTTTGAAACTTGGTACTTCACCTCGACGTGATAATACGATAAGAAAATAGATGTCATATACCTCTATTTTTATAAGTTGTCCATCCAACATGAAACACTCAACATCTACTTCCCAATACCCAATAAGAATTTTGAGCAACCTTCGTTGAGCCTGCATAGAAAGCACCTCAGAAAAATTCTTCAAACCACATTAACAAAGAGATTTGAGGGTCTCATCATCCTCCAGGGCTTGGTCATCTAAGGCCTCATGCTCCCTCTCTCTCAATTCAAGTGGCATCCTGCCCAAAAATCACAAATTTTTAGCCATTTTTTCTCAAAAAATTAAGTTGCAGACATGAATGCGACCTGTTGAAGCAACAATAATGTTGGATGCGACTTGTGCTTCTGTAACCCATGTCCATGGCTATAATCATTTAGGGCCTTGTTAAAAGGCCGATGGTTTTTAAAACAATTGCATAAAAAGTACATAAATGGAAAGAGGAAGGGTTTAGCTCCTACTTGGCACCGACAACTTGTTGAATGGTGGATTGTAGCTATCGGAATCAATGGTTGAAGATTGAGGTAGTTTCTCCCAATTTGATCCACGTTTTTCAAATTTTTACAAATGAATTGGTAAAAAAAATTTACCCTATTTTTTATTACTTTTTACTACTCACTTTTATATAGTTTTTATTTTTCATGTGTAAAATATACTAATTCTTTGGTGTTTTTAGGGTTATCTTTGGTGTGTTTCTTATCCAGGGGACCATATAAATTGTCATTGCTCGTACTTTAAACAGGTATATTATTTTTTAACTTTCATATAGGATAGGATTCCCACTGTTAACACCCAAAAATTGTTCACTTGCTCATCTCCCTAGTCACGTAACCCATTTGTCCACTTTTCCTACATTTTTGGTCTCCAAAACCTTGAAAACCCTCAAATGGTAAGTTGGTTACCAAAAAAGCCAAAAATCATTATTTCCCTCCTCAACTAATGAAATTCCTTCAAAAAAGGTCAAAAACCCTAAAAAAAGGGTCCCAAATCCCTAAAAGAAAAGTAAAAAGGAAAAAACATCAAAATAAATTCTAAAAAGAGGGAAAATATCAAATACTACAAACCAATACTACTGGTTACCCAAAACCATGGGCCAATACTCCACCACTCAAAATCACTATAAAAAGGTGATGGAGGCCTCCCATTCAACATCCATGATCAACTCTTCACACCCTCATGCTGCTGAAATTCCTGTTGAACTTTAGCCTATCACCTTGAGCTTTTGTTTCCCATTTCCGTTGAGTATTTGCCACTTAATTTTGAGCATTTGGAGAAGAGAAAGGAACCCTGGAGACTTGGTGCACTACTCACGTGTGTCTGCAAGGGCTCCTACAACCTCACCTTTTGAGGTAACACCATATTGTAAACCATTTTTTACACATTAATACAGAAAATCAAATTTTCATTCATGGGTTCCTATTTATTTTATTACTGCAATAGTTAATTTGTTTAATTTTTATTTCCATTGTTGTACTCACATATATTAGTTACCTTTTGTTTATTTACTAGTTTTTACCCATTTACATGAACTGCTACTAAGGGTTCCAAAATCCTTAGTAGGTTCTCTTTAGCACGAGCTGGTGTGAAAACACTAGCTATACCCACCATTGTACATTTTTACATCCTGTCCCTGATTTTTTAAACTTAGGTTGTTTGTATGAAATTGCGACAATAAACCTTCTTTTGCATAGTATATGTTGTAATTTTACATTTAAGAGCTTACATGTCCCATGAGCATCCCAAATTTGATCCTATATGCCATTGATGCTCATGATGCTTTCATTTTTTAGGATCTGGGAGTCCTGCCATAGTATTGCCTGACTTTGTGATGGAACCACATTAGTTCCATCATAGCTTTTGCAGGCCATTTCCCATAGGGGAAAGCCCGTCATAGAATCTTCTTTAATCTCTTTTCAGACTCCTTAAAAACTGGAAATATTTTTGAGTGTGCTTGTCCTTTCATTAAAAGGTTTGAAAGTACATCCTCTCGTATAAGTTTAACCCTTTTCTGGATCGCGTTGGATTATTTATGAAAAAAGGAATACTATAGTTCTTTGTGTCTAGAATAGTTCTTTCACCATATTATTTTACACTTTTTCGCATGGTAAAGACTCAATTTACGAAAAAGACCACTTCAAAGTCTTCTTTAAATTTCCAGACTCTCTAAAATTTAAAATTCTAACGATACTAACTATTCTGGGATCGATAAATCCACAGTTTGTTGTTGTTCAAATTGTAATTGCATATGTATTTATCCCACTTGCGCTTATGAGCTTGATATCGACTTCCATGCTTTTAGCTTGTTTATAATCCTTCATTTCCTATCTCATTTTCACTAATCCTTGCATCAATATTTATGGTTTTGCAACCTGAACACCCCTTTTACAGGGAAGAAGCATACTTAGAGTGTCACTATCTTGCTCAAGTTCCTTACATTATGCATAGGTTTGTTCCATGCGCTTGGAACTATTTTGCTTGCCCCGACACTCGTTTTCTTCCCTGTACTATAACAATATTTTATTCTTTTTGTAGGCTTTAATAATATGAAAAAAGAAAAAACAAATCAAATATTCCAAAAACACGGATGGGAAAGAGTCATATTCTTACTTTTGTTTGGCTGAAAGTTGTGTCTCCCTTGAACTAAGCACATTGTTTTGAGTCATTATCTTTGTAGTTTGGGTTATAGATTGAGCTTAGGAAGATGAACTAGTATTGTTTTTTCTCCACCGGATAGTTAATATTCCATTCATTAGGGAGCAATGTTTGATGTCGCATACGTCATTGACTTATATTGTCTCTCTTCTTGAATCAATACTTCCTTAGTCACTTATTGTGTCATGCTTATGTTCAAGGGAAGTCTTCGCTTGAGTCATCCATTCCTTAGAACTCTTGACTTCAGTTGTCATCCTTACCGTATCAAGTCAGTCTCAGTATCACCAGTCTATTTTAGAAAGTCTTTGGCCTCCTTCTACTACCTCGTGTTGGATGATGTGGGATTCCCTAATTCCCTCCTTCCAACAGTTCACTTCCCATTGACTCCAAAACTTCTATTCTGGGATTGTGATCGAGAGTCCTTTTAGTACCTTGGAGCTTGCTTTCATCAGTTGCAAGTTTTCCTCACTAACAATTGTGGGAATACATCAATGTCCCCTGATTGTTAGAGTCTGCGAGTGTTCAAAGACAAGACCTTTATTCACACTTGTTAGATTGTACTAGGTACCTTGCTTCTCACTATAATGATCAGTGAGTTGGCTCACGTGTATTAACAATATATATTAATGACCGGTAATCACACAGTGTCTTACCATGTTTGATCTCAAGACCTTTATTCACATAGTTTAGACTCGTACCAACTATGGTTGTTTTGAAGACCTCGAGTCTATATATAGCATCACATCAATATATGCTATCACTCGGGCTGCGTTGGATTTCCATTTTTGTTTAGTACTGATTCTGATGAATATTGATCTGTTTAGTCATATTTATAGAGATATTCATTCGATACAGAGACATTGATCACCTTTGTATCTTCGTGGTTGTGTTCTACTTTTGACATGGATCCACTTTGCATCCACATGGCCATAATCACTTTTCCTACTTTTGTCAGGTCCATTATGTACTTTATTCGGCGACCTTGTTTTTGTCATTTCTGAGCATGGGTATGCTTGCCTCAGGAAGAGATTTCTAACTTGTTATGTTGTTGGTTAACTACTTATGGTTGGTGTCTGAATACTTCTACTAGGTCTACCATGCACATACTCTCTATATTTATAATGTATTTCGGCCATCAATTGTCCTTTTGACCTCACACATTAGGGGGCATTTGTTATAGCATGATTTTACACATCTCTACAACATGCCTTTTTTAGATGATTTATATCATTGCAAACTCCCTTACCCGGTTATGGTTCAAACCCCTTTATCCCTTATTAGTTAAACCTTCAAAAATCCTAATTTTATACACGAACACGACCTGTGTGTGGCTAACCCGCATCCACATGACCTTGCAGTGTCTAGACCGCGTCCCTGCTATTTGGAAGGTACAAAATAAAATAAGTTTGGGGAAACATGAAAAAAAATAGATTCATGGTTATTTAACTGTCCCTTTCTTATAACTAACTAATGGAAACTCCCTAACTTCCTCCCCAAAAGTATAAAAGAGGTAAGAGGAAGCATGAGAAGGAGGAGAGAGAATAAGAAATAAACCTTATGTTTCTCTTTTGCATATTGAAACCATGGACCCTATTGCCAGCTCTGTAATTAAAATCCCCATATCTGGAAATCTACATTGCCAACATTCTCCATTTCTTTCTTTCCAAGAAACTATCAGATTGTTTTCTTTGGGCATGCCTTTGGAGTATTGAAGAGGTGTGTATGTGTGTGGCTTGGGATGGAGGAAGTCAATATCCAGTTTTAGAATAGTACCACATCCAAGAACATGTGAAATATATATTGTATCTTGTTGTTATTTTGTATAAAGAATTATCTTTCATGTCCAATGATGTGTCGATATCTTGTTATTTATCATCTTGCAAATTCAAAATATTTATTTGTGATTGAATATTTATATTTGCAGTAGTCTACTTGTATCTTTGTTCTTGTTTGTGATTGCAGATTATTTAAAGACACACTTGAAGCAAAGTTCAAGAGAAGGATGATTCTTCTACAAACGTCGGACATGATGTAGGAACCCTTTCCTTGGTTTTCCAATTGTATTTTTGAAACTATAAATTGATTTGTATTGCATTTGTTGGTAGGACTCTTGTGAATTGTTTATCTTAGCCTAAAAGGTTATGGGGGACTAATTCCCTGAAACATTCAAAGATAAGGTTAACACTATTTTTCCAAATACAAATATTAGATTTTGTGAGAGTACCTTTAAGTTGAATTCCAAGCCCATCACAATATCAATTAAATTATAGGAAACCTCAAAACTAATATTTATTTTCATGCATTGCTTAATTGAACTTCATACATTACTTAATTGAAGGCTTAATTAGTATATTATTTTCATACTTTACTATCACTAATAGTTTACATTGTCAATGTCATGAATTAAAAAAAAATCTAGATAACTAAAATGAAAAGAAAAAATCTCTAAAATTGAATTTAATCCCATTATTAAATCATGTTGTAGAGACCAATATGCTTGCAAATGTAATAATTGTATACATTTGATTTTACTATGACCAAGGTGAAGGTCTTCTAAAATTAGTCGCATGTGAATTTGCGTGATATTATACATGCAACTCTTTTTAAGGGTGTTTATATTATCAAACCAATTACACATAAATATGTAATAGAAAGAATTAAGAATATTAAATGCAATGCATGTTTAATCTTATTGCAATACATGCAACTCTTTTTAAGGGTATTTATATTATCAAACCAATTACATAGGGTATTTATATTATCAAACCAATTACACATAAGTATGTAATAGAAAGAATTAAGAATATGAAATGCAATGCATGTTTAATATTGTTGACACAGTTATGTCGATAGGGGTTCACTTCGCACTATCGTCAACAAAACCAACCGAAAACCCTTATGCACCGATCCAGAAAGGTTTTACCCTTTCCAGCAACACCTGCGAAGCGAGTGAGGTCTCACTCGAGATGATTAAAGGGGTTGCAGGAACCAAGTTTCCGCAGTGGGGAACGAACATGCAACTACTTCAAGTTTATCGCAATAGAAAACATAGATTCACATTCGCATACATTCATACATTCATCATTCACACATTAACCATGTATTTATCCTTTGCATATTCAATACATAATGGACATTCGCATTAACAGGGAAATACTGGAGATCGCATCAATGAAACCTTATAGGAAAGACAACAAAAATCATAACGCATCATTCACCATTGAACATAAACAGAGACAAAAGAGTAGATCCAAACATCTTCATGCATTAGCTCATAAAAACCCTACGGTATAACCTTCGCAGAAATAGTTCAGAACATCTTATCGTGGATCCATACAAAGCTGCGAAAACAAAGCAAAACACAATCGAACCGCATAATCACAATGACAATGATTCTACAATCGGATCTAGGATGCCCCTAGGATTACATTCATATTCTTATTTATAGCCAACTACGGCGGTTACAAAATGGTCCAAATGACCTTTTCTAACAACCTAAACTAATCTTGCACTTCCTCGTTCTCAACGAATGAGCTTTTCTTCTGCAGATGGTTCTTCTTCGCAGCTGTCGGCTTCTGCACTTCATGAAGACTAATCATGTGCCAACAAATCTTATAGTGCAATAGAGTGTTATTATTTTGCATTTGTCCATACTTTTCTCAAATTATCTTACTAATTGAACCCAAAACAAATAATGCAAAATAATTATTCACATTTTATAGCTAGTTACAACTAACAAAACCCAAATTCCATTGCATAAGAAGTAAGTTATGGTAACCTCCTTATTTGAAGTCCCATTAACATGATCATCCATGTTTGAATTCTCATTAACATGATCATCCATGCACTATTAGGAAATAAGTTTTTAGCAAAGGTTTTTTAGAAATGAAGGTTAAATATCATCATTTGAGAAGGTTTTTAGTGAAAGAATTTTTGGAAAGAAAAGGTTTTATTTGAAATTGAATTATAATGGATTTATTTGTTTTCTTTTTCATAAATTATTAGATTTAATAAAATTATTATTCAATAATTTAGGATAATGCAAATTGATTCATGTTTTTGGAATTTTTATTTAATTATTCAATAACTAGTTAATGTAGAGTTTTTGAAAATAACATTTTTTAGTTGAAGAATTTAGTTATTTATTTTTTATATAGTTAAAGAAATTAATTATTTTTCTTAATCCAAAGTTAATGTATCATTTCAATGTAAGAAGACTGTTAGTTTTTTTTTTTAAATTTCTATATGAGTGTGTACATCTCCCCTCTAAATAAATATGAGGTAGATTCATTTATTGAGGCTTATAACACAAGTTCAACAACCATAACTTCTATCCATAAGTTTGTTGCTCAATTTCTTTTTATTCTAATAAACCTTTAATGTATAGGAAATATGTTATTGTGTCCATATACTTAAAAAAAACTCTACACCAAACACAATATTTTCTCAATCTAGGATCCTTTCATTCCAACATAATTTTATCTAAAAATATTTACTCATAAATACATATTCAAATATTCAAGTGGAATGAAAAATACATTTTTCTTGTTTCTCTACATAGTAATAAACTTGCTCGTGTTATCAATAGTTAAAGTGTATTCTTATTCTATTATTTTAATAAAAGATACTAATTTTTTTATTTAAATTATTTTTTTATATATTAGAGATTTAAATTATTTTTTTATATATTAGAGATTTAAATTATTTATATATATAAAAATGTTTTTATAAATAAATTGAAACCACGTTGTCATAAATTTTTAAAAAAGTGAAAAATATCCAAAACCATATTTTATTATATCTTGATTTACATTTAAAATTAAAACAATCAATTATGTTTAAGTGAATTAACACTAACGACGGATCTTAATTCGAGATATCTTAAAAGCATTGATTTTTTATAATAATAATTCAAATCTCTTTATACTTAGAGGGTTTGAGTAAAGATGAACTTACACTCATGTGCTATATATAGAGAGCGAAAGAGAGGGAATGTAAATTTGCCTCAACTGAATGAGGACATTATCATCTCTTTAATATTTGGTTGTAAAATGCAGTTCTTGGTTGTAGAATAGTTGGGGGGCTTACTTCTAACAAATGTATTTGTGGTAAACAGATTGTGGTAAGAGTTGTGATAAATAGATCATGGTAAGATTTAAGGTAAGGATAAGTAAAAGATATTGCATTGTCAAACCAAATGATCCAAAGCAATTTGGATTAACAATTCATTATTCAATCATAATCAAATGCCATTTATCCAAAATTCAAAATAATATCTAGGCAAGGAATGTGGCAATTATTTGGGAATGTTGGAATATTTTTATTAGAAAATTAAAAACAAGATCCATGCAAGGAATATGGAAATTATTTAGGAATATTGGAATATCTTCATTAGAGACCAATGCCAAGAATGCAATGGTATTCATTAATTCTTTCACTAATGCCTTCTACAAATACTTCAGGAAATTAAGTCAAATGTTGATGCTTTCATATTTTGCAAGTCTTAAAAAATATTGAGTACCAATAAAATACAGAAGTAGAATGCTTATATATAATATTTTTAATTAAATATTCACAAATACATCATAAATGTACATAAACATTTATATAATAAAATCAAACATATATTTAAAAAACAAAAAAAAATCTCAACAAAATATAAAATCTCAACAACCTGGGATATGGTGAGTGTGGAGTAGACAACTAGTTATTAATAATTATTTTAATAAGAAAGAATGAAATTGAATGGCGTTTCTATTTCATAGTGTTTAAATAATTAAAGTTTGGTTTTTGTTAATTGATTTTCAAAATTTAATTATCTACCAGCATAGATCCATCTTAAACCCGTATCTATCAAGCACCGAGAGGGATCCAATTTCTTGTGTATTTCTTTTTTTTTAAATTTAAACTCAAGAAATTTGATATCTCTCTATTGATAGAGATATCAAATACTTTAAAATACTTTCCATAATTTTTTAGTTTATGAGCCTACATGAATTTTTTTAATTACCATACTCGTGTAACGTTGCATGGACACACGTTACAAACGTTACAACATCTCCCTCATACTCTTGTAACATTACATGGACACCGTTACAACATCTCCCCCATACTGGGTTGTACAACACCTAGTTTCACTCGGTGCAATTAGTAAGAATCCGTATTCGTATTACACTATACCGAATATTCGATGAATTAAAATTTGTTCCTAATTTCAGTACACGAACTACTAATACAGCAGAATTATGCTACTATGCTTTATTGTTGTGGAGTGAAGTGCACTACAAAACCATTGTGTTAGAATTGCAAGAAGTCTGGTCATGTTGCAAGTGAATATTATAATAATCCCATCTCTCATACATGTTCCGCATTTACCATTTTCTTCATTTCCTTAAACTTTACTTTTTCCACTTATCATACAGAGGGTTATACCTGGTTTAGACATGTTACAACTTGAATGATATTATATGATATTATAGAGGGAATAAACTTATCATTGACAACCGCTTTTTATAAGCATAGTTGTTATACCATATTAAATCTTTACAGCCTGGGATAACTGGCACTCAAATCGTCCTGTTTTCCGACGATTTGTTCCCTAGATCCGGTTATAAAAACCGGCGGAATCGTAGTTCCACCCCATTAACTGAGGAACTCTGCCATGGAACTATGCCCCTAAGGGTTTTGGCCCATTTTAAGATGACCCATATCGTCGAAATTCCAAAAAAAAACCAGAAGTTCCTATCACCGATCGCCAAAATACCGAAGCGATTTGAGTGCCGATTATCACACGCCAATCTTTACAGCAAGAGAAGAAGATTCCTGTTGAATCTAGTGGGAAGACCATCATTAAGCCTAGTGGGAAAACCATCAATAGATACTTCTTTTTTAAGTACATCTTTCTTAAGTGCATCAGTTCCACCTTATCTCCTTATTATGGTGAACCACTTTTTTCACTGTCAACTGCAATTACTAATAAATAAATGGTTGCATTGTTATTATCTGTTTTCGTGTCATATGCATTGGCAGGAGTGCAATATTTGGTAATACAATGCCATGTGCCATTTGAATATCCATTGTTAAACACAAAATTTCAAAAATTGAACATGTTGCTGTATACGATGATAATGCTGCTAAAGCCATTGCGTAACAAATAAACCAATTTATTTTGTAATAATAATAGTGCTAAGCCGGTAGAGTCTGCATTAACCAATTTATCCTGTAATAATAATAGCACTAAGTTGGTAGAATTCTGTCCACATTACTGGGACACGTTAAATCTGTTACCAGACATAGATATATGAATTTGGGGACTAGCTAAATTATTAGACCATGGCAAACCCAGCCTCATGTCCTGGATTGACAGTACTTAACGTCAGCATTTCCCGAGGTAGAGATGATGGATTCACCATTTTTTGCTGCTGATTGTCTGGTGGGCTGATATTCATCATCTGCAGCTTTGAATTAATGGGCGATGGGAAGCTGCAAGCATGAGAAGCAGAGGCCAATGGCACCACCGGGAGAATCTCACAATTGCAGATTTCAATCATGAAGCCATCAGGGTCGTGAAAAAATATCTGATCTACGTACAATCCCCCTTCATCTACTCTGCGTTTTACATACTGTATTTTCAGATCTTGCAGCCTCCTCTCCACTAACTGCATGCTCTCACACTGCAAATATGCAATCCATATTCAGCTACATTTATCAAACAGAAGAATCAAATAAAACCCTAATTAACATGAATATATCATTTCTCATGACAGTGCTCATATATACCTGGAAGGATACGTGATTATCCTTTGGATTAATCTCAGATTTCTTGGGTAAGTCCTCTGGATTCTTACATTGTAGCAAATGTATGCCAACTCCATAATTGAACAGCCTGTAAAATCATCAAAACTGTAAGAATTTGATATCTCTAGGCACACAACAAACCTACTTTAAAATATGCTTGAGAATTGAAAAGAAATTAAGTTACCAAGCTCCATCAAAATCAAAAGATCCAGGCCTCTTAACAGGAACAAATCCTAGAACATTCTCATAGAAATTGATGGATTCCTTAAGAGATCTGCAAACTAGAGAAATATGATTCAGGGAAGTTAAAGGCAGGGATCCGCATTTCACCATATCTCTATCAAAATTTAAATGAAAACCCTAAAAAATGGCAGAATAAGAGCTATTTTTCTGATATTATGGCAGAGGAGGATACACACAAATAATCAAGAAACAGGGATGAACAGGCTTCAGACAGATAATTATAATTGTGAGAGCCTAAATGGTTCAATTTATTTATAGTGTGATGCTGGAGGGTGGACGGCCAGATAAGTATTGACACTCGGCAGTTTTTTAAATGACGTGTCTTCCCGGAATGGAGGGTCCTCGTCCAAGAATATGTATGGCAGTGTTGGAGGATACCTTCGACACGTAAGCAGAGACGTGAATGACATCGTAGACGTGGCTTCATGGCCCAACTGTTGTTCACAATTATTTGTTGTCTTTTTCAAATTTGAAATTAAAAAGGCGTGTAGAGGCGGTGCAATGATTTTTCAAAGGCTATATTCACTGAAGCCCCTGTCACGACAAATGTGGAAATCTAATATATATTTATTTAATTAATTGCCAGTAGGGACGTTTGCTGGGTAGGTTACCGCTTCTGCAAAGTGGACTGAGTCCATGCAGGAATCCAAGTCCAATTGAATTTAAATGCATATTTACCTAATCCAAATCAACTTTAATCAACAAAACAACAATTTATATATTCAGTCTAGAAGGATTTTAAATCCATATTTACCTACCAAAGAAAACTCTTTATTAATTTTAATTTAATAAATGCACTAGTCAATAAATTTCACGTGCTGGAGAAATGACGACTTATCTTTGACAACCAAATACATGCACAAAATCAGGGCAAATGATCCTAGGGCATTGAGGATGGTTGGATGATGACACATGATCCAAAGGTGGGGACTAAATTCATGACCAAAATTAAAATGACATCACTCCTACAAACTCTCCTTTAGAGTCCATGTGAACCATTTGATCATAGGTCCTCAATGGATGACAGGAATGAATTACAGAGGCAATTTGGTCAGAGGCTTAGGAACATAGTGTAGCTTTCATATTTGGTCTCAGTGGATGTTAACCACCACCACCATCGACATCATCGTTATCGTCATCATCAAATTATGGCTATGGTTTGGGAAGCCATATCTAATGAAAGAGGTAACATGATGCTCATGCATGAGGCTTTTCAAACAACAAGAAAGAATGGCCTCATGTTTCATTTTCCTTTGAATCCAAAATCCAAACCAACCATATTTTCTTCATCTTCACTCTTGCTAATATTGTCAATAATTCGTCAAACTTATTATATATGTGGAGCCCATATCATTAGCATTGGTCATCAACTTCACGAATTTCAAGGAACAACAAAGTTCCACATGGAATCTACTAAGTACTTATGTTGTGTTCCTTCTCATCTTTAGCATTGCCACCACCATCTTCTCATTCTTAAATTTTCTATGAATTCATGACTTCTCAAGTCAATCTACTTGTACAATTCAATGTCCATCTCTTCTTGACAATTTATCCAATCCATGAATATGGGTAAGCCCCACTTTTATCCTCCATCCTTGTGCTCAAAGAAAACATATCCTCAAAGGAAAGAATAAGCCCCAAAGTTTTTTTTCTTCAACATCATACAACTTTCTATATTCCCCTTCTAAAATATTTTGCATGGCAGTGTTCCACCATCTCTTGCATCATCTCTGCTCACTTGCATTGCCATCCTATAACACATGGGCAATTTGTTTTTTGTCCAGCCAAAATTTTCATCAATTTCTTCCACAAACTTATCTTCTTTACATGTAGCAATTAATTGGATAACATATTTATTAAGTGCATCCTTAAGCATCCTTCCATCATCACCTCTTGCAACTTTAAATGAAATACTATCACTAGCAACATCTTTTGCAAATTCTTTTTCCTCTTGAAAACATTGCTTATATTCTCACTTTTCACATGAAGTCTTACAAATGACGGCCTTCTCCTTGCTTCACGTTTGCATCTTTCTTTAAATTTGCATTTTACAACATTTTTCTTCTTTCATCATAACTAAATTGTAATAACAATATTTTCCTCTCTTCCTCTTCACTTGGTGCTTTACCTTCTTTGGCATGTTCCTCACCAAACTTTCGATTTAATGAACATTCTTGTAGAAACGTAAATTATTCCTCAATTCCCATTGTAATCTTCTTCTTGCTCCCAATCAATTGGCCATATATGTCTTCTTCAAAACTTAATTGCTAAAAATTCCTTTCTTTCGTGTCTTCACATGACTTGCAATTTTATAATGATTGTATTTTTTTGCATATCTCCTACACACATCAACACATTTTCATTAGTAAATAAAACATTAGAGCTTTGGGCTCTATCTTCCTCTTCTCTTGGATTGATGCTTACCAAGCTTATGTCTTCTATATGCAACCATAGGTTCATTGTATGCTCCTCTCATCATCTCTTCACTATGTTTCATACTCTTATTGTTTTGAAGTAATTCCCCCTTCGAAATTTCTTGCTCATCACATGCCACTTCCAATCTTTTCTCTTTGAATTGCTCATTCACCTTTTGACCTAGACTACTATAATTAATTTTTAACCTATAGAGTTACCCCTTTCTTCTTTTCCATTTTTGAACCAATAACATCATTTTCTTCTTCAACTCCCTTAATTTCTTCATTTATCACAAAATCATAGAGATTGCAATATGTCTCCACTTATATTCCAACAATTTCCTCATTCAATTATTTGTGCTCTTCAAATGTGCATGCAATATAACTATAATTGCTTGCATATTTTGAATGTAAGTTCTTTCCCATCCTCCTTATCCTCTTCTAAATTTGTTGTCACAATGGTCTTTGAATCATCTTCACCTTTACTACCATATTTTATTAACAAATGCTCAGCAATATGTTCATAATTATGAATGACTTCCTCAACATAAAAAAATTCTTTATCTACTTTTGCAAAACTTAATATCTACATTCTTTATTTATTTCCATCTTCATCTTTCCTTCCTTGATCTGAATCTTAGGGGGGTTTATAGTCTAAAATCGGATGTGAAAGTTGAAAAGCCATATTTTCATTAAATGTAAAAAGGGAACATGATGGACATGTAATTGATGAAGTTAGTTATTCAAAGTTGACATTGTTAATGAGACACCTTATAAAAAGGGTAGTAGGAAGAGAGTTAGAATCGAGAAGGAGAGGTCCCAAAACTAGCCTCATTGCATGCAATGGTTCATCTTAATGGAATCCTTCTTCTCCAACTCTCTCTTGTATTTTAATGGTGTATATTACTTATGTGTTTTCATCAATGTTTCTTCTGATTCAAAATTAGTTTCCTAGTAAATTTCATAGTAGATTGCATGTTTAATCTCCTTCTTTCTACACTTGGATCTTCGTTAACCATTACAAGAGAATCCATACATGGATCCACTACATCCATTGGTCTGCAACATTTTCAAAATATTTGCAGGGTTTCCATACTTCCCACAGAGATTCAACAACCTCTATAATAGCCCATGTTGCTCGATAAACCCTTGCCCCTTTTGTGGCCATCTACATGTTAGAAAACAGGATCGCAGAGTAATAATAATAAACAGAAATGCAAATATAATCACACATACACATTACAAGAGAGACACAGATATATCGTGGTTCACCCAACTTGGGCTATGTCCACACTGAATTTGCCAGTCCTTATTATTATTACCATCGAGCAAGTCGAAGGGATACAACCTGCAGCACAACCGTTGCACTTCCTCTTCTCTGTTTCACAGTCTCTCTCCTGATCTCAAAGATCTTTACAATGCATAAAACCTAATACATCAACAACCCTAGCCGTATTACAATGTCTTTCTTTTATAAGGGAAATACAATGGGAAAATACCACTGGATACCCAAAACCATGGGCCCGCAAAACAGCTGGCGAAAACAGCCCCAAAAATTTTCTTCGGCGACGTTGCCCCCGAACCGCCATTTCTCAGGGACGCTGCCCCTGAACCCCCGCCAAGGGACCGCTAGCTCCCAAACCCCCCATCCAGGGGGGATGGTCCCCCCTAGAACCCCGCTGGGGTGAGTGTACAGTCCACCTACATATCATATAGAACTGGGGTACAAACACGGCTGATACAATATCATCTATGAGACTAGAAGATCTGGCTCCACAACCAACACTACACTCATCACTCTATGGAGGATGACCCACTTGTGAAAAATTTAGAGATATGCTTAGGAATCTAAAGGATGTTTCAAAGGATCTACCATAGCTCATTTGAAATGTTTTTTCGTCAACTAAAATGGGTATTTCACGTAATTTTATTTCGTTTCTTGGTTTGTGAGATATGCTTGTTTGAAGTATCACATGTCTGTAAAACAATGCACGGGGCATCCCTTCATATTCAGCAAGGTTTTTCTCTTTCCATAGGAAACCATAGAGCAATTATTTTGTGTGGATGGAAAGTTCTCTTTGAGGTCTCCAATGGGTATTTGACGGAATTCAATTTCATCACTTGCAACAGAAGTTATGAATGGAATTGTGGCAAGACATCAATTACATTCAAAATCACGAATTTTCCCTTTGGATTTTATTAAATCCTATTATAATATTTACCTATTGTAATTGCGCATAAGGTTATGGTTCAACCACGCAAAAAACAAGGTTATGGGTTAACCACACAAAATTCTTCTCTTCAATGGCAATTGACAAGGTACAATGAACATAATGGGTCCTTTTTAGCATGAGTGAAATTACGGGGACAATCATTTTCTAAGGGGGGAGGAATGATCTGAATCTTAGAGGGGCTATAGTCTAATATCGGATATGAAAGTCTAAAATCCATATTTTTATTAAATGTAAAAAGGGAACATGATGGACATGTAATTAAATGGAATTAGTTATTCAAAGTCGACATTGTCAATGAGACACCTTGTAAAAAATGTAGTAGGGAGAGAGTTAGAATCAGGTAGGAGAGGTCCCAAAAATGGCCTCATTGCATGAATGGTTCATCTTAATGGAATCCTTCTTCGGGCCAACTCTCTCTTGTATTTTCATGGTGTATATTATTTATCTGTTTACATCAATGTTTCTTCTTATGCAAAATTAGTTTCTTGGTAAATTTCATAACAAATTTGCATGTCTAATCTCCTCCTCTCTCGACATTCAAGCCTTTCAGGTCTCAGCCCTCAAGATCTGTATCATTTCTTTTCTTTTGTCAATTCTCATGCTAAGCAGCCTTAGAAATTTCTCAATATGCCCTTTTCCTTCACTCTTATATTTTGCATCTTCATCATTGCTTTCTTCACCTACACATTCATAAACAATGAAACCATTAGAGAAAACATGGATTTCACCAAGATCCTTCTCCATTTCTTCTTTTGCAATTTTAATACATTTATCAACAACTTTAAGAGTTGCTTTCTTCCCCATCACTCCCACCACTACTATGGTAGTAGCATTATTCTCTTTATCCTATCTATCATCACTAGGGATGCTTTTTGCATACTCATACTCCTTAGTGTGTAGGATCTCTCATCTTCACAACTCAATTTTCCAATGGAAATATTTTCAAATCCAACTTTATCTTCCATGACTATCAAATCTTCCTTTTCTTTGATTTCCCCAATCTATCCTACAATTTTCTTGAACATTACTACTGTCTTCTCAACATCAACTACAACATTATCTATCATTGTAGAGTCGTCATGTACCATTGCTTCTTTCATCCTCTCTTGAATTATTTTCATTCATTGGTTGTCTTACACCATTTATTCCTTCAAAGGCCTTTCCTCACCAAATATTGCCTCAAATTTAACTTCTTCTACATGTTCACTTACTTCTTTATCTATGGTAGCATCCTAATATCCATCCATTTCATTAGCATATTCAAAACCAACTTTATTTATTACAACACAAGGGTTGCCTTCTTTCTTAGTTGAAATGTTAATAGATCCATTTCTTCCTTTGTCTGTAGATGCACAATTTCAAACATTAAAATTAACAACATAACCAATTTCCCTCAAAGGCATGTCTTCCAATGAATCTCTAGACTCTGGTTCACAATTGGTGATTTCAACATCCACATTTCCTTCTGTCTCTAGTAGGTAGTTAAAGACCTCTTGCTCCCATTGTACTTGGAAGCATTCTACCTCACCATATGCACTTTCTTCACTTTAATTGTTTGCAACTCAATATTAGTCTCTCCATTTTCAACTTCAAAATGATTGTTCACATCATGGCATGCATACTCTTCCTCCAACACTTCACCAAATACAACTCATGTTCCCTACAAAACATCTTCCAATGAATCACTATCCTATGGTGCAGACTCAATAATCTCATATTCACCATCACAATCACTATCTTCATTGCTTTCTTCATCTTCATGATCCTCCTCAAGTGAGAGATATTGATCCTCACCATACTCCATTTCAACTTAGCAATTTTTTTTTCTTGTACAAGCTCTAATTCATCCATGCTTAGCAAAATTTGCTTTTGCTTCATGAATAATAGAGCCTCAACTTCACTGATATGTCTCCTTTATCCTATTAAAATACTTAGGATTTCCTATTGGCCAAGGGTTTTCTTTGTCATCTTTTGAGAAATCTTATTTTGGCCAACCCCTTGGGTTGCCTCCACTACTTCCAGCCTCACCAAAATTTTCCTCAACTCCACATAAGCTTCCCATAATCCCTCGTATTCATATAAATACCTTTTCTTGCTTAAAACCCCAATTTTTACTCTTCTCTTGTAACCCATTCCTACACTTTATTATGCAACACTGTTTTCAACTTATAACTCTTACCAACTTAGATGTTGGAGTTGTTTTCAAATACGATATTGAATAGCTTAAATCTACCTTCAATTCTTCCAACATACAAGGTGAAACTCCCTTTCGCGGTAACCACCCACAAATTCAAATCTTATTAATAGAATCTATCCAACCATCGATGGAGCTATTATTTTTCTCCTACAACTTTTCCCACAACCTCAGTTGTGTATTTTCCATATTTAATAAGAGTCAACTTACTTTGCAGGATATTCCTGCTCTGATACCACTTGATTCAAAGGAGACCTCAATCCCTTGTAGAATTCGAAACCCACTTGAATCAACACAACAACAATAAATAAACAAGGACACAACAGTCCCTACTTGAATCTAAATCCACAAACTAATGCAGCCACAAGATCATTACAGGCTCTGTAATTCATATAAACAAGTGCTCAAGGGAACATCAACTCAATCTCACAAACACCATATAAGTAAACACAAACATAAAGGATAATTTTTGCATTTAATTGTCCCAATTGGACTTTAATTAATATTCAGAAATTTTGCATCATTTACAATTAAAGTGTCTCAATGGGATTCAACTATACTTCTACAAAACCTCAAAATAATACAACCTGTCAAGGGCCTCAATGGGAATTTAGAAATAAAACTATAATGGGTTTCCAAACCTCTTCTTCATCTATTAAAATGTATGTCTATTGATCTCAGTCTAGTTAGCCTTACAATATTGAGAAAGTTAATCAAAACCAAATAAATTTTACCTCTGCATTTTCTACTGAGCAGTCTAATCTTCTTTTCCTTGGAATTCTCCATTCCTTATCTCCTTTGTTTCCTCTACTCTTTTATTTCTCCATATTCTTCTCTATTTTGTTTCTCTCCTCCGTCTCCTTTTTACTCTTTATCCAAAATATCAACTTCCCTTCATCTCATTTCCCTTTTCTTTCCTTCTCATTCCTTCTATAAAGAGGGACCTTTCTTATTCTCTATGTGCCTCTCTTCTTCTCACATTCTCCCTTCATATCTTGCTTCCTTTCTAATAATCATCCTCTCTAATAAAACTATGCATTTCCCCTTGTCCCTTTTTTAATCTCCATCAACTATCTTGACAAAAGCTCCTCCATCCCCTTCCTCTTGTGTGGCTCCTTCCATAATAACAAACAAATAAAGTTAACCCGTCTTCTTAATTTCCCATGCCTTATGTTTTTAATCATAGTAGCAAGATTCAGTCCTATTGGGAGTTCATGTACGAAAATCATAAATTAATATGCATTTTTTATCTTTTGAAATTCTTCAAGGGTTACTATTAAAATTTACTCGTTAAGAGAAAAGTGGAAAACTAAATCCTTAAATATATTTACGTTTTTATCTTTTAACTTTTTTTGATAAGATAAAAGGGGAATTTTAACTAGCCTATATTCATTTTCTTATAAAAATATCAAATCAAATCATGTTTAAAAAAATGATTTTGCAAAGAAAAATAAAGCAAAATCTGAGACACAAACTTGAAACCACTTCAAACAAATTAAATTTGTGAACTATTATTCCACGTAATATTTTAAATTAACTTTGAAGTAACACACGTTACTTATTCCATTATGATTATGACTATAATTTTTGTATAGTTTGAGTGGGCCTAACAATTATAAAGGAATTCTATATCATTGTAGGTCACAGGTTCAATTCCAAAGGGGGTAGGGTCTGTACATGTTTTAGAAAGCGATTCATCCATTGGTGAGGAATGACGACTTATCTTTGACAATCAAATGCATGCACAAAATGAGGGAAAATGATCATAGGGCATTGATGATTGTTGGATGATGGGACATGATCCAAAGGTGGGGGATAAATTCATGAACAAAATTAAAATGACATCTCTCCTTTAGAGTCTGTGAACCATTTGATCATAGGTCCTCAATGAATGACGGGAATGAATTGCAGAGGCAATTTGGTTAGAGACTTAGTAACATAGTGTAGCCTCCCCATTTGGTCTCAATGGATGTTAACCACCACCACCATCGACATCATCATCATCATCAAGAAATCATGGCTATTGGTTTGGGAAGCCATATCCAATGAAAGAGGTAACATGATGCTCATGCATGAGGCTTTTCAAACAACAAGAAAACATGGCCTCATGCTTCATTTTCCTTTGAATCTAAACCAACCATAATTTATTTTCTTCATCTTCACTCTCGCTAATTTTGTTAATAATTTTGGTCATCAACTTCACAAATTTCAAGGAATAACAAAGTTCCACATGGAATCTACTAAGTACACTTATGTTGTGTTCCTTCTCATCTTTAGCACTTCCACCATCATCTTATCATTCTTAATTTTTCTATGAATTCATGACTTCTCAAGTCAATCTACATGGACAATTCAATGTCCATCAAATCTTCTTTCCAATTTCTCCAATCCATGAATATGGGTAAGCCCACTTTTATCGTCCATCCTTGTGCTCAAATAAAACATATCCTCAAAGGAAAGAATAAGCCTCAAAGTGTTTTTCTTCAACATCATACAACTTTCTATATTCCCCTTCCAAAATATTTTGCATGGCAATGTTCCACCATCTCTTGCATCATCTCTGCTGACTTGCATTGCCGTCCTATAACACATGGGAAATTTGTTTTTTGTCCAACCAAAATTTTCATCAATTTCTTCCACAAACTTATCTTTTTTACGTGTAGCAATCAATTGGATAACATCTTTATTAAGTGCATCCTTTCATCATCACCTCTTGCAACTTTCAATGAAATACTATCACTAGCAACATATTTTGCAAATTCTTTTTCTTCTTGCAAACATTGCTTATATTCTCACTTTTCACATGAAGTCTTGCAAATGACAACCTTATCCTTGCTTCACGTTTGCAGTTTTCTTTAAATTTGCATTTTACAACATTTTTCTTCTTTCATCCTAACTATTGTAATAACAATATTTTCCTCTCTTCCTCTTCACTTGGTTCTTTTCCTTCTTTGGCATGTTCCTCACCAAACTTTGGCTTTAATGAACATTCTTGTAGAAAGGTAAATTATTCCTCAATTCCCATTGTAATCTTCTTCCCACTCCCAGTCAATTGGACAGATATGTCTTCTTCAAAACTTAATAGCTAAAACTTCATTTCTTTTGTTTCTTCTCCACTTGCAATTTTAGAATAATTGTATTATTTCTGCATATCTCCTACACACATTAACACATTTTCATTAGTAAATAAAATATTAGATATTTGGGCTCTATCTTCTTCTTGTCTTGGCTTGATGCTTACCAAGCTTATGTATTCCATACGCAACCATAGGTTCATTGTATGCTTCTCTCATCATCTCTTCACTCTGTTTCATCTTCTTGTTGTTTTGAAGTAATTTCCCCTTCAAAAATTATTTCCCATCACATGCCACTTCCAATATTTTCTCTTTGAATTGATCATTCACCTATTGACTTAGACTACTATAATTTCTTTTTAACCTACAGAATTACCCCTTTCTTCTTTTCCATTTTTGAACCAATAGCATCATTTTCTTCTTCGACTCCCTTAATTTCTTCATTTATCACAAAATCATAGAGATTGTAATATGTTTCCACTTCTATTCCAACAGCTTCCTCATTCAACTATTTTTGATCTTCAAGTGTGCAATTTATCACATGCACTATAACTATAGTTGCTTGCATAATTTGAATTTGCAAGTTCTTTCCCATCCTGCTCATCCTCCTCTAAATTTGTTGTTGTAATGGTCTTTGAATCATCTTCACCTTTACTACCATATTTTATTAACAAATGCTCAACAATATGTTCATCATTATGAATGACTTCCTCAACATAAAAAGATTCTTTGTCTACTTTTGCAAAACTTAAGATCTACATTCTTTCATTATTTCCATCTTCATATTTCCTTCCTTTATCTGAATCTTAGGGGGGTTTATAGTCTAAGATCGGATGTGAAAGTCAAAAAGCCATTTTTTTATTAAATGTAAAAAGGGAACATGATGGACATGTAATTAATGAAGTTAGTTATTTAAATTTGACATTGTTAATGAGACACTTTATAAAAATGGTAGTAGGAAGAGAGTTAGAATCGGGAAGTAGAGGTCCCAAAACTGGCCTCATTGCATGTAATGGTTCATCTTAATGGAATCCTTCTTCTCCAAATCTCTCTTATATTTTCATGGTGTATATTACTTATGTGTTTTTATCAATGTTTCTTCTTATTCAAAATTAGTTTCTTGGTAAATTTCATAGTAGATTTCATGTTTAATCTCCTTCTCTCTCGGCGTTCAAGCCTTCCGGTTCTTGGTCCTCAATATCTAGATTAGTGGCATCAAAGAAGGTAAGCACTCCATCAGAACACGGGATTGAAGCATACTGCAGATTCAAAGATTTGCAGAAATCACCAACCTCCTTTTGGTACTATCGAAAACCATTTGTTGGGAAATACACTATAAGCATCATGGTTGGTCCACAGGCACTACAAGATTTTCTACCCTCAGATCTTCGTTAATCATTATAGAAGAATCCATACACGGATCCACTACATCTATTGGTCTGCAACATTTTCAAAATATTTGCAGGGTTTCCATACTTCCCACAGAGATTCAACAAACTCTACAACAACCCATGCTTCTCGACAAACCCTTTCCATCCTTTGTGTGTCCCTCTACACTCATCACTCTATGGAGGATGACCCACTTGTGACAAATTTAGAGAGATTCTTAGGAATCTAAAGGATGTTTCAAAGTATCTACCATATCTCATTTGATATTTTTTTCGTCAGCTCAAATGGGTATTTCACGGAATTTTATTTTGTTTCCTGGTTTGTCAGATATGCTTGTTTGAAGCAACACATGTCTGTAAAAAAATGCATGGGGAATCACTTCATCTTCAACAAGTTTTTCTCTTTCCATAGGAAGCCATAGAGAAATTATTTTGTGTGGATGGAAAGGTATCCAATGGGTATTTGAAAGAATTCAATTTCATCACTTGCAACAGAAGTTATGAATGGATTTGTGGTAAGACATCAATTACCTCCAAAATCACGATTTTTCCCTATGGATTTTCAAAATTTTAGATTTTATTAAATCCTATTGTAATATTTACCATTTTAATTGCACATAAGGTTAACCACACAAAAACCATAGTTATGGGTTAACCACACAAAATTATTCTCTTCATTGGCAATTGACAAGGTACAATAAACATAATGGGTCCTTTTTAGCATGAGTGAAATGATGGGGAGAATAATTTTCTAAGGGGGGAGGAATGATCTGAATCTTAGGGGGGGCTATAGGCTAAGATCAAATGTGAAAGTAAAAAATCCATATTTTTATTAAATGTAAAAGGGGAACATGATGGACATGTAATTAATGGAATTAGCTATTCAAAGTTGACATTGTCATTGAGACACCTTGTAAAAAATGTAGTAGGGAGAGAGTTAGAATAAGGAAGGAGAGGTCCCAAAACTAGACTCATTGCATGAATGGTTCATCTTAATGGAATCCTTCTTCGGGCTAACTCTCTCTTGTATTTTCATTGTGTTTATTATTTATGTGTTTTCATCAATGTTTCTTCTTATGCAAAATTAGTTTCTTGGTAAATTTCATATTTCCAACTCCATGAGATAAATGAGAGATAAATGACGAAAAAAATGACCATAATCCACATATAAATGACCACTTTTGAGTTGGTGTCCACTGGTAGCAAATTAACGGTCATTTATGCAAAATTAGTTTCTTGGTAAATACAAAATAAGCTATATTGACAAAATACGAAAATGTATCGACAGAGTTTCCAACCTTCCTGAGGAATAAGAAATGTCCATGTCTCTGGTCTTCAACTATATCTGGAACACTGTACGACCACTAAGTATGAATTTCCATAATGTTATAATGAGTTGTGGTTGAGCATAGGAAAAACCATCTCATTATAAATCAATAATGAAAACCTTTGCTAGATCTGAGGTAAAACACTGAGAATTATAATGTGTACCAGGCACGAGTACGAACCAACGCAGTATGAATAAATGTTGAAGTCGAACACCAGAAGGAACCACACAGTCAACGATCAATGATGATTATCCACTCATGTATGCAAGGTTAAACACCAATTATAAACACATTAATTGAGGTATCGAAGCTGCAACTTTTACTCCATAAGTAATGGCATATATCCATAAAATAATATAATATGTTATTGTTACTTGTTCTTTATGTTTAATTGTAATCATGTGTTGTTTTTGTTTCAGTTACTTATTACTTTCTTTAGTTAAATGGGTTGATTATTATTAGGTGTTATTTATGTATGAGTTGAGAGTTATCCAAGCATCAATTACCAGTTATTTTTTATCTTTCTTTTTTTTTAGTTTTTTATTTTAAATTTTGAACGCCCATAAAATCAATTTGGACAGTAAACTTGTCCTATCCTCCTTCAATCTAATAAAAGCATAAATAATAGTCCACCCCAAATTATAAAATATATAAGAAAAACAATTTTTTATATAAACTAAATGGAGATGTAATAAAGATGCTTACCTTAACTAACTATTGGGTTAACAACTATATCTGAACCAATCAAAAGAGGATGTAATGTCTCTATGGACTAATCATCAAAACAAATAAGAATAGATCAATACTGTTACGTATAATTAAAGTTTACGAAAGGTAGATTTGAAATAAAATTTACACGCCATAACCACATTATAATCATACGGGGTTTACAACCCTTTCTATAACCATTACATCCATTGAAATTAACTCATTATGCCCTAGATAAATCCTAACCCTATAATTTGATTATATGCAAAGGACTCAGATTTCATTGTAAGAGGTTTTATTTCTAAAACATAAGGTTACTCGTTGAAGTGGTGGAATTTTACATGTAAGGAAGTTAGCAATTGGTAAGTTGTATTAAGTAAAAAGAATAAAAATGGGAGTGTTTGCAGACAATACAATAGGGATAATAAAGACAAGCAAACAACAAGGTGTTAAGCTAGGGTAAATGTTGCCTTCGTGTAAAAGTGTTTAGATCTATGTTGATTAATGTTAACTATCTCGATAGGGTTCACATTATAGTGATGGGTATTGTGAAGGTGTTTATGTAACATAGGTATCCTCTTCATTGAAATGCTTAGGATGAGACATGAGGTTTCTATTAAGGTTGTGAAATAATTTTAAAAAAAATTTCTTTGAAGAAGAAAAAATATTGAAGCTTATAGGGAGCATGTTAATGTAATGGTTATTTGATGTAGAAGGGAGTGAATCTTTTATGAAGTAAAAGTGTGGAAGCTAGATCTAATATAAAAGTTGATATGTCAACATAAATAAGAATAAATAAGAATGTATAAATTATATTTTTATTAACTCCAATATTTCCATATTATATAGTTAGTCCTTCTTTAAATTAATATAAAAGAAAAATAAATTTAATATTAATTTACAATAACTATTATATCATAAGTCCATTAATTGTAGTTGAGTGGTTGGGAAGAATGATTGTTTTTCTCCCAACTAGTGGATTCAATTTTCTTTTAAAATGTCTCATCACAAGTTAAATACTTACCTAAGAAGGAAATTCAGGAATATATATGTATTTCTTCATTATTTTGTTTAAACCTTTAATGTATTGGTGTAATTAGAGTGTAAAACATTAAAAGAAAAAATTGTATTTCAAACAAGGAATCTCATATTTTCAATTTTTTTAATTAAATTTTTTAATTAAAACTCTTTTTTGTTAAATATAAAAATAAGATAAAAATACATTTTGAATTTTTTTATTTTTCTTAATATTTAATAAATTTAAAATTAAAATAAACCTGTGCTAATAATAAACAACAGATCGAGCTTAATAAATATAAATCCATTAGTCCTGTTATTACGTGCATTAAATATGAATACAATACCCTTGTTCGTAAGGCATTACATACATACTGCATTTGATTATCAATTATGAACACAATACCAGGTATTAGTAGTCTATGCTAAGAAATAGATAAAGCTGTCAATAAATATAAATACAATACTCTTGTTAGTAAATGCATTAAATACTGCATTTGATAGTACTGAGACCTGCATTTGATTATTACTGGGTCAAATCATTGGCTAAAAGCTGCATTAATTGATTATCTCTGATTATCTCTGGGTGGAACATTGGCTAATAACAGAGAAAATTGAGTAAAAATGGCCAACTAATATTATGCAAAGAGAGATGTAAAATGTGATTTTTAATGTTAAGTGTAGAACGATGTAAAATGTTTTTTACAGATGCCATTTTCGCAACCTATCTGATCTTTCTGCTTACTTTAATTCACAAATATAAAATCTGAAATGATTTTATTGTCAGTAGTGTGCTTCCCAAATTTGCTTTCATGGAGAACCTTGAGATGTTAGAGATTATCGAGAATATTAGTAGCTGCCTTAACCCTCATCATAGCATTATGCTGCCGAATATAGTATGGTTAGGTTAACAACCGAAAGCTTTTGGACTTCTAGGTTTTCAAATGATCCGGCGACCCAAAACAAATATTTATGAGATTTCTCATGCTATACAAAAAAAGAAAAAGAAAAAAGAAATTATAATGTATTGGAAAACCCTCCACGCCACCTGCTTTTGGTTTGCTTCTAAGAAGTATGATATGCTGTTCACTGTGCTTTATAGGCCAGATATTTTAGAATATTGTTGAATAACTTCTTTGGTTGTCATTTCTATCGAACGGGAATATTTCTAAAGCCCTGCTTGGAATATTTTTGAAGTGGATATCAGAAGAATCTTAAATCCATTCAACCTATCGGAATTGTTTTAGGAACCACGTGAAAGTTAAGTTCTGAGAATCAAATTTACTGTCGGTTCAACCT
This sequence comes from Larix kaempferi, assembly GCA_027924585.1. Taxonomy (NCBI): domain Eukaryota; kingdom Viridiplantae; phylum Streptophyta; class Pinopsida; order Pinales; family Pinaceae; genus Larix; species Larix kaempferi. The sequence goes on along the minus strand of BSBM01000566.1, from coordinate 1,926,943 downwards.
ACAAATGCTTTAAATTCACTTTCTACGGTTGTAATCTTAAATCGATTCGTCCATCTATAACTGTTTGAAAAGGATATATACATCAATTGAAGGTATATAAGTCATTATATCGGTATCCTGGTTTCTCCTAAGTCTCCTCAATCTCCGAAGTCTTGACAATAACTTTCACAAATAGTGTCCCGATACCTTATAATGCAAACTCTCTTCAATCAATCAAAACTGAATCCACTTCGAATGATTGGAGCCCACAAAACATCATGGAAAAAGAAAGTTTCTGTCAGAAATAAGAACAGAATTCATTGTATTTGTTTACTAAATGTTTCAAACTGAATCAACTTCTAATTATTCGAGCCCGCAAAACATCATGGGAAAAGCAAAATTCTCTCTAAATCAAAACATAATTCATTGAATCTGTTTACTAAATATTTCACTAACATGATAAGTTGTTAATTTTCTCATATAAAATCGTCTATAAACGTAACTCGCATCGTAGATTCGGGTCATAGGAAGACCAGTAGCAAAGTCAATGGTTGAATTCACTGCCGGGTCTTCGATGACCTGAAACATTCTTCGCGGATTTTATTGGGGTCAATCTCTTCGAATTTCTCATTTGGGATTTTGGATTTTTTTGAGTGGATCAATAAGATTAACCTGAGTGTAACAAGTGTATAGTGGAGATTCATTTCATTTATTTCATGGTCGTCCTATCTTGTTATGCTCAAATGTATGTTGATTACAATTTAAATAAATTAGGTTAAGTGGTGGTTAAAAAAATAGATATGTTTATTAAATAGTATTTTTTATGTTTATATTAATTAGTTTAATGTTTAGTTTTTGTTTAACAATCAATCATCTTCACAAAATTAATATTTACCGGCCACTCTACTTGTGACTATGCTAGTTGTAATATAAAAAAGAATGCTAAATAAATATTTTGTAAGATGAATAGATAACGCCCAAAAAATGTTGGATTGTATCAGGACGTAATAGCTCGGCCGTGTTGATTAGGTCGATGTACAAATTTATAAATAATAGCAACGTGGATGTGCAGTAGTTAGAATAAGTGAAGATGAATGGGAGTAGTAGGTTGTTGAAAAGAAAAGTCGGAATAGCTTGACCATGTTGATTAGGTAGATGTCCAAATTTATAAATAATAGCGCACTAGTTAGAATAAGTGAAGATGAATGCGAATAGTAGGTTTTTGAAAGGAAAAGTCTTAACCAGATGTCAATTAAAAAAGAATATTTATTTTGGGAAGTCAACTCAATTGAATGGATGGATTAAAATAAAAATTATTTTGGGATGTCAGCTCAATTGAGTGGATGGATTAGGATGATAAAGAAAAGTTTAATATGTGGAAAAATGAGGTTTTTAAATTGTTAAGTAAATATATTATTTGATATTATTATTTTTAATTGTATAGAATGTTGTTAGACGAGTTAAAAGAAAAAAAGAAATGTGTAAAACAGTATGTTATAATTAAATTTGGTAGAGTGGATAGTATCCCTAGTTTTCTAAAGGAAGATGAAGAGAAAGTTGTTTTATTAGTGAATGTTTTTAATTCATTTATTTGAAAAGAAGGTTTTATAGCTAAATGCATTCAATGAGTGAGGGTTAGTCTTTAAAGTATCATCTAATCTCTTAGTCAGGTTATGCTTTTCCCCCAAAACAATTGAATCTCCAAAAATTTGAACCTTCTCTTTATCTATATAAAACCTCTTTTTTATTATATTTTTTTAAAATGTTATATATCATATTCACATTAAATAATGAATTACACTTATCCTTCATATTGCTCTATATAATTTATACAATAATCTACCTTTGTTAATATCTATTTGAAAATACCAAATAGCATTTCATAACTTTGGCCATAAGTAATATATATAGTGCATACAAAATTAACATTGATAAATTTGTTTACTTTATGTGTATATATCTTATTATTTATATTTAAAATATTTTATTTAAAATAATATTCAAATATTTATATAAATATTTTTTTTTATATTACTGTAATGTGTTAAGTACTCCACATTAAACACTAACTTAAGCCTATCTTTCAAAATGACTCTAGAAAATATCAATCTATGAAACTAGTAAAAGAAAACCCCAAAACACTTTGGAATGACTCTAGAAAAAATCAATCTATAAAACTAGTAAAAAAAAACCCCAAAACACTTTGGAGAATGAAAAGGAAGTTGGGATTAACCATATAATGTTTAAAGCATTTGATTGAATGCATGCGTGAATAAATAAAGGAGGAGCATGTGATTGCTTGATTGCGAGAGGAATTGCATAATCATGTATGTTAGAAAGTTTACATGCAAGTGGACTAGAAGAGGAGGTACAATGGCAAGAAGTTCATGTGGTATGTTTTACTTTTCACGATTCCTTTGATATTGCAGAATGATTCTTTTATGTTGTTGAATGTGAATGTACAAGAAAATGTTCTTTAAAATTAATGATATGAAAAAATTGGATATATTCATGGAGAAGGTAGGTATGATTGGAAGAAGTTTGTAGGTATGATTGGAAGAAGTTGATGTGGTATGTTATATTTTGCATGATTCCTATATGTTGATTCATTTATGTTGCAAAATATGAATACACAATATTGGAAAAGGTGTGATTATAAAAAATGAAATATTTTTTAAAATCAATGATCATTAAAATGGTTGAATATGCATATTGAAAAGGTAAGGTGATTTTACACATGGTTTATTAACTAATATCAAAAGTATACAAATTCATATAAAGGACACACAAAATTTTAGACAATATATTTTTACAACACTTTAAACACATGTAGGATTGTACATTTCTAATATTAGTGATAGTTTAATGCGACATAGAAGACCTTGTATATATTTTATAAAAAAAAAATTATAATAGACATTAATAAAAGAAGAACTTGTGAAGTAGAACATTTAGACTATTATAATTATTATGAAAATAATATTAAAAAAAATGAAAATAAAAAGTAAGAAATAATAAATAGTTTAAACGTAATATAAAACATAATAAAATAAGAAAAAAAATAAAACAAAATGTTTGTTAATTAATGGCAACCTTATGAGTGTCATTCTAAAAAATTATTGAAGAAAAAGACTAAACCAAAGTGCTTCCATTAGTGACAACTGTATGAGTATGACTCTCAAAGATTTATCCACTGTATGAGTATGACTCATCTATAGGGGAGTTTAAAGGTTTATCAATAAGAGAGTTTGATAAAGGATAAATTTCACCACGATTGTTAATACGAGAGTTTGATAAAGGTTAATTTTTACATGTTTTCATTGTTCACTTTGTTTCTAGGTGAGGTTGTTTGAATGAATTTTTTTATGTACATCAAATAAGTTTTTTTATATAAGAACTATTTAATATAAGTTATTATAAAAATTTATTTTCTTGTTTTTCCAAAGACAATAAGGAAAAGTGAAAGGTTTGGGTGTGTATATAATATGTTGAAGTAAATTGACCCAATCAATTAGGAATAATAGAAAATTAAGAGTTGTAAACAATTGTTGGAATATATAAATGGATAGTTAAGCTTGATATTGGAGGTGATTGAGGGAATATCTTTAGAAGGATGCAAGTAAAGATAGTAAAGACGATGACATATCTATGAAGGCCTCAATTATAACAATAGGGCATATCTTTAGAAGGATGCGAGTAAAGATAGTAAAGTTGATGACATATCTATGAAGTCCTCAATTATAACTATATTTGAAAATAAAAGTGTCAATTATGTGGGAAAATTATGTGGGAAATGAGATAGGTGGTGTAATGTAATTAAAATAATATATGTATAACTATTATAAACATGGATAATTATATTATGAACATGGATAATTATAATTATGAACATGGATAAGACGGTTTAATGTAATTAGAAGAATATATGTTCAATTATTCTAACCTTGTTAATTTTAATAATAAATAATGTGTTATGTTATGCTGCCTTGAAATTAGTTTTGCTTCCATAGTTTATTGTTATGCACTCTAAGATAAGAAGCATGCATTGCAAAAACACTCTACTCCCATATTTCCCCATATCTGACTAGTCGTTCTTTATGTATGAATCAACTTTAACTTTTAAGAATCACTTAAATCACCTTATTCATGTTCATAATTATTATTGTTGTTATTGTTATGTGTTTATTCATTCATTTCATGTTCATAATTATTGTTGTTATTATTGTTATCTGTTATTCATTCATCTTCCACATCCATGACGTATGATTTGTAGCTTCACTATGATTGCTCATTTATGAGCTCTTCTTGCTCTCCAATCATGTTCTTTTATCATCATTGTCATATCATAGTTCATCAATATAGGTTATCAATAAAACTATGTCTAATAAAATGATCTAAAGGTACCACTGAATCCAATCTAGGGTATCACACCCATGAAACGACATCTTAAAAGTATTATCATTTATTTTATGAGATATTAAACCCACAAAAATGTCCTCAACCTTTAACTATTCAACAATATCCTATTAAAATAAACAAATGATACTTTATATTATGGAAAACTAGGCATAGGGTATCCTCCTCCAAAGTAGAGAGAGCGAGTAAAGAGTTATGGAAACTATATATACCACCAAGTGGGACATATGTCCACCAAATCCAAAGGTGGTTAATGCATGAAGGAAAGATTCATTGGTAGCGAGTACGAGGTCCAAAGAGGTATGAAAATAAGAAGACGTTATCACAGATGGCGAAAGCTAAGCATTGAACTGCAGAGCATTAAATGCGGCAGCTCAGTGCTTAGGGTCCATTGGATCTCGAGAGTCTCCAGATCCAATGGACCCTAAGCAATGAGCTACTGCATTAAATGCTATACAACTCAATGCTTAGCTTTCACCATCACTGATGATATTAAATCTTTAGTCAAAGAGGTAGGAAAATAAGAAGACCTTATCAAATATGATATTAAATCTTTAGTCATCTAATAACTATCCTAATGCTAAGGGATTTTTCTCATTATGAATAGTTTATTGAGAAGGTTGGAACCAAGCCCCATAATATATTTGTGTAGGACAACAACCATAGTCATTATAAAGATGGGAGCCAACACCCAAAATCATAGAAATGATTATTAGGGAAAAACATTATTTATATTATGAACAATATTAATACTATTTGTAATATCATCTATGATAACTATTTTTTTCTCATGAGAGAAATTGAATAATATCAAAGAGAGATTATGTAATTTCCTTTTATTACATATATATAGTTCCTCACAAATAACATGTTATATTTTAAATCATTATCCATTTCTTTGATATTAGTTGAAATAATTTTATGACCTAAGGTAAATTACCGAGGGCTCCTAAAGGTTGGGAAGGGCTGGTTGCAAAATATCACAAAATAATATGTGATGGGAAATATTATAAGATCTAATTTACTTTTAGGCTATTTATTAAATGAAACATGAAGAAGCTCCTTCTTTAAAAAGAATACATTAATAAATGTGAAAAATTCTAATAGTAATTATGACTTAAAACTACCAACAATGACAGAGACATTAAACATGATTCAACATTGTCTAAATAAAATAAGCCATCACTTAGATTCCATAGATTCAATACCTAAAATAGTAGTCAACAAGGCCTTATGATCAGAAGGGAAATTTTACAACACCTATGTTGAAAAATACCATGAGGGGTTTATGCTAAATCCGTAATAATACCATAGTGTCAAGGATCCCTATTATGTGGATTATGTGTTATTCTTTGTAATAGATCTTGGAAAAGGCCAATCAAGTATTTTCTATTGGAAATTCAATTCGTAAATGACCATTATAAGAATAAGAACAATGTCCCTTTCTTTATAAGACTCAAGGTTATTGTCTCATATTTATTCTTACATGTTCAAGGATTCACCATACCAACATCCATTGAAATTTTATGATTGAAATGATCACCTAGTTCGAAGATTACTCAAGAGGTTCAAACAAACTCTTTGAAATAATTAGAAATATGTTGATGATGTGGGAGAGGTTGTTGTGGCACTAAAAGGTCTTTTTTTTAGTATAATTAGGTTGTTCATCCCTCAATATTTGATTTTAGAAAGAACATGTGTTGACGCCTAGAAAAATTCTTGCGTCAACATTAGGGGTTATCCCCAATTAAAATTCTTAATTAGACTCTTCACTGTTTGGAATAAGGAACACATCCAGCTTACGGTCTTACTACTGTTCAAGATAGTTTCAAAATGACTTTGTCAGATATGACCCGCACCACCGTTTAGGATTTTAATTGATATTAAATGGAATGCTAGCTACCAAACCTAAATGCAAAATCTTATGCTCACTAAATGGTATTTTTTTGACCGATAGGAATAAGCCTCACACAGTGATGCAAAAGTTCTTACCTTCCTCCTTATCAGTTCTTTTACTGTCGGCCACCCAAGTGTCATTCCCTAATTAAATGCAATATTTTATTTGAACGAAACTATCCTTGCAAGGAGCGGGGTTAAGCGAGAGAGAAATGTAAGGTAATTGCAACATGCATTTTACAAGAGATAACTACTATAAATAATCACATTTAATAGTTACAAAATAAATTTAACACATTAGATAACTGGAGTATTGACATTCATTACATCCATTACTCGTAGAAAGCAATGAAAATTGTGTTTACTGGCACATGCACTAAAATAATTCAGAAATTATTAGAATAGTCCAATAGAAACAAGAACAATCTTACTTCATTTTAGTAGACAAAAGAAGGAAATCAGTTCCATGCATTCATCCACAGAATTTGACAGAGTCTCCCATCCAAGCTTCCACCTAGAAAATTTCTTTGTTCATTATTAGAAATAATTCTTACCTATGCATTTCAGTAGAATATTCCTAACAGAAAAAGCCCCATTCTCCCCCTAATTTCCTCTATTCACCCTTACTATTCAATCCCCCTAGGTGACTTTTCAGTTCACCTTCCTTTAGCTAAAACTCTTTGTCTTCCAGGACTTTTTCATATTTCAATTACAACTTAGATAAAGGGGACAAAAATACATAATAAAGTAAAACTAAATTATTACATAATGAGGGTGGGGAGCCTTCTTGAGTTTGTATAAATTCATCCCAAAGGCCACTTTCATAAGATATAATGTTCAACTACTATGGTTCCATCAATCGTAAGTCCACTTCATGAAAAGATAAATCTTTAGCCATTGCATTAAAGACTTTAGTTGTTGAGCTATGCCCATTAGCCAAGTATTGTGTTTTCAATGTTGCTTGTCCAATACGTTCTTGTAAGTCCTCTGGAGTGATATTTTCCAGACTTCGAATAATAGCTATGTCTTCATCCTTAATGGTCCCCAGTTTAGTCAATCATTTCTCTTTTCGTACATGGATTTCAAATAGGCCAGGAGAAGGAAAATGACATTTTTCAAATGCTTTGGCTATATTTTGGTGGATCCCTTCACATCTGGAAATAAATTCTAACACCTCAATTTGCAATTTTCTCTTAGCCTTTTGGAAATTGTCTAGAGTTGCAAAATCCAACTTCAATTCTTATGTAGATATCTTAGGAAAATGGAGAAGGGTTTCCTTTACTTTCTTTCTCCAGGAAGTTAGCTTCTTCATTATGTTATGAATCTCCCCTAACTTCTATCGAGTGGCAGTAGTTGTCTCAAATATATGCTTGATTCTGGCCACCATTCCCCGCACTTCAAACTTTTGTTTTCTAAGTAGCTCCTATGAATGGAACAATTGTTCCTGAAGAGTGGATGCACAATCATAAAATGAGGTTAAATCCTACTTTTTCTCTTGAGCAATGTTCAATGCAATTGTCAATGAATCCTTTCTCGATTAAGTTTAGCTACTTGATCTTGCAAGTCTCCATTTTTTATAGTGAGGGCCTCTATTTGTTGGTTCCATTGAATTTCCTTTGATTGCATCTCTTGTAATTGGGACTTTAAATATGTCTTCTCTCCTTCCAATATTACAACTTGAACATTATGTGAATCTCTTTTTTCTTCCAGACTTTGAATGGTGTTCATGGATTCTCCCTTCTGAAATTCAAGGGTATCCCATTGGCATTTAAATACAATTCCTGCATTGCTTGCTTGAACCATATTTTCCTTGAGATTAACTACCTTGGACTTACTCCTATCTACATTCTCTATCAATTTTTGTATATTGTATTCATTGGCCAAGGCTGCAGCTACTCCCATGGACGCTGTGAATTACAGATCCCTATTGGTACCTTTCACCACTAGAACTTCTTGTATTGTAACACCGTAAGGCTGTGATGAAATTTTAAGCCTCTTTTTTGTCCACTTCATGATGGTCTTTCTTTTGGGATCATAAACTACGATGTGTTGCTTGGAGGGTGTGACTGGAGTGAGTCCCAAATCAACAAAAGGAAGATGTCCTCCAGTGAGTGGAACTCTCGTGTTGTGTCTATTGTAGCATTAATGTCCATATCTTCGCCTTCATTTCTCAGTTCATCACCTCCTTGTTGACCTTGAATTTCCACAACTTTCTTGAAGGTTTCTTCTTCTTCTTTCTTCTTTTGAATTTCCTCTTGCCGAGTTGATTCCTGTTGTTGTTGTATTAGCTTGGATATTTTATTTTCTTGTTCTACTGAAATCCTGTCCAGTTGTTCTTTTTACATCCTTTTCTATAATTCTTCCATGTCCTCTCTTTCTTTTCTCTCTTCCTCAACCTTCCTTGCTAGCTCTTCATCCTGTAATCTTTTGGTTGTTTCTTCCAAGAGGGATTCCATTAGAGAAATTTTGAGGTCTAAAATGGGACTCCTAAGAAAAATTATAAAATAGTAGTGGAAATAATCAAATAATATTAGCATACCTCATCAAATTTTGGAGGAAAAAATAAAAACTACTTCTTCAATTCGTATTTTCAACTTATCTCCTTGTATATTCACTCAAATTCGGATCACAAGCAGAAGTTGGATGGGGAATTCAATTCCACATCCAACGAGTACCCACTCGACATACTTTTGATGGGCCCTGCTTCCCCAAACAGAAGAGATACATGAAAAACATGATGATGACATCATCATCATGCTTTTTCATGTATTTCTTCTTTTCGAGGTAGCGGGGTCCATCAAAAGTATGCTGAGTGGGTACTCGTTGGATGCGGAATTGAATTCCCCATCCAACGTTTGCTTGTGATCAAAATTTGAGTGAATATACAGGGAGATAAGTTGAAAATACGAATTGAAGAAGTAGTTTTTTCACTTTGACCTTTTTACTTTTTTACTTAAAAATGGTGATTCATCCCCCATGGTTGACATCATCACCTTGAATCCTATTGGTTGATTTTTATAGTACATTTCTTTTGTTTTGAGGCCCATTTTTTACCTCAAAATTTCTCTAATGTTACAGTGCTTTCTTCTTATCATCTTCTTCTAAGTTTTCTTGTGTCGAGGCATTGGATGGTTTGATCGAGTTCGCGTCCTTACCACCCTTGCTTTTGTTGAGTCTTCTATCTAGTTTTGCGAGGTTTGGGACCCGTCTATATACTTCTTCTTCCCTCAAGAATTGGTCAGCATATTCATAGTGAATTTTATTAGATGCGTAATGCAGATCCACCTTTTGGAGACTATCATTTCTTATAAAGATATTTTCACTGAAGTGAACATAATCAAAGTCCTAGGAATATTTCACCTTGTTCAACCTATATGATCGGACTATCAATGAGAGCAGAGGCTAGGAATCCTTCTTATTGTTATGCAGGAAATGTCCGATGCCATTTAAAAAAAATTTCCTTATAATTTCTTTCAAAATAATGAAATCTGTGACATACTTGGGTAACAACAATGGACCCTTTGATCCTCCATAAATGCAAAAGTATGTGCCCTCAGGAGTGAGATGGTAATCCCTCAATTGTGTGAGTAGTGTAAGAGCCTCCTTAGGCATGCAATCTGGTTCTTTTTCATATACCAACTTGTATAAGGGAACCACGAACTCCTCGGAGCTGTGTTTGTAGTAGCTCACATGCTTTTGACATGATACATTAATAGGAGACTCATTGGGATTCCAACAACATCTGACACTCAGAAAAGGGTGCAGAGTCATGATACAATCTAACAAATGAGAAGACATATGGAATTCGTCCTTCTTTACCTTGAGGCCTTACTAATCATATTGGATTTCTTGGACCATGTTCTCATATATAATGTCTTCCTAATTAAAAACAATACCATGCATTGTAATATGATAAGGTAATGGCACCCAACTGAGCTTGTAATGAGTTGGGCCTCCTATAGAGCCCGCATATGAGAGTAGTAGCAATCCTTTGGTGCAACTACTTTCCCGGTAGCAGCATCTTCTTTGCACATTCTGCATAGTCTAGTTCCAAGTTTTCCAACCATTCTTCAATATAAAAATGATCTTGGAGCTGGGATTCTATATATTTTTTCGATATGTGCAGGCTGGAACGCGTAAAAACCCTTCCCCGTGGTGCTTGTAATGATACAATATTTGGTATCAATATGGGGAAGTATAAATCCTATCATTTCATCACAAGGGAACAGTTCAGGCCTAGCTTCAACCTTGTGAATGCCTAACTTTTTGATGTTAGGATAAATTAAAGCTTCCTCAATAGTAGCTTTTGGGACATTTTGGTCTTTGATCATATGGTAAATTTCACCCCATTTGAACTCTAGAGCTATTCCTGTGATATCTTGTGTGTCGTCAAACTAAATCTCTAATGATGCTTCTTGAACCAGTTCGTCATCAGACACTATCTCGAATATAGTTTTGGAGGAGCGCTTAGGACCTCTTTTGGACATTTTTGAATCCTGTATGAAAAATGAAACATCATCATCTTGTGTAAAGTCCATTAAAACCATGAAACAAGATACAATTTCAGAAACACAAGCAATAGCTACAAAAATTTGTAATGAATCAACACTTCTTTTCATATGAATAAATGCATGATTCATCACTAAATATGAAAACTCCCTAGTTTATCTGTTAGGGTTTGCACTAGCACATTCACCAGCCTGTGATAGGTAAAATGCAATGTCTTGAGACAATTCAACAGGATTAGGGCAGGTCTGCATGCTCTTGAAGCTAGGGTTTAAGGTAGGGTTTAATGGAACATGAGAAAAATTCAAAAGAATGTTCAATTGGGGAAAAAGGAGCATGGACTGATATTTAGTGGATATTCAAGATATAAATAAGACTCAAAAAACTTAAATCACAAGGACAAAAAATCGACTGATAAGCAATAGAAGAAAGAAAACGACCCAGCACGAAACCGACAAGATCAATCATGGGCCTTTGCCCTAAAACCATAAATTGCCAAGTGGAAAAATAATCAGTTTGAACCCAACAAAAAGGTAAAAATGTACCTACCTGGATGATGGATGACATGTATGTTAAACCGATTGGTGGTAGATGCAAATGTGGCAGATGAGGAATCTTCTCTAACAACCGCGTGCTCGAACAGGGTTGTGTGACAACAGTGAAGAGAGAAAATGGAGTTTCTTGTATCGAAAAAGGTTCTTTCAAAACCCTAAGTCCTAAATGGGATTTAAAAGGGCTTCAACGTGATTTGTAGGACTTCGAACAAATCATTTCGATGTAGTAGGGCAAGTTTCCCTCGACACATATCAGCATTGATTTTCATTTCCCAAGCGATACATGTTTTGACGATTAGCTTTGATTCACTGCGATAGTATCGATGTCGAAACAAAATGTGCGCCGAAGCGTTTCGGTTGAAAGCTTTAAAACTTTTGCATTGTGGAGTTTTGGAAGAGATGGGGAAGCTGTTGCGACCATGTCGGCAGAAAACGATAAGTTCTGCTAGTACGATTTTTATGCAAAAAAAAACAAGAAAACGCCGATGGTTTCGGCGAGTTTTTTGAAAATTGAGAGAAACTTTGGTGAAAGAAATGAAAAGGCTTTGATGTTTCTGCGTAATTGAAAAATCTTTCCAATGTTTCGACAAAGATCATTGAGTCACGCCGACCTTTCGGCGCAAAAACCAGAACTTCGCTGAAAATTCAAAATGTTAGCCGATGTTCGGGTGAAAAATGGGGACTTTTTGTGACATTTCAGCGAACTTAGGTAAACTCGTCGAACATAAAACTTCTAGAAAAATGCCGATTACGGAAAAATTGAAATTTGGCTAAGTGCTTTCTCCTCACTGGGAACATTCAACTTCAAGCAGTAATTTAATTAGTTTAAGAGGGATCGAATGCTTGAGACAAGTAAAGGTTAAGTTTAAGGTGGGGCCCCAATATTTTCAAAATAAAATACTAGGGAGGGGGGTTATAGTTGCAACAGAATGGTATAATCAAGGAAAATTATATTCCACACATAATACACATAACATAAAGATGTTTAAAATTACACCTTTTTTTGTTGTTGTGTTTCACCTAGATTGTCATTATGATTTAACCAAATTAGTCCATTTACCTTGTTCCCTTCAATCTCATTCATTTTCCTCTTCCCTTCATTATAAGCGCATCATTGTTTTGTTGAGAAAACATTTGAGTTTATTTTTGGGAAGGTAAACATTGAACAAAGTTAATGTTGGACAAAGTTAAAATATTGGTAGTTTCCCTTTGATAACAAGAAGATGCACTTGGGTACCCAAGGTATAAGAAAAAAATTGAGGATATCCTTAAGGTACTCCATAGGAAACACTCCATCCTTCGTAAGTACTAAGACCTCCTAGAAAATTAACATAACCAAATTAGTTAGTTGCATAGTTGGTAGATTCAAGAAGACCGCCATCTATGTGTAATTGAACTTGAACAAGTGGGAAAAGCCTACCTATGCCAAGCTTGTGGTTAAGGATGGTAGATAAGTAACCACATTGAGTATATAGTAGGTTCAGTTAGTGGTATATAAAAATATATTATTCATTGTAGTTAGATCATGTATATGGACACATTTATAGATTCCATGATGAAGAAGGGATTTAAACCAATTTAAAAATTGTTTATCTAAAAATGAGATCTCAAATAAATTATTACTAGTTAGAAACTCATGGATGTGATTCATCATGTGAGTAGAAGTAAATTTCATGAATAGAACAAGGAGTTCATTATCTTAGTCTCTTATATAATGGGTAATTGAAAGTGATTCAAAATTTCCATGGATTGAGCTATAAAGTTAGAATAAAAACCACCTTTAAGGTCAATATACTATTTGTGTTATATTTCTATAAGGTACATGCTAGAAAATCCTAAGTGTAATTCTATCATAAGCATCACTAATCAAATGGAAGTACATATGAAAGGTCCTAATATTTTTGATATGGAGTATCATAAGCATCACTAATCAAAGGGAAGTACATATGAAAGGTCCTAATATTTTTGATATGGAGTATCATAAGCATCACTAATCAAAGGGAAGTACATATGAAGTATGATGAAGTATCTCAAGACAATATGGAAGTTTTTGCATCACATGAACCACATACATATTCTCTAGAACTGATTCAAAATGACACTATTGAATTGAATATGATTGAAGGTTGTCAAGTGGCAAGAAGCCTCAATGAAAAAATGACATTGCAAAGCCAAAAACCCTAGCATGAATGGTTATCATAAGCCATGATGAATATGAATATGAATATTGTTACTAACACTAATGAAAAAAGCCTTAACATGCCCTCGTTGCCAACATATTTGAACAATAATGAAATTATCCATTATTATGTGGATAAAGGCAATGAAGAACCAACTCAAGAAGTCAGTGAAGAAGAATCATAGCTCCCAAATGATCCTCATATTCATCCAAGTTCTAGATTAGTTTCCGAGGGTTAGATTAGTGTTTCTAGGGCTAGATTAGGTTTCTAGGACTATATTAGGTTTATAGTATTCTAGCTTAGTTTTTTAGTATTAAATTAGTGTTTTTAGGGTTAGTTTAGCTTTCTAGGATTTCTAGGGCTAGATTATGTTTGTAGGGTTATATTAGTGGTTCTAGGGTTAGTCATGCATGAATAAACAATCACATGGCTATAAATCATAACTTAATCATAACTCATACATCAAATAAATGATATAAGATAATGATATCAAATTCCTATCTAACATGAATAACATTAATCATGCATGAATAAACAATCACATGGCTATAAATCATAACTTAATCATAACTCAGACATCAAATAAACGATATAAGATAATGATATCAAATAAACTATCTAACATGAATAACATTAATCATGCATGAATAATCAATCACATGGCTATACTATGTACCTCAATCAATTAGGCCTTTTGGATCCTCTCGGTTTTTTATTGCCTCAAACAACCTCATGCTCTGCATGAGGTAGTAAGTAGCGTACCTTGTTTGAAGTCTTCATTGACACTGTTTGCAGTTGGATGCTTGTATCGATGATCAGGTGCTTAAAGTGATACACCCATGAACCTGGTCTATAATCTGTGTATGTGTAGCCATTTATCTTTGGTCCCTTTCCATCTATTGTAAGATATTCCCCCTGAACAACCATCGAGCCAGTCGGAAAGGTAATGCCTTCACTATCGGTTAATTATGCGAGGAGGGTTTTCTTCCCCTGGATGCATCGTGCCAACCAATAATTCGTCCCAATTGCACTATCTGCCGGGGCGACAACTGCATAGATGTGTCCTGCAAAAATGCATTTTAAGGTCATATTCCAACAAGTAGTGGTTTGATAACTTGGATAATTACAAAAATGAGGGAAACGGGATATGCATGCAAAAATGTTTACCTGGCTGTATAAGATCAGATATATGATCATATTCATTCGAAATAGAGGACTGGAATTCCTCTAACTTGATTGTTTCAACAACTGCACGTGGGTCCACTGCAAGTGATACATGATCCCATTCATCAACCCAATCCATTGATTCGCACTCATCCCACTCACAACTGCTACAAGACCCACAAAAGCAATCAAGTTTTTGTGTCCATATTTCAAATAAGGGGTTGTTTGAGCTTCGAACCGAATGAAATCCATGAGTGCCTTGCACAGTACCACAACTATAAGAACATGATCGATCTATATCAACTACATTCCAGAAATTTCTGACAACATGTCCTCTACCTATTAGTATGTGTTTCTTCGTGGTTCGATCTGACATTTTTTCTTTGCACCATCGAACTATGGATTCGACATTCTGAATATGAGGGTCTCTCATGCACCCCATCTCCTCCTTTCATAGGTTAGTTTTGATACATGCTCCAGCCCCATTGTGTTCTACCTTTCAATGCCTGGTCTCAAAATAGTTCCATACATGCAGCACATCATAAGTCTTGTGCAAAATAATCAACCACTGGAAAACACGTGCATTTTTGAACTGGCTTGCACAACCATCTGACCATATCCAATGCTGAACCATCTGTATACCTCTCTCCTTTAGCTGATCATAGAAAATTTTGAAGCAATTTTGCACATAATGCAGGTCGTGGCACATGTCGTCACTGATGTAGAAGTTGGTCTCTTTCAATATTATCCTCATGTCATTGCTGCTCTCTGGCGCGTGCCTATACGTGATATGGACCATTATGATAACTTGGTTTGAATAGTAGCATTGACTTTGAATCTCATTCTGTGGCTGTAGGCTGTAGTTTTTAGCAAATTCCACAACTGACAATATTGTGCCATTGGGAAAGGTGTCCCTGCACTGTCTGTACTGTTCATCCTGCCATCGTGATACATGGACATGCTGTATATACTGCTCAGTCTTTTGCTAGAATTCCTTCATGAAATTGCAAATTTGTACCTGGTGCCACATAACCAAGGGCATTAATACAACGTGACATTTTCAATATGAATATATATGTACAAATTCATCATGTACAATATGAAAGTATACAAACTTAGATTACCGGTGACTTCACCAATGCAATTTTTTGCTTTCCTTCGAACTATCTACTTGATATGTTATGTACTGGAAGTTTTGCATTTCTACTAACATCCTCCCAAATTCATGCTCTACGGTTGCGTGGATGCAGCAGCTCAATAATGCAAATCCACTACAACTGGATCATGTCCCATATAAACATGATCTTTTATAATATTTCTTTCCTTCAGGTCTTGGACACATTATGCTATGTATAAATTCTCTGGATGCATTTGGTGGTTGTAACGATGGGAAATCCCACACAATGTTAGTATGAAAACCACAAAATATATGTCTATATGTATCATAATAGTACTCAAATTCTACATGGTATCTACAAAAACATGTATTGCGATCAATGCAAATTCTAACATACCAGGGTTTGCATTTTTCAAACGAACTTTGGCTCAAGTTCAATTGTGTGTGCTCATTCTTGAACCTCTCATAGAGTTCTGTTTGTGTCGTGTCAAGGAAGTGCTTGACATGGGGTTCACCCCCCCCAACACATTTTCTCAACTTTAAAACATCTCTTTGATGACGATCTAGTGTTATCATGCCAAAACTTTTGCACTAGTTCTTTAACAAAGTCAATGAGCTTCATGTCTGAACAAGGTAACCTACCAACAAAGTCCCAACAATCTTTTTGGCCTGGGGTCTCAAGTTTTTCTCTAATGGAAGAATACTTTTGAAGAGTCTTTATATCTACTTTAAATAATTTACATGTGTGTGATAGTAGGCAACGTTGCCTTGTGGATTTGTCTACAATCGATTCCGACAGTACACGATGGGCCGCATTAAAATCTTTTGTAAGAGAAGTTTTTCCAATCAAATTAAATGCATATTGTAGATTTCTAACAATATGATTGTCAGCCTCTAAACTTCTAACTACCTTTATGCCCAAAATTCTCCTAACATGAATACTTGTAAGCCCGAAGATGAAAAGAAGGAAGCTTTTTGGTACTCTTCTCTTGATTACATTAAGATGAGTTCCTGAAGAGAAGGCTCGATTGGTTTCCGATGATTCCTACATTCGACCTCTTATGATGGTTGCCGGGTTAATTTAGTATAGTATCCTAGGTGATTATTTTGGATTGAAAAAAAACATATATATAGATAGGTAGGCGAGTATTAAATATGAAACATACAATTTTCCACTGAAATGTGTAAATTTTGGCGATATTTTATGTAAATATAGGCAATATTTGAGACTAAAAATGACAAAATATTTTTTGAAAAAAAACCCCAAAAATAGCCAATTGGCAAAATTTCACCCTTAGAAATTACCCTATGGCTGCTCAATATAGCTGGAGTTTTTACCCATGGGGTTTCTCCATTATCAATTATTGTTTCACATTTTTCTGTGATTGAGAATTTCTATTAAATTTTGCAGTCGTTTATTATCTAGTGTATGTTATTCTTCATATTTGCTTCTTTGATCAAACTAGCACTATAAGTGTCCACCATAACAGTAGCCGACTCAGCCAGTCAACTCTATTATCCCCTTGTCGACCACCTGGGTGACACAGATCAATCGTACATGGAGGGCGAACTATTAGAGATAATGGAGAAATATATTTATGAAGATTTGCTATATGTAGAATGAGTGGTTTGTTAGTTCATTATTTATAGGATCTGATCCATTATTCTTGGATCTAAGTTTGGTTTTGTATTACCTATATATGTAAACATTATTCAAGTAATCCAATGAGTTGAGTGTATCTCCTCATGTGTGTGCGCGCGAGCCTTTGTGCTTTGCACCTCCTCCTCTCCTCTCTGATTTCTGAGTTGGTATCAGAGCTTGAGTGGCCTCTTGTGAGAGCCTGTTTGGCTAGCTGTGATAGCCCTTTGTGGCCTGCTGAGAGGGCCGCCTTCTGCTGCTGTGAGAGCCCTTCGTGGCCTGTCGAGAAGCCCTTTGTGGCCTGTTGAGAAGCCCTCTGCGGCCTGCTGTTGAGAAGCCCACTGCGGCTCGCTGTGCAATACTGCTTGCTGTTGTTGAAGATCGCTGGATATCGTTGTTGTTGGATTGGTGTTGTTGGATCACTATTGAGAATCACCACATATTGCTGCTAAATTATTTGTTAAACTATTTGCTGAGAATAGCTTGTTGTTTGTTGGTGATAGCTATTTGCTATAGATCGTTGTTGCTGGAGGTTTGATTTTCCGCTAGAGGTTTGGTTTTCTGCTGTCCAGACCACGGTGTTGACCATAAAGGAGCCGTCCTGCATGTGTTAGTTTGATGCGTGTTATTTCTGTAAGGAGTCGTCTGTTAGGAGAATAAAGGAGCCGTCGTTCTCTGCAGAAAAGAGAGAAGACTCACCAGATCTGAAAGACGTTAGTGAAGGGAACACGCTGCTGTTGTTGGCTAGTGTTGACGTTGTATGCATGGAGCTTGGAGTGCAAATCGTGAATGAGGTAGCATTGTCCAATGATTCACTGTTCAACGAGAGCTGAGACCTTGGTGGAATCGCCTGTTTGGAGTTTTCTAAAGGTAAAGAGACAATCGTCTACTGTGAAGAGCCAGAGGGAAGCCGTTGTATTGTTGTGTTGAAGTATCTGCTGCCAGAGACGCTACCTCTCTATTTCTGCCTGTAATTGTTGTTCGCTGAAGGAGCTCGTTGAAGGAGAATCGCTGGTGCATAGAGCGGAACATGGAGGAGCTTTCTGGCTGCTTACCTGTCTGCCTATCTGCAAAATCAGTAAGTGATCGCTGCCAGTAATTGCCGACACCATTGGAGGAGATCGTTGTGCACTTCACAAAAGAGTCGTTGCTGAGCATGAGCAGAGATCGTTGAAGGAGTATCGCAACTCGCATATGGAAGCCCACACTGCCAGAAGTGGAGCGACTACAAGAACATCTTGTGAACCTGATGCTTGAGAACACTTGTGATAAAAGTATTAATGGAGAGCGATTTGGAGCCTCGATATGATGAGGAATATCTCATTAAAGAAGACCAAATTTTAATTCAAATGGAAGTGATGATGATAAACAATTTCTTAGCTGGAGTTGCAGCAGTTGAAGCAAATCAAATTGATTTTGATGCATAACTGAAATTTCTTGAAGAAAGGCTTGAAACACCATGTTTTGATGAAGCTTGCACAAGATTTGCAGTAACGGACAATAGAAATGCAGAATCAATAAATGATGAAAACAAAATAGAATGGGAAGCAACAGTGGATACATCTAAAAAAGTTCATGGCATTTTGATACATTGGAGTCCTGAAGAAATCAGACATTACTATGATGTAATGGTCCAGCATTCCACGAACAAGAAACTAAAAAAGACCAACAAGTACCATCTGACAGCAACAAAGGTCAAGATGAAGTGGAGGATTGTAGAGTACAAAGTTTGGAGTCTTAAGAAATATAAGTTATTAAAAGTTTATTTGTATTGTTATCCATTTCTCCATTAAGGGAGGATGTTAGAGATAATGGAGAAATATATTTATGGAGATTAGCTATACAGAGAATGAGTGGTTTGTTAGTTCATCATTTATAAGATCTGATCCATTATTTTTAGATCTAAGTTTGGCTTTGTATTACCTATATATGTAAACATTATTCAAATAATCTAATGAGTTGAGTGTATCTCCTCTTCTGTGCCAGGGCGAGCCTTTGTGCTTTGCACCTCCTCCTCTCTGATTTCTGAGTCGAACTTGTGGTTTTTCCACGCTACCAAATTAAAACGGGCCCAAATTTTGATGTAAGTAATTCAAAGAGAGAATTTCTCCATGTCTCACAGCTTGCAAACGAAAACATGCAAATAAAAATAAAGCATGGAGCATACTTTGTTGAAGATTTGGATGGTGGAAATATACCTACTTGCCACTGTTGGAAAGGAGGATTGGTTCCTGAAAACGAGAAAAGCCCCGACTGATCTTTTTGTATCGTGCTCTAAGCTTCGTAAGATTATTGCAAAGCTTCAAGAGGAGCTTCACTGGGTGCAGAGTATTCCCAAAGGAGAACAGATTGTTCACAAAGAAGAACAGAGGATTATGTTCACAGGAGGATGGGGCACGTGCACGTTCAAAAAAATATTCATTTAAAAATGCATTAACGGTGAGGTCGACGAGCTGACAAATTTGGACGAGCGGACGACCCTATGATCCCAAGGCGGCGGGCGGCGGAGGGTAGATGGGGTCTCGATGGGCCCTGCAATTTTTTAGAGATCATCCTACCATTATGGAACAATAAATCCAATGGGCTTCTCACCATTCACACTATTTACGGTATCATTTTAAAAGTGGATAGATAGCAGATTTAAAGGGCTTCTCACCCCTTCACACTATTTACGGTATCATTTGAAAAGTGGATAGATAGATGATATTATTAAAAGTAGATATCAAATATTATCTTAATGCTTCATCAAAGTTAAAGTCATTAAAGAGCACCTGAAAAGCAAAACCTCAAATTGAAAAAAAATCTCAAGCGTGAGTAATTTTCACCCATTGCAGATGGAAGTCTGAACGCTCTGACATTCTCCAGCTGAACGTTACCATGAACAATTATTTGAGCGGAGCGAGCATTAACGCTTATGAAAAAATATTAAAAAAATCCTATTTATGAGAAAATATTAAAGCTTGAAGCATTTGATTAGATATGGAAATGGGAAATGTGACAAAGGGATATAAAATTTGTATGCAAGGATATTCCTTACAATTAAGGGGTGAATAGAACAATGAAGAATATGAATGTAAATGATTCAGTTTAAAATGGGAAACAGTTGTTTAAAGTTTTGTAATTTAAAACTATTTTGTTGAGGAGTAGTTTATTTATTCTACTTTTAGATTTTATAATAAATTATTACCTATCATCAGTAATCACATACTTCACCTGGATAAAAAGTTCCACCTGGATAAGAGGTTGGAGAACTTGCCATTCAACTACAACCACTACTGACGATACGAGGTAGCAGTGGAGGTTAGGAGGTTGATTACTATCACTTGAAATTTATAACTCTAAAAAGGTAGTAGTTGAGGATAGTAGGTTGATAACTATTACTTGAAATTTATAACTTTAAAATTGTTTGTATATGAAGAGATTGAATTCCTAATTAAAACTGATAAATCTAATGCAAGTTGCTGGAATATTTAGCATTATAATATTTATAATATTTTATTTTAAATAATTCAATTCCAAAAATTGAATTAGCAGCAAAAGCCATTGCATAACAAATAAACCGATTTTTAAGTATGTAATAATAGCGCGAAGTCTGTACAATTCTGTGCATCAATAGACCCTCAAACTGATTCATTTCTGTTCATCCATAGACCATCAAACTGATTGACGAATCAATTTCCAATGATTCATGAACACGCTAAATCTGTTAGCGGACATAAATATGATTCCGGGGACACGCTAAATCATATGACCGTGGCAAACTCGGCCTCATGTCCCGCATTGGCAGTACTGAACGTCTGCATTTCCTGATGCAGAGATGATGGATTCACCATTTTTTGCTGCTGATGGTCTTGCGGGCTCATATTCATCATCTGCAGCTTTGATTTAATGGCCGACGGGAAGCTGCAAGCATGAGAAGTATAAGAGGCCAATGGCACCACCGGGAGATTCTCACAGTTGCAGATTTCAATCATGAAGCCATCAGGGTCGTGAATGAACAGCTGATCCACGTACAATCCTCCTTCCTCTACTCTGTGTTTTACATACTGTATTCTCATATTTTGCAACCTCCTCTCAACCAACTGCATGCTCTCACACTGCACAGTTGTAATCCATATTCAACTATATTAATCACAAAGATTGATATCGAAAAAAATTAAAAACCCCAGTTAACACTAATATAAAAATTAAAAATTCTAACACGAATATTCCTCCTCAAGTGCACTATACCTGGAAGGATATGTGATTATCCTTTGGATTAATCTCAGATTTCTTAGGTAAGTCTTCTGGATTCTTACATTGTAACAAATGTATGCCAACTCCATAATTGAACAGCCTGCACAATCATTCAACACTAAGAATTTGATATCTCTAGCTACATGAAAACACCCAGGATAAAATGTGTTTAACAAGACAGAATTGAAAAGAAAATGACTTACCAAGCTCCATCAAAATCAAAAGAACTGGGCCTCTTAACAGGAACAAATCCGAGGACATTCTCGTAGAAATTAATGGATTCCTTAACAGATTTGCAAACGAGAGATATATGATTCAGGGAAATTAGAGGCAGTGGTCCGCAGTTCACCATCTCTACCAAAACTTAACTGGAATTCCTAAAAAAAATGGCAGAATAAGAGCTATCTTTGTGAGATTAGAGCTCAAAACAGGATGCACAGAGATAATCCAGAAACGAATATACAGATTCACAGGCCTCAGATACAGATGATTGTGAGAGCCTAAATGGTTCTATTTATATATAAAATGTGCGATCCTGGTCAAATCCGCAGGCTGGACACCCAGATAAGTATGGACTCGCAGCAGGTATTTTAACGACGTATCTTCCTGGAATCGAGTGTCCTCGTCCAAAAAAGTGTAAGGCTGTGTTGGAGGATATCTTCGACACGTAAGCAGAGACACAAATGACAGAGAACGGGTTGGCTTAGGTTGGCTTCAATGAAGATTTGATGTCGCGTAACCGCGTTTCACGAGTGTCGGTTGTCTCTTTAAATTTGAACATTTGACAAATATGGAAACCTAACATAAATGTTTTTTATTGCCAGACGGCACTATTACAGCTAGCTGGATAGGTGACAGCGTGCACTATTACAACTCTATTAATTACAGCATGACAAATACTTTGGTGATTTTCGCTAAGACCCTTCCACCATGGTCCATCTTTCACGAGTCAAAGAATATCAAATTGATATTTGGAAGGACATTTGTGGTATACATTTTATCAACCACGTTACTTACCACATAAAGAAATGGTCAATTTTCCTAAATTGATCTTCATACATGTAGCTATTCAAAACAACTCAATTATTTCTGAGTTTAGCACTATATTCACTCTTGCTGCGATCACAAAAAATCAATATATCATCATAATTATTGGCCCGGCATAAGATGACTTACAATTAAACAAAAAGTGAGTCAAATAGCATGAATTTGCTACAATGATACCTTTGAATTACTCGACCTTATGTACCTCCTTTAGTGATCTTCTTGTTGGCATTTGTGTCCAATGCTCCCCATGAGTTTCATGACATGGGTTAACCCCCTCTCGTGGATCTTAACTTTGATGATTGTAGCGGAGATTATCGCCTGTAGGTTTTGGTCTAACGACAATCATGTTCCAACAAATGGTACTAGAGCGACAGGTATCGAGTTCGAAACTCACACAAGTACCGCTAGGGGGAGATTGTTTGCATTTGCAGCCAGTGCTCCTCGTGAGTTTCGCGACATGGGTTAATTCCCTCTCATGGACCCTAACTTTGGCAATTGTATCAAAAGTTAACGCTTATGGTTTTTGTTCTAACGACAATCATGCTCCAAAAAATGGTATTAGAGTTGGTTCCTTCAAAACAGCTTAACCCCTGGAAGGAAAATATCAATCAGATATGGCTTGTGTGGTGTTTGGTTACAGAACAGACAGATCCCCTTTGTTCAATGGAACAAATTATCTAATTTGAGCATAAAAATGAATACATATTTGAATCTCTTGGGTTCACAATTTGGGGTGCATTTGAAAATGGTTACGCCACTCCAAAAAGAACACCAAAATCTGCAGCTAAAAATGAGTTAAGAAAGAATGATGCAATGGAAATGGATGCTATCTTGGAGGGACTGTCTAATTTTGTGAAAGTTAAAGTAGGACAATGTACATCAACTAAAGCTCTTTGGGACAAGCTAGAAAATTATTACTCATATGAATCTCTCCTTACAACTATGGAAGCAAAGCCTGTAGATCAGGATCCTCTGAAGATGAAGATTATGAAATTAAAGGATAAGTATATCTTGTGGGAGAACTTATTAGTGCTCTAAGCGAACTAAGTAAAGTTGTAAGGGAAAACCAACAATTAAGGGAATAACTGCAAAAGTACCAAGAGGAAGATCATATTTCTAAAGAAGGAACTAAAAATACTATTGCTAGTCTAAAGATGAGAATAGAAGAGGAAAGAAAAATTGAAGAAAGTTTGACAAGGTAGTTAAAAGAAAAGGAAGAATTTGTCAAGAACAAGAACTTGAGATTGTTTCTCTAAGAAAGGAATTGGAAAAGATAGTTACCACAAACTTGAATTTTGAAAAGAGCATTGAAATATGAGATGAAATTCTCAATAGGCAGAGGTCACCGTTTGATAAGACAAGACCTAGTTATGACAACAATTTAAAGACAACTAAAATAAATGGTTGTGATAATAGTTGAAAGACAACTGAAAGAAATGAAGACAGAATGGTCACAAATCCATCAGCATGGTAAGATGAAGAAAATCCTAAAATATATGTCAATGCTGGAAGAAGTGAAAATGACAACAAGAAAAGAATAGAAGAACAACAAGAACATGACACCTTTAGCAGGAACATAAGAATTGAGTTCAGAAGAGCTGCGACACCAAGAATTCCTTTTACTGTTAGCTATGAAATTATTTTTCCTAGTTAATATTATTCTTGCAAAAAAATTGGACACAAAGTAATTCATTGTAGAGCCTATGTAAGAAATAACTATATGATAAATAGAAGTGACATGGACATCCAAAGGATAGCCATGTGAATAGTAGAACTGGAAATGCTCATGATATTGTTAACATATATTACAATCCATTTGGTCTACTAATGGATGAAAATATTGTATGTTACAAATGCAATAATTCTGGTCACAAAGAATGTAACTGCAAAAGCACAGATAGAGAAATCCTCTATGAAATAAAATTCTCTAATCAATCACAAAAGGAAATTCAATAAAGTTTGGAGGAGAAAACAAGAAAAATAAAATGATGAAAAAGGTTAACTAACTCTATATTTTTAAGACAAAGAAAAGAATCTCATTTCCAAGCAAAAGAAAGAAAAATACTCAAGAGTATGAAGAATGAAATTAGAAGAGAAAAGAAAGGAAGTATGTGGATTAGTCCTTTATGATGATGATTGATGTATAGGTCACACGCCAGAAAACCAGAACAAACCTCTTATCTTGAAGCTAGGTAGTATAATTGATGAAAGCAAAAGCTCTCCTAAATATGATAATAAAGCAGAGAGCATAAAATTTACCTTAGAGAAAGAAGAAGAAAAATCCATTCCATTCCTCAATGTACTTATCACAAAAAACCCCGAAGGTTCTCTTTCTCACCAGGTATATAGAAAGAAAACTCACACAGACAGATACCTTCATGCCGATTCTCACCATCATCCAGCCCAAAAAAGTGGTATAATAAACACCTTATCCACACGTGCATGGAGGGTCTCAGATAGTGATCACATAAAAGAAGAGTTGGGACACCTTAAAACGTCCCTCATGCACAATGGATACAATGGAAGAGAAATTGACAGGGTTTTCCGACACATAAAAAGAAACAATAACCGAATAAAGGAAAAAGAAAAAGAAAAAGACAATACTCTTCCAAAAATCACCCTTCCATTTATCCATGGCACTACAAACAAAATCGTGAACATACTAAGGAAGAAAAACATAAAGGTAGCATTTTCTCCACCTAACTCTTTAAGAACAATGCTCGATAAAACCAAAGACCCCATTGATCCTAAACAACAAAAAGGTGTCTATGAAACACCGTGTCTTGTGGGGATGCCTACATAGGTGAAACTGGAAGATCAATCGCAATTAGGCTAAAAGAGCATAGTGCAGATCTAAAACATGATAGGATTAAGAACTCAGCCATAGCAGAACACTCTCACAAAACTAAACATCAAATATGCCTAGAAGACTCGAAAGTTCTAGCGATTGTCCCTAACTATTACAAAAGGAAGATTCGTGAAGCCATAGAAATTGAGAAGTGTGTGTGTAACTTCAACCGGGATGATGGCTTGAAACTGAAGGAGGCTTGGAAACCTGTCATCCAAAAACTAAAGAAAGTTTAAACATAGATTTAAACAAACCTATAAACTTTAAATGTCACATTTAATACCTAACATCACTCTAAAAAGATTCTTTAATAATAATAAAAAAAAAATGAAGACATTAAATATCATAAAAATACCTAATAATTAAAAAAAAAAAAAATAAAAAGAAAAAAAAAAGAAAGAAAGAAAAAGAAAAAGAGAAAAGTTGTTTATCAAGTACATACTTATAAAAAATTGTATAAAAAAAGAATAAGTGCACAATACATTTTTAAAAATATAGAATCAATTAAACAATTTATTTTTCTTTTAATAACTTAGTAGATAGTCAAATTATTAAAATAAATTAATTAACTCCATAGTTGATTTTTTTAATAAGTTTATTAATTCAAACTATTACTCAACATATAAAAAAATAAAAATGTAAGAACATTACTAAAATATACTTTCAATTTTTTTATTTTTTTTTGTTAATAAAAATAACACATTGGATCATATAGATTCAATTAAATAAATTAATAACCTTTAATAATTGATAATAAAATAACCATTAATAATTGTTAAATAACCATTAAATTAACCATTAAATAGTGTTATTAACCATTAACAATTCTTAAATAACCATTCCCATACCCAAACCCTAAAAAAAAAAAAATTGAACTGACCAAAATCCACAAAGAAGAAGTAATAAAAATTATTAAAAATGGGTATTTATCCTCGTCCAAGTGCAAAGATAAGAGTGAGATTCTTGTTCTCCTGAGGATGAACCTGCTTAATAGGTTCGAAACTTGTCGAATTGCAAAATTCTCACTGCAGATTTCTTGTCACTGAATATAAAAACTGTGGGTTAAGATGAACAACCAAAGCAGAGACTATTTTGCATGTTGAATAACTGGGAGATGATTCTCTCAATACTCCTTTTTTATCGTCTTTTCTACAAGATACAAAGGGTTGGGAAGAAGAAGAAAATCCTTGACGATTAGAAATGGTGTGAAAGATGCCCTAGCAGGCTTGAAGATCTTTGAGTTTAAGATAAAAGGAACAAGAGCACAATTAAAGAAAATTTAGAATTTGAAGAAGTAGCAACATAGCTAGTCATGAAAAAGGATTATTGAAGTTGTGAAGAGAATTCATCCAATTTGATGTGAAAGAAAAAGAAAATAATTTGCAAAAGTAGGCATTCATATTGAAGCAAAAAGTTATAAGCAAGGATTGAAAGTAGCTCATTGGACTGTAATGATGAAATATCAGTATCTTGTCTTAGCTTCAAATGCTAGATGTTGTTAACATGGAAGAAGCATGTTCAAAGGGATGATATTGAGTACTATTTAAAGGGCATGTGTGGATAGACTTAAAGAATATTTGTTGTAGATCTTAGAGGAAGTGACATGACTAGGAGATTGTAATTAACTTGTAGGAAGCTCAATGATCTAGATTATAAGGTTTTCCTAATAAGGTTGAAGACTGGAGATATGGATCTTATTTTGAAAGAAAAATATCAATTTGTAGAACCTTAGTGGAATCCAATAGTAGAACAACATGCTCAAGATTGGGCTCGCTAGCTTCGATAGTATAAACTAGATTTGACATTGCAAATAACATTGAAGTGAGAATTATTAGATTACCAAAGAAAGAAGCCTTAGATGCTCATGCTCAAGAGGAGCCTCTCTTTGTGCCCAAAAGGTCAAAAGGAAAGAGTTTTAAAAAGGGAGAGTTTCGATAGATGGATCTTGAAGTTTAAGTGCTCTAGTTTAGGGGGCGGAAATTCATAGACAAGATTAAAAAAGGTAAGTGGATGACAAGGGGAGTTACTGTACTATCCACATAGTCCCAGGGGTAGTAGATCTGAACAAAAAATATGGTGCAATCCCAGGGGGAGTATCCCTTTTCCATTGATGTCAAAGGGGGAGAGATACAGAAGAATTGTGGACTTGATGACTGCATACTCAACAATATTGTTTCCATCAATGACAAAGGGGGAGATTGCTGGAAATGTTTCCATTTATGTCAAAAAGGTCAAGAGCATTGTTGATTCCAAGAAGTGAAGAAAGTGTTGTCATTGATGTCAAATTGGTTGTTGATGTGGCATCTTAGAAAGAAATATTTTCTATGTAATTGCATAGGCATTTGGTTATAGACAATGACTACATAAAGGTTCATTTGGATATTTAAATATAGGGACTAAGGTCGGCCATCCAAATTTAACATCTCCATGCAATTCACTAATTGGTCAGCTCAAGGTAAATTCCCATGTTTAGTGGTCCATTACCCACAAAATTAATATCCCTACCCTAGTGAACAGGTCGGCTCGATCCGAAAGAGAAGCCCCACATCAATCATGTCAGGCCCCAAAAATGTGAAGTTGAACGATATAAGTAAGGATTGGTTCAATGCATTTGTTTTGCATGTGAAGGATATAAAGCTTTTAGGTAGTGAATATATTTGGCGGCACTACTATCTACAGATGAACATTGATTTTTTATTGAAGAAGAGGATGAAGTCTGTAGAAGATGTACATATCTAATTTAAAGGATCTTTGGGTTTACGGTTGAATGTGCAGTGATTGGAGCAGACCCATGAAATATTTTTAGGTGAGTTGGATAAATCAACAAGTCCGTATTGGAGAAGTAGCAGGTTCAAAAACATTTCCAACATATAGGACTCGAAGTGAAATCAAAGGTGGATTTGATAAATTGGCAAGTCCATATCGGAAATCAGACGTCGAAAGAGTAAAAGGTGCTTGTTGAATAGTTCCAACGTATTAAACTCAAGGTAACATTGGACATCAGAATAGTAATGTATGGATAGAAGCATATATATTTGAATAGAAACATTCGACATCGGGATAGAAACATCATACATCAGAATAGTGATTTCAAGATAGAAGCAAAGATATATGAATAGGAACATCTGACATCAGAATAGTGACATTGGGACAAAAAAATCGAACATCAAAATAGTGACGTCAGGATAGAAGCGGTTATATCTAAATAGGAACATCAGACATTGGAACAACAACATTCAGACAAAAATGTCAGACATCATAATAGAAACATTGAAACAAAAATCGATAGGGTGATAGGGTGGTGAAAGGAAGGGAGTTGAAGCTTCCCTTTGGTGCTGAAGAACCAATGGGGTTGGTGCCTCCTTCTAGTTGGTGTTGGAGAATCCATGGATTTGTTGCTTCCTTTCATTCGATGTTGAAGAATCCAAGGGGTTGGTGTCTCCTTCAAGTTGGTGCTGGAGAATCATTGTAATAATCATTTATTAAAAGAACAACTTTCCATGGCGTTCTCCCTTATTTCGTTTCCATGTTAAATATTTGTGTCTCTTGTGTATTTATGTGATGATTGGTTTTTGTTAAAAATGAATGAGGATGGTATAGAGCGATAGGTATCGAGTTCAAAACTCACCCAGGTAAGAATGCGGGGGGGATTGTTGGCATTTTTGTCTAGTGCTCCTCATGAGTTTCGCAACATGGGTTAACCCCCTCTCATGGATCCTAAATTTGGAGATTGTATCAGATATTAACGTCTGTGGGTTTTGGTCTAACAACAATTGTGCTCCAACAAATGATATTAGAGAAATAGGCCTTGAGTTCAAAACTCACCTTAGTAACACTAGGGGGAGATTGTTGGAATATGTGTCCAGAGCTCCCTGTGAGTTCCATGACATGGGTTAACCCCCTCTAGCGGATCTTAACTTTGGCAATTGTAGTGGATATTAACGCCTGCAGGTTTTGGTGTAATGACAATTGTGCTCCAACATTTCTTATTCCTTATGGCACATCATAAAAGGTAAAAGTGAAAGTGGATATCCTTGACAGAGACCCTTTTAAGGTTTGAAGAAATCAGTTGCTAATCCATTAATAAGAAACCAAAGAGATACAATTCATAACCCAAGACACAAAGGGATCAAAGAATCCCAATTGAATCAATAGATGTTGAAGAATGTAACTTCAGAAGATATTCTTATTTTATTTGTATTGTACTTCCTTCGAGGAATATTCATATTGTAATTGATCACGTAAAATCCCTAAAAGAAATCAAGTAAAATAGACAAGTCGTCCCAAAGGGTAAACCACCCCAAACAATGTGCAGTCTACCCCAAAAATGGGAAAACTTGCCCCGGTCACATCGGCCCAGATAGGGAAGAACATGTCGGCTCGGTTAGGTAAAAAGGTCATGTTATAACTAGTATAAATAAGAGTGGATCCTAACTCATCGGACACATTACTCACTCAAGATAGTTTGCATTAGTAGAGAGAGACATACAAGTTCGCTTGGGAGAAAGAGTAGTTTCATTGAATACATCTTATTCTTTGGTTTCTTTGTTGTTGGGTTATTTTACGAGATTGACATTGTACTTGCTGACGAATCTATACTGAAGAAGTTTTGTTGGGTTTTCTTCCCCGAGAGGGTTTCCCAGGATAAATTGTTGTATACTCTTGTTTATGATGTGATTGCCTTTTTTTAAGTGATCCTATTGTTTATGGTTAATGTGATATAATGCAATTTGATTGAAGATCTAATACAACCATCATTATAGTATTAAAATTCTAACATGGTATCAGAGCTATCCTGAAAGAAGACATTGTGCAGCTGCAGCTATCGGAAGTGAAAACTAGGGTTTCTCTTTCTGAAGGATTTTCACTGTAGTTTGTATGAAAAAGGAGTTCAAAGAAACTCACCCTAGGAGGGCGCATTTTTCTGTGGAGGAAAAATTAAGATCAAAGAAATTTCATCTTTGGGCATACCATTACTGCTTGGGAAAACTAGTGCATCATATTTTTGGCAGATATGTCCACAGTTTTGGAAGAAAAGGACCTTTTCTCAACTCTCCTTAGGGAGGCTCATCTTTTCCTCCATTTAGTTTTTTGAGATCCCGGAGTTGAAAAAATAGGGTTTCTCTAACAAACCCTAGGCCATCCTGAAGTCATATCTCAGAATACATTGAAGCAATCACTTGATTGGAGCATCTCAATTGGTAAGTCCTATTATCTTTATTTCCATTTGAGGTTCTCATTTTATCAAGATGAAAAACAATACCAAGCTTGAAGATAAGCTTGAAGGAGTAGATAACTTCCGTGCCTGGAAGTATAGAGTCATTCTCATTCTAGAAGAAAATGAGTTGGACAACTATGTCAAAGAAGAAGCTGAGGAGCTAGAGGGATATGAAGAAAAAGATAAACACAAGAAGAACTTGGTTAAGGCCAAAATGATCATTACAGACTCCATTAAGGATCACTTGATCCCCCATACTCATCTTTGATGAATCCTAAGGAGATGTTCAATGCATGGAAGAGATTATTTGAAGGGAAGAACATTAATAAGAAGATGACCTTGAGAACTCAACTCAAGGGTGCGAAGATGTAGAGCTCAGAAAGTATTCAATATTATTTCACAAGGGTCTCCCAGATCAAAGAACAACTAGAATCTATTGGAGGTCATGTTGAAAGTGTATAATTGGTGATGACTACATTGAACGGTCTCCGAATATCATGAGAATAATTCATTCAAGGAACTTGTTCTATAAGGAAGCTCACCAAATTCAATAGGCTATGCGAAAACCTTACTCAAGAGAAAGAGAGAATTGAAGCCAAAGAAGAGAAGATGGGAGAAGTTAATAACCAAGCCTTGAAATATCATGCAAAGAGGAACAAGAAAGAAGATCACAAGAATCAAAGACCTCCCAAAGACTACTCAAACTTCAAATGTTACAATTGCGATGAAATGGGACACATTGCAAAAAATTGCCCTAAGAAGAAAGGCAACAACAAGAAAGGAAATAAGAAGAAGCTTCATGTTCATGCTGCAGAGGATGATGAACCAGTTAAGAAGAATGCAAGGGAATATTTCTCAAGTGATGAAATATATGTCTTGAAATTTTGACGATGCAATAGTAATTGGAGAGAAAGAGGGAGGCTTGCATGAATTAAAAATCTAACCAGATCAAGCATTGGTTCATGAGACTATGGAACCAAGTGAACTATGGAACATAATGCTTGCACATATACACTACAAGGATTTACCGACAGGTCTACCCGAGATCCACAAAACATGAAGGCATATGAAAAATATGTGCTCAAGGAAAGAACGTGAAGAGTTTGTTTTCAAGAAGCAATGACAAAGCAAAGGAGATCTTAAATCCAGTACATGAGGACCATGGATGAAGACTTTAGAAAGTTCCAGTCTAGACGAAGAAGAAGATCAAGGTCTTCAGACGATGGAGCAGAGTACGCTTATAGAAACTCTAGTAACTTCTGCAAGGAGTTAGAAACCAAGAGGGAGCCTACAAAACACATGAAAGATAAGTATTTATTGTCATTTGAATTACTGAGTATTTTGAAAGATATTTCTCATAATTGTTACATGTAGATCTGTGATATAGTTTTCTTTTATGCATTTATATATGACTAAGATTGACTAGTAGTAGGCTCATGTAGAGCATGCTATGGGTAAGTGACCTATAGTGTTGTACAACATCCCATGAGCCCCTGATGGAGCTAGTCTAGGATGAAATCTATTTGCTAACATGTTGAGAGAAGTGCACGCTCTTAATAGTTCAGGTAGAGATGGAAGGAATCTAGATAGTTACTGTGTGTATGTGGGATATGGATGAGTGTTGTATTGGAACATTGGCTAAGATGCATTGGTTACATGACTATATGCATTATGCATAATAAGTTGTTATTACATGGAATGCTACAAATCATATGACTAAATTGGACTTGTAGGAAAGATTGTGTGCTATGACCTACAAGAGAAGAATGAAAATAATTGTTCCAAAGAACAAGTGATGAAGGTTCAAGAAAATTTACAAAATCAAGCATACTACAGAAGTACAAGGAAAGGTTCATGGTTTCTATCAAAAAGAGGAATTCGATTGTGATGGGATGTTGTTGCTCTTGTAGCAAGATACACTTCAATTAGAGATAAAATTTTGATAGCTGCAGTGATGAAGTGGAAGGTACACCAAATGGACGTGAAGACTGCTTTACTGAATGGTTTGGTAGAGGAGGAAGTGTATGCGGAGAAACCAATAGGATTTGAGACACATGACAAGCAGACTCATGTGCGCATATTGAAGAAGGCCTTGTACGGATTGAAACAAGCACCGGGGACGTGGTACGACATGACTGGTGGATTTTTGACGAGCTTGGGCTTTAGCAAGAGTAAAGAAGATTCCAACCTTTACTACAAGGTTGAGGATGGGAAACCTGTGATTCTACTGTTGTATGTAGATGATCTGTTTCTGACAGGTCATGAGAAGCTCATAGCAGAAACTAAGAGGAAGCTTGTTGTAGAGTTTGAGATGAAAGACCTGGGTATGATGCGTTATTTCTTAGGTCTTGAGGTGTGGCAAAATGTAGAATAACTTTTCCCGAGTTAGGGAAAATA
Organism: Larix kaempferi; assembly: GCA_027924585.1. NCBI lineage: Eukaryota > Viridiplantae > Streptophyta > Pinopsida > Pinales > Pinaceae > Larix > Larix kaempferi. The sequence continues at coordinate 1,893,746 of BSBM01000566.1, read as the reverse complement.
TGCAGTAAAGATCCTGAAGAGATTTGGGATGATGGATTGCAAGGACATGGCCACACCTATGGCATTGAATTTGAAGTTGCTACGTGATACTTCTTCAGAGATGGTGGATGCCACATTATACAGGCATATGATTGGTTCGTTGATAACAAACATGAGGCCGTATTTATGTTTCGTGGTGAACACACTGAGACAGTACATGGTAGAGCCGATACATGTTCACCTGATTGTGGTAAATCATGTGTTGAAGTACCTAAGGGGTACGATTGATTATGGCCTCATATATGCGTCAGATCGGAAGATTAACTTGCAGGGTTATGTTGATGCGGATTGGGCCAGTAGTGTCACAGATAAAAAGAGCACACCAGGGTGCTGCTTTAGTTTGGAATGATGTATGATCTCATGGTTTAGAAGGAAGTAAACGAGTATGGTATTCAGTACAACCAATGTAGAGTATATGGAAGCTTGTTCGGCAAGCTGCGAGGCAGTATGGCTTCAAAAGTTACGGGAAGGTTTGTTCGATCTCAAGTTAGAGGTGACTTGTATTCTCTGTGACAACCAGAATTGTGTGAATTTGTCTGAGAACACCGTGGTTTATGAAAATTTGAAGCACATAGAGATCAGGTATCACTACATCAAGGATATGGTGTAGAGAGGAGCAATGAGGCTCTAGTATGTAGTGATAGAGGAGAAGATAACCAATGTGTTAACCAAGCTTCTATCGAGAGTGAAGTTTGAGTACTTCAGGGACAAGCTTGGAGTAGTCCAGATCAAGAGGGAGTGATGAGTAACATAGCACATGTGAGTCGTAGGTAGTCATGGGTTATGTGACATAATTGAGTATCCTGGACTACACTCACGGGGTTGTAACGGGTAGTCATGGGTTATGTGACGTAATTGAGTCTCCTAGACTGCACACTTCAGGATGAAGTAGGTAGTCACTGTGTGCGATGTAATTGAGTCTCATAACTGCAGTTCTATGTTGGACAACACACATGTGTGAATACACAAGTTTTGGACTTGGGATGTTCTCCACATGGGGTGACATGGGAGTGGGTAGTCACTAGTTATGTGACGTAATTGAGTCTCCTAGGATACACTCACAAGGTTGTGCTTTCCTGATGTTTAGATGTGATGTGGTAGCCAGTAGTCACGGGTTATGTGACGTAATTGAGTCTCTTAGGCTACACTCATGAGATGATCTGGATATTTGGGGAGGTAATGCAGGTGGTTGTGGTGTGAAACGTAATGTACGGTCATGGGATGGACCTACCATATGGATTGCTCGTTCATTATATAGGGTGAGGTAATGCAGGTAGTCACGGTGTGCGACGTAATTTAAATTCCTAGGATGGACCCACCAGATGATTCAAAACTTCTAGTAATGTATAGATTTGAGAGAGATGCATAAGTCAATGCCCAGAGTACAAAGTTGTAGCAGCAGTGTAGATGATGGCGCCAAAAGAATACCTTTGTAACTTCCCCTTCCATCATCGAATGCAGGGAAGGAAACTTTAACAACACACCAGGCTTTTGGTAGACTTAGCCCCAAGGGTTTTACTCATAAATTCATAACAATTAAAAACTTCTGTGTGCAGATTCAACTCAATATAAACACAGCGGAAGTAAACATAATAATACACAGAAGCATAGATTCGCATCAGCATATTTATCTCAAGCAATCAACAGGCAGATAATTCAATCCCCTTCTTATGCTACTTCATATCGATTTCATTAACATGCAGAATAATCATTCAAATACCACATTGCAGAACATAGATTGTATATAATTTAATCCACAAAGAATACTTATCTTGCAATGCAAATGTCCAACGACTGGCTACGTGAGAGCAACGTTCCACCCAACCATAGATCTCTGTCCAGCCTGTATTCTTTCAGTTGAGAGATCACCCCCGAGCTGGGCTGTGTATCCACTAAGGAGGAACTAGATGGCTCACTCACAGTCAGGGTTTCACTCAGACAGCCATGCTAAGCCAACACACAGTTGGGTTTTTCAAGCATGCAATAGGAAATGGAGAAGGATGCTATTCCACTGAGCTCAATCCCAGAGCTAGGTACACATCAAGCTAGACTCAAACGATCCCAGTCTCCATTCGAACATCCACACTTGGATTTCTCACAGCTCTGTTCAGCAAATAACCCAAATCCGTCACTGGTTTTTTGGGCTATCCAAACTGGGTTTCCCCATGGATTTCGGGGTAGCTAAGGCTCCCAAATTCACCCCAAGGCTCATACCAATGGATCCCCCACTGGATTTCACTGTCCGAAACCAAATCTGGACTTTTTTGGCCTTCCAAAATCTGGGTTCCCTCAAAGTCGCGATTTCTGGTTTTTCTCACTGTTGGGAGCTCGTTCTTGGATGAGGAATGATGCTCCATCCCTCCACCATGGGATGGGGATGAGGAACAAGCAACCCCCCAGAGGTAGAGTGACTTGTGGGACAAGTAAACAGAGCCCCTACCTACCCATACGAATTTCTGGGTTGCCCATCCTCCATTAAATCCATTGACTTAATTCTTCAACCACTTTCTTACAACAGGAATAAATTCCATCTAGGGAAGTCAATGGGTTCTCATAATGACATATGGCAGCCTAGGATTTAGGCCCATAGCCCCCTCACCACTCCCTAGTGGATACACGTGGCCCCTTCTCATTCGTTGCCTCCATAGCCAGTCTTGGAAATTTTATTACATGATGTTTATTTACATCCTATTACAATTTCCATGGCTTAAGAGCACATGGGCGTCAAATATCAATGCTTGCCCTTGTAAATCGAATTCGGGCTTTCACTAGCGAGGCCTTGGCCTTGAGCTCCACGCTAGGAAAACATATATCACATGTACACATTAATTACATTAAAGGCTAATATATCCTAAGGGTCGAAATGGGGTATTACAATCTCCTGCCCCTTAGAATAACATCGTCCTCGGTGTTCCAAGACTTAGGCATACATATACAATTTACACATGTCCAAAACTTCAAAAACTTTGCAGATCTACCCTGCATTCTGTTCTTTACTTTGAACTTTCAGGACCAAGTCCTTTGATTTTCACGAGCTGCTCCTATTGATTCGGATCTTCTAGCTCATCCATAAGTCTGAAAACTTTATGGCTGCTACCCTCTTGAGGTTCTCTTGTTGGGCAGTTGCGGAGGCAATGATCCCCTCCACATTTCCAACACTTCACTGGTTGCTTCATCTTTACCTGCTCAATTTCCTTTGAGTCTTCCCACCTGGAGCGTTTCTTAATCGGACGATTGGATGAATGCTTCTTCATTGATCCACTTTTATTTCCCTTGCTGATCGCCCTCATAATGCTTTTTACCTCTTTCTGCAGACAAATAGAGTCCTGCAAGACCTTGTGGTTCATCTCGTTCTGCTGCTTTTGCATCTTGAGCATCTCTCCAAGATTTTCTTGGGTCTTGGAAATTGTTTGAAGAAGACTTCTAACCAATTCTAATAGCCCTTGGTCTGCCACCATGGTCAATGGAAACAACTGACCACACTTTGCTCACTAGCAACACTTGCCTGCACCGGCTACAACCAATTGGTTCAATTTCCACCTGTGAAATTCATCATTACAATTCTCGTTAGGCCAAGCATAACCCAAACATAAAAAAAAAATCAGTCAATGGTTTTTCCCCAGTTGACATGGATAGTCCATGCTTTACTCATGAGACTCCCACACTTTTTATGCTTTCCCAACATACACATGAATTCCTTCATGTTCATCCATTCACAGGAAATTCATTAATTCGCATTCACAATTCACTTTAATCAAATAAACACACTTTTTCCTTCAGTCATGCATGCATTCAACAATTTTCTAATTCTATAAATGCATCAATAAAAAGGAAAGAGAGAGAGCAGTACGAGTTTCTCCTCTTAGTCTTGTTCCATTCTGGAACCCACACCACCACTGTGGTTTTCATGCTCCTGTCCTCTTTCACTTCAACGTGAATGCTTGACCTGCCCTTCTTGGCTATGAAACGTAGTGTTTATGGTCTATTCCAAACCTCTCAACCATGGAGTTCCTCCACTTGGTTGGTCTAACTCTTGGCTGCTAGGACTCACACAGTTCCACTAGCCCCATCTTTCATTACTACTCATGCTGAACTCTTTAGGGTGGTTACATGTCCACATGCATCCTTAAGATGCTTCAAGGTTCTTGCTTCCAACGATACCTGCGTTGGATGTCTTCACTTTATTCCATAGGACCCTTCTTTGCTTTACAAGCCTTGGATCTCCTATGGGTATAATAACGAATGTTGGGATAGCACGCAGGATATTCCTCAACATCAATTAATCTTGCATGTTTGGCCAGCACGCAGGTTGCTCCACAACACCAAATAATACATGCTCAACCAGTCACTTTCTGGATTTACCAAGCATCTTTTAGTTCTTTCAGGGTCCTTGCTTCCTGCATTGACCAAGGTTTCCTACAAAGAAACAATAATGTATCAACTCACTGTTACAAGATTTATACTTGAAACCTTCATTATTCCAAATAAGAAATGAATGAAATTGAATACTTATCTGTATTGTTCATTTCATCTCTGGTCCACAGGGTCCTGCTTTTACTTTATAAGCCTTGGGATCCTCCTGCAGACTAGGATGTTTGGCCAACATGCAGGCTTCTCCAAATCATCAAATAATTAATGCCCTACCAGTACACCTTCACGCCGAATGGGTTTACCAAGCATTTGGTGGTGCCCAACCAGTCCCATACCTGGTTGGCCCTCTCCATTGCCGAGCCAGCACATACGTCTGGGTCATCGGCCAATGGAAGGTAACTGCGGCACCGACCATTACAGGTCAAGGCTCCACTACTCTTCCTTAGGCTTGCATCAGCCTTTCACATGTATCACAATCCCTCAATGCGCATAACATTTCTTCACCCACACAAGGGTGGCACTTCTTCTCTTATGTAAGCCGGCGGTTCCATTTAGGAATTCTTTAGGTGACTTTCTTAACTGCAGGCTATCATGGCCCCATGATACCCACTCACCCTACACAAGGGTTACCACTGCTCATACAGTCCTCTTGAGTATTCTTTTCTTCACTTTTCCTTTTAATGTGCAGCACTGAATTTCATATGTATAATCTATCAACACAAAATGGATAGCAAGCTCATTAGTATTGCTGATCTAAAACTGTAAACATATTTCATAACATTCACTATCCAACATTGAAACACTAGGAATGTGTCCATTCCCTTAGGGCGTAATCAATATTGGCATCCCTAACATAACTCAATACTAGAAAGGCGTGCACTCCTTACTGATGTGAACTATGCAGGTCCTAATCATACTTCAAGCAGTTTTCCATAATGGAAATAAAATCAAACATGCTTTGCATATTAACTCCAATAATTAGACATGCATGCATGTATATATATATATCAGCCAGGGTTTATAGAACACTTATCCATTTTGCAGATGTTATTTCTCTTCATTAATGAGGAATGGGGGCTCCTTCTCTGAGTTGACAATCCCTAGGTTTGCCATCCCAATTCCTTTTGATGTTACATCACCCTCATATGTATTACTGACATAATCTTTACCATCTCACTCATATTGTTTACCAATCATGCAGTGCAGATGAGACATTAATAATGTCTTATGGCATTTCACCTAAAACCCATTTTCAAATCATGGAATCCCTTCCCATGAAGTTTGGCTTCTGCAGGACCTCTCTCATGGTATTACTGCAATGTGTCTTCCTAACACACTTATTGAACAACCAAACAGTCATTAGCAATTATTAGCAAAATTTCAAATCCGAAACATTTACAAATCTGAGATTTACAACTGTTCTTACTAACAGAACTTAGAGCTCTCAACCATGAGATTCCTTCTCATAAGCTCTAGATCAAATTTTCAAATCCGTTTCTCACAGAAATTTGATTTGCAATTGTGATATTATTCTCATGAGAATGTTTTCATATTTGTTTCATGCATACTTTACAACCATGAGAACCTTCTCATAACATTTGGCTTCTGCATACGGTAGATCCCAGTCTCTACTATGGACTTATCTTCATTGCCATATCTAAGACTTTTCTACTTGAAACTAAAACTTCAATCAGCCAAACATGTCGTGAGTATCTATGCATATTATCATTTCATTGCCACAACAGTCACTGAAGTGATCTCAGAATTATAACACTCAATAATTCAAACATCTTCAGCTGTTACCTTTGAAATGCAATGAAATATTTACACTTCTATATATGCATCATTATCATAATAGAATTGCAAGACACAGTCACACTATTCATGCAAAACTATAAATACTCATTACTTCACATTCCATGAAATTCTGTCATTCCAACAGAGTGATCTAATAGCCCATCACATGTCTACCTTCTTCATGCAATTTTTTTCCTGCATTCATAGTAGCTCATGAAATGGTATTAGGATTAACAATAATCCATCATTCCATCTATTATCTAACTTCATATATGTATATCACAACCATGCATTCACACAATGCATAACTCCTCAATGCATCATTGCATTAATCCATGAGTACTATGCATTCCAATATATTATGGCCTACCCATGCCTATTTCATAGCATGCACTACCACAACAGGACCATAAGTCCTACTTGCTTCGGTTGTTAAACTCACATCTAGGATACACAGTTGGCATGATATAAATTCATATGAATGCATTGAGATTTCTAAGCAATCATAGGGTGTAAGGATCATTTCCTTCACTTACCCACACCTCACCATACTTGGTAGGTTAACAGTCCCAATCAACATTCAATACCACATGCAAACTAAATCAACATAGCTCAAACATAGTTGAAGGAATCTTACCAAATCCTCTTCAGCATTCATGCAATTAGGCTCCAATAATCATTACTTGCATGGCTGCTATTAACATCGCTTGATGTTACCTGATCAATTGGCCTCTTACCAAGGCTGCTCAGTCCTTTTGCCAGCTTTATGATCATAGATTTTTTGCACCATCCTTTCTTCATAAGGTTGTTGGCTTCATGCAACAACATCCTCAGCACATTTAGCCATGCTCTTTGTTATCTTTGGTCCTACAACCAATACCAACATCAATAGTGATTATCAACCACAATATTCTCCATTAGTGGTTCATTGCATATGTAGACTTCATTATTTTACCAATATGCAATATCCCATTTATGCACAAGCATTTCCATATGCACTATTCAATGTTTGTTAAGATGCCATCTAGTGCATATACATCTATGTAATCCCTTACATTTTTAACATTTTTATGCCATATGATAATTTCATAATTATAAGTATGATAACAAACAGGGGTTTAAGGAATTCTTCCCTTTTCGATCCCTCATCGTAACATGGAATTCCTCTTCCATATCATGCAATTGTAGAAATTGCCCATATTGACAACAAAATTTGTTTGTCAAAACAACCGCTGGCACTCTTTTGCACTAAATATCTATGATATATGTAGACCTCATTCAAACTCTGGTCATGCATCATTGTTCCCTGCTAGACAAGATTTCCAATTCCTGTCTTCATGCTCCATTCTGACATCGGGTGCGGGAACTGCATCTCTTCAAAAATGACAACTTTCACTCCAATTCTGCACATTTTACACAGTTGCATTTTGGTCCAGACTGCCAACTTCAACCACCTGTGGAAGAAAATCCATGAGGAATCACAAAAACTTTTATATCGGGCGAAGTTAGTCCATATAACAAGGAACACTCAGCAATTCTCGGATCTCAATTCCGATGCGCCATTCATCTTTTATGAATTTCTGGGTTTTACTACTTCTCACTTTTCACATTTTTCCAAAATTCCAAATTTTGGGCCAAAAATGGCTATCTCCCAAACCATGCATTTCTGGGAAATATTCGTCTAACGGAAACTGTCCGTCTTAATGAGAATATGAAATGTCTAGTTCAATAAAAATTTTGAATTCCACATCTAGGGTCACTTTTACTGCCCACAAGCTTTTCAAAATCCCGAAAAAGTGGCCCGGAACAGTGCTTTTTGGCCTTCTTGCTCACCCCGACTTCACATCCTTTGGAGTTTGGCTCCAATATTCTGAACTTAACATCGTGCCTTCTTCATGACTGCCTCATATCAATTTCAGCTCAAACCTACCTTCTGTCAAGCCTCGGGACTCCGTCCTTCAAAAGTCACTATTATCCATTTTTTGTCAATTCGGAGAGTAATGGGCTCGGGGTCTTCACTGGTTTTTTCATGGTCTTCGTCAATGGCCTCCGAGCCCCATAGGAATCATTCCATTCTGATCCCGGATGTGCCTTCTATCCAAAAATCAAGTTTTGGTCACTTTACTCTTTTTTTTATTTTTTTCGCCGTCGTTGCGGGCCGGTTCGCCGAACGCTCCCGCAATTGCGGAGCAATTTGGTGAAGGCTCCTGCAGTTGCGGAGCCATTTGGTGAATGCTCCCGCAGTTGCGGAGCCATTCACGGAATGCTTCCGTTGCGGAGCGATTCGGCGAATGCTCCCGCAGTTGTGGAGCCATTCGGCGAATGCTCCCGCAATTGCGGAGCCATTCGGTGAATGCTCCCGCAGTTGCGGAGCCATTCGCGGAATGCTTCCATTGCGGAGCGATTCGGTGAATGCTCCCGCAGTTGCGGAGCCATTCGCGGAATGCTTCCGCAGTTTCGGAAGACACTAGGAAATTCTTTCCGCAATTTCGGGGAGGTTCGCGAAAGCCTTCCGCAATTGCGAAACGATTCGCCAAAGCCTTCCGCAGTTGCGGAACGATTCACCGAAGTCTTCCGCAATTTCAGAAGAGAATTCCTTCCGCAAATTTCGGAAGAGAATTCCTTCCTCAAATTTCAGAACGATTTCCTGAACTCTTCCACGTTGCGGAACGATTCGCGGAATCTTTCCGTAGTTTCGGGACAACTTCCCGAATTATTCCCGAAATAGAATTAAAAAAAAAATTTGAAAACACTTAGGAAAAATTTGAAATCTTTCTTTCATCTCACATTCAACAATCCAACCAATGGATTCACAATTAATCTCCAAGCAGCCAACAAGCATGGGCAAGGAAACTCATGAGTATAAGGGCATAATTCGCAGGCTTTCCTCATTTCCGAAAACCTTCAATCGGCCACACAATGTGGGTTCATTGTAAGTAAACATCATCATTGAGATATGGGGCTGTAACAGCTGACTGTTCATGCTTTTACTTAGGAATTTAACAAATAGAAATCATATTCGCAACAAAAACAGTATTTTCAAGAAAAGAAATTGCACCTCTTCATGTTAAGCATGAAACAGCAAAACAACAAAAATAGTATAAGATGGCAGAGGTTGCCCCTCCTTTCTCTCCTCCATGGAGGCAAACAGACAAATACAAAACTGAATGTTACAGCATTGGGAACAAATTAGAGCAAGCATTCAACCTGAAAATGATTTTTCTCCCTCCTTCCTCTATTTCATAGAATGCAATCAATGCAAGCAGCTTGCAAAAATCCCCAAACAGTCATGGAAATGATTTCCCATTCCAACAAATAGAAGCCATGCGATCTTGAGGTTTCTTTAATGCATTTTAGTTTCAAATACAAAATGCATGTACACACAATGATTTATATCTCTGTGAAGGGCCCGACAGCCGTAGTGTTGAACCTGGCTCTGATACCACTCTGCAACGTCCCCTTCCATCATCGAATGCAGGGAAGGAAACTTTAACAACACACCAGGCTTTTGGCAGACTTAGCCCCAAGGTTTTTACTCATAAATTCATAACAATTAAAAACTTATGCTACTTCATATCGATTTCATTAACATGCAGAATAATCATTCAAATACCACATTGCAGAACACAGATTGTATATAATTTAATCCACAAAGAATACTTATCTTGCAACGCAAATGTCCAACGACTGGCTACGTGAGAGCAACGTTCCACCCAACCATAGATCTCTGTCCAGCCTGTATTCTTTCAGCTGAGAGATCACCCCCGAGCTGGGCTGTGTATCCACTAAGGAGGAACTAGATGGCTCACTCACAGTCAGGGTTTCACTCAGACAGCCATGCTAAGCCAACACAAGTTGAGTTTTTCAAGCATGCAATAGGAAATGGAGAAGGATGCTAGTCCACTGATCTCAATCCCAGATCTAGGTACACATCAAGCTAGACTCAAATGATCCCAGTCTCCATTCGAACATCCACACTTGGATTTCTCACAGCTCTGTTCAGCAAATAACCCAAATCCGTCACTGGTTTTTTGGGCTATCCAAACTGGGTTTCCCCATGGATTTCGGGGTAGCTAAGGCTCCCAAATTCACCCCAAGGCTCATACCAATGGATCCCCCACTGGATTTCACTGTCCGAAACCAAATCTGGACGTTTTTGGCCTTCCAAAATCTGGGTTCCCTCAAAGTCGCGATTTTTGGTTTTTCTCACTGTTGGGAGCTCGTTCTTGGATGAGGAATGATGCTCCATCCCTCCACCATGGGATGGGGATGAGGAACAAGCAACCCCCCAGAGGTAGAGTGACCTGTGGGACAAGTAAACAGAGCCCATACCTACCCATACGAATTTCTGGGTTGCCCATCCTCCATTAAAGCCATTGACTTAATTCTTCAACCACTTTCTTACAAGAGGAATAAATGCCATCTAGGGAAGTCAATGGGTTCTCATAATGACATATGGCAGGCTAGGATTTAGTCCCATAGCCCCCTCACCACTCCCTAGTGGATACACGTGGCCCCTTCTCATTCGTTGCCTCCATAGCCAGTCTTGGAAATTTTATTGCATGATGTTTATTTACATCCTATTACAATTTCCATGGCTTAAGAGCACATGGGCGTCAAATATCAATGTTTTTTCTTGTAAATCAAATTCGGGCTTTCACTAGCGGGGCCTTGGCCTTGAGCTCCATGCTAGGAAAACATACATCACATGTACACATTATTTACATTAAAGGCTAATATATCCTAAGGGTTGAAATGAGATATTACAACCTTCCTTGTTAAGAGGGAGTGTTAAAGAATGTAACTTTAGAAGATATTCTTATTGTATTTTTATTGTACTTCCTTCGAGGAATATTCATATTGTAATTGATCATGTAAAAATCCTAAAAGAAATCAAGTAAAATAGACAAGTCAACCCAATGGGTAAATTGCCCCAAACAATGGGAAAAATTGCCCTAGTCAAGTCGTCCCAGTTAGGGAAGAATAGGTCGGCCCAGTTAGGTAAAAAGGTCATGTTATAACTAGTATAAATAAGAGTGGAGCCTAACTCATTTGACACATCACTCACTCAATCTAGTTCGTATTAGTGGAGAGAGAAAGACAAGCTTTCTTGGGAGAAAGAGTAGCTGCATTGAAGACATCTTATTCTTTGGTTTCTTTTTCTTGGGTTATTGTACGATATTGACATTATACTTGCTGACGAATCTATACTGAAGAAGTTTTGCTGGGTTTTCTACCCCGAGAGAGTTTCCTAGGATAAATTTTTGTGTACTCTTTTTTATGATGTGCTTTTCTATATTTTAGTGATCCTATTGTTTATGGTTATTGTGATATAATGCAATTTGATTAAAGATCTAATATAACCATCATTATAGTATTAAAATTCTAACAATAGCAACCCAAAGCCCATTTACCATGTCATATGCCTTAGTCAGGTCTACCTTTAACACAAATGCCTTAAGAGCTTAAAGTTTATAGTATGAAGACCCTTTTGAGCCTCACCTAAAGCCTCATGGATCTATCTCCCCTCCAGAAACCCAAACTTCTCTTCAGATCTGGAATTTGCTAGTATAGTTTTCAATGTTCTAATTATGATTTTTGAAATAATTTTATATAAATAATTATGTAATGATACAATGGATTATAAATTTTTTGTTTGAGTGTCATAAATGTTACATTGTGATATTTTACACTAGGTTTTTTGGACCGAAAATCCGACGGCCAAAAAGTCATATTTTCTACATTTTGTGGTCGACTATCCGACATTCTCAGTATTTTTTAACGTCGGTCCAATTTTGGATTAAAACCAACGTCTCGGATGTTGTCGGTTATTCGACTCCATTGGACGTTGGACAACCGACTCCAGTCACAACTGAAAATGTCTTGGATCCGACCTCTTTTTTCCGTTGAATATATGGCATACTTGTCGGTTTTATTCACTACTGTCGTCGGATAACCAACTCCACTCAAAACTGATAATGGCGGTGCATCGACGTCTTTTGACGTCAGATCTATGGCAAGGTTGGCGGTTATGTGCACTATGGAGGTTGAAAAAATGACAGCCATCACACTTGAAAATGGCTGAGCACCGACGTCATTTGCCGTCGGATCTATGGAAATGTCGTCGGTTTTGTGCACTATGGAGGTCAAAAAATCGACACCCATCCCACTTCAAAATGGTTGAGCACTGACGTCGTTTGTCGTCGGATCTATGGCAAAGTCGTCGGTTGTCTTTGTTATGGCCGTCGGTTATCCGACACCTTTGGGAAATTAAAAAAAAAAACAATATTGTTTGGAAGTGTATGTTGCTATAATTCCAAGTAAAGGTGTAGAAGAATTGATTGTAGCAAAATACAATAAGGAAAAGATTGGGGGTAAAGGTCGAGCTTGTACAAGAAACTCAATAAACAATGGAAAAGTTGTAATGGATATATGTAAGTTGTAAAGATACATAATTTTTTTCATATATCATTTTTAAAGATGTATGTACACGATCCTACTCATGTTGTAAATTGGAATGATGTACAGGTGGGACAAGACAACGATTTTCAGGTGGAACAGGCTTGTATCCTTGAAAGGAGGGAGACTCTACTCCGGAATCGCACCATTGGGCAGATAAAGGTGCAATGGAAGCACCTTAGCCCAGAAGAGGCAACCTGGGAGTTGGAGAGTAGTATGTGTTGGCCCGGTTTTGCAACCAGGCTTAGTGCTATGGGCACCTGCTAACTAGTAGCAGCAGTTTCAATAGAAATAAAAACAATAAACTGAATAAACAATACTATTCAAGAATCTAAGCAAGAATCTAAGCAAATAATGTAAACATTTCAAAATCAAGAACAAGAAACATAAGAAATAATTTTTTGTATTGAAAAATGGGGGGCAAGCAAGTGCTTGCGATATTACCTTCAATGGTGAAGGTTGATGTTGAGCAACTCCCAAGATGAGTAGCTCCAAACTCCAAGAGGTCTCCTTCTCCAAGGTTGCTTCAATGGCTAAAAGTGCTCAGGGGAGATTTCAGCAGCATAAGGATGAGATAATGGATGGATGTGAAATGAGGAGCCCCTACCACCTTTTTATAGGTTTTGGTGGTGAGGAATACCATTTGTGGTTTTGTGGAAACCAAATGGTATTGACCAACATGGTTTAGGTACTTTTCCCTCCTTTTTCCTTTTTTGAATAAAAATAATATTTTAATTCCCTTTTTAATATTTTTGGGAATTTGGACCCTTTTTGAGGGTTTTTTATGATTTTCTTGGAAAAATAATCTTTTTTAATGGAAAAAGGGGTGTACTAAGGTCTTTTGGTGACCTTTTGTTGGTTTCAGAGGCTCAGATGGTGGAAAAGTGGACAAATGGGTCATGTGAGTAAGGGAATGAGTTAGTGAGCACTTTTTAGGTGTTAACAGATTGCCCCCTGATGTGTGAGGGCAGGAGCTCATCGTATGGCCGATAGACATCATAGTTCTTTTGTCCTTTTTTCTGGGGTTTAGGGGAGAGAAGAGACCGGTTGGAGACTGGAGCCACAGCCCTTGGAAGCTGCAAAAAAAACAAAAAATATTACATGGCCTCAATATGAATGAGGTATAATCTCTGATAAAGGACGAGGCGGGCATTCCCATGCTCGTATCAAGACATATACAAAACAATTAGTCCTAAGAAGGGGGATCTAATACGTAAAGAAATATACTGGTACATCATAATGGTCCAGAGGGGACATTATTGTGGGATATACTCATGATCATAGCTGATCTCAATAACTGATACACTGGAATAACTGAGGAACTGCTGAAACTGAAGGTGTCCAACATCTGTAGGGACTCAAAGACTATGAGTTATCTCTGAGAAGTATTTGTATCTGTATACTCGAGGGAGTATAAAACTGGGGTACATCTGAATACTGTCACCATACGCAACCCGGATATGTATAGAAAAAATGTAACTGGTTGTATCCATAGGTAGACTCTCAAATGTGGAGGAGTCAGGTGGTATCCGGGGTCTTCGACTAATAACTGAACGGACCAATACCCTGTGCGAATCTCAACTATGCGATCAAGGTGTTGAAGTCGAGCATGTGAGAAACAACCATTTGGAGAGGCACTGAGGATTCCTCTCGAAATGATTCGTAGGCACTCATCATAAATGGTAATGAGTCCAAGACACAGGGACCTCTAGGTCTATCCTCTAGAATCAATGTGGTTGTCGTCGACAGAGGGGGACCAGCAACTAACAAGGCAATGATGTTTCCTTGATAGGAGCACGAGGTGTAGAACTGAAGTGATGTAATACTGCTGGTTGGACTGACATACTTGTGGGGATGGGAAATAACTGGGTCAAAAATGGGTAGACTCAAACTTCCTTTGTTCAGAGCATGATGACATCGTTGACCTGGAAGCGTAGGGAACTGACTTGTAGGTGTGGGGATCATCTTTTAGGGACTGAAGGGTATGTACTGACTCTGGGGGGGGGTGTAGCTGATGGTAGCTGTCGAGGGAGTTTTAGAGTGACATACTGCAGAATACTCTGAACAAAGGCGACCATAATGGGGAAGCTGCTATGTGAGTAGACATGATCTGTTGTGGCGCCAAGAGGCACCATTGATTCCTTCTTCGTAGTTTTAATGAGCTCCAAGAAGGGATAAAAGTGTGCTCTGAAATGATACGGTCCTATGGATTTTGTGAGCCCAGGACAGCTCATGCTCATGGTTGCTTTCATGTTTAGAGACTCTGAAAACGGTAAGTGGACTCTGTTGGTGTTTCTTTTTCGTAACTTTAGTCTCCAAGGCCCGAAAAAGGATAAATGATGCGGATGGAGAACTCTTCTAGCCGATGTGACTAGAGTATACCTTTTTCGTAATTAGTCTACGAGGTCCGGAAAAGGGGTAAACTTATACCAGGTAGACGCCCTTTCAGATACGTTTATCGAGCATGAAAGGAAGCAAGATTGCTCGGCGATCTTTTCATTGTTTTAGGAGTCAAAAAAGAGCTTAACCGAAACTCCCTAAGTGCCTTTTTCGTAAAAAGGGGTTGCTCGGCCCGAAAAAGGGATAAAATTATACCGAACAAAAATGGATTAATGAGGGCGAGAAAAAGGTCTCAAGCATCGTCATCAGTGCAGAAAACTGGATCCGGTGACATAAGGATTGTCGGAAACGGAGAACGGTCGATGTGGCACGCAAACCGAGGTGATGAGGGGGCATGGAAAAAATGCCCGAAAAATCTAAATGTAAGAGCGAGAAATGATCTCAAGCATCATTACGAGCGCGGAAAACTGAATCCGGTGATATAAGGCACGTCTAAAACGGAGAACGGCCGATGTGGCACGCAAACCGAGGCGACGAGGGGGGCATGGGAAAAAATGCCCGGAAAATCTAAAGGTGAGAGCGAGAAATGATCTCAAGCATCATCACGAGCGCGGAAAATTGAATCCGGCTATATAAGACACATCGAAAACGGAGAACGACCGATGTGGCACGCAAACCGAGGTGACGAGGGGGCGTGGAAAAAATGCCTGAAAATCTAAAGGTGAGAGCGAGAAATGATCTCAAGCATCATCACGAGCGCGGAAAACTGAATCCAGCTATATAAGACACATCGAAAACGGAGAACGGCCGATGTGGCACGCAAACCGAGGTGACGAGGGGGCGTGGAAAAAATGCCCGAAAAATCTAAAGGTGAGAGCGAGAAATGATCTCGAGCGTCATCATGAGCGCGGAAAACTGAATCCGGCGATATAAGGCACGTCGAAAACGGAGAACGACCGATGTGGCACGCAAACCGAGGCGATGAGGGAGGCTAAAAAATGGTCAAAAAATGGACCCCGTGAAAACGGGAAAAGGAAGGAACCTTTATGAAGTTCTCGCTATGCTGATCCCAACGGTACCAACGGTTTGAGAAATGGACTTCGTATGATACCGCAATGGTTGTTGGAAAATTGGTAAATTTTCTATAAATAGGACGTGGGGCCCAATATGACTTGTCATTGTTACGTGCGAGTTTGATAGAGCTATCAGAGCTATTTCTTGATTTCCGGGAGATTTCACCGTTGGTTTTTGATTTAGCGAGTTGCAGGTAACTCTATTCGCCCTAGCCTTTTCATTTATGTCTTTTTTGTTTGGCGGTGGGCCCCCGAAGGCCGCGAAACTCCACGTTGACTCTCCAACGTGGAACCGCGCGGGTTTCGGGACTGAACCCGCGATGAACCGCGCGGGTTTTAGGCTCACAGTCGCGATGTTCATCGCGACTGTGAGGTCGGAACCCGCGATGTTCATCGCGAGTTCATGGGGGATAGTCGCGATGTTCATCGCGACTGTCCGGCCAAAACCCGCGATGTTCATCGCGGTTTTTTTTATGGATCCCGCGATGGCCATCGCGGATTTTTGTGGAAAAGCCGCGATGGCCATCGCGGCTTTTTGTGTAAAAGCCGCGATGGGATTTTTCTAAAATTTTTTGTGCTGGGGCTAAAAATTTCTTCTGTTTTCCTGGCAGGATGTTGCAGAGAGCTCAGTCCGTGTGGCGGGAGAGGGAGATCGATGCTGATCTCATGTTGAGGATTGAGACTGATGGAGGGGTTAGACAGACCCTAGCTATGAGCGGACTCTTGAAGTTCGCTCAGATCCCTCCTATACGTTTAGTGAGGCGACTCCTGAACAAGCTCGTGCAGTGGTGGGTGCCGGCAGAGGGTGCCTTCATTATTGGTGGTGAGAGGTTAGAGATTACTCTCACTGATGTATATTTTTTGACTGGGTTGCCTCGCTTGGGCGAGGTGGGTGATATTTCTCCGAGGTTGCCTCCGGGTGTGGATATGGAGGACCTCTTATAGACTTTCTGTGTGGATGACGCTGTTTTGGTAAACAACTCTATTAGTCTGAAGTTCCTTCGTGAGTGGGATATGCGAGCTGTTGGTGCTTGCGTTCTGAGGATATTGGGTGCTGCTGCACCACATCGTATGTCTGGGGGGCAGACGATGATGGTGGATTCGGTTCTACGGGGTACTTATTATGCCTGGGCGCAGATGTTCTTGGCTGGTGTCCGGAGAGATCTGGACAAGGCCATTAGAGAGGGAGGCGAGTTTTGTTATGCCTCTTTTTTATGCTGTTTTTTCTTCGAGCGGGTGCCGACCTTGCGGCCACATGTACCCGTTCGTGCTGGTCTTCCGAGTGAGCCTCGTATGATGAGGTGGGGGCAGATGATGCCCCGTGCCGGGGGTGGTGTCCGCGGCTACTTCACGGAGGATTTCTATCAGCAGTGGGAGCAGATGCCCCTGGTGATTGAGGACTATCCCTACGCCGGCATGGATTACCGAGGTGACGCAGAGATGCCTCGTGCCCCAGGACAGGCATGGGGCTTGGACGGTATGTTTGTGCTTTATTTGATGTTGTATCATGTGTTGCTTGGTTTATCATGATGATTTTGTTATATAGTATCTAATGGTTTACTTGATTTGTGCAGATGTGGGTCCAGTGCCACCACCTGACTATGTGGCTCGGCAGGGGCGGGCGATGGTGGTCGCTCGTCCCCCTGTACCTGTACCTCCTCCGCGTGGTGGAGGATATGCAGCTCGTGGGCGAGGGGTTGGCCCTGATGGTGACGCCATAGATGGTGTCCGACGTACCTTTGCCCGGATTCTAGCTAGGTTCCCCGAGGATGGTTGGAGGGATCTGGATCGAGATGTTTTGCAGGGATGTCTTGGTGCGCCACCTGAGTGGCAGTCGCTCCTGTTGAGGACAGCGGTGCTTGCAGCGAGGCACGGGGGTGGTAGAGGAGATGCTCCGGCAGGGCCGGCTTAGGGGAGGATACGTTTGAGGGACGATCCAGCAGGGCCAGCAGAGCGGCGAGTTCGGGGTCGTCCTGACCCGGCGGTGCCAGCGGTGGAGGGGCCGGTGGAGGAGCCGGAGGAGGAGTCGGAGGATCCAGATGAGTAGATGACATTGTACGTGCCCCCAAATGCTCATGAGCATATGGGGGAGCATATTTTTGTATGCCAGGAGTATTTTTGTATATCGGGTGCTGAGGGCACTTATGACATGTTCACTATTTGATTTATATATATATGTGGATATATATTTTAGATATATTGTCGTGTATGCACGTGGATGCACCTTTGTCTTTTGTATATGCCCGTGGAGGCACATGTTATGCACGTGGATGCGGTGTGTTTGTTGATTTATGTATGCCCGTGGAGGCACCTGTCATGCACATGGATGCATTATTTGGTTTGTTTGTTTTATGCCCGTGGAGGCACATGTTATGCACGTGGATGCAATATTGGTTTTTGTATATGCCCGTGGAGGCACATGTTTTGCACATGGGTGCGTTTTTGTTTATGGATATGGCATGATGTGATTGGTGTGCCAGTCGAGGACACTGTTGTCCATATTATCTGCTACACTATTGAGGTGTCTTGGGACATGTGTGAATGTAATGGATTCAAACTGTCTAACCATTTGTTTAGTGCACAGGAATTTTCTGAAAAGACAGGGATCGCGTACCTGGTAATCATTGTTGAGCTGGGAAACTAGGAGCTGTGAGTCCAAGAAAACGTTGAGGTGACGTATGCTCATCTAGAGAGCAGCGGCCAGGAGACCGGTCACGGCGTCGTATTCAGCTTGATTATTGGTAGCGGCACCTAAACATACTCCGTCAATGTGAATTAACTCATGTGAAGGGGAGTATATTACCCAAGCTGCGGAGGCGAGATTGGGAGACCAACGGCTTGCACCATCAGCGAAACTGACATGGCAGAGTGGAAGAGGCTCCATCTGTGGTCATGCAGAGGAAAACAAATATTTAGGTTTTTTGAAAATTTTTGTGAACGAAAAATGTATGCCTATACTAAAATGGACGATGGTGTCCATCAGATTTTCTATGGGTAAAATCGTTTAAGGTACAACCCGTTGCGTGCGTTGCGTAGGGTGTTGCCTTCTGAATCGGTCAGAATGTATGCCCCCTGCCCGAGGCAGGTGTGTATGATGTAGGGGCCTTGCCACATGGATACGAACTTTCCCTTCCCGGTTTCATCATGAGCTTGATCGTAAGCGAGGACAAGGTCTCCCTCAGAAAAGGTTCTTGGGTGGACGTGTTTGTCGTAACTTAGTTTCGATCGTTGTTTAGCTGCTTCCATGTTTTGAATGGCGGTGCGCCAATCTTCATCGGCTTGTTCTAGGAGTAGTAAACGTTGCTCGATCGGGGAAGTATCCGGTAGGAGTTCAACGGCGATATGCAAGGCTGGGATCTGACACTCAATAGGGAGGACGGATTCGACACCATGAACTAAATGGAAAGGGGTAAAACCGGTGGCGGTTTTGGTTGAGGTGCGGTAAGCCCATAGTGCCGGGAAAAGCATGTGGTGCCAATTGGATTTGTGCTTATCTACAGTACGTTGGAGAATGGTCTTCAAGATTTTATTGATCGCTTCGACTTGGCCGTTTCCTTGGGGATAGTAAGCGGAAGAGAAATGGTGTTCAAATTTCAACATGGTTGATAATTCCTTCCAGACGGCATCTTCGAAGTGAGAGCCCTGGTCAGAGACTAGTTGCTTTGGCACTCCGAAACGAGTGATAACATGGTTGAAGAAAAACCGTGCTGCAGTGTCGGCTTTGCAATTATAGGTCGGCATGGCTTCTGCCCACTTGGTGAAATAATCTACAGCCACAATGATGTGTTTGTGACCGCCGGCTGACGGGGGGTTGCAGTCGAGGAAGTCAATGGCCCATTTGCAGAATGGTCCAACAGTGATGACTGGATGAAGGGGGGCGGGCGGGGTTCTTGCTTTGGGGGCAAATAGTTGGCAGTTCTGGCAATGCTTGACAACGGTGATGCAATCAGTAAACAATGATGGCCAAAAATAACCGGCCCGAATGATTTTCTGGGCGGTAGCCATGCCGGAGAAATGGCCTCCACAGGCACCGCTATGACAATCATTGAGGACTTGTTCTGCTTCACTATGGGATAGGCAGCGGCGTAAGATAGTATCAACGCCGCGTCGGTAAAGTACATCCCCAATAAGTAGGTATCGGGGGGCGTGGTGTCATATGCGACGGCGTCCATCACGGTCGATGTGTGGTCGGAATTTTTGCGTACGAAGGTAAGTCAAAATGTCTCCGTACCAAGGGTCGTCAGACGAAATGACGAAGATCTGCTCGTCAATCAGGTCCGTTTGAATGACGGGTGATGTTGAAGAGGATGGGAGATCTGTAATGAGGTGAGCAAGCGCGAGGGCTTTGGTGCTTTTCGGAGTCTTGAAAGTAAGGTCATATTCCTGGAGGATAATGACCCATTTAGCGACACGACCCTGAAGGAGCCGTCGGGTGAGGAGGTAGACCATGGGGTTGGAGTCGGCCACGACCGTGGTATGACTAAGTAAAATGTAGTGTCATAGTTTTTGTACGGAAAAGACCACAGCTAGGGCTAATCTTTCCTCGTATGGGTAACGTAGAGGTGGGCCAGACAGGGTCTGGCTGACGTAATAAATCACATGTTCTTTGTGGGAGGCATCTTCTTGGACCAAAACTCCGGACACAGCATGTTCAGATGCCGAGACATAAAGGGTGAAGTCTTGGGAGAAATCCGGTGGGGATATCAAGGGGGCTTGTGTGAGAGCTTTCTTGAGGGCTTCGAATGCCGTGTCTGCTTGCTCATCCCAAACAAAGGGTATGTGGGTACGAAGTAAGCGTAAGAACCCGTGGACTTTGGTGGCATAATCAGGAACAAAGCGTCTAAGAAAATTGGACCGCCCTTGTAGACTTTGGAGCTGCCGAAGCGTGCGAGGAGGGGGAAGTTCTAAGATGGCTTTGACTTTCAGGGGATCAACAGTGATTCCGTCTTGGGAAACAATGAAACCCAACAACTGGCCCGCCGGGACGCAAAAGACACACTTGTGTGGGTTCAAACGGATTTTATACTTGCGACAACGCAGGAAAACTTGCCGGAGGTCGTTAAGGTGGTCTGATTGTTTTCGGGAACGAGCTGTGAGGTTGTCAAGATAGACTCGCAGGATATGAACCAAGTCGTGAAAACAGTAGGTCATGGCTTGCTGGAAAGTGGCACCAGCATTTTTAAGGCCAAATGGCATGACGCGATAGGCAAAGGTGCCCCATGGGGTGGTAAAGGCTGTCTTGTACTGATCCTCCTGGCGGATGTGAATCTGGTTATATCCGGAAAACCCGTCCATGAAGGATAGGACTTCATGGCCCGCACACTCGTCAATGAGTTGGTCAATGAATGGTGTAGGGAAATTGTCTTTTGGACAAGCGTGGTTTAAATCGCGGAAGTCAGTGCATACTCTAAGGGTGCCCTGCTTTTTGTTGACTGGAACAGGGTTCGACACCCAGGTGGTGTACGGAATGGGGTAGATGAACCCTGCTTTGCGAAGTTTCTCGACCTCAGCCTTAACAGCGGGGAGCTTGGAAGGGTGAATGGGTCGCTATTTTTGACGAACAGGGGGTACTTCAGGCTATGTATCGATGTGGTGTTCAATAATGGCGGGGGTCGAGACCAGGCATCTCGGTATAGGACCAAGCAAAAACATCACGGAACTCTTGAAAGAGCTTTTTGTACGCCTGAGTTTCTGCTTGGGTGCAAGATGCGCCCAGCGAGATGAGCTCAGGTTTCCCTGGTGTTGTGGAAATGTCTATCTGTATAGTGGGGGAAATGTTTGACATGTTCCCTTCTTCAAAGGCATCCGGTGCTGGGATGGGGTCCTTTAACCAATCGACCTTGGCGGGTATGAAGTCTTTCGACTCGACTGATAGTTGGTTGGATGCGGTGGAGGTAGATGCTTCCGGGAGGAAGTACGAGCGATGATGCATATCATCCCAAGGGTAGTCGGGTGCAGTGAGTGTCTCCAAAATTTGCTCATCAGTATTGAAGTAGTCAGACCATAAATCAAGGGGTTCTGGTTTGAAAGTTGTTGAAATCATATATATCGTATTGACTTCTTCCGACGAGGATGATAGTGGGGGGTGGATTTCCTCGATGAGGGGAGGAGATATCTCTAAATCGGCATTGTTTAACTCGTACAACGCTGCTCTATAGTCAGGTAGATCAGGGCAATGGTGAGAGTAGTGGCCGTAAACACTGCATATAGCACAAGGATGGTTAGTGCGCAGTGATTTGTCGCGAGGCTGTAGAGGTGGCTCTAATCTGACTACTGGGATGCCGATGTCATTGTCCAACATATTCATATGCTCTTGGAGTTACGGTAAGTGTGGGCATTGATGAGTTGGATGGCCAATTTCATCGCATAATGAACATTTGGGGGGAGCTCGAAACACCGGTGGGGGTTTAACTGCCTTAGGAGGTGGTATAGCAGTGTATGGTTGTGGACCTCTGCCCCCAGCGGGCTTGATAGGAGGGGGAGGATTTGTTGACGACGAAGGGATATTGAGGTTAGGAGGAGGTGTCGTTGACGACGAAGGGATTGCGACACCAGGAGGAGGCTGATTTGTGGTAACAATAGGTTGTACCGGTTGGAGGATGACGTTTGGTGTCGACGGTCGAACGGGAGGCGGAATATACCACACAGGTAATCCCAATGTTAGCCCGGGTAGGCTAAGGGTAGCCATAACTGGGGTGCTTACTACACCCGAAGGAGGAAATAGGAAGGGTATGGTGTGGATGGGTGTAACACCAATGTGACTGGGGATCAATGGTGGTTGACCACCGGATGTTTGCGTATTCTGCGAAAGAGTACAGAGGTTTGCGACTTGGGTCTCCGGTGACGGTGGTGGAATGGCCTGGAATGTAGAGGTCATTGGTGTGTCTGAGTAAAGTCCGGGTCCTACAGAAGACACAAAGGAGGTAACTGCACTAGAAGCGGGTTGTTCAATCATGGGAAGAACATTTTCCGGTGCAGCAGGGGCGTTGTGATCATAGTAGGTGAGTTGGTCAATTTTGACCACGCGTCCCTCGTGGGGGAACATCATGGTGCGGAAGACGGAGGAGGCGACCGCTTTCATGGCGTACATGTAACTGCGGCCAAGTAAAAGGTTATAGTCGAGCTGGGCGTTAATGACCTCTATGTCGATGAGCACAGTTTTCCCGCCTAATTGGACGGGTACCTTGGGTAATAAACCTTGAGGTTGAGCTGACCGGCCGTCGTAGGCCCGCAATGCAGTGGTGGATTGCTGGAGAGCTGGGGATCCCAACTTCTGCCAAACAAAAGTGGACATGACGCATGTGGAGGAACCCTCGTCGATGATACATCGATGGATGACAAGATTCCGAATAGAAACGGAGACTTGGACTGCTATGGTAGAAGGCAGCCGTGGTTCAGACTGGTCTAAATCAAAAGTCATTAATTTCGAATCATTTGGGTCAATCGCCCCAATGGCGGAAAGTAAAGTCTTGCGCTGCGTAGGACAGTTCTTCAAGACTTCTAACGCAGACATGGCTGCGGGAGATTGAGCTAGGTCATCTACGATGTTGTAATTGGACGCAGCCCGTGCATTGGGGTTGTTGTTGATTCGGCGAAGGGGGAAGCGAGGTGCTTTAGAAGCGCCATCGAGTGGAACCTGAGGTATACGCAATGTCTGATCAGTGGGATTAGCATTAGTATCCTTTTCGGCGGGGGGGGCTTCAGAAGTCGGTCCGTATTGATTCCGACGGGTTTGGATATTGACGTCGGCGGTGGACATCATCAACAAGTGGTGGGTGCCTGAATCAAACATAGGTTGGTCAGGAGCTACGTAAGTAATTTGTTGTGGTTGCACGTTGCCCTGTTGGGGGGCTAACGGCTGAGTGTTCACCACTCCTTGTGTTGGAAAAGGGTTTTGGAGGACCAAAGGTTGTTGTGGAGGTGGTTGGGGGTTGGGTGGTGGCTGAGGAGCCGCCTGCCCTTGACGATGGGCGTCATTTGTCCATAGTTGTCGAGCTCGCTCCAGATGTGGGCAAGCGTGGGTATAGTGGCCATAGACACCGCAAATAGAACAAGGCTGGTTTGTTCGCAAATTAGCATTTTTGGGTTGCTTAAGTGGCCGATCAGGATTCTGATGAGCGGGCGCCGCGTTATTGTCTTGCGGAGGATGGGTAGGTTGTGGAGCTTGGTTACGGTTTTGATTGTTTCCACGGTTGCGTCCTCTTCCGCGGTTTGGTTGCCCACCCTGGTTGCGTTGGTTATTTTGGTATTGGGGATGATGTTGTTGTGCGTACACATGCCCTTGAGCATTAGGGGGATTCTGAGGAGCCGCAGGTGCGGGAGCAGGTTGCGGTGGATAGTATGCAGGTGGAGCTGGAGGTGGTCCAGTTGCCTGCTGGGGTTGTTGGTACCCCTGAGCTGGTGGAAGTGTGAGGTTAGCTGGTGCAACCGGTTGTGGGTAATGCATGGGCTGCTGTGGGAACTGCATGGGGTTTTGTACCGTAGGTTGAGCATAGTATGTAGGAGGTACATATGCTGATGGCGCTTGGCCATAACAATGTTGTGGACAAGAGGGTCCATGAACGTGATGGGTCTGGTTTGTTGGAGCATAAGAAGTTGTCGCTCCGGAACTAGATGTAGCCCTAGAAAGGTCTGGGGCGGGCATGGTGCTCACCATACTGAAAGGTTTTGCTTGTGGTGTAATTTGGCCAATAATGCCATCAGCGGCATGTGATGCCCCCGGTGTGTCACCGCGTGCAGAGTCGCCTCGTGGGGCGTCCGGTATGATCGTGTATAGGTAACCTGACTGGGCGTATATGAGATCAAACTGTTGGGCCTTGAGGATGGCCTCTTCCTCAGACTGGGGTCTTTCAGATGCCACATCCTTCGCAATGAGAGGAAGGAGGGATTTAAGGAACCAGTCTAAAAAGATTCGGTCGTCTAATTTGATTTTGCATAGGCTTCGGCGTCGGCGCCAATCATGAATATGGTCAGTGATATGCGTGGCTGTGTTCTGTCTGCAAGACAGTAGGATTTCGACGCCCGCATCATAGCAGACTGGTAGCTGAAAGAACTGCAGGAAGGTCGAGGCAAGGGAGGTAAATGTGGCATGCGTCCCATGGGGCTGCTCGATATACCATTTGGCTGCGGAGCCAGTGAAGGTGCGTTGTAAAAGCCGTAGGCGGATTGAGTCATCCACTATGGAGTTGGAGGAACACCATAAATGGAAGGACATGATGTGATTCTGGGGGTCTTCTCCTGCCTTACCCTCAAACTTAGGGATGTCAGAGGAAAGCTTAGTGGGCATATGGGGCCACGCAGGATCATGTCTGATGGGGTCATTTGTGAGCTTAGCTAAATCTGGCAAGTTCAGACTTGCCATATATGGTAGACTAGTAGATGTGGTGACTGGAACTGGGACATGCCTAGCCATTGTGGTATGGTGTAGGGGTCCAGTAGCGCCTAAAGGTATGTTAGGTATGGAGGGTATGTGCCCTCCAATAGGTATAGTCTGGTGTGGGCCAACGCCTCCAAGTACCGCTTGGGTGACACTTGGGTTAGGAATCGCACTAGGGATTCCTGGGATAGTACTTCCAAGTGCAACATGGGTTACACTTGGGTTGGGAATCGTACTAGGGATTCCTGGGATGG
Organism: Larix kaempferi; assembly: GCA_027924585.1. Classification (NCBI taxonomy): domain Eukaryota; kingdom Viridiplantae; phylum Streptophyta; class Pinopsida; order Pinales; family Pinaceae; genus Larix; species Larix kaempferi. Next base: position 1,868,037 of record BSBM01000566.1, on the reverse strand, counting down.
GGTTTGTGGAAACCAAAGGGGGTATGACCCCCATGTTGGGCATACCCATGACAGGTGGTGGCCCTGTGTTAGGCATTCCTAAATGTGGAGTGTTACCCATGTTGGGCATACCCAAGGGGGTGGTAGTTGCCATGGATGGCACCACCGTGGAAGGGTCTATGGATGTCTCGCCTATGGTGCTGGTAAACAGTGGATCCAATGGTGTTCCAGACATTATGGTGGTTAGTGGTAACTCTGTGGGATTTTTGGATTCTACCTCCAAATCAAAGGTGAAGTGGGGTATGTCAGAATCGGATGACTGTCTAATTGATTGACGATGTGCCGAATCAAGGGATAGGGCTCTGCGTCCGCGACGTGGAGAGCCAAGTGGACTAAACTCTGGGAGTTCGCCCTGTAGACGACGAGAGCGTCTAAAATTCTCAATGGTGAGAATATGTGTTTAGGTAAAAAGTTTGTTTTAAGTATCAGGTGGTGTGATATATATATAAAAGACTCAAAACCCTAATGCAACCAAGGGTGCAAGAAGGGGAGTGAAAAAAGAAGGCTCTCAGGCCAAAAAATCAATCCTCAAAAAGGGCACTTATTCTAGCAGCTGTGCTACAATGAGTGGAGGAAAGCAACAACTGGTCAGAATACCAACAAGCAAGCGGCTCCTAGAAAAAATAGGTGTAACTAGACCACAGGTAGGTTGAAATCATGCAAACACCTAATCTAAAAGTATTGTGACTCAAACAGATGATATCCTCTGCAAGGTGATGAAATCCAAGTCAGACAATATGAATGTTGAAACAACGGCTAGATATCCCCCTACCGGGAGGGACACCGGGTAATCAATCCTAAAAGACAGGCTACTAGGATACTCCGTTCATGACGCGTCGAGAAAAGGTAAATCTGCCGTTTGGTCCTTTGATCGCAATATCCCAATACAGGGATATCCCGAGAACTGCGAATGGTAGCCCTTCGGTTACTGAATGGGTTTCGGTATCCCACTCAGGCTTCCGGAACCATCCTCGCGACTTCAACCCTCCTAGGGGAGAGGCCTTCCCACAAACCGGTTGTGACCGTGCCAAAAAGTACTAAGAGATTTTAGCTCCCTAATTGGACAACTTCTATGTCTCAGATGTAAGAACTGAGGGGTGTTATTGGAACACCTATCCCCCCAATACTACCTAGCTACAAGAATTCTTTTAGTGTTCCCCAAGTGGGGTTAAAAGTGTGTTCAAATTAGGATACGTTTTAAGTCTTAGTTCAATTAAGTGATCGTGTGAGTGCACGTGAGGTGTTGTAAACTGAACTTGAAAAAATTAAATGCTTTATAGGAAATTTTCAAAAAATAAAGGATTTTTCGAAAATAAAAAGCAAATATTTAAGACTTTTTTCACTAAAAGGAATTAATATGCTTTTCAAAAAATAACTCAAAAAATAAAGGATTTCTTGGATTTATGAAAGCAAATAATAAACTCCTTTTTAAAAGAAATAAATGGATTTCTTCGTTTCAAGAAAAATTGCTAAGGGCAAGATTCTAAAGAAGTAAACAAGAAAAAATTTGAATCTAGATGAAAATGCAAAATGAGTCTTTCTTTCACTTTCTTGAAAATTTTTAAAAAGATTTCTAGATATGCACTTTTAAATAGTAAAAAAAATTTTCAAAGCTGTAAAATATGCAGAATTTAATACTGTAAAAAATGTGCTATGGGCAGAAAGTACAGTAAATTTTTTTTTTTCAAAATCGGGATGGCCGAATGAAAATTTTGGCCGCGCGGGTTTTGGACGAACAGCCGCGATGGGCCGCGCGGGTTTTGGCCGCACAGTCGCGATGGACCGCGCGGGTTTTAGCCACACAGTCGCGATGGACCGCGCGGGTTTTGGCTGCACAGTCGCGATGGACCGCGCGGGTTTTGGCCGCACAGTCGCGATGAGCAGCGCGGAAAAATGCAGAAAAGTCGCGATGGACCGCGCGACTGTCTGGAAAAAATCCGCGATGGACCGCGCGGAAAAAGGCAGAAAAGTCGCGATGGACCGCGCGACTGTCTGGCAAAAAGACGCGAGGCGGAAGCCGTGCACGGAAACCGAGAAACGAACCCAAAAATTGAAAATTTCGGGCTGTTTATGGGGCCAAAACTCAGAGCAGCAATGGATCTGCTGTCTAAGATGGCAGATCTATGGATCTGAAGGTTAAAAACTCATAAAAAACTAAGATTAAAGGCAAAACTAGAGATCTAAAGTTCAAACCAAAGCGGAGTCGCCAAAAACTGTTGGCCCGGTTTTGCAACCAGGCTTAGTGCTATGGGCACCTGCTAACTAGTAGCAGCAGTTTCAATAGAAATAAAAACAATAAACTGAATAAACAATACTATTCAAGAATCTAAGCAAGAATCTAAGCAAATAATGTAAACATTTCAAAATCAAGAACAAGAAACATAAGAAATAATTTTTTGTATTGAAAAATGGGGGGCAAGCAAGTGCTTGCGATATTACCTTCAATGGTGAAGGTTGATGTTGAGCAACTCCCAAGATGAGTAGCTCCAAACTCCAAGAGGTCTCCTTCTCCAAGGTTGCTTCAATGGCTAAAAGTGCTCAGGGGAGATTTCAGCAGCATAAGGATGAGATAATGGATGGATGTGAAATGAGGAGCCCCTACCACCTTTTTATAGGTTTTGGTGGTGAGGAATACCATTTGTGGTTTTGTGGAAACCAAATGGTATTGACCAACATGGTTTAGGTACTTTCCCCTCCTTTTTCCTTTTTTGAATAAAAATAATATTTTAATTCCCTTTTTAATATTTTTGGGAATTTGGACCCTTTTTGAGGGTTTTTTATGATTTTCTTGGAAAAATAATCTTTTTTAATGGAAAAAGGGGTGTACTAAGGTCTTTTGGTGACCTTTTGTTGGTTTCAGAGGCTCAGATGGTGGAAAAGTGGACAAATGGGTCATGTGAGTAAGGGAATGAGTTAGTGAGCACTTTTTAGGTGTTAACAGTATGCGAGCAACATACCCAAATCTGTTTCAGGAACACTTAGAGAGTGATTAAACAACATCGAGGACGATGTTGAGACTTAAGGGGGGGTGTATGTCACCTACCCAAATTCTGAGAATATTATTCTATTTGCAAAATACTTTATGTTAAATTATAATTACAAAGTTTTGTAATTATGACCAAGTTTGGTCAAGGATGATTGTAATTACTGATTATTATTATTTAATAAATTAAAATAGGAGATAAACACCCAAGGGAATTGTTAAATGAGTGTTCACTGACCCACTAGGAGGAATGGAAGCTATTAGAAGGTATGGGACAAATGGCACCATTTGCACTCCACCACTAGCTATTGGTTATGGGACAACTACCCCTAAATTTGTGGCATTATTCCCCAGGTGGGTGGAAGAGAGTAGGCAGCTCATTAATGACCAGTTAACCACTAAAAGGCCTAGGCAGCCTAGATAAGGCAATTTGAATTGGGTAGGCAGCCCCCCTACAATATTTTTTGCATAAATATTCCTCAAGTGCATCAGGTGATCACTGAGAGATTCGAATAGGGAGGCTATGTGAGAGTGCAACTATGAGTCTGCTTGTTATACTAAGAAGGAAAACCAGAGGTGCTGGTGCAGGTCTCTTTGACTGTTGAGTCTTTATGAATGGATAATCTATATTCTACTGCAAGTTGATGTACTAAGGCTTCTACATAATCTTCCTCCTGGTGGTTCAGTGAATAGGCTCGGGGGTCCTAAGGCAAGTAACTTGGCTGTATTCAGGAATAGGTTGGGTGGAACAGGTTCCTTGGGCTGTTTGTTTCTCCTACAGTCAACCAGGTTTTACTGTTCTTACTTTTTTTTATAGTTAAATGTTTCTGCATAGTAGAATTATTAATTACAGTCATATAAAAGAAACTATTTTATTTTCTGATCTAATTATGATTCTGAATGAAAAAGCTTTATGAAATGATTGAATCGATAACCATCTCTATATTTTTCCCCATGTTGTTTTTCGCATCGTACTCCAGTATAGAGAAGTAAATTAAGAAAGATGAGAGATAGGCAGAATGCCATTGATTGAAAAGATGAATACAGTAGTGTTCTTGTTAAATTATGTCATATGTTTAAACACAGGATATATTATAGTATAGTATAAACAGTTGCATAGCATTCATCTCATTCTTAAATAAAAACATATTTTGTTTTTGCACAGTTCTATACTTTTCTTTTCAACTCTATCTATTTCATATAGTAATCACATGCATTTCAATATCATAAATTCTGTATTTTCAAGTATTTATTTTCTAAGAAATATAGCAGCTGCAAAAACTATGTTCTATACAAAATTGTTATGAGTACACACATATTATTTCTTCACAAACTAGTATATTTGATTTCAAATATTAAATACAAATACTAGCATAGTAGCATCAAAACCCTAAGTTATCACAAAGCTTAGATTCTAATTACACGGTTCTTAAACTTCTCATCAAGCCATTCATAACAAAATTTAGATAATTATAATAGACCTGTTATCTAACCCTAAACAACATTTTATTTTAACTTACTAATTCTCGTATTGAGAATACAAACAAGATATCTAAACATCAAATAACTTCACTTAGCCGGAACTATGATTTGTTGGAATCAACATCTATCAAACCCTAACAAGAATAATACACAGTATCTAAACTTTTAGAAACATGAGTTAAGACTTAGTTCACGGTTTCAAGGTAGCCAACAAAACCTACAGGGTAGGGTTTCATTCTTTTAAACACAGTCAAACATTGTGGCATATCCATTTTGAAAATGTATAAACAGAATGAACCTTACCTCATCATAATTCCAAAAACATAAATATCAACAACAATAACAAAAGTACAGGAAACAAATATTATAGTTATGCAAACCATAACTCTCGGCCAAAAACAACTATCGTTGTTCAGCATCACACAACAGTTATACAATTATTTTCTCAACCATTACTTAAAACACAGCTTTTCTTTACAAAATGAGCCATTGTTTTAAAAGGGAAAGAGCACCCTCGGCTCTGGGTTTACCATTCAAAAATTATAACAGAGTTTACATTACGGACCTATCAAGGTTCCAACAGTACACAGGGTTTACCCCTTATCAACCAAAACATTAAAATGAGGTCAAGATCCATAAACTACACAGGGTTTTACCCTTAACATTTAGCAGCACAAACACGAGTGTGAAGTTCTTATCAAACGACGCAGCCAGGCATCAAAGAGCCGAATAGCAACTTAAAACAACTAAAGGTTATCCTTTGTACAACATTTATCAAAATAAGATTTTAAAACTTAACACTCTGCCATCACCGAAACAAGGTCGAATAGTTCTAACTCCGGGCACACAGTAATCACCATCAAAACCATGCCAAAGGCACCTACGAGGTTTCGAGAACCACCGGAGCTTACCAGGAAGTAGATGCATCATCTGCATTCAAAAACCTTTGCTAGCAACCTCCTACGAAGTGGGTACCTGCCAAAAATACAGTTCGAAGGGTTACAAAACATGAAAACGCAAATAACACAGTATTACATTCATTATCGTGAGCACTTACCATTAGAAACGAAGCTCTGAACATTGGCACACTATACCAACAAAACGACGAAGCATAATAGCATTCACAACAAACTACGAATTCAACAACTGACAGAAGAACCACACACGACCACCATGGTTGTATCGTAGTGCTATGGCACAAGAGTGTAAGCCTGCAACTATTAAAACTATTCCTCACAGGTCTAAGGTTTGAAACCAAGGAAGGAGTCCTCCTCTCCACAAACTCTAAACCCTACATTGTAGCAAACGGTCGGCTCTACGACCTTACCAATAAAACGCAACAATGAATGCCAGAAAACCAACTTTCACTACTTACCAACACGAGAATAGGGTTTCGTTCTCAGCCCTAGATCTTGCAGAGATTAGCGGTGGTTTGGTTACCAAATTGGGTACGTTGATATTCGAGCAAGCATAGCATTAATTACACATTGATTACTTCATCTACCAATTGCTAAGTAAGTAGACCGAGAGCCAGTGCATGGCACAACTCAGCTTATTTTGATGCTCATTGCAAACACAAACCACGTTAAGACCTTACAATCGGACTTCCACATCACTTAACCGTGGAATGACGTTAATACTAGGCCTGTCAACGCCAGCTTGGGAAGCATACCAAGTACCAAACTCATTATCCTATCAACATCGAATTTATTGCATGTTAGATTCGTAGATCATATCATTTATTTAGATCCTAAGGTTTACTGGGTAGGCATCGTGATAATATCACATGCTATGGTAAAGTGTAAAATGCATAGTTAATGTAGAGTATTTATATTTCATTTTCATATTATATGCATAGCCACTATAGAATGTTATATGTCATTTCTATAATATATGCATAGTCATGTAGGTAGAGTTAAGTTGTAATGTTAATGCTAATTCATAGCATAAATACCATACTTACAATAAAATCCATGTATTAAGCCATATATTGTAATGTTAATTAAACGATAAATGCGAGACTTAGGATAGTCTAAAGCTCTATTGGTGCGAAATTATAATGATAGTTCTTTTGATTTAGCATAGATACTATTTCCACAAGCTTGCTAATAGAGTTACTTTTGGACATTGATTTTAACATTTGACAATAATGACAAAGGTCATTTTAAGATGATTTTTCATAGATAATGATTATAGCAATATAAACATAAAAAGATGAAGAGATTATTTTAACACTGAAGAGTTTGGAAGACAACACTTAAACTATATTTGGAACCAAAATATCCATACCTCCAATAACTTGTTTCGCAAGGAAGTACTTAGCATTCTAATTTTATGTTGACGATGAATTGAAAGACACATATACTCTTAACACATGTTGTCATAGAAATTCTTACCTGCGGTCTGCACATGGAAACAGGATTCAAATTCCTTAGCTAAACGTATCTAAGTAAACTCCAGGGTAGCTCGTAGGACCCCTTCGTCATCATACAAACAAACTGTCAACACATCATCAAGAACATCATATTGATACAAACCTATGAATAACATGTAATCACATATAGAACTTAAGTAGATATGTAAATTGTATTCTTGTGCATAATCATAAAAAGATCTTTCGTTAAGGAGTTTAGCATCCATTTAAAATCTGAAATAGCAAATACAATCACATCATATTTTATTTGAGAATTATGACGTGTCGTCGTTATTAATTTTCCTAGTTAATAAATTTAATTATTTTATATGTTTTGCATTAACAACTTTGATAATTATTGCTATTTTAAAAATTTTAAATTTTGGTATTTTTTCGGGATGTTACACCAATGGGTCTTTGACGGAATTCAATTTCATCACTTGCAACAGAAGTTATGAATGGATTTGTGGCAAGACATCAATTACCTCCAAAATCACGATTTTTGCCTATGGATTTTCAAAATTTTGGATTTTATTAAATCCTATTGTAATATCTACCCATTGTAATTGCGCATAAGGTTATGGTTTAACCACAAAAAAACTATGGTTATGGGTTAACCACACAAAACTCTTCTCTTTATTATCAATTGACAAGGTACGATGAACATAATGGGTCCTTTTTAGCATGAGTGAAATGATGGGGACAATCATTTTCTAAGGGGGGAGGAATGATCTGAATCTTGGGGGGGGCTATAGTCTAAGCTTGGATATGAAAGCCAAAAATCCATATTTTTATTAAATGTAAAAAGGGAACATGATGGACATGTAATTAATGGAATTAGTTATTCAAAGTTGACATTGTCAACGAGACACCTTGTAAAAAATGTAGTAGGGAGAGAGTTAGAATCGGGAAGGAGAGGTCCCAACACTGGCCTCATTGCATGAATGGTTCATCTTAATGGAATCCTTCTTCAGCCCAACTCTCTCTTGTATTTTCATGGTGTATATTATTTGTGTGTTTTCATCAATGCTTCTTCTTATGCAAAATTAGTTTCTTGGTAAATTTAATAACACATTTGCATGTCTAATATCCTCCTCTCTTGGCATCCAAGCCTTCTGAGTCTCATCCCTCAAAATATCGATCATTCCTTTTCTTTTGTCAATTCTCATGCTAAGCAGCCTTGGAACTTTCTCGATATGCCCTTTTCCTTCACTCTTATATTTTGCATCTTCATCATTGCTTTCTTCACCTACACATTCATAAACAATGAAACCATTAGAGAAAACATGGATTTCACCAATATCCTTCTCCATTAATTATTTTGCAATTTTAATACATTTATCAACAACTTTAAGAGTTTCATTCTTCCCCATCACTCCTACCACTACTATGGTATTAGCAGTATTCTCTTTATCGTAGCTATCATCACTAGGGATGTTTTTTGCATACTCATAATCCTTAGTGTGTAGGATCTCTCATCTTCACAATTCAATTTTCCAATGGCAATATTTTCAAATACAACTTTATCTTCCATGACTATCAAATCTTCCTTTTCTTTGATTTCCTCAATCTATCCTACAATTTTCTCCAACATTACTACTGGCTTCTCAACATCAACTACAACATTATCTATCATTGTAGAGTCATGATGTACCATTCCTTCTTTCATCCTCTCTTGAATTATTTTCATTCATTGGTTGTCTTACAACATTTATTCCTTCAAAGGTGTTTCCTCACCAAATATTGCCTCAAATTTAACTTCTTCTACAGGTTCACTTACTTCTTTATCTATGGTAGCATCCTAATTTCCGTCCATTTCATTAGCATATTCAAAACCAACTTTATTTTATACAACACAACTAGGGTTTCCTTATTTCTTAGTTGAAATTTTAATAGAGTCACTTCTTACTCAAACATTAAAATTATCAACATAACCAATTTCCCTCAAAGGCATGTCTTCCAATAACTCTCTAGAATCTGGTTCACAATTGGTGATTTAAACATCCACATTTCCTTCTGTCTCTAGTAGGTAGTGAAATACCTCGTTCTCGCATTGTACTTGGAAGCATTCTCCCTCACCATATACACTTTCTTCACATTAACTGTTTCCAACCCAATATTAATCTCTCCATTTTCAACCTCAAAATGATTGTTCACATCATTGCATGCATACTCTTCCTCCAACACTTCACCAAAAACAACTTATGTTCCCTAAGGAACATCTTTCAATGACTCACGCTCCTATGGTGTAGACTCAATAATATCATATTCACCATCACAATCAATATCTTCATTGCTTTCTTCATCTTCATGATCCTCCTTGAGTGAGATATCTTCATCCTCACCATAATCCATTTCAAATTAGAAATGTTTTTTTCTTGTACATGCTCTAAGTCATCCATGCTTAACAACATTTGCTTCATGAATAATAGAGCCTCAACTTCACTGATATGTCTCCTTTATTCTATTAAAATCCTCAGGATTTCCTCTTGGCCAAGGGTTTCCTCCACTACTTCCAGCCTCACCAAAATTTTCCTCAACTCCACATAAGCTTCCCCTAAGCCCTCGTATTCATATAAATACCTTTGCTTGCTTAAAACCACAATTTTTACTCTTCTCCCGTAACCCATTCCTACACTTTATTATGCAACATTGTTTTCAACTTATAACTCTTCCCAAATTAGATGTTGGAGTTGTTTTCAAATACCATCTTGCATAGCTTAAATCCACCTTCAATTCTTCCAACATACAAGGTGAAACTCTGCTTCGCGATAACCACCCACAACTTCAAATATTATCAATAGAATCTATCCAACCATCGATGGAGCTATTATTTTTCTCCTGTAACTCTTCCCACAATCTCAATTGTGTATTTTCCATATTTAATAAGATTCAACTTACTTTGTAGGATATTCCTGCTCTTATACCACTTGATTCAAAGGGGACCTCAATCCCTTGTAGAATTCCAAACCCACTTGAATCAACAAAACAAAAATAAATAAAAAAGGACACAATAGGCCCTACTTGAATCTAAATCCACAAACTCATGTAGCCACAATATCATTTCAGGCTCTATAATTCATATAAACAAGTGCTCAAGGGAACATCAACTCAATCTCACAAACACCATATAAGTAAACACAAACATAGAGGAAAATTTTTGCATTTAATTGGCCCAATTGGACTTTAATTAATATTCAGAAATTTTGCATCATTTACAATTAAAGTGTCTCAATGGGATTCAACTACACTTCTACTAAACCTCAAAACATACAATCTTTCAAGGGCCTCAATGGGAATTTAGAAATAAAATTATAATGGGTTTCCAAAACTCTTCTTCATCTATTAAAATGTATGTCTATTGATCTCAGTCTTAGCTAGCCTTACAATACTGAGAAAGTTCATCAAAAACAAATAAATTTTACCTCTGTATTTTCTACTGAGCAGTATAATCTTCTTTTCCTTAGAATTCTCCATTCCTTGTCTCCTTTTTTCTCCTCCTTTGTTTCCTCTACTCTTCTCTTTCTCCGCATTATTCTCTCTTTTTTTTCTCTCCTCCACCTCCTTTTTACTCTTTATCTAAAATACCAACTTCCCTTCATCTCATTTCCCTTTTCGTTCCTTCCCATTCCTTCTGTAAAGAGGTACCTTTCTTCTTCTCGATGTGCCTCTCTTCTTCTCACATTCTCGCTTCATATATTGCTTCCTTCCTAATAATCATCCTCTCTAATAAAGCTATCCACTGCCCCTTGTCCCTTTTTTAACCTCCATCAACTATTTTCACAAATGCTCCTCCATCCCCTTCCTCTCGTGTGGCTCCTTCCATAATAAAAAACAAATAAATTTATCCCGTCTTCTTAATTTCCCATGCCTTATATTTTTAATCATAGTAGCAAGATTTAGTTGTATTGGGAGTTCATGTACGAAAATCATAAATTAATTTGCATTTTTTATCTTTTGAAATTCTTCAAGGGTTACTATTAAAATTTACTAGTTAAGTCTAGAAAAGTGGAAAACTAAATGCTTAAATATATTTACGTTTTTATATTTTAACTCTTTTTGTTAAGATAAAAGGGGAATTTTAACTAGCCTATATTCATTTTCTTATAAACACATATAAAATCAAATTATGTTTAAAAAAAATTGATTTTGCAAAGAAAAACAAAGCAAAATCTAAGACACAAACTCGAAACCACTTCAAACAAATTAAATTTGTGAACTATTATTCCACGTAATATTTTAAATTTACTTTGAAGTAACAAATGTTAATTAATCAATATTAACCAAATACATACATTGAGACCATGAGCCCATATTTATTTATTAATTAAGAAAATACATACAATCAAACCATAAGTCCATACTTACCTATTGAATTCTATTTTCATGTTGTTATATTATATATTATGTTTCAAATTTGAGATATGTTGCAAGTTGCTTACAATGAATAATGAATGCTATTTCAATTTTTTGAATGACCACTTATATTTTTAAATTTAAAAATTACATATTTTTGTATTTATAAGGTGTCTACTTCTGTATTTTAGTCATACTAGAATTTTTCTTTACATATTTTTCCATATCGAAACATATTTGTATTTGAATTCATACTCGAATATTACTACTATTCTTTTAATGTCCCGTTGATAAATGGAGTGGGTACACTTAAGTGGATCAAATATCACCCTCGTCATCCTTAATACTAGACAAAAATCGTTATGATTATGACTGTAATTTTTGTATAGTTTGAGTGGCCCTAACAATTATAAAAAATTTCTATATTATTGTAGGTCACGGGTTCAATTCCAAAGGGGGTAAGGTTTGTACCTGTTTTAGAAAGAGATTCATCCATCGGTGAGGAATGCTGATTTTTTCACTGGTGACAAAGGTTCAATTCCCATGAGGGTGTCCAGCCCCTAAGGTTTCCATGGGGGTATTAAGAGGTAGTGGTTGAATATATGAGGCTTTCATTTCACTCCTTACACACACATAAGTGGATCAAATCCCACTCTTTTTTCATCCTTAATACTGAACATTGATCATTACAAGTATGGCCAAAATTTATCCCAAAGAGTTTTTCACTAGTGGGCTAGGTTCAATTCTCATGGAGGGATTTTATTGGAGACATGGGTCACCTTGAGGTAGTGTTCAAACATTTGGTTTCACCTAGAGAGATTATGTTAAATGATTTCAAGGCCCATGCACACATAAGTGGATCAAATCCCAGCCCCATGTACTTCAAATTTGGGAGAATTTTTAGATTCCATAACATACAATAATGCTTCTCCCCTAGGGCTTTCTAACCAATGTGCAAACCCTCTTATGTTCTCATGGATCCACAGTCTGGAAGGGGGTTCCCTCCCCCTTCATATGTTGAATCCAACGCCTTTTAGGATTTGATCTCAACTAATGGAAAATCCACTATGAAATATCAACCCTTGCATGTTAAGAAATTGGATAACATCTCAAAGTACCCTTTGTTGATTTCAAACTCTTTGTATATGGCATTAGCCCTAGTAAAAAGAGGCTTGATTGGGAAATTTATTGGAATTTAGCTATTGCCTCATTTGATGGTCACTTAGATTAACAAAACATGCAATTCCTCATCAAAGTCAAGATCACCCATTATTTTTGTGGGAGAGGAATTGTCATGGTGAAATTTACATAAAAAAGTATTCAATGATTTCAACTAGTGTAAAAAAGAAAATCAACATTGTTTATGTTAAGCCCTAAATGTGGGAACATTTCCCCTTATATGGTCACATTATATTAGTTCTGATGTCGGCTTGGTACATTAGTTGTAATTATCATTAGTATGGTTATATTAGTTACGTCGACTTGGGTCAGTTAGTTGGAATTGTACCTCTTAGTCTCTTATATATGGGAAGGAGACCTTTTCATTTGGAGTATATTGTATTGTCTTGTCTTGTGTGCTTAGTACATTGTATAAGGAGGTTTCCCCATCAAAGAGGCTTGATTTTCATTTATTTTCTTCATTAAAGGTATGGAGTACTCTTTCTGTTCTATTTCTGCTCTTTTCATGCTCTTTTGGAAATTTGTTACAAAACATTTGGTATCAGAGCTCTTTCCTCGGGACGAGTTTCTTCAAAACGAGTCATATTGGAATTTTCACTATAATTTTTTTTGACAAGGTTTAAAATAGTGAAACTCAAAAAATATATAGAAAAAAGGTCTATCCATATGTGGTCCAATTTTGAGATCCTGATCCATTACAGGTTTGGAGACATTTTTTGTGGAAGCTAGGGTTTCTATCTAATCCAAAAACTAGTCTAAAATAGGTGTTTTGGGGAATGAGAGATCCAAATTAAGGGAGACCTATTGTATCATAAACAAGATGGACCACAATATATTTTGTATCATTTTCATACCCAAATCCAAAATATTTGACATGTGGAAGATCGCACAAGTTCTCTCTTCTAAAAGGACCAAAAATAAGAAGTGTTGGGAGATTCGAAATAACATTTTACTGGAACATCATAATTAAATAAGACCTATGTAATTGGAAAGAGGAAACATTAGGATATAACAGGTCAAAATTTCATACCTAGAGGAGTCGAAATTTCAAATTTACCTCAGTTCCAAGTCAGCCAAAAAATAGTCTTATATTCAGGTTTTGAAAAAGGTACGCCATTCTAAATTTGAATAACTTTTAGTAGAAGGATCTATTTGAGGTGAAACCTAGGGTGTGATATCTATTTATATTTTTCAAAATACCACAAAAATTAAGTGGAAAAATCACACTCCACTCAAACCACTAGAGGACTCATCCCCGACATACGATGAAAGGGAAGACCTATCTTTTCGAGTGTCCCGGTTGGAAGATATGATTAAAGGATGTATGAAAACAATTGACTTAGTTAATTTAAAAGGGGAAGTTGATGAAACATATAGATAATAAGATGGAGGAAAATATGAAAGGGTCTATGAAAACAATTGATTTAGTTAATTTAGAGGAGACGTTGATGAAACAGATGGAAAATATTGCTAAGCTCATAAAAAATTCAAAGGATACTCCTCCAAGTGATGATGTGTTCCAGGATACTCAAGAGGATAAACATAAGGTCCATGTTGAGAAACATTCCATGAATAAGAATATTCCAAGAGGAAACAATTCTATTAATGGAAGTAACCAGGGATGGTCCACAAGGGGTATCCAACTCCCCAAGATTGACATGACGAAGTTTGATGAAAAAGACCCCATAAAATGGATATTCTAGATGGAGCAATTATTTGATATACACCAAGTGCCCAATATTAAAAAAGAACCTATTACATCTTTATATTTAGAACTTGAGCAGTTTGTGTGGTACCGATGGCTTTGTAAACGCAAAAAGAACTCCATTATCTCTTGGTCCATTTTTATAGAAGAATTGATATCATACCATGATGATATTAATAGAAATTCCTTCTTTTCCCAATTGATAAATCTAAGGAAAAGGGAACAGTAATTGAACACATTCAACAATTTCAAAATTTGAGTCTCATAGTGGAGGGCATACAAAATGATAAACTGTTGGATCTCTTTATTGGAACCTTGAAGGATAACATTCAACATGATTTGCGTCTCTTTGAACCACCATCCATAGAGAATGATTTAGGTTAAAAGTAAAAATATGGCGATGGATTCCAGAAAGACCACCTCTAACACATACAAAGAGAATAACCTGTTAGAAAAATAGGATCACAGAGCAATAACAATAAACAATATGCAAACATAAATCACATAAAACACATTACAAGAAAGACACCAATATAACATGGTTCGCCCAAGATGGACTACGTCCACACAGAAATTGCCAGTCCTTATTATTATACCATCCAACAAATGAAGGGATACAGCCTGCAGCACATCCATTGCAACTTCCTCTTCACTCTCTCATAGTCCCTCTTACACAATCATAGAGATCTTTGCAATGCTACAATACACAACCATATTACAATTCCTTCCTTTTAAAGAGGGATTACTATGGGAAAATACTATGGAACACCCAATACCATGGGCCTGTAAATTATCCATTTTTAACCAAGTCATGACTATGAAATTACAACATTTTACAATGCATTTTTTCCAAAATTTTTGCTTCGGGGTCATTTCCCCCGAACCCTCGCTGGGAGGGGGCTGCTAAAATGTAGTTGTTTCCCCCCCTAGACTCGCCATGGAGACTATACTGTGGGGCCAAACCCCACGTCATGGGATGGTATACAGACACGGCTGAAACACGACCTCTGAATAAGGAAGATCAGTCTCCACTACCAACATAATGTTCCTTCTTCTAACTCGCCTCAAAGGTTAAAACCTCAGCAACTGGATACAAGAAGAGAAAAAGGCCCATGCTTTAATTGTGATAGGAAGTATAGTAAGGGACATAATTGTGGTGAGAAGAAATTATTCTACATATATTGTGAAGAGTAGGGAACCAAAAGAACAAGAACCATCTCAAGATGAAGAAATAGAAGAGACTACTTCTGAAGAGATTAATCCCACTATATTTTGTCATGCTTTGGTGGGAATTATCACTCCTCAAAACCTCAAGATCGAAAGATATATCAAAAAGAGAAAGGTAACAATGTTGATTGATTCTGGTAGTACTCATAATTTTATTCACTCTAAATTAGCCAAATTTCTCAATTTCTTTGTATATCCAGCACCAGAGTTTCAATTAATGATTCCAGATGGAGGAACTATCAATTGATTAGGGAAATTCCATAATATAAATCTTACGATGGGGGAATATGTATTGAATAGTCCAATGATTTATATCCCAATGGGTGGTGCTCAGGTTGTATTAGGGGTTCAATGGTTACAATCATTGGGAATAGTGGATTTTAATTTTCAAAAGGTTTTCATGGGAAGGAAAATAATATGAGTTAAATGGTATCACAGGGAAACCAAGCAAGGTGATAAGCTCTAATGTTATGACAAAATTATTGAAAAAGGGACATCAAGGTGTAATTGCACAATTATGATAATTAGCTGTGCAAACATATAAGAATCCTATTTCCCCAGATATCCAAAGGGTCATTAATAAGCATTCCAAGGTATATGAAGATATTCCAAAAGGTATTCCACCTCTTCTAGATTTCTATCATGCTATACAACCAATTACAGGAAGTGTTCCCCCTAACATCAGACCTTACATATACACCTATAGCTATAAGAGTGAAATTTAGCGTATGGTTGAAGAAATGTTAGAGGTTGTCATAATTAGGCCTAGCCAAAGTTATTACTCTGCACCAGTGGTAATGGTATGAAAGAAGGAAGGCTCATGGAATATGTTTCCATATTATAGAGAGTTCAACACGATCACCATTAAAGATAAGTTTCCCATTCCCATCATTGATGAATTGTTAGATGAATACATCAAGCAATTTTCTTCACAAAGTTGGATCTTCATTCTCGGTATCATTAGATTAGAATGAAGGATGAGGACATCCCAAAAACAACATTCAGAACTCATGAAGGTCATTATGAATTTTTGGTCATGCCATTTAGTCTCACGAATGAAACTTCCACATTTCAAGGTTTGATGAATTCCATTTTCAATCCCTTCCTTAGAAAATTTGTGCTTGTATTTTTTGATGATATACTAATCTATAGAAAGTCTTTGGAAGAACATGTTCAACATGTTGACAGGGTGCTACAACTACTAAAGGAGCAATAACTGTATGAAAAACCTTCCAAATTTTCCTTTGGGGTAAAGGAGGTATAATATTTGTGTCATATTGAATCTCATGAAGGTGTTAAGGTAGACCCTAACAAAATTAAATCCATGATGGACTGGTTGATTCCCAAAAAATTGAAGATTATTCAAGGATTCTTAGGGTTGACGGGGTCCTACCGCAATTTTGTTCGTGACTATGGAAGAATAGTAGCACCTCTAACAACATTATTGGAGAAAGAAGTATTTTCTTGGACTCCACAGGAAACTCAAGCTTTTGAAGAACTTAAAGAGGCAATGTGCAAAGCTCCTATTTTGGCCACACTGGACTTCACAAAAACCTTTATTGTGGAATGTGATGCCTTAGGAAATGGCATTGGCGTTGTTCTAATGTAAGAAGGACACCCCCTTGCTTTCAAAAGTCGACCAATCAAGTGAAAGAAATTACAGAAACTCATTTATGAGAAGGAAATGATGGCAATACTACATGCACTTAAGAAATGGAATCCTTACCTAATAGGTAGGCACTTCAAGGTCAAAACAGATCATGATAGTATTAAATACTTCTTGGAACAGAGCCTATCTTCAGAAGAGCAACAAGAATGTGTAAACAAGATGTTGGGATATGAATTTTAAATCATCTATAAAAAAGGGAAACAGAATGTGGTGGCAGATGCACTCTCCAAAAAAGATGAGGATCTTGGGACAATACTTTGTGTGATTTCCATTATACAACCTGATTGGGTGGTAGCATCAAGGGAAGAATGGAAAAATGACATATTTGTGTAGACGCTCATACTAAAGATATAGAATGATCCCAATGCATCATATACCTTTTCATCGAAAAATGATTCACTATGGTATAAGGACGGCTTATATATATCCAAGAACTCCAAATTCAAACAAAAGGTCCGCATGGAATTACACACATCTCCTATAGGTGGGCACGCAAGATTCTTGAAAACCTTGTTGTGGGGAAAATGCACCTATAGTTCAGGGGAGAAACTACCAACTTACGGTGATAAAGATAGACTTACAAGCATTCTGCAAGTACAA
This sequence comes from Larix kaempferi, assembly GCA_027924585.1. NCBI lineage: Eukaryota > Viridiplantae > Streptophyta > Pinopsida > Pinales > Pinaceae > Larix > Larix kaempferi. The sequence goes on along the minus strand of BSBM01000566.1, from coordinate 1,850,384 downwards.
CAAATAAATGAAGAGATTAGGGTTTAGAGATGTAGGCACCTCATTCAGAAGGTTGATCCTAGCTTTGCCTCCCTCGCGCTTCAATGCTTATCCAATGTCGCAATACCCAAACCTGCAAAACAACTCGATACCTTTCTCAAACACATTTGACTACACATATAAGATTGATATTCATAATATAAAGAGGCATCAAACTATAATCAAATAGTAATCAAATAGTAATCAAATCTGAGACACATTAATAGGTCTTATTTGGAAAGAGAATCTTTATTAATGAATGAAAGCAAGTACATAAAGTTATACCTTCTTTCAAGCTTGGCACTTCACGAAACCTAGATTCAAGGTCTCCTGCTTCCGTTCTCCAAGGATCCCAGCCTCTAAGCAATTGTACTAGGGTTTACCAAAACTGAAGCACAAGAGAGGGGGATGAGGGTCTCCATTCCTCCAGCATAACTTTGTAATTGGGCTTAGTCCTCTCACATGACCCTTCTACCCTCCTTATATAGTCAATGAGGAAGAGGAAAAGAAGTTATAACCACTCAAGAGGTTTCCCAACCAACTTAACTTACTTGAATTTCAAGATTTTGACCAAAACAGGGGTGTACGCTACTCTATAGTAGACAAAGTCGTGTACACATGGCAATGGGCACTACTTTGAATGAGGAAAAGTCGCATACACACGCTACTATTATAACAGTGGAGTCGCGCTCATGTTGAAAAATGGCCAAAAACAGGCTTTTCTGCTCATTTTCAGGAGATGGTTTGGTCTGGAAAAATGTTCCTAAGGGTCATATACATCAAATGGGTCAAGAATGAGGTAATTTCAACCATTTTTAGTGTCCCAAATGACTCCTCCATCCACAAATGTCATGTTGTGTGACTGAACTTGATCTCAAGAAGTGTCGTCATGCGACCAAGGGAAACAAGTGTCGTCATGGACGGAGAGGTGTCATTTCAAGCTATAACAGATGCCCCCTAATGTATGAGGTTAGAGGGAGTATGGGAAACGATGGCCGAAATACATTATAAATAAAAAAGAGTTGAATCGTGGAGGAACGGAGAAACCAAGAATCATAGGCTCAAATGAAGTACCTGAAAGCAAAGGTAATGTCAGACAAACTTATCCTTGGGGTAACTGTCCATGTTCAAATGGTGGAACATGACCTCCAAGAGGATACAATAATGATCCAAAATACTGATGCATATATCATGGCCACTAGAATACAAGCGTGGATCCATGAGGAACATAAGTGTAAACATAGCCACATAAATACAAGGTGGATCTATGTCAAAACTGGAGAACATAGCCATAGAGAACAAGCTGGATCTATGTCGCATCAAGAGCCCAAAAAGAGTGTGGCTCAGTCTTGCGCAACTTGGGCGATAACATAAATAAGGTGATGCTATCGAGGATCCCAAGGTCTTCATCCAAAAACAACCCAAAGTACAAACCTATCCATGCGAATAAATGAGTTGATGTCGAACATGGGAGGTATCGTTTGATTACCAGTCATTGATGTATACCATTAAGAAACACGAGGGTGTCCACCAATAATGAAAATGGAACCCAAGGTACCTAGTACATTCAAGCAAGTGCGAATAAATGGTGTTGCCGTCGAACACTTGAAGAATCCATCGGATAGGATACATTGATGTATTCCCATCTATCCAATAGCGAGGGAAACTGCCACTAATGACTGCAATCCCCAAGGTACTAACTGAAACTCTAAACTTCATTCCCAGAGCACAATGAGCTGAAGTCGATGGGAAGAAGTCCGTTGGAAGGGAGGCCTTAATGCATCCTCCATCATCCAACACGAGGGACACTCAAAAAGGTATGAGCTGATTTGGAGTAGGACTAAACACATGATGAAACATACGGACACCAAGGAATGGCCGACACATGAGGTCAAGGCAACTGCAGGATGGCCGACACAGGTTGTATCCTTGAACAGGGAGCACGACACAAGAGTGACTTAGGCAGCTTTGAACACAAAGAGACCACGATGCAAATCTGCAATGTAGAAGACATTAACAGATTCTCCATATGATTGGAAAACTTACCAAACGGAGGAGTAAGAACTCTAAGATCAGGTTTACCCTAAGGCTAAATACTAGAACCCAACTTGTTTGATAGACTCAAAACAGGTGCTTTGTTCAAGGAAATAGTTGACTTGCTGCCATCATATTGAAAGATATTTTAACATTCTTCCCTTCCCTTTCCTTTTTCATTTTTTAACGAGCTTGACAAAGAACTAAAGCATGCTCGACGGTATTTTCATATTTAAGGAGTCTGAAAAACCTAAAAGAAAACTCCATACACCTATTCGTGGATTTTATATCGAGCTCGGATTGGTCTGTGCTCGGCGGTGTTTTCTTGCTTATAGAGTTGAAAAACTTAAACAGTCCTCTATACACCTATCCGTGGATTTTATATCGAGCCCGTATTGGTATGTGCTCGCTTGGTGTTTTCACATTTCGAGAGTCTGAAAACCCTAAAGACGACTCCAAAGGTCCTTTTTCGTAAAGTTAGTCTCCTTCCCCGAAAAAGTGTAAAATCATGGAAGAAGAACTCTTCTAGCGCATACAAGAGTATACCTAGAGTATACCTTTTCCATAAATTATCCACCAAGGCCCCGAAAAGGGGTAATTCTATACCTAAGTGGATGTCGGTTCAATTATTTTAACGAGCCCGAAAGGACAACTATGCTCGGAAAACTTTTCCTATTTAAGGAGTCTGAAAAGGGCTTAAAAGAACTCCATAGGGATCTTTTCCGTAAAGGTTTAACGAGTCCGGAAAAGTAAACTCATGACCTCCTTATTGTTTTTAACGAGCTCAAAGGAGATACGGAAAATGCTCACAACTTCCTTACTGTTTTTAATGAGCTCAAAGTGAAGATGAAAGAAATGCTCATAGCCTCTTTACTGTTTTTAACGAGCTCGAAGGAAAGGTGGAAGAAATGCTCGTAACCTACTTACTGTTTTTAACGAGCTCGAAGTAAAAGAAGAATGCTCGTAACCTACTTACTGTTTTTAACGAGCTCGAAGTAAAAGAAGAATGCTCGTAACCTACTTACTGTTTTTAACGAGCTCGAAGTAAAGGTAGAAGAATGCTCGCCACCTACTTACTGTTTTTAACGAGCTCGAAGTAAAAGAAGAATGCTCGGAATGGGAGGAGACGAGTGTCAGGGACATGCAAAACTAGCTCCAAGCGCATGGAACAAAGATATGCCTAATGCAAGGAACATGAGCAATATAAGGACACTCAGGGTGTGTCTCCTCCAGGTAAAAGGTGTCAAATTGCAAAGGCAAAATGATACAGGGCTTAGCGAAAATGAGATCAGAGATGGAGGCTTATATAACGAGCTAAAAGCGTGGAAGCCTGCTTCAGGCTCATTAGCGCAAGCGAGATCATAACAGATGCATATGTAATTTGAACACAAAGATGGGAGCCTTATCAGGGATGGCCAGAAATATATGAGGAAAAAAGATATGAGGCTTCTTCTCAAAGTCATGGTAAATCTAAAAAGGCTCCCAAGCCTATGAGAAAAACTCAGCATGGGCACCAGAATGGCATAAGGGTGCTGACTAGGATGACCCATGTTAGGTAGGCTCTGCTATCAGACTGGTGCACGATGCATAAACAGATGGCTAACACACCAATATCCAATAGGTTCGACCCTATGGTGAATTCGGATGGAAAAAGGTTCAAATGCAACATAACAGAAGGGAAGCCCAAACCTATATGCAAGGTTCCGAATATACCTGACATGGTCGCACAAGGTGTCAAAAAGGACTAGTAAGCAAGTATACATCCAGCTAAGAATCCTGTCTCCAAGAAACATTAGTACCAGGATCATATCTAAAACATATGTAAGGAAAGACCCGATACAAGTCACTGTGGTAGAAATAATTTCAACTTCACTATCATCAACAGCAGGCATAAACAAGGCAGAGTTTTCAAATGAAGACTCTATGGTACCCAAGCCCGAGGACTTACAATCAACAAGATCAACTTCAGGATGAAGATCAAAGTTGAAGGACATGATGGAATCTGCAGAAACAAATTCATCATCACGGGAGTTGAAAATTCTAGAAGCAGAATCAAACTCAGCAGGAACACCGATTTGCGGATCTATAGGAGAGTCCAAAGACTCAACAGTAGGAAGATCAGACTTTAAGTTCAAAACGGGGTTGGACATGACTGCGACTGGATCAACATCCAAGTGAATGGAAGACTGTACTATAGACTCTAGGAAAACTTCATCGGAAGGAAGTATATCATCCCAGATAGAACACATATCTAAACATTCAGATGGAGGTGTCACTTGGTCAAAAGATGGGACCAAGTCCCGAGAAGGTAAGCATGAAATCAGAGACTTCTTCTCAGTAGCAGTTGAACTCAAGGAACAATATGCCACATAAGTCCCATGTGACATAGTAGTGCCTAATGACGAGGGATCTGATTGGTCTACAGTTGGGTAATAAGGAGGATCAACGAATGCAAGCTGGTCGATAGTGACGATGCTTTCGTTATGAGGGAAATGCATCACACGAAAGAGCGTAGACACCACAGCGTGCATAGCATAAATGTAATCATGCCCGAGGATCATATAAAATTCCATAGGGTCCTTTAAAACCATAAAATCAACTAAGACTGTTTTTCCACCCAAAGTAACAGGTGCCTGACGGAGGAATCCAAACGGTTCACTAGGTCTTTTATCGAAGGTCAACGGCCAATTAACAGCTAGAATAACATTAGGGAAACCCAAATCTCTCCAAGCATAAGCGGATAAGATACTAACAGAAGCACCTTCATCAACAATGCATCGATTAACCATATGGTTCCCGATATCAACCTTTATCTGGAAAGGTGTCGAAGAAGGAAGACGAGGCTCGGCTAGACTATTCCAATCAAAGGAAACAATCCTAGGGCTTGGTAGGGGTTCACATGGCACAGATGAAGTGCCCCCATTTTCAGGAACATCCAAACTGGTAATGCAGAAGACTTCAACAGTAGGCGCATCAATCTCTGAAGGACTGATGGGATCGGTCGAAGATTGCATCGATTCGATCACTTCACTCTCCGAAGGAAGAGTGGGGTCGACCAAAGATTGCATTGGTTCAACCACTTCATCAACCAAAGGTTGATCTGACTGTAGGGAATCTATAGACAACTTAGGAGCAGAGGTTCCTTCAGACATGGACCACACTCTTCGTGCCTCTGGAATGGCAGGGCATCGGTGAGTAAGGTGATCTCCCTTACAAAGTTTACAAGGGAACTTTGGTTTCCGTCCTATAGGTTTAGACTCCTTTACAACGTCAATACTCTCAGCATGACTAGCATTGGCTAACAGCTTGCCCCCAGCATGACTCACAGAGGCTGGTTGCTCAGAAGCAGAAGACTTTTGAACTAAGGACCACACTTTTTGCACTTCTGGAAGTACAGGGCACAAGTAAGTAAGGTGATATCCCTCGCAAAACTTACAAAGGAACTTAAGCTTCTGTTTGTTTGGTTTGTCGACAATGTCAACTCCCTCAGCATGACTTGCAGTGGCTGATCTGGTGTCTCCAGTATGACTCACAGGAACTGGTGACTTGTCATTAATATGACTAGCAGTGATCAATGACGTGTCCTCAACATGACTGACAGTGGTTGAAGACAAACTTTTAGTATGATTTTCAGTGACTAAAAGTTTTCTCCCAGCATGACCTCCAGAGGCTGGGTAGGTGCCCCCTGCATGACTTGCAGAGGAAGGGTGCTTTCCCCCAGCATGAATTGCAGAGGCTGGGTTGCTGCCCCCTTCTTTTGGCATCTTCTTCCTATTCTTCCCCGTCTATTCCTTTTAGACTGCTGGCTACTAGTATTGCTACTTTCGCCACATGAGGTAGAAGGAGGAGGAGAAGATGTTACTGGCAAAGGAGGCACAGGGTTCTGATGCTCTTGATTTGAAGTGCTCACAAAAGAAGCGTCAGGAGCATGCAAGGCATTCGGAGTGGAAAACAACCAAACCGGCAGCCCAATAGTGAATCCAGGAAGATTCAGAGTAGCCATTAAGGGAGCACCAATGTTTCCAATGAATGGAACAGCACAAGGATCCCCCGAAATAGGGGTACCCTGATTGGCACTCGCCGGAATGCTAGACATAGTTTCTCGCTCAAATGAACAAGAAGTTCTCTAAGGCAAACTAAAAAAAAGTAGCACAAAGAGCACACCACTAAAAAAGGTCCTAGGTAAATCAAACCAGGCAAACAGATGCCTTCCGGAGAAGAGTCTGGGATGATGAGGGCCCAGAACAGATCAATGAAGGAAGAAAGACAGTTACCCGGGGTCCACAATACAATTACTAAGGGTGCAAGCACTGGAATCACCCAACCGCCCTACCAAAGACCTGCAAGGGATTTCCTCCCACGTTTATCTTAGGTACAGCAGATATACCCTCTGCTGTCACCTGTGTATGAACCTAGAGTCAGATACTAAGGATACCACAACACCGAAAAATCCTGGGGGAACAGTCACCGATCGAATCAGAAAGCGTGGGCAGGGTAGCTAAGCCCGAAACTCGAAAGAGTCCCCAATACGCAATCCAATCTTGGCGTATGCTCGAACAAAAAGTAGGAGGAGTATTCCCAACAATATGATCTCGCAATGACCTACTGCATAGATCCTAGGCAAGTTTTGAGTGAGGTGGGTTTACCTGTGATAGTCTCACTACGATTTTTACGTAATGTGTGATCTTGGGTGGTTTAAGGTGTTTTAAACCCAAGATCCTAACCAGAACTAGTTGGTGTAGTGTAACCTAGAAAAGAAAATGTTACTAGTACATTTTATTAGGGTTCATTTTAAAGGCTACTTGATTACTCAAAAAGGTAGTGGGTGTGTGAGAGTGGTTATAATAGAGATAGAGTACTGAAAATGAAATATTTACCACCAAACAAATCTTTTTCTTTTCAATGCAAGTCTTAAAATTCTGATCTAGAATGCATGTGCAAAGGCAATTTTTTAATCTTTTGAATGCAAAAAAGGTAAAAATAAGTCTAAATGTACAAAAATAAACTCAAAACCTAAGAATGCAGCTACTCAAGCAACTAGGTATGCAAAAGAAAACTTGTTCTTTTTTATGCAAAGCACTCTAAAATCTTTTAAGCCACTTGCAAGGTACTCTATTCAGAAGATAAATAAAAATTCTTTATGCTTTTCAAAGGTAAGAAACAAAACTGAAACTAACCTACTATCAAAGCAAAGCAAAGAAACTTTCAGGTTCTCTTTATGAAACAGTAAAAGCTACCAAATATGACTTTCAAATTCTTATTGATGTAAGCATGCCAAACATTGGGAAAAGAGTACAAAAACTGATTTTAGACCCAAACGAAGCAAATGACCTACGAAGAAGTATGGTTTGGTAAAGTCAGGTCTGCACATAAACAATGCAAACAAGGTCTTGAACAACAGCCAAAACACTTGAGCTTTCACTACAAAAGAAAAACTAAAAGCATAAGGGAGGATAAGAAACCAACCTAAAAGAGAAATTTCACTCAAATAGATATAAACAGGGTCAAGAAGACTCAAGAGGTTTCAAATCCAGTGGAAATGGGGCAAGCAAGTTCAGTCATACTCAAATTAGGGTACAAAACACCAAACAGGTCCACAACCCCCCAACTTGGGTCAACAAGCCCCAAAACTTTCCAAACAAACCCAAATTGATCAAAAGAGGTTCAAATCATGAATGTAGGATCAGTACAAGGATGGGAGACCACTTACAGGGGTTTAACTCAGACCTAGGGTCATCAGGGACCCCAAAAAATGCAGCCACAACCCCCAGATTCGGGTCCACAACCCAAAAAATAAAAAAAAATCAAACCCAGATTTTGAGCGCTACTGTGTATGAAGGAAACTAGCGCTCATAGCAGTATGGGCGCTACTGTGCAGAGGAAAAGTAGCGTATGGGTGCTACTGTGTGGTACAAATAGTAGCGTACAAGAAAAAAAGTCTAAAAAACGGGGTTAAAACCCCCAAACTGGGTCCACAAAGGTTTGCAAGGGTTGGGAAGGGTCTGTAAAAAGCGCAGGAGGGTAAAACAGAGCTTACTAACTGATCCTAATCAAGAAAATGAACAAAGACCATCAAACAAGACTGAAGAAATGACCTTGGATACCCCTAAGCAGTTAGGCTTTCCCCAGCGGAGTCGCCAATCTGTTGTGGGGAAAATGCACCTATAGTTCAGGGGAGAAACTACCAACTTACGGTGATAAAGATAGACTTACAAGCATTCTACAAGTACAACAAATAAATGAAGAGATTAGGGTTTAGAGATGTAGGCACCTCATTCAGAAGGTTGATCCTAGCTTTGCCTCCCTCGCGCTTCAATGCTTATCCAATGTCTCAATACCCAAACCTGCAAAACAACTCGATACCTTTCTCAAACACATTTGACTACACATATAAGATTGATATTCATAATATAAAGAGGCATCAAACTATAATCAAATAGTAATCAAATCTGAGACACATTAATAGGTCATATTTGGAAAGAGAAGAACGTCTGATCTTTATTAATGAATGAAAGCAAGTACATAAAGTTATACCTTCTTTCAAGCTTGGCACTTCACGAAACCTAGATTCAAGGTCTCCTGCTTCCGTTCTCCAAGGATCCCAGCCTCTAAGCAATTGTACTAGGGTTTACCAAAACTAAAGCACAAGAGAGGGGGATGAGGGTCTCCATTCCTCCAGCATAACTTTGTAATTGGGCTTAGTCCTCTCACATGACCCTTCTACCCTCCTTATATAGTCAATGAGGAAGAGGAAAAGAAGTTATAACCACTCAAGAGGTTTCCCAACCAACTTAACTTACTCGAATTTCGAGATTTTGACCAAAACAGGGGTGTACGCTACTCTATAGTAGACAAAGTCGCGTACACATGGCAATGGGCACTACTTTTAATGAGGCAAAGTCGCGTACACACGCTACTATTATAACAGTGGAGTCGCGCTCATGTTGAAAAATGGCCAAAAACAGGCTTTTCTACTCATTTTCAGGAGATGGTTTGGTCTGGAAAAATGTTCCTAAGGGTCATATGCATCAAATGGGTCAAGAATGAGGTAATTTCAACCATTTTTAGTGTCCCAAATGACTCCTCCATCCACAAATGTCCTGTTGTGTGACTGAACTTGATCTCAAGAAGTGTCGTCATGCGACCAAGGGAAACAAGTGTCGTCATGGACGGAGAGGTGTCATTTCAAGCTATAAGAAACCTAACATAGGGTCAAGAAGGAATTTGTTTGGGAAGGTCTTAAATATGATTTTCAAAAGTTCATGGAGGAATTTTTGGTTTTCCAACAAAATAAGGTTGAAATAGTTAAGACCCCGGGTCTTTTACAACCTTTGGACATACCTTTCTGGCGCTGGGAGGAATTCTCAATGGATTTTATCATAGGACTACCCAAGTCAAAAGGGAATAATGTTTTTATGGTGGTTGTTGATAGACTCACGAAGTATGCACACTTTTTTGCACTGTCTCACCCTTTTAATGCAAGTACAGTAGTTGACACCTTCATGGATACAGTTCAAAAGTTACATGGAAACCCAAAGATTTGTAAGTGATAGAGATCCAATTTTCACTGGTAAATTTTGGACTAGACTATTTTCTTGTTTGGCTACCCAGTTGGCTCATAGTTCATCTTATCATCCTTAATCTTATGGGAAAATTGAAATAGTGAACAAATGTTTTGAAGGCTATCTTAGTTTCTTTGCATCTTATAAACAAACACAATGGGTGAAACGGTTGTCCTTGGAAGGATGATGGTGCAATACTTCCAGTCATGCATAATAAAAAATGTCTACATTTATGGCACTTTATGGGTATCATCCTCCATCTATCACATCTCCCTTAAAAGGAAAATCTAAAGTTCAAGCTGTGGAAGATCACATAGAGCACTAGCAAGAAGTTCTCCATATACTGAAAGACAACCTGGCTATGTCAAAAAACATGATGAAACAACAAGTATATAAACATCGTAGTGAAAGAAGTTTTGAATAAGGGAATTGGGTATTTCTAAGGATACGACCTTACAAATAGATGTCCCTCAAGCAACTAAATAAGGAAAATAAATTAGAACCCAAGTACTATGGTCCTTATAAAGTGTTGCAGAAGATTGGTAGTATGGAATACAAATTGGAGATCACTTCATCTTCAAGGGTACATCCAGCTTTCCATGTTTCTTGCTTAAAGAAGGTAATCAAAGACAATATTCCCATTCAAACAATCCTACCAGATCTTGATGAATAAACACAATTCATATTGGAACTTGCAAAAATCACTGACACAAGGACCAAGCAACTACGGAATCATGCTATTACGGAGTACCTCATCAAGTGGAAGAACATACCAATTGAAGATTTGACATGAGAAGATGAGTCCTTCATACAGAAGCCTCCACAAAAAACTAAGTGTTGAGGACAACACTTGTCTGAAGGGGAGCCTGCATGTTAATCCCTAAATTTGGGCACATTTCCCCTTATATGGGTCACATTATATTAGTTTTGATGTCATCTTGGTGCATTAGTTTTAATTATCATTAGTATAGCTATATTAGTTAAGTCGGCTTGGGTTAGTTAGTTGGAATTGTACCTCTTAGTCTCCTATATATAGGAATGAGACTTTTTCATTTGGAGTGTCTTGTCTTGTCTTGTGTGCTTAGTACATTGTATAAGGAGGTTTCCCCATCAAAGAGGCTTTCTATTCATCTATTTTCTTCATTAAAGGCGTGGAGTACTCTTTCTGATCTGTTTCTTCTCTTTCCATGCTCTTTTGGAAATTTGTTGAATACTAGTTTAAACTAGTGTAAACAAAAAATTAATGAAATTTTATAGGTGTTTTAATTAGGGTAAAGAAGAAAATCAATATTGTTAAAATAAGAACAAATTCTCACAAATTCAATAGTGAATGAGGGAATTGAAAAATTCCTAAATATAGTGGGAAAGATGACACTAAGATGATTGAAGATGAAAAACACTTTCTCGTAAAATGTCCTAAGTACATCCACATGAAATAGCAATCTCAAATATTTTTTTTACAATAATGACCTTCCTAATATTTTAACTTACCAACACTATGGTGATATAGGAATGATTTTCTTTGAGCTTTCAAAGCGAAAAAAAAATCTAAAGAAAATCAAGTAATTCCTTAATTTTATTAAGTTCATATAGACCAAATTTGGTATGCTAGATGTTAATAACCATGATCATCATCATCCTCATTGTATTGTTATTAGGTTATCTCTGTTTGTTTCATTTCAAATGTTCAATGGGAGTGTTTTGCATATTGTGTAATTTTTCTTTGAGTTTTTTTGTTTCATGTATTTATTGTGTGGATAGGTATAGGGGCACTTTTTATAGTTTAAATTGCAAGTTAAATTTATTGATTTATTAAGATAGATCTTGTGTAGGTTGTGTTTTCAGTTGCTTGCATAATAATGATGGATGAAAAAATGACAATAGGGTTAGCAAGAACATGTGCTCCTTATAATTAAGAATGCACATGCATTCCTTTTTATAATAGTTCAGTGCTCCCCAAACCGCCACCAAGGCTTGCCACATAGGATGCCAAGTCAAATTGGAAAAAAATACATGCATGGTTAAGAGCATACACACACATTAATAACACATACAAAATCCTAAGAACATACATGTTCATTTGTTTATAAAAATTAATAAAAATAGCAACATGTTTCTATTTCAAAACCATGCAGTGTGTTCTTTCAAAAACCAAGAAGAATTTGGAGGAGCATTTTGGATAATTTTTAGGAGATATTGACAAAGCAGTGATTGAAAAGTGTCCCGAAGGAGCTATTTTAGGAGCTATTGGTTTCAGGTAAGTCCATTACAATTTTTATTTATTTATATTTCTCAAATTTTTTAATTTATATAACAAATAAATTTAAATAAATTTTATCATTTTTTAAATGTAGCATGATCAAATATCATGAATCCTTCTCCTAAAGAAAACTTGAACCCACCATCATCCAATGAAGGTAGACCAAACCCTAACCCACAACCCGCGGATGAAAATAATGAAATTGATGTGGGATTTCAATCATTAATAACCTTAATACAAGATTTTTAAAACACCGGAGAGCCCTCGTGCCTTTCATTGGATACATCATTGGAGACCATTATTACTTCAATTGTTAATGTTCAAGTCCAATTATCTAATGTTTTCTATTGAATTTCTAGGATGTTTGAGTATTATAGGACATGTTTACATAGAAACTAGGTCAGAGATTTTCAAATTTCAAAGCAAGAATTGATGACCTTGTTCATTGACCCTAAAACTAGAATGAACCTTCTAGTGATAAAGAATTCATTTGCATGCATTGGTGAACCTTCCAACCTTTTATAGAACACTATATGGATAGGTGGTTCATGGTATTTGACAAACATATCTGCAATAGCAGGGTCATGTTCCATTGTATTTCCTTAGGAAAATATGGGTTGATTTTTTTTTTAGGTCACCATTTCAACCAGGTATGACCCATTAATAGAGCCTTATGCTCCTAGGAGGAGGCCTAACCCCACAACCTAGTATCATCTTACTTTAGATAACATTCTCTAGGCCCAAACATCAATTTCCACGTTGAACCATAGTTGACTACAACATTCTACATTCATTGAATTATCTCACCAAGAGATATATTTGGATGATGGTGGGGGAGGGATTTGGAATTCTAGCCATTCAACATAGAATAACCAAGAAAGTTCACATGGACCTATTTCTTATCATTCTCATCAATTTTCAAGATATGCGCAAACTTGTTATGGGAATATCAAGGTCCGTGCACATGGAAACTTCATGGATAATTTTAGGATAAAATCATCTATGACTACGTTTATATATTATTGTGTCGACATTATTTCCTATATCTATTGATTTTCTATGTGCAGTTGCTATTTTCTAATAGTACACATCCATCACATGTAGATGCATTAGTAATAATTTACATGATTGATTCATTGTTCCAACATCGTGTTCATTTTTTTTGCCTCACACACATTTTTATTGAACTTGTTTATGTTAAAGGTTCCATGAAAGTGTTTAGAGCCTTAATTTTATTCTACAAATAAAAACTATTTGGGTAAATATTCCAATTTGTTTAAGTTAAGGCACATGAAAGGGCTTGATTTCTTATTTTAATTGTGCAAAAGAACTAAAAACTATCCATAGAAGCCAAGTATTCAAGACCATCTCTTTATATATTTCTTAGAGCCATATTTAAGACCCAAGTTTACATAGAGCTTGACAATGTTGTTTTGTTTCCATAGCTTTCCACATTTGACACACTGCAACCATCACCACTTGGTGTGTATACATCGCTCTCATCATAGGTATCATGTGAAAAATTAAATATTCTTTTAATTTTTTTTTTTATCTTAGTTGTTATCTTATTTTTTCTAATTTCATGTCTTTTTACTAATCTAACATATTCAAAATTTGTATGCATCTTGCACCATTTATGCACAGTTCATCGCATCTACCTTTCCCTCTACATTCGTCACCGATGTCATTCCTCCCACATTAATATATGACAAGTATATTTTTGTACACATTTCCCCCACCATTGGAATTCCTTACCCCCTTTGTTTCCTTCCTATAATTCTATATCCCATTGGGGTTTATCACTACTCGCCCTCACCACATGTTCCATACACTATGGTTTCACATGTTCACCCTATTGCAGGATCCATTGCCCCCATCTTTCTATCCACTATTTTATACACTACAATTGTATATGTTGTAGTTACATCTACAATGTCTACACCTACAGTTGCTACTACTACATCTGCTCCATACCCCAGTGTGCCCTCATAACATATTGTATAGTTGAGTGATTTGTCTCATACTCCTTCTCCATTGATGCTTAAGATATCACATTGAGATCATAGTTGATGAAATTATTATCCAACATGAGTGGTATATATTTCATGGTTTAGTGGTTTTTCATTAATTGGTTCTTGTAATTGTTTTAGGGAGGCATTATCGAGAGGTTGGACTCATATAGGAGGTAATCACCCTCATGACTTGTTGTCTCATCTATTGTGATTTTTTCAATATTGAATTCTATTTCTATTTTATAATTATGCTAATTTATATAATGTTGCAAAAAAACTTCACAAGACTTCATGAGATTTTATAATTTAGTATTTCATGTATATGTTTTCCTATTACTATATATGGTTTTATACAAAATAAAAAAATTCAACAAGACTTCACAAGATTTTATAATTTAGTAAAAGATTTGCCAAGACTTTACAAGGTTTTATAATTTATAAGTGAAAGATTCACCAATATTTTACAAGGTTTTATAATCTACTAAAATATTTTTCAATATTTTACAAGATTATATAATTCAATGAGAGATTCACCAAAAAATTACATATACATAATATAGCATTGATAAAATAGCCTTCATATTTTCCTATATGTCATGGAGATTCACCCATTTATTATACATAGATTTTAGGGGGGGTTCTTAAAGTTTTCCCTATTACCAATAAGTGTAACATTTATATGCATGTTGACAGTTTGATTATTGTTGTCTCTATGTTGTCCTATTTTGTATGACAAAGGCACTCTTATTGATATATAATAAAATAAACTTTTTTATTCTATTGCATTCTTCAATGTTATTGTCAAATGTTACATGTGAAATGGTACATTGGTAATTAAATGTATGGATGATTAAATATTACAATAGATTCTTGCATCTATGCTATAAGAAATTAATCCAAACAAACACAATAATTAAAATTGAAATGAATAGTACTATAAAAAAATCTTTCAATTTCAAATGAATAATGAAATTAAATAAATATATACATAGATATACTGCAATGTTAGTAGCCACTATTCAAAGAATCATATGTGGTGCTTTTGATAATTGATGTTGCATTGATGCGTCTATCCGAACACTATGCACCAGTGCTTTTATGTAAATGGCAGGCCTGACACTCCAATATAAATTAAGTGCACCGTTAAATTTTAAAAATAAGAATATCCACATGCCAGACGGATTATCCGATGCGTTTGCATTTGTTTGTTACATCGATTCATGTCAATGGTTTATATGCACTGGGAACTATCAAATCTTATATGAACCAATGATTTTTTGTGTGTGTTTAAGCGTGTTGGTGCATTTGAGGTGCTTAAATGCATTGAGCTATTTTGATAGTTTGTAAGCACCAGTGTGTTTGGCGATGAAATGGAAAGCACCAGTAAAGTTTAAAAATATTCAAAAGTGTGCTTGGAACTTCTCATGTCACTACTGTCCACATGCATATGACTATTCTGAAGGTGGAACATGGCTACAAACCTACCCAAGCTGCTTAGAATCATCCCATATTTGGATGCATCCTATCTTAATATTGTTTTACTACTAGGGCATCATCATCCAAATACATTGAATCAACAAACCAAAACACCACATCTTCACTAAAATGACATACCTAAACCACAGGTGTACTGATGCAGGAGCATCGGGGCCTAGGCAGATTCGTCGAGGTTGATCAACAGGAGGGAGCCGACCAGCGAGAGTGTCGATGACCACTGGTGCAGGGAGCAGGTTGACTTGTCGAAGTCAAAAAGTCGAGCAGAAGCAGGCGGAGTGCGACCGACTGGAGAAACATAGTGGATGTTGTGATTGGTCAAGAATCGACAGGAATTAGTCGATAGATGACAAGTGTGGTAAGACGTCGGGTAGTCGACTAGTGGTCGAACTACGGTGCGACAGGTTTGGCAGAGCCAAGCGCGGAGGAAGGGGAGGACTGGAAAACCATATAAGATGAGAGGGAAGCCGACAAGAAGGTCGAGATGTGACCGACTACTATAGCAGGGTCGGAAAGGAAGAAAGTCAAGGAACTATACCTAGTAGCCGTTCAGGGTTGCTGATGAAGTTAATACAGTTATTGCAAGTTGGTGAAAGACATGAAAAATGGCATCATGGATAGAGGCTGTGGAGCATGGCCAGGAGCTAGAAGTTGCAGGTTCACAGGATTTGGAAGGATCGGCAGACAGGAGGATGTGTGTCTCGGGGATTGCAACAGTCTCGGGAATAGCAGCCACATGGTAGAAGATGAAGGGAAGAAACGAGATCATGGATCTTCAGTCTTTGATTAGCAGCATTAGAGAGCAGAGCTGAGAGGAGTTGTGAAGAGTCACACCAACCGAAGAAGAAGGGAGTTGAAATTGAGCTATAGCTTAATGTTACAAGGCGAACCAAGAGAGGGTGAGGTCGACACATAGGGAGAACACACCACAGTTACTTCTAAGTGCAACAGCTGAGGCCGATTGTAGTTAGTTATTTGTTTATAGTTATTCTGCATTGTAACCGAATTCAGAGAAGTAATATAAAGCCACTTCTGGCATCCTGCTTACACCATGTTCATGTAAGTATTGTGGTTTGTGTCGTGTGTATTGTTAAGCAAGAAAGTATCCGGTAAGATGACTTGCGTCAGTTGGTATCAGAGCGCGGAACGTAGCAGATCAGAGCGGGAACAAAGAGCTTCGAAGAAAGTTCGGTTGGGAAGACACCTATACCAACCTGACTTGCATCAGTTGGCATCAGAGCAGAGGAATCCGTCGAGTTTGTGATATTAAGCCTGCAAGTGAGTTGGACAGCTCCAGCTATGGTTTGGTAGAGTTGTGCATGACTTGTTTCAAAAATCCGGTTGCGATTGGACATGTGAGAGTTTTAGCAGAGGTTGAAAATGGCTCATAGATGTGTTAATGTTAGAGGATGAAGGGCGCGTGGCACAACAACCGTCACAGTGGATCGTGAGATGTTCGACGAATGCGTCAGAACGATGCGAACTTTGACAAATGAAGTCACAGCGATCAAAGAAAGCCAGAGGTGTGGTTGTATTCCTGAAGAACTAGACCACAATGACGAGGAAGTCGGAGAAATGGAAGCTCGGGATGAAGCCGTAGAGGAACCATAGGAAAAACTACTCAAACTCTTGACAGATATGAGAGGTCGGGCAATGATAGATGTGCCTACGTACTCGGGAAGACTAGACCCAGAATATTTGATCGACTGGTTCAGAGAGATGGAGAAATACTTTGACATAGAACAGATTGTGGATCCTAAATGGGTTAAGACTGCATGTCTGAGGTTGAAGGGTCATGCCTCGTTGTTGTGGCACAATGTACAGGCTGACAGAATTAAGAAAGGCAAGGAGAAAATCAAGTCTTGGGACAGAATGGTTGCCAAGTTGCAGGGAAAGTTCTTGCCAAATGACTATGTGATTTCCTTGTTCAGGAAGTTACAGAACTTTCGACAGAAAGAGATGACCATGAAAGAGTACACGGAGGAGTTCTACTAATTGTCGATTCAGTCAGGACAGACTGATGAAGGAGAAGAAGTTGTCGCTAGGTACATGAATAGCTTAAGATATGCTATTCAGGATGAACTACGCATGTCTAGATTCAGAGCAGTCGGTGAAACCTACCAATTAGCTCTGAAGGAAGAAGAGAAGCTGTCAAGAAAATCCACAACGACAAGGGGAAGGATGACTGGTCAGGGTGTGAGAACTGTCTCCGCGAAAGGCCAAAGTAACGGGTACAGGAAGGAAAGTGTCGAAGATAGCCGACACACGGAAGGGACATTGACACGGGAGAAAGCGCAGGAAAACCGGCGAGATGGTCGTGAGAACCGCGGTCGAGGTGCGTATAGTCGAAGTGGTCCATCCGACAAGAAAGGTGCTAATAGACCAGCCATAATCTGGTACAAGTGTCAAGGAATGGGACACAAGGAATATGAATTCCCAGAGAGCCTACATGCTACAGAGGAGTCGAAACCTAGACGTCAAAAGGATGAGCAAGTCGATGAGAGGGAGGAATCGGCATCCGACAGCAGTGGAGGTGAAAAGAAGAAGAACCAAAATTTGATGGTTCAGAGAGCCTTGATCCAGGAACATCAACATGACCTGATGGAACCAGCACAACGGAAGGCGATCTTTAGAACAAAGGTGCGGATCGGGGAATGGCGTTGCAAAATCATAGTTGATGGTGGAAGCATGAAGCATATTGTGTCGACAGAAGTCATCAACAAGATCGAGTTGAAGTGTCGAGAACACCCACACCCCTACAAGATCTCATGGTTGCAGAAAGGACACCATGTCAAGGTGACCAGACAGTGCCTGATCAACTTCAGAGTTAAAGGATTAGAGGACAGCGTACTGTGCAATGTAGTTCTCATGGATGCATGCCATATATTGTTAGGAAGACCATGGCAATATGATTGGAAAATGATCTATGATGGTCGATCCAACACAGTCATAGTGTGGAAGAATGGCGTGAAGAGAACTCTTAAGCCGAGGCAAGAAGAGCAAGTCGACAGTAAGCACGGTGCGAGCAATCTTTGGGAGAAGCGATTGTTGATGAGCACCGCAAAGGAATTCCTCGCAGAAGAGGAGAGGTAGTCGGGATGTTTTGCGATCATTCCAAAAGGACCATATGTCAAAAGAACGACCAGAGAGGAGAATATTCCGGTCTAGATCGAGGAGTTGCTCGAAGAATTCATGGACATAATGGCCGATGAGAAAGCGATGGGATTGCTGTCGACAAGGAGCATATCCCATCAGATTGACTTGATTCCAGGGTCGAGTCTTCCAAACAAAGCACCATATAGGATGAGTCCGATAGAGGGACAGGAACTTAACTGACAGGTCCAAAAGTTGTTGGACAAAGGATTAATCAGAGAAAGTCTAAGCCCGTGTGCAGTACCAGCGGTATTGACACTAAAGAAGGGTGGAGAATGGAGAATGTGTATTGACTCCAGAGCCATCAACAGGATCACGATCAAGTATCGGTTTCCATTGCCTAGGATGGATGACTTGATGGATTGCCTGAGTGGAGTGACATACTTCACAAAAATAGACCTGAAGAGTGGATATCACCAGATTAGGGTCAGAGAAGGAGATGAATGGAAGATAGAATTCAAGAGAAAAGAAGGGTTGTATGAGTGGTTAGTCATGCCATTTGGATTGACTAATGCACCCAACACATTCATGATATTGATGAATGAAGTGTTGAAACCATTTCTAGGAAAGTTTGTCATAGTCTATTTAGATGACATTTTGATTTTCAGTCAAACCAAGGCAGAGCACTTGGAGCACGTTTGACATGTATTGCAGAAATTGTAGGAAGAAAAGCTGATGGTGAACCTGCAGAAGTGTTTCTTCATGAAGAAGGAATTGGTGTACTTGGGGTTTGTAATCTCAAGTACAGGGTTAGTGATGGACCCAGAGAAGGTGAAGGAAATAGTAGATTGGCCGGAACTGACAAGTGTGACTGGAGTGAGAAGCTTCCATGGACTTGCTAGTTTCTACCAGAAGTTCATTCGGGGATTCAGTCGAATTTGTGCACCATTAACGGAATGCATGAGAAAGGGTGAGTTCAAGTGGATGGATGAAGCCCATAGATATTTTGATGAGTTGAAGGAAAAAGTCACTAAGAGCTTAGTCTTAGCGCTCCCAAACTTTGACAAAGTTTTCCAGGTCAATTGTGATGCGAGTGGAACGGAAATTGGAGCAGTGTTGAGCCAGGAGAGCCAACCAATTGCATTCTTTAGTGAAAAGCTGAATCGAGCGAAGCAGAAGTATTCGGTCTATGACCAGGAATTTTATGCTACCATTCAAGCACTGAAGAAGTGGAGGCATTATTTGTTTCCCAAGGAATTTTTGTTGTACATAGATCACCAAGCACTGAGGTATTTGAACACTCAGTTGAAATTGGATCAGAGACACATGAAGTGGGTGGAGCTACTTCAGAGATATACATTCGTGTTGCGAAATAGGTCGGGAAAGTCGAATAAAGTTTCCAATGCATTGAGCAAGAGAGTTGCACTATTGAGCATGATGACAGTTCAGGCAACAAGGATAAAGTCGATAAAGATGGAGTATGACATTGACAAAGATTTTGCGAAAGCATGGAAGGCTTGTCGTGAACCTTGGAGTATCGACAGGACTCCATATTTGAGTTACTTCATACAAGAAGGCTATCTGGTCAGGGGAAGTTAGTTGTGTATTCCTAGAGGATCAGTAAGAGAGAACCTAATCCGAGAATTTCATAATGGTGGGTTAGTAGGACACTTTGGCATCGACAAGACCAAAGAACTAGTTGACGAGAAGTATTTCTGGCCAGGGATGTCGACAGATGTCGGAAAGTGGGTTCGACAATGTCAAGTTTTCCAGTTGGAAAAAGGAAGAAGTCAGAGTACAGGGTTGTATACACCATTACCAGTACTAGATACCATTTGGAACATCTTAGCATGGATTTTGTGTTAGAATTAACGAAGACTTAGCAAGGAAGCGACTCAATATTTGTTGCAGTCGACAGATTTTTGAAGATGGCGCATTTCATATCATGTAAGAAGACAAGTGACGCCACAGGGATTGCTGTACTATTCTTCAAGGAGATAGTCAGATTGCATGGGATGCCAAAGAGTATTACGTCGGATCATGATACCAAGTTTATGGAGCATTTATGGAGAACCCTATGGAAGAGACTCAACACAAAGTTGTATTTTAGCTCGGCATACCATCCACAGACAGATGGACAGACTAAGGTGGTCAACAGAATTTTGGGAAACCTTCTAAGATGTTTAGCAGTCGAGAGACCCAAGTAGTGGGAGAATGTGTTGGCACAGGCTGAGTTTTCATATAACAATTCTGTGAATCGGTCGACGAGATTAAGCCCATTCCAGATTGTTAAAGGGAGAATCCCACACGGAGTGGTGGATTTGGTCGAGTTGCCGATAGAAACCAAATAGAGCGCAAATGCGGAATCGTTCGCAGAGCATATGCATGAAGTTCATGAAAATGTGCTAAAGCGCATAGAAAAGAGTAACGTGACATACAAGTTAAGCGTCGGTAGGAAAAAGAGGCTACAATCGTTCCATGAAGGGGACTTAGTCTATGCATATTTACGGAAGGAGAGATTTCTGACAGGAACATACAACAAGATGAGGTTGAAGAAGATAGGACCATGCAGAATTTTGAGGAATATTTCGGACAACGCTTATGTGTTGGAATTGCCAGAATACTTGAGCATTTCAACAACATTCAACATTTCAGATCTGTATAATTTTAAAGAGGGGTCAAGCAGCGGAAGCGAGAAAGTGATAAGCATCGGCTGGACAAACCAAATTCCAGATCGACACAAGGAAGAGATCGCAGAAGTGATCAAAGAGTGTGAGGTTGGGCGAACGCATAGCACACAAAAGAAGGAATACTTAGTGCGATGGAAAGATGACGAGTTGCAGGAGGCGACATGGATTTTCGAGGAAGAGTTCAGGAGACTGACAGAGCAGTCGAATTCTTTTTCACTTGGGGAGTATGATGCAGGAGCATCGGGGCCTAGGCAGATCCATCGAGGTTGATCGATAGGAGGTATCCGACCAGTGGGAGTGCCGATGACCCCTGGTGCGGGGAGCAGGTTGACTTGTCGAAGTCAACAAGTTGAGCAGAAGCAGGCGGAGTGCGACTGATTGGAGCAGTGCAGCGGATGTTGTGATTGGTCGAGAATCAATAGGAATTAGTCGATACATGACAAGTGTGGTAAGACGTCGAGTAGTCGACTAGTGGTCGAACTACGGCGTGATAGGTTTGGCCGAGCTAAGCGTGGAGGAAGGGGAGGACTGGAAAACTGCAGAAGATGAGAGGGAAGCCGACAAGAAGGTCGAGATGTGACCGAGCAGGGTCGGAAAGGCAGAAAGTCAAGGAACTGTACCTGGTAGCCATTCAGGGTTGCTGAGGAAGTTAATACAGTTATTGCGAGTTGGTGAAATACATGACAGATGACGTCATGGACAAAGGATGTGCATCATGGCTAGGAGCTAGCAGTTGTAGGTTCACAGGATTTGGAAGGATCAGCGGATAGGAGAATGCGTGTCTCGGGGATTGCAACAGTCTCAGGAACAACATCCGTAGGGTAGAAGACGAAAGGAAGAAACGAGATCAGGGATCTTCAGTCTTTGATCAACAGCATCAGAGAGCAGAGCTGAGAGGAGTTGTGAAGAGTCACACCAGCTGAAGAAGAAGGGAGTTGAGATCGAGCCACAACTCAGTGTTTCGAGGAAAACCAGGAGAGGGTGAGGTCAACACACAGGGAGAACACACCACAGTTACTTCTAAGTGCAACGGCTGAGGCCGATTGTTGTTATTTATTTGTTTACAGTTATTACACATTGTAACCGAATTCAGAGAAGTAATATAAAGCCACTTCTGGCATCCTGTTTACACCATGTTCGTGTAAGCATTGTGGTTTGTGTTGTGTGTATTGTTAAGCAAGAAAGTATCCGGTAAGGTGACTTGTGTCATGTACACCCCTCCAAAATCGGGGGGGGGGGGGTAACACCCTATATGCATTGTGCCAAAGGGATAGTGGGAATCAAGTCAATGCAGATATGCACAGTGGAAATTATACATTACTATGGAGAGGCCATATTGCATATCCCTCTATGAGTCACTTTTGCATTTTCATTGTTACTCCCATTTGACAAGAAGTAAGTCAAGATTACTCTTTTATCCTTTTCCCTAAAGCTGCAATACAACTCTTTTCACTTATTAATGGATACACACATTATTTTAAAATTGTAGAGATTTATGTTTTAAGTAAAAAAACACTTCTTTTATTCTAGTGACAAATTCCATGGTTCATATACACAGGGAAATCTATAATAATCAAACAAATAGTTCTCTCAAAAAGTAAACTCTCCCTCTAAAATTTAAATACATTCTTAGAAACATAGAAACTTTTTCTGGGTAGTATAAAGCACAGAAATAAGGAAAACCTTGCAAATTACTTTCAAAAGGGAATGATTTATGGTGGGATGTCAAAATTATTTCAAGATATGTTAGACGATAAACTAGTTACAATAGAAATTTAGAAGATATTTGCATAAATATGTGGATATTGAAATTAGGTTAGATGATTTGCCCATATTCCCACAATTTAGCACTATGAATGATTATGAAGTTGAAAAGCAATGTTGGAGGCCAACCATACTTATTGATAAGCATATATGTGAAAATGAACCTTTCCACAAGTAATTTGGAGAAGAGGATGCAAGTCAAATGAAATATTTCCATGAGATCTCAGTACTGATCAGGTATATCCCTTTCCAATTTTTCATCCATGATTTAGTTTTGAATTCATTTTTTTTGCACTGTTTGTGCCATTTTCAATCAAAATTTTATTTTGAAGATTTTATATTTTTAATGATGTCCATATTTTCATATATCAATGTCCCCATTACCAATTGAGGATTTCAACCTTTTTGCTTCATAAAGAAAAATTTTTGGGACTTTACGTCAGTAGTCTTCCTTTGAATCTTCAAGTGTGAAAGGGCGTGCTAGCAAACAATGTGAAAATGAGAAGTCATACACTTCAAGCGATGGAGGCTCGAGTGAAGTAGATGAATTTACTTCGAATCATACTAATTATGAACCAAGGAAGAGAATGCAGGCGAAGTTGAGTGTTTCTCTGAAAGCTGGGGAATTACGTTTGGAAGGTGGGGCATTGCCAACTATCCAAAGAATTGAATCTATGTCATCAATTTTTTCTACTCATCTTTTCATGGATGACATCCTAGAACCACAATTAGAAAACATCATGCCAACACATGCCCTTGAAATAAGTTTTGGGAAAAGAGATGCTAGCTTGAAAGAAAAGAGCCATAGGTCTATTTTGAGATCCATCTTTGCTATGTTGTTGTTGTTTTTTTTTTGTTTTTCTACACTTCTGATGATTATAAAGTACTTGAAAATGAAGGAGGAAAACCATCTCTTGGTTCCTACATAGCATACTCCATGAATATTTTCGGACAGATTCTCTGTACTAGCATATTCAAAGGTTGTTTTAGTCTTTCTTTCTGTGCAATTTGTTAGGACACATTGTACCTTATTGATGTTCTTCTCATCTCTAATGAGAGGCGAATAGAGAAGGTTTATGGCATGCTTGATATTTCATTGATATCACTGATCCATTATTTTTAGTATTTCCAAAATATATATTTCAAATTTCTATTTAATAATCGTAAAGGTATAAAGCACAACATAGAAAATGGTAGCAAAGGCACATCCCCAAGAAATTGCAAAACCTTCAGAATCGGTGGTGTGCACTACAAAGTCCAAAATGATATAAAAAAGTTGAACCCCTATTAATGGAGGAATAACACAAACAATATTAAACATAAAGCATTAACCCCTGGTGAGCTAGGAAGTTCATTGCAAATATTCCACTTGTGCATTGTAATGGTGGAATGCATAATAATTTCTTAGTATTCAATCAGTCAATCCCGAATTATGAAAGTTGGTTTCTAGTTTAGATGTCTTGGAATTAATGATTAGCATGTTTGTTATTTTATTTTTTAAATGGGGAGTGATTTCTAAGATTGTATTATCAAGCTTTCATGTCCATTACTGCATGAATAGCTGAGGAAATCCTGCTAGTAAATGTTGATTATTTAAAAGAATTAAGAGTAAGGACACTTCGTCATCTTCTGCAATATGGTGGAAATGGAAATTAAGTACATTTGAATTTATCATTAGATATGAATAACAATGATTATACAATTATATAAAAGTATACAAATTATATTGGGACTTTTATTTCACATATGTTCTCCATGCTACAAATCCCAATTAAGTGCCTGGAATAAAATAAAATATAATTTGGATTATAGTTCACAATATCCAACCATATATGCATGTGTGATGCAGGATCATATGCTCTCATCAATAATCTGAATTGTTGATAAAACCTTAGGGTCTTGACATTACCTAAGGAGAGGTTTCATTTGTAAAATTATTGTAAAATATTTTAAAATTTCATAGTTTACAAGTTAGACTTAGAAGATTCTAAAAGTAGTTAGTGAGGTGTCATTCTAAGTTACCATCCATCAGGTCAAAGTGATGAGTCATGTAACTAAATCCTTAATGGTTGGTAGTATTCGAATGATCAAAATATCTAGGGTTTTGTTGCAGAGATATCACAATATGTTTTAGTGAGTCATTAAGAGGATAGACTTGAGTTTCTATATTTATAAATCAGTTACAAAATTGTAGTAGTTTGTCAGTGAGCTGGAAGTAACATTGCCAAGCATAAATTTGTAAGCTGGCAGGAATTTCAAGGTTCATCTCATTAAGTTAGTCAATCTGTGGGTCAATTGACCACACACATAGTAGAAGTAGGTCAGGGTTTCAAAAGTATGTACAATTTTTCTTATGAATGTGGAAACGATAAATTCCCTCTATCTCTGGTGTTGGTGATTCCTTGTGCTTACTTATGTGTTATGAATGCATGAGAATCAAATGGTAATTTTATTTGAATTCTATACATAACCTGGTAAAAATGCAGAGTAGTTATTGTGTGACTGTATATGATTGATTGAAAGGGTTTCAATACATGTAAGTGGAAAATTGGAAACCATAGTGAGTATGTTAGATTCTACGTGAAGAAAGAGTTATTTAAAGATAATTGATTATGAAATAATCATGTGAATATGTATACAGTGTCTTTGTATTTGGGGAGAACTCGCGAGAAGAATGAAATATCGTTGAAGAAAGATGGGCAGAATATATGAAGTTATCAAGCTTCTAGTTATAGAGACTCTGTGTGAACTTTAAAGACTAAATGGGTGGAACTTCTCTGTGGAATTCCAGTCACTGATATATTTTGAAATTTAAGAAGATTCCTTGATTAATGTGTAATTGTTTAGAATTCATTGAATGCCAATTCTATAACCTGTAACCATCTTGGAGACTTAGAAGATTCATATCCAAATTGTTAAGTCCATATATTTATATGTGAATTGATAAGGTTTAGGTGGTGTTGAAGTTGAAATTAAGGGATTAGTTTCAATGTAACTAAGTGTTTGGATAAGTCATATTCCATTAGAAGTGCGTTGGTTGCAAGAGTTAAATGTTGAAAACTGGAAATGGTCATATCAGTGATTAGGGCTCGTAATAGTTGAATGCATAAGAGATTGTGGAGGAATATAATGGAGAGACGTGATCATATGTATGACCATAGCATTAAAAGTTAAGTAGAAGGAGTTCTAGTAGTGAGGACAAGGATCAAATAGCTAGATCAAAGATGAATATTTTTCATAGTTTAGGAGACTGATTTTATGAGCATTGGAGAGAGTTATGGTATCAACACTTGGAACTTATAGTTTATGGTCAATAATTTGATCATGAAGTTTTGATATGGAAAACCCAAATATATATAATAAATATGGAGTTTAATTTCCATATAAGAACCCTATACATTCAGATTGAGAAGTTATATCTTGAAGGAGATCTTGGGTCCTAACCCACAGATCATTGAACTAGAGTGGGTTTTGGTAAATAAATGTAGGTGGTTTTTGCATCAATGTGAAATGGAAAAATAGACATTTTCAAAAAGTAACTTTGGAGTTACACTCAGAGCTTCAATCCATGTCATCACATAGATGTGTACTAGGAAAAGTATTATTGTAACCATAAAATCCATGTAGAAATACCTTTAAATTTTTTTGTGAGAAAAAATTGCAATCAAGTGTAGTTCATTACAAGTTAAATTACAATTCAATTCAATACAAACATTCGATGACATAATACTTCTTAGAAATATTGTTCTTGACTTGTACACAACAAAATGCAAACCAAACCCGCCATTGGCATAAGGGTATGAACAAACAATCTAAATCTTATACATCCAAATCTATTTTAAAATTACCACTTCACTAATAACATCCTCTGTAGTGCAACCCCTACTTGCACAAGATGATAGCATTCTACTAGGGAATTTGGTAACAAAAATATTAAAGCATACAAAATACAATGTGAAGAATATTGTAATGGAACCTATGGATGGACATGGATGGATATAAGAGACCTTGGCAAAGCAAGGCTAGAGGGGTCTTGTTATCACTTAAAAATCCAAAAAGGGATTTAGACTTGGTTGTGGAAAATAAAGTTACACTTAAAATTATATATGGGGATTATAAGCTCACCATAGGTTCATAGACAATGTTGTTAGAATTTGGTCCATCAACATAAGGAGATTAAAGGAGCTGTTAGATGAGTAAATAATTGTTTTGATTTTTTTGTATTCACATATGCCAAGCAATTGTTCAAGGTGATTGGCATTATTGCAAATAAATGGGATTATTTAGCTTCAAATTCATTTAAAGTATGGGTTCCAAGATATGACATTTCTCCTTGACATGATTTATTTTGTGCAAGCAACATATACAAACTTCATGTATGATATGACTCTTCTCTTTATAGCTTGTTGTGGCAATTCTATGGAAGAATTCAAATTGAAGAGTGAGATTGAGGTTAGATATTGGTATCTTTCTCATCCATTTCCAACAATCAATTATTCCCTGAGGATTATGGTTTTAAAAATGAGAGAGGACCCAATTAGTAATTTTGTCAAAATAAATTTCATCTCTTAAAGACAAGGTTTATGTGCTTGCATACATGAACACCAAGAGTATGGGTTTTAAGGAAAACATGAAAGCTTTGCAAACAAAATTGAAGAATGGCTTGCATACTTGAAGTCTCAATATTTAAAGGCATGATGAGTCTCAGTTGATAACTTGGAAGAGAAAATGGAATATGAATAGGATCTAAAGCTGAAAACAATAAAGATGGAAGTGACAATACAAAGATAATCAACACAAGTAGCTAGTTAATGAATATGATAATGAGGGGTGCTCCTACCAATGCATGTGGAGTGGAAGTAATTAGAGGGATGAAATTAAGTTGATTCCCTTATAGTTGGGGCCTTTCTTCTCATCTTTGTAGTGAAGTCCCAAGAGTGTGAACTGTCGCGAGCGAAATTTCTAATGGCAGTGCAGACTTCCCAAGCCACAGTGAGATGTAGGTGCCTAATAAGCACATAATTATGTTGGAATATCCCTGATTTTTGACAATAGCTCAAAATCAGAACCAAACTTGAATGTTAGAGTGAAATTTTGTACTTTATTTTATTACTCTTTTAATTTTGTCTGCAGGTTTGTATATCTGGCCTTGAGGTAAAAGATTCATAAAGAAATTGTATATCTGGCCTTGACATAAAAGATTGATAAATAAGTAAAACCCTGTGATGTTTCAAATTTTTTTTTTTGACAAATTTATATAAACAGTGAAATCACTATAGTTGTTCATTTATATATTGTGCATGTTAGAAGTATTCATTTTTTATTACAGATATTTCCTTATGTTTTTTAATATTTTTTTCTTTTGAACTCTAGAGCTATGGTTGGACTCTACCCAACAAATTTGATCCAAACTATTTTGGAAAACATTTTCATCCTTGAGAGTGCCATCAAATTCATATTCCGGGACAATAGATAGTGAGGCCTTACTGAATTTTGCAAGTTTAGATGCATCTCTCATGCACTTGAATGGTCTTTTCAATCAACAAACAAAAAAAACAATACATTAGTGATGGAAATTATGTGGACTTAGTATGACATGTAATGCTCATTTTATAGCTTAGTGCCCACTAGACAAATCTAATTTCCTCCAATCTTATAGTAAATATTCTCCCATGAGACAAGCATGTAATTCCCAATGTAATCTTCCAGTAACCAAGAATCTTCAAGGTTTGATGATATTTCAGTTTCCTCCAATTTTTCTATTTTCATTTTCCTTAAAACCTTCTGTATGCCTAAACTACTCATCTATGTAGTCCCTGAGCAAGGGCTAGTATATAGAACTAATCTTCTGTAATGCATGATACTATTTAGAATGGTTTAAGTTCAATTTCCCAAGCTGCTCTTCTGTGTAGTCACTGATCAAGGGCTAGAATATAGCTATGGAACTATTGTATGGGACTGACCTTCCATTCTTGGAGAACAAAGTACTTTGAAAAGAGTTAGTGTACAATTATCCATCCATATTGATAGGGGTTATGTGACCCATAACTAATGCATTGTGATTTCCCTTTGCCACACTAGTATGCAAAAATTAATGACCATTCCAAATCTCTCATAAGAGACCCCACTCCTTTGTCTAGTGGCATTCATGGTGATCATATTTGATAGATGATGATAGCTTGAAAGTGACTCCACGCACTCCATGAAAATTCCAAAGGCGCATAATGATTCTTCTCAGTGATTTGCACCCACCTTACCAATGGAAAGAATAGAATAGTATGATTTATGCCAAAAAACACAAGTTCCTACCTCACCTTTAGCTAGATTTTCTTATTAACTATACCTCCCACCAATATACATAAATAAACTTAGACCATGCATTATCCATGGATTAGAACATGCCGTGAGAACCAGGTCTGTTATACCATACACTCTATTGGTATGTATATCACAAACCATATTGATTAAGAAAAAAAACTACTCAAAAATATATACAAATAACATTTTAACAAAAATACATTAATGGGATCCCATTTACTATAATCAAAAGATCATAATATCAGGTACACAAAGATCACAAATTATTTATCATATTCCAAATTATACAACTAAAATATCACTTTTTCAAGTGAAATTATTAAATGTATGGGTTTCAATGAAACCTCCATGCCATGAGAAACATAGTAAATGTACAGGTTTCAATGTTGACATGATACAAAATAGTAAATGTATGGGTTTCAATGAAATAACCATGACATTAGAAACACCCCAAACATCATTAAAAAAAACATTTACAGATTAGAGATCTACATTGATTTCCACCAACAAGTTTTGTGGGAGTAGACATTGATAATGAGTCATCTTCGACACCTGCACCTAGTTTTGAAATTGTTCCAAACACAAGAGTAGTGGACATCTTTTGAATCGATGCATTGTAATTTATGTTTAAGTACTGAAATTGAGAAATAATGATTCTTGCGTCTTTGTGAAGAGGCTTGAGATTGTCTTTCTGAACTTGATAGATGCCTTTCATCTGGTTATATATCAATTCTGAATTGGTGTAAACTGCAATATTGTTGGCATCGTATTTGTTTTCCTCTTTTAATCCTTCAACAAGGGAAATATAATATGCCTCGATATTTGTGGTTCTACCATAAGCATCTCTCTTTATTTGGAGAACATGATTTAATGCATTGTTTTAAAGAACAATTATAATCGTTGCTCGACTAGGGTTCAGACAACAAGACACTTCTATGCATAATGTCCACTTATGCACCATTTTATATTTCTTGACTGCTTATGCTTCAAAAGACTTGGTAAAATAAATAAATAAAAAAATTTGATCAGAAAATATAATATTAAAAAATAATCAAATGAGGGCAATAAAGCATCCATTTCATCATCTCATAAAGACATGTTTGGTAAGCCATTGTCCTTCACAAAATTCTGTATTTGATGATACATTTTTTGATGGTCTTGAGAGAGTCGATCTTGTATAAAATTACATGAAAGATGATGAATTTTCATATGTGTTTATCTCTTCATGAGCAGGAGAATTGGGCAGCCAAGAGCATGTAAACCATTGGAAATTTCATGCATATCCCATCTATGATACCGATGGTGAGGGTTCTAGGCTCAAATTGCATATTTTTTTTCCTCTTGGGAAGCCAAACATATTGGTGGTACATGCATTAAATCTTTGAGACTAATTTGCATCCATATTTCCTTGAGATGGACAACTTCATTGCAGCATATTCATGGTGTTTTACAGCTGTTGATGTCTTCATTTCCTAGCTAATACATATATGAAAAATCAGTGAAAGAGTGTTACTAAGGATGCAATACATTTTGGACAACAACATGTTTAATATTTGATATATTGCAGGGATTTTCAACCTCGTAAGAGAGAGCAATAAGTCCTTCCTAGGTCATGTGTGTATAATCTCTTACATATATGATTTTCCTTCTCGATCTTCATGCATATTTCTGATTGAGGGGAGAATAGAAGGGAAGAGATTTTCTTGCAAATTTTAAATATAAGACTATTTTGGGGTGCATATTGTTTACTAAGCCCCACACATGAAGCTGCAACCAATGATGCACATGCCTACATGTTTAGGATTAAAGAGAAAATGCCAATAAATATAACTATCTAGTTAGTTGATTATTGAGATCCTTATTACTTCCTATATAGGATTTTTCAGCTTACTTTTGTCGGTGATTAATTGTAGCAGAGTCATGCAATTTTTTCTTTGAATATATGAGATTTATCTCTCATACTGGTAACTACTTCCAGAGGAAAGGATTTGGCATTGAATAAGATAATCAAAATGGGCTCTTCCTTGTTATTGCAGAGTCTTCCCTCTGTATACATTCAAGCAACAGAGATATTTCTAATCACAAATGGTCTACTATTAGGATTCATGGAATTAAAAAACATCAATTTCAACTACTCTAGATTTAATCATCAAGGAATATCTAGCAGGATGGGAATGCTTATTTTCTACGCATCGTCCTTCCTAGTATGTTCTTTCTACTTGTTTTGTAAATTAGAGTGGCACCATGCGATCATTTTGGCTCATAGGATGGGTCTCTGCACTTTGCAATCACGTTGTAGCTATAGATAGAGGCTAGTGCTTGGTTTCTGATCTTGAAAACTGCATTAACCCTTCATTTCTTCAAGATGGTATTCAAGGTAGTATTCATCCAATTAATCCTTCTATCTCTTGTTTCCATTATATCTAACTAAGATATGAAATGTTTTCTCGAATCTCTATTATATTCTTCTATGCTTGTTTTTATGGAGGTGTTGTTTAATTATCGATATTATAGAAGGATATCCATCAACACTACCATTTTTATTTGCTTTGTTTACAGTTTTGAAGCTATGAGTGTATTTTACTTTATGCAAAGAACTGAGGGATTTCCATCACCAACAGTGGATTTGATGTCACTAGGAATTCTACTTTTTACCACTGGCATGGGTGGTAACTTGTACCATCATTGATTGTTGTCAAGGATTTGGAAGGATGGTGAGAAAGGGTACTCCATCATTGATCCATCCCAAGACTTGACTAGATCCATCGACTATTTCCTAGTCCTAGTCGACTCCTTAGTTGGATCCTCAAATTAGTAATCCCAACAGATCAGTTGAATTCATGATTGATGGAACACGACCGACGTCACATTCCTGACGTATCATCATACATGCCCGAGTACTTAATGATTCCAACACATATCATATGACATTCTGAGTAGTCTCAAGGCATCCGAATCACCATTGATGTGGCAACAATGTCTCTCCATATTCTTCTAGAAGGTGAATAGGAAGAAGACATATGATCTCTTTGTAACTCTTTTTTGGTAACTAAAGCGCAATGGGTAGTTACCCAAGCATCCCTAAGAATTTCATAAATACTTGTAAGCTTGAAGATGAAAAGAAGGAATCTTTTTAGTACTCTGCTCTTGATTACTTCAAGATGAGTCCCTAAAGAGAAGTCTTGATTGGTTCCTGATAGTTTGCACATTCGACCTCTTATGATGACTGCTCAATACAACTGGAGTTTTTACCTGTGGGGTTTCTCCAAGATCAATTCTTGTCTCACATTTTTCTGTGAATGGGATTGTTTATTAAATTTTGCAGTTGTTTATTATCTATTGTTCATAGTTGTTTCTCTGATCAAATAGTCTAGCACTATAAGCGTCTTCCATAACAATATCTGACTCAATCAGTCGAATCTGTTGTCCCCCTATCGACCTCCTGGGCGACACGGATCATTGGTATCAGAGCCTATTTGCTTTAGCCTTGTTTAAACACTATTTGCATAGTTAAACCAAGGGTGAAAACTTGAAGTTGGGAAACATTTTTATGAAAATGGAGTGAAAAAAAACTAGTGCGCGCGGATGATCACGCAAAAAAAAGTTAGCCTCAAATTCTAGGCCGAGAGTTTGAACAAATCAACGCCCTGTATTTAAAAAAAAAATCTCGGATGATAGTTTGAACTAAACTCTCAGCCGAGATTTTGGAAGATATTTTTTCGGTCGAGAGTTCATGGTCAACAAAACCTACGAAAATATCTGGCATCATTATGGAACCTGCAACTTCAGCAAGCCCAAACCCATGCAAATTATAAATATTATTTTTCAAACTTAGTAGCAATGGATTCATCTCTGAATCTAGTTTCCAATGATATAATAATTGTTTCATTTCAATTTCAATTTCTATTTATTAATAATTTTTTTCTAAATCTTATCCCTTCAAAATTTTATTACTCTGAAAATCACTTGAAATGAAAATTCAATATCATAACAAAGACAACACCAAAAAATTTGAAATATTCACAGAGATCTTCCTTTCCCCATCCTATTAAAAAGTGTACTTTTAGGTTTTTCAATAAGAGTCACACTAAAAATAAAATTGAAGCTTACCAGCATGTGTCGATAAGGCACCATTTTTTGAACATATGCTATTTTGATAAATAATAAAAAATAGTTCTCAAGTCCGAAAAAACTCAAAATAAAGTCCATGCACAAGTGCAGTGTGTGTAGATTATGATCATACATTGTTTTACCTAAAATGAATAACCATCTCTCAAAAAACTAGTGCTCACGCTGGTCACTCATTATCCATACCTAAAATTTTCAAGTATATGTCGTTGGTGAGCACCAAATTTGTCCCACAATATGTCCATAAAAAAAATTAAAAAAAATAAGAGTAGAAATCTAATTCAATTCTCTAAAACATTTGTGTTTACTTCAAGTTGAAATTCCTAAGGTAGATATGGGTTTGAAGAGGTCGAAGTTGAAAACAATAAAATTTAATAGTTTTGTTTGTAAAAAACAAGCCAAAAGTGTTACCCAAATTCGCATTTTCACCCCCAACACATGCCTATTTAGACATGCTCTAAGACTCAGCCATCCAAGATACCTCTACCTTCAACTTCTGAGTATTTATCAACTCGCAACCCCAGACCGAAGATGGCAGGTGAAACAAAGGGTAGTATGCCTAATAGCGAAACTGAATGAATCATTGAGCAAGTACTCCCTCGATAGCGAATTGAAATGTAAATGTATGAGCATTTCAATGAGATTCTTGCTCAACTCACTGGTTCATTTGGATCGACTTTGGTTAGGAACCCATTGAGAAATTCCTTGGACAAGGTTAGCCCCTTTAAGGTGAAGATGAACTTAGATATACCAAACCTGGAAGGAAATATTGATGCAGAATCTATAGACAATTGGATACAACAATTGGAGTCATATTTCTCTATGAATCAACTTTCTAAGGTTGAGAAAGTCTGTAACATACCCCTTTTTGCTGAAAAGCATTTTATGTTGGAAACATTATCTTAACTTTTATTGTAAAGTTTTATATTTGGACAAGTGTCCAAGGATGACTTTAATTGCACAATATTATTATTTTAATAAATAAAATAGGAGACACTCACCCAAGGAGAGCTGTTGAAAGAGTGTTTACTGACCCACTAGGTGGAATGGAATCTGGGGTAGAAGGAAATGGACAATTGGCAGCATCATGAGGCAAGTAACTAGCTGTTGGTATGGGACAACTCCCTTGAATTGTGGTCATAGTACCCTGAAAGATGGGACTGGAGCTTGAGGCTCATTTATTGAAAACTGACCACTAAAGACCTATACAATCTTTTTAAGAGCCATTGAATTTTGGACTGAGGTTCATCACTTTTTTTTATGAGGAAACTTACCTTGTGGTTCTGCTGTATGCACACAAGAGATTTGATGAGGGGAAATGCTATGTTTTTTATCATGGTGTAAGTATGCCTTGTTTTACTGTTGAGTGCAGAGTTTCTACTGCTGAGTGCAGAGATTGAGGTTTAGGAAAGTCTCTATTGATTGATGGTCATACAAAATTGAGTGCCTTGCTTCTACACATAATTCTTCTAACTGGTGGTTCAGTAAACAGGCTCAAGGGTCCAAAGGAGGCAAGTAGATTGGCTGCTTCTTCTGGAGAAGGTTGGGAGGAACACGATTTCTTGGGTGTTTGTCCACCCTATCTACAGTTACAAGTTCTACTTGTTATTTCAGCTCCTAAGTAGTTAGATTTTTTTTTGTAATTATTGATTTAGTATTCATTAGTTTTTAAAAACTGATAATTAATATTATATAGAAGTAAAAGAATGAATTTCTGCCCTATTTAGGATTCTGTAAACTGTTGAATAAATATAAGAATTGATAAAATAGCTCCACTGTATTTTTACCCATACTGTTTTCTGTATCGTACTCTAGTACAGGGAGGGAATATTAAAGTAGTGAACAGATCGAATGAATGTTCTAATTCTGTTATGTTTTCCTTAAGATTTTCCTTATCTGTATAGTTTGTTAATCAATTTAGTTTATGTTTAGATTCAGGAAAATAAAATAAACATTCAATTTATATAGACATTATAATATATCATAGCAGAAGAAGTAATATATATGATTCTGCACAAACATAAGGTTTCACTGAAAATCAATTGTCATCTTATAGTAGAATAACTCTATATATTCTTTTTCATTCCTTTCAAAGATTATAGTATACAAACTTCATTTTAGGCAATCATCATTATCTTTTGAAATGTAAATAGTTGTTAATCTAACATAGAAATATTCATAGTAATCATACACTTTAGTATTTCTATTTTTGCAGCAACAAGATTTAAAATAAGGGTTTAACATTTCCATGTTTTTTTTCCAAACCTCTGCAAAGGATTTTCTAAGATTTTCTTTATTTATTGTCTAATATATTTATATTGTAACAAAACGAATACCATTACTCATGTTTGGAAAAAACAAAATCTTTGATACAACATTCTAAGTAACGGACCTTTACAAACCCTTATCTCTTTCATCGTTGCTCAAGTAAACAAATAATTCTATTTGTGGAAAATTGTCCCTTTTGACATATTCCCAAAAACCCTAGCTACGTATTTTATTACATTTAGTGAACATTTAACTTTTAAAGATAGAAATCACGAGACTGAGTTCAACTGCAAGTAATTTTACCTTACACCTATATATTTCAATCGAAACTAAACGTAGTATCGAAACAAGTTCCGGGCAACCTCACGGCCAAACCCTCAACACTTTCTAAACACTAAATTCCTTAAACATTCAATATATTACAGTCTCAGTAGTTTAAAACTTGTGCAAGCCCAAACAAAAAGAAAAAGAACATTCTCAGTATCAACATCAAGTAGGGGTTTACAATATGAGTGTAACCACCATCTGCATCGAAACCAAATAGATGAACGGGACTAGGTCTTAGTTGATAGGTTCAACTTCTCAAAATTTCCAAAGCTATCATCTAAAACAAATAGGTCTAGGGTTTCTAATGCACAAAACAAGACTTGAACACTTGGCTCTCGGCCATCTTTTACACACAATATTTCATAGGTAAAAACATTAAATTATCACATACTCTAGAGCATCGTTCTCAGTTTTCAACACACGTAAACACCATCAAGATAACGGAATCAAAATTGTTGTTAAACTAGAATAGCCAAGGGATAAACCCTCTCGACTGCTTCACAATCATTACAAAATATCTACGCAGAGAGACATTACAGGCTTAACGCCGAAATGGGTTGAGGGTTTCATCCTCCCGATGCTGCTAGTCATCTCGCAAACATCACAACGGTGGTCACCTTCCACAACCTTTCATTTTAAACGAAGTCTCAGATAAGAACCTAAGGAGGACCAACAGTCACCAAGCCAAATCCATCAAGGAAACCATTGAAGCTTACTAGTTCCATTGTAGTTTCCATCGTTCAAACTCGAGTTTGGGAACCAAAAGCCGAAGGAACCTGCCACATAAACGAAGTATGGTCAAACGAGTATCATAAAAGAAAATCTATTAAGATGAAATAACAACAACTGCAACTCATAAACAAATAGAAGGAAACAGGTTTCAAAACCTGTACATTACCTTTAAATAGCTGCTTATGGAGCAAAGACGCCATAGCTAATGTTAAACTATATCCATCACCTGACTACCAAACGTAGCTAAGGTTGGAGACAACTTTGAAAAATACCATTTAACATACAAGGAAAACTGACCACTAGTTCAACCTACACACAAGACTATCATCAACCCTGGAGTCCTTCCAACTACAAACCATTGCTGTAAAATCTCACATTAGGGTTCGGCTCTTAAGCTATCAATTGGTATCAGAAATCACCCTCAGGTCATGATTTCGAATCATGGGAGAAGCTCCCAAAACTTCCTAATGAAACCCTGAAACTTCTCAGTCCTATCGGCCTCTCCATCGAGCCACTATCAACTTACAATGAATGCCAAAGGAAACAACAACGACGATACTTAGTGGAGGTTTAGGGTTATTTCCCAAAGCTCGAGAGCATATCCAGATCAACGGTGGATATCCTACATCATAGTACATCGCAATCCCAAAACAACCACTGCATTTAAAGCACTTTAATACCCTTTCCACCACACAGTCCAACTCAGAAAGATACTAGGGAAAGGACTTGTATAGCTCGATGATATCGGTATTAACCTTACAACTTTTCACATGACAATAGACACATTAACTGCCACCAAGATATCCCATGGATGTGGTTGATAGGGATTTTAATTGCTGAGCCTTGATGTGAACGCCTACCAGCATCAAACCACTCAGTCATAAATACCTTGTCCTATGTCGGATTTCGACATAAAGATTGTTTAGGCTGTATTGTATTATCACTTATAATATAGAAAATACATAGTTCACAACCTTTGTATCGTATCTTTTTAAGCATCAATCTTATGATTAAAAGTCCACGTATGAGTCATATTTTCATAGAGTCTCATATCTTATACCTTGTTTATAGTTTACGCACAATAGAAAATGCATAATAGTTGCACATAGTCGATACACTATAGGATTGGTATTTACGTATAGTTTACAAACTATAGGAAAATGCATGAAGTATATAGTTCATAGCTATAGATTTAGTTAAGTCACCATAATAATATTAACGTATATATTATACGTGAGTTGGACCATAATGTAGTCATAAGAATTACATTAAAGCTTAAGGGTTATAATATGATCCTACTAGTTAGATCATAATCTCCATGTTCTTACTACTAGGTGAAGAAAAGTTAAATACCTTGAAAACATTTCTTTATGCCATTACTTTCAATATGGTACAATGTATGAAATAAATAGCATGAGTAATGAGAACGGGTGTAGTAGACAAAAATTTAATATAAAATGTAGAATATAACTGAAGATTTAAAGTAAGAGATCTCACCTTGATACATTTCAATATTTTCTCTAAATCCATTAAGACATTGAAGAACTACTGAATTTAGTTAGGGACTCTTCTGTTACACTTCAAAAATATTACTGCTCTTACCTATAATCTGCGAAAAGGAAGGTTCAAATGCTTTAGCATAAATGCTAAGTAAGCCTTGGGGTACCCATAGGACCCCTTCATCATCAAAAGAAGAACATTGG
Organism: Larix kaempferi; assembly: GCA_027924585.1. Taxonomy (NCBI): domain Eukaryota; kingdom Viridiplantae; phylum Streptophyta; class Pinopsida; order Pinales; family Pinaceae; genus Larix; species Larix kaempferi. The sequence goes on along the minus strand of BSBM01000566.1, from coordinate 1,811,981 downwards.
TTAGCATTTATAAACGTTAACAATTGAATAAGCATTGACATAAGTAATTTAACAGTACAGCTGATACAAGGAAATATCTAATAGCATCTTAATATAGATTTAATATCATTTCTTAATAAGTCGCAAACAATACATTTGTATGATCGATGGAAACATTTATTTTAGCATGTTGACTTATAAGCATTTAATATAATTCCGCATAACAAAGTATAGTATTTAATGCTACACTAAATTTTTTTAAATTTTTACGAATTTTCGGGATGTTACATGTGGTATCAGAGCGTGGTTTAAACTCTAGGCCTGAAATAGGCTCACGCGTGCAAAACATAAAATAAAACCAGAAAGTTTATGTTACTAACTTTTCTTTTAATTTTGTTTCTGTACAGAACAGTTTGACATTTAATTTGCAGGTATGGAGATACCGAAGGAATCAATAGAGGACAGGTCTCCTCGTAATGAGCATAATAATAATAATAATCATGAAGGAATATATGTTGAATTAAATATCCAATCTTCCGAACTTCTACGTATTGTAAAAGATTTAAAATATGAGATAAGAACTGTTAAAGAAGAAAATGAACAAATTTTGAAAGCACAAGAAGAGTTAAATAATATTTTAATGGAGAATTATCATAATGAGGAAAGAGGTAGGAAATTAGAAGTAAAATCTGATTCTGGTACGATGTCCCACAAACATAAACACAAGAAATCAAGGAATGGTAAAAGTAATAGTTACCCTTCATCTGAATCTGATCAAAGTAATTATAATTCTGATCATGACAGTAGTGACAGTGATTGTTGTTCTAAGAAGAGGAAGCATAAGCATCATGAACAAATTACAGGAGAGTTTAAAAAGATTAAGCCACCAACCTTTAATGGAGAAAATGAAAAGGGTGAGACAGCTGAAGTATGGCTATCTGGCATGAAGAAATACATTCATATTTATGATTACTCTTCACAGTTAAAAGCTAAGATGGCTATTTACAATCTGACCGGAAAAGTAGATATTTGGTGGCACGATCTTAAAAGAATTAAGAGTATTAAATAAAGAGACATAACTTGGAGTATGTTTAAAAATTTATTTAAGAAAAAACTATTGTCAGAGCAGTACTATGAAGATAAATCAAAGGAATTTTATGATTTAAAATTGGGTACTATGAGTATGAAGGAGTTGTGCAGCAAGTTCCTTAGCTTGTTGAGGTATGTACCTTACATGGTCGAAGAGAAGCCTAAGGTACAAAGGTTTCTAAGTTGTCTACCTTTCAGCATAAAATACAAGATCGAATATGATAACCCTTCCACTTTGGAAGAGGCTATGAGGAAAGCTAATTTATGTTTTGAGCAAAATAGAAAAAGAGAAGGAATATCTGGCAGGAGAAGTAATAAGTCTAATAATTTTGAGCATAAAAATAAACGTTTTAATCATAATTCTTGAAATTTTAAGAAAATCTTTAATAATATAAATTTTCCAAATAATAATTACAGAGGTAATGCACCACAGAATTTTACTGTTGCAAGGAATGTGCCTAATAATAATAACAACAATAATAATAACAACACCAGATATGCTGAACATAAAGCACCTTTGAACTGTTATGATTGCAGTGGACCCCATACCAGAGCTCAATGCCCATGCAATAGAAAGATAGTCAGCAACATTTACATCATACAAGCTGAGCCTACAGTTGGTGATGTAGCAAGAGAATTTCCCAGGATAAATGTAGCTCTGGAAAATCGTCAAGCAGACCATCAAACGTCTATGGTATAAATTGAAGTTATGATACAAAACAAATCTATTTCCATTCTAATAGATCTAGGTGCAAGTTTGAGTTACATTTCACCTGATTTAGTGAAAAGTTGCAAGTTAAAGGTAGAAAAAATTGATAATTCATGGTTGGTTCAGCTAGCAACATGCACTAAAAGAAAGGTTATAGATTTTGTAAAAAGTTGTGATGTATTTATGAGTCAACTAAAAACGCAAGTTAATTTGAATGTTTTACCCTTAGGGTCATATGACTTGTTGATTGGCATGGACTGGTTTGAACAACATAGAGTAGTACTTAATTGTTATGAGAAATCTTTTACTTGTTTGAATAATGAAGGCAAAACTGAAACAGTAAAAGGAATTCATAGGAAGATTTATGTGAGACAAATTTCTACTTTACAAGTAAAGAGAGCCGCAAGAAAGGGTTGTAAATGTTTGTTGTTAATGTTATTAATGATGAATGTTCATCTAAAGAAGATAAGTTAAAACTGGAGGATATACCCATCCTTAGGGACTTTTTTGATGTATTCCCGGAAGATATTCCAGGATTACCTCCAAAAAGGGAACTTGATTTCACCATTGATTTAGTACCGGGTGCGGTACCGAACTCAAAGGTTCCTTACAGAATGAATATTCTGGAATTAAATGAACTAAAATCTCAGCTGAAAGAATTAATAGATAAAAACCACATAAGGCCTAGTGTGTCTCCTTGGGGAGCACCAGTTATTTTTGTTAAAAATAAGGACAGTACCATGCGACTGTGCATAGATTATTGTCAACTTAATAAAATGACAATTAAAAATCGATATACCTTTCCCTGCATCGACGATATATTCAATTAGGTACGCAGAGCAGAGGTATTCACTAAAACTGATTTAAGGTCTGGACATCATCAAGTTAGAATAAAGGATGAAGACATATTCAAAACTGCTTTTAGAACACGTTATGGGCACTACGAGTTTGTAGTTATGCCTTTTCACGTGTTTAATGAATAATGTTATGCATAAATATTTAGACAAGTTTGTAATCGTGTTCATTGATGATATTCTAATCTACTTAAAAACTAAAGAAGAACATGATGAACATTTAAGAATAATTCTGCAAGTGTTAAGAGAACATCAACTTTATGCTAAGTTCAGTAAATGTGAATTTTATAAAGATAAAATACAGTACTTAGTTCACATAATCTCTAAAGATGGGATTTTTGTCGACCCAGATAAAATATGAGCAATTAATGAGTGGCCTATCCCTAAAGACGTAATTGATGTACGGTCATTTATGGGAATAACAGGTTACTATAGAAAGTTTATTGAAGAATTCTCTAGAATTGTGAATCCCATAACTTCTTTGCAGAAGAAAGGGAAGAAATTCATCTGGGATAAAAAATGTGAAGAAAGTTTTAAGAAGCTAAAAGAGTTATTAACAATAGCACCTATATTAAAAATTGTTGATCCTAATAAGGACTTCGTTGTATGCATTGATGCATGTAATGAAGGACTTGGAGGGGTCTTAACTCAAGAAGGTCATGCTATTGCTTTTGAGTCTAGAAAGTTAAAAATCCACGAAAAGAATTATGCAACTTACGATCTAGAGCTGGCAGCCGTGATACATGCATTAAAAATGTGGCACCATCACTTGATTGGAAGAAAGTTTATACTAATGATAGATAATAAGGGTTTAAAATACTTGTTGCATCAAACAAATCTTAACGCAAGGCAAGCTAGGTGGTTAGCTTTCCTTAGCGAGTATGATTTCGAGATCCAACACATTAAAGGTAAAGAAAACAAAGTCTATGATGCCTTGAGCAGAAATGCCAAATTAAATTTTGTGGCAGCAATCAACACGTTTAAGACAGATCTGGAAAATCAAATTGAAGAAGGAATTAAGCAAGATGAAAATGATCAAAAACTGCATGATAAGGTTGCTACAAATTTATCTGAAAATTTAATAACAGAATACAACATTAATGAAAAAGGCTTAATGACATATAAAAACAGAATTTATGTACCTAATGTGTCAAAGGTTAAATTGCTGATTTTGGATGAAGTTCATAAAAGTCCTTATTCGGGACATCTTGGTTATCAGAAAATGATAACTATGTTAATGAAGGATTTTTTTTGGTCCAACATGAAGAATGAAGTGGATGAGTACATAGCTAGGTGTTTTGAATGTCAGACCATTAAGGTTGAACATCAACACCCAGCTGGTTTATTGCAGCCATTGCCAATTCCAGAATGGAAATGGGAAATTATAAGTATTGATTTTATTATAGGTTTACCTAAGAACCAGAAACATAATGACTCAATAATGGTGGTTGTGGATAAACTTAGTAAATCTGCTCATTTTATTCCTGTTAAGACTACTTTCAAAGATGCTAACATTGCATATGTGTTTATGAAGCAAATATTTCGCTTACATGGGATTCCAAAGGTAATTATTTATGATCAAGACTCCAAGTTTACTGGAAATTTCTGGACAGCATTGTTTAAGGGTTTAAATACTAAATTAAATTTCAGTACTGCTTTCCATCCACAAACTGAAGGACAGACTGAAACGGTTAATCATATTTTAGAAGACATGTTACGAATGTATGTTAAAGATCAACCAACTAAATGGAAAGACTATTTGCATTTAGCTGAATTTGCATACAATGATCATTATCAAGCATTTGCTAGACTTAGCCCATTTGAGATTTTATATGAAAGAAAATGTTGTACTCTTATTTCTTGGGATAACCCTGTTGATAGATTAATGTTAGGACCATATTTGTTAAAATAGATGGAGCTAATCGTGAAACAGGTACAAGGCAACTTAAAAGTTGCACAAGATAGACAAAAAAGTTATGTAGACATGAAATGCACTGAAAGAGAATTTCAGGTTGGAGATCATGTTTTTGTAAAAGTAAAACCCAAGAAAAGTTCTTTAAATCTTGGGAGTTGTGCTAAACTAGCACCAAGGTACTGTGGACCATTTGAAGTCTTATCAAGGGTTGGACCTGTTGCATATCAGTTGGCTTTGCCATCTAACTTAAGAATCCATAATGTCTTTCACATTTCCATTTTAAAGAAGTATGTGCCCGATTCTACTCATGTGCTGAATTGGAATGACATACAGGCGGAACCCAAAGGAGATTTTCAGGTGGAACTAGACTGTATTCTCGACAGGAGGGAAATTATGCTCTGGAATCGTACCACAGGGCAGGTAAAGGTGCAATGGAAGCACCTTATCCCTGATGAAGCTACCTGGGAACTGGAAAGTAACATGCAGGCAACATATCTAGTTCTGTTCCATGGATACCCTGACGAAGAATAAGAAACATCGAGAACGATGTTGAGCTTAAGTGGGGGTATTTGTAACATACCCCTTTTTGCTGGAAAACATTTTATGTTGGAAAGATTATCTTAACTTTTATTGTAAAGTTTTATATTTGGACAAGTGTCCAAAGATAACTGTAATTGCAGAATATTATTATTTAAATAAATAAAATAGGAGACTCACCCAAGGACAGCTGTTGAAAGAGTGTTTACTGACCCACTAGGTGGAATGGAATATGGGGTAGAAGGCAATGGACAAGTGGCAGCATCATGAGGCAAGTAACTAGTTGTTGGTATGAGACAACTCCCTTGAATTGTGGTCATAGTGCCCTGAAATATGGGACTGGAGCTTGAGGCTCATTTATTGAAAACTGATCACTAAAGACCTGGGCAATCTTTTTAAGAGCCATCGAATTTTGGACTGAGGTTCATCACTTTTCCTGGCGAGGAAACTTACCTTGTGGTTCTGTTGTATGCAGACAAGAGATTCGATGAGGGGAAATGCTATGTTTTTTATCATGGTGTAAGTCTGTCTTGTTTTACTGCTGAGTGCAGAGATTGGGGTTAGGCAAGTCTCTATTGATTACTGGTCATACAAAATTGAGTGCCTTGCTTCTAGATAGAGTTCTTCTACCTGGTGGTCCAGTAAAAAGGCTCGAGGGTCCAAAGGAGGCAAGTAGATTGGCTTCTTCTTTTGGAGAAGGTTGGGAGGAACAAGCCTTCTTGGGTGTTTGTCCACCCTATCTACAGTTACAGGTTCTACTTGTTATTTCAGCTCCTAAGTAGTTAGATTTTTTTCTGTAATTATTGATTTAGTATTCATTAGTTTTTAAAAACTGATAGTTAATATTATACAGAAGTAAAAGAATGAATTTCTGCCATATTTAGGATTCTGTAAACTGTTGAATAAATATAAGAATTGATAAAATACTGCCACTGTATTTTTTCCCATACTGTTTTCTGCATCGTACTCTGGTACATGGAGGGAAGATTAAATTAGATGAATGATAAAGTAGTGAATAGATCGAATGAATGTTCTAATTCTGTTATGTTTTCCTTAAGATTTTCCTTATATGTATAGTCTGTTAATAAATTTAGTTTATGTTTAGATTTAGGAAAATAAAATAAACATTCAATTTATATAGATATTATAATATATCATAGTAGCAGAAGTAATATATATGATTATGCACAAACCTAATGTTTCACTGAAAATCAACTGTCATCTTACAGTAGAATAACTCTATATATTCTTTTTCATTCCTTTCAAATATTATAGCATACAAACTTCATTTTAGGCAATCATCATTATCTTTTGAAATGTAAATAGTTGTTAATCAAACATAGAAATATTCATAGTAATCATACACTTTAGTATTTCTATTTTTGCAGCAACAAGATTTAAAATAAGGGTTTAACATTTCCAATGTTCTTTTCCAAACCTCTACAAAGGATTTTATAAGATTTTCTTTATTTATTGTCTAATATATTTATATTGTAACAAAATGAATACCATTACTCATGTTTGGAAAACAATTTTTCTTTGATACAATATTATGAGTAACAGACCTTTACAAGCCCTTATCTCTTTCATCATTGCTCAAGTAAACAAATAATTCTATTTGTGGAAAATTGTCCCTTTTGACAGAGTCCCAAAAACCCTAGCTACGTATTTTATTAAATTTAGTAAACATTTAACTTTTAAAGATAGAAATCATGAGACTGAGTTCAACTTCAAGTAATTTTATCTTACACCTACAGATTCCAATCGAAAACAAACGTAGTATTGAAACAAGTTCTCAAGCAGCCTCACGACCAAACCCTCAACACTTTCTAAACACTAAATTCCTTAAACATTCAAGATATTACAATCTCAGTACTTTAAAACTTGTGCAAGCCCAAACAAAAAAGAAAAAGAACATTCTCAGTATCAACATCAAGTAGGGGTTTAAAATCCGAGTGTAACCACCATCTGCATCGAAACCAAATAGATGAACGTGACTAGGTCTCAGTTTACAGGTTCGACTTCTCAAAAATTCCAAAGCTATCATCTAAAACAAATAGGTCCAGGGTTTTGAACGCACAAAACAAGACTTAAACATTTGGCTCTCAACCATCTTTTACACACAATATTTCATAGGAAAAAACATTAAATTATCACATACTCTGGAGCATCATTCTCAATTTTCAAGACACGTAAACACCATCAAGATAAAGGAATCAAAATCGTTGTTAAACTAGAATAGCCGAGGGATAAACCCTCTCGACTACTTCACAATCATTACAAAATATCTACGCAGAGAGACATTACGGGCTTAACCCCGAAATGGGTTAAGGGTTTCATCCTCCCCATGCTCCGAGTCAGCTCACAAACATCACAACGGTGGTCACCTTCCACAGCCTTACATTTTAAACGAAGTCTCGTCTAAGAACCTAAGGAGGACCAACAGTCACCAAGCCGAAGCCAACAAGGAAACCACCAAAGCTTACCAGTTCCATTGCAGTTGCCATCTTTCAAACTCAAGTTTGGGAACCAAAAGCCGAAGGAGCCTGCCACATAAATGAAGTATGGTCAAACGAGTATCATAAAAGAAAATCTATTAAGAGGAAATAACAACAACTGCAACTCATAAACAAATAGAAGGAAACAAGTTTCGAAATCTGTACATTACCTTTAAATAGCTACTTATGGAGCAGAGACGCCATAGCTAATGTTAAACCATAGCCATCGCCTCACTACCAATTGCAGCGAAGGTTAGAGACAACTCTGAAAACTACCATTTAACATACAAGGAAAATCGACCACTCGTTCAACCTACACACAAGACTATCATCAACCCTGGAGTCCTTCCAACTACAAACCATTGCTGTAAACTCTCACATTAGGGTTCGGCTCTTAAGCTATCAATTGGTATTGGAAATCACCCTCAGGTCATGGTTTCGAATCATGGGAGAAGCTCCCAAAACTTGCTAACGAAACCCTGAAACTTCTCAGGCTTGTCAGCCTCTCCACCGAGCCACTACCAACTTAGAATGAATGCCAAAGGAAACAACAACGACGAGACTTAGTGGAGGTTTAGGGTTATTTCCCAAAGCCCGAGAGCATCTCCAGATCAATGGTGGAGATCCTACATCACAGTACATTGCAATCCCAAAACAACCACTACATTTAAAACACTTTAATACCCTTTCCACCACACAGTCCAGCTCAGAAAGACACTAGGGCAAGGACTTGTATAGCTCGACGATATCGGTATTAACCTTACAACTCTTCACATGACAATCGACACGTTAACTGCAACCAAGATCTCCCATGGATGTGGTTGATAGGGAGTTTAATTATTGAGCCTTGATGTGAACACCTTCCAGCATCAAACCACTCAATCATAAATACCTTGTCCTATGTCGGATTTCGACATAAAGATTGTTTAGGTTGTATTGTATTATCACTTATAATATAGAAAATCCATAGTTCACAACCCTTGTATCGTAGCTTTTTAAGCATCGATCTTATGATTAAAAGTCCACGTAATAGTCATATTTTCATAGAGTCTCATATCTTATACCTTGTTTATAGTTTATGCATAATAGTTGCACATAGTCGATACACTATAGGATTGGTATTTACATATAGTTTACAAACTATAGGAAAATGCATGAAGTATATAGTTCACAACTATAGATTTAGTTAAGTCACCATAATAATATTAACGTATATATTATGCGTGAGTTGGACCATAATGTAGTCATAAGAATTACACTAAAGCTTAAGGGTTATAATATGATCCTACTAGTTAGATCATAATCTACATGTTGTTACTACTAGGTGAAGAAAAGCTAAATACCTTGAAAACATTTCTATGCCATTACTTTCAATATGGTACAATGTATGAAATAAATAGCATGAGTAATGAGAACGGGTGAAGTAGACATAAATTTAATATAAAATCTAGAATATAACTAAAGATTTAAACTAAGAGATCTCACCTCGATACATTTCAATATTTTCTCTAAATCCATTAGGACATTGAAGAACTACTGAAGCTAGTTAGGGACTCTTCTGTTACACTTTGAAAATATTAATGCTCTTACCTGTAATCTGCGAAAAAGAAGATTCAAATGCTTTAGCATAAATGCTAAGTAAGCCTCAGGGTACCCATAGGACCCCTTCATCATCAAAAGAAGAACATTAGTTAGCATTTATAAACATTAACAATTGAATAAGCATTGACATAAGTAATCTAACAGTACAGCTGAGATAAGGAAACAACCAATAGCATCTTAATGTAGATTTAGTATCATTTCTTAATAAGTCATAAACAATACATTTGTATGATCGCTACAAACATTTATTTCAGCATGTTGACTTATAAGCATTTTATATAATTCCGCACAACAAAGTATAGTATTTAATGCTAGACTGAAAAATTTTAAATTTTTACGAATTTTCGGGATGTTACAAAGTCACCCTTGCATCTTTGAAGATGTCGAATTCTGTACATTTTTTGTGGGAAAATATCTCGACGAAATCTAATGAAGATGGTAATCACATCGACAAATGAGCTAGATTGTTGAACATGTCCGAAATAAATTTTATCCACCCAAGTACATAGAACAACATTACAGAAAGTGGAAGAAGTTGGGACAATGGAAGGATCAAACTGTACAGAGTTATGCTGATGAATTCCACCGAATAATGGCTCGACTTGGTGTTACGGAGGAAGAAAAATTACTTGTTCTAAAATATATCAGTGGTTTAGTTCCTTAATCCAACAAGAGATGGGATTTCTCATTATTGGCACTCTTGTACACGCATTCCATTATGCCATCAAGCTTGAGATGAAATTGAAGGCGAAAGGACGTTTCTCGACCAAACAGACTGGTCGACCTTTTGACAAGAAACCTTAGTCGATTGCTCACTCCGTTAAGTCAAAATGATCTTCTCTGACTACTACTAGAAGCTGGAACAGGGTGAGAATCCTTTCAATAAAGACAAAGGAAAATAAAGTAAACAATCTCCCAAGGGGAAATGGTGTGACTACCAAAATTTAGCTTGGCATGAAGCATCATAATGCAAATCTCGGAAGACTTTCTTGGCACAAATGTCTACTTTCGAATCAACTAACAAGATAGTTGTGGAGTCTGACCCTGACTCTTCGAATTTAGTAGCATTGAATTTGAAAAGTCTCACAAAATCTACTATCATCGACGAAGATGAAAGATAATGACTATTTCATACACATATATGGGTTAAGAATTTCCCATTGCATCTGATTGTGGACAATGGTAGTCAAAAGAATTTTGTCTCTAAAGAGATTTTGGATAAATTGGGTCTTATTACTATTCCACATATACAAGTTTACAACATCGGTTGGATGAAAGATGGACAATAACTAAAGATCACATGATAGTGCAAGTTACCTTACTTCATCAAGCCTTTTCAGGATGACGTGCTCTATGACGTTGCTTCGATTTCGGTAGTCGACTGCTGTTTGGAAATTCTTAATTGTGGGACAAAAATGGAAGGTATCAACTGAGAATACATAAAGTGATCGTAAAAATTCAAAATTAGTAGTATGGAATTCATGAATGTCGACCCACACCAATAGTTGAGATGGTTTCATCCAAGCAAGCAAAGAAGCTGATTAACCAGGCTCATAAATTTATGTTGATAATGATCAAAACTCAACACTCTTGGAAGATCACAGCAACCAGTCATCTCTCCATCGAATATGACTCATGACAACAGCAGTAAGTCGATAGAATACTTGAAGAATACAAAGATGTATTCAAATATCCAAGGTAAAACACTCCATTGATCTTGTTCTCTATTCTTCATTACCCAATTCATATGTTTACACAAGGTATGTTTCAGAAAGTGAAGGAATCCACAGACAAATTCAATACTTGATCGACAAAGGGTATATTTGACCTAACTCCTCTCCTTATGGAAGCCCAATCGTCCTAGTTCCAAAGAAAGATGGGACATGGCGCATATGCATCGACTACAGGGATCTCAATAAAATTTCATTAAAGAATCATTATCCTCTTCCTAGAATAGATAATTTACTTGATTATTTGAAAGGGGCTAAATTATTTACCAAACATGACCTCAAGTCGAGACATCATCAAATTCCTATAGAGTCCTCAGATGTATGGAAAACTGCTTTCAAAACCAGGGAAGGTTTATTTGAATGGTTATTCATGCCTTTTGGTCTAACTAATCCATCATTGACTTTCATGAGATATATGGATGGCGTTCTTAGACCTTTTTCAGGGAAATGTGTCATTGTCTATCTGGATGACATCTTGATTGTCAACAGATCATGGGAGGAACATTTGCAGCAACTTCAACAAGTGCTTAATGTTCTCAGATGACACAAACTCTGTTTGAATTTGGAGAAGTTCTCATTTTCATTGACAAGTATCAAATACTTGGGATATGTGATCGACTCAGCAGGAATTTGAGTTGACCTAGAAAAGACACAATCTATCATGGATTGGCCCTGTCTAGAAAGAATTCAAGAACTAAGGAGTTTCCTTGGTTTGGCGAATTTCTACCGCAGATTTGTGTTGGGATTCAACCACATAGCATGGCCTTTGAATCAATTGTTGAAAGGAGGTGGAAATACAACTTTCAAATGGACTACAACATATCAAAAATATTTTGAATAGCTTAAGAAAAATATTTTCACGGATCTAGTACTTACAGTATTACCCACTTTTCATCAGCCATTTGAAATTGAGACCGACTCATCTGACTATGCCATGGGCACTGTGATTATGCAAGCAGCATCCTTCCACTTGGAAACCTTCAGTGATATTGTTTGTAAGTATTCTACCTATGAGAATGAACTGTATTGTAACAACCCTCATATACGAATATAGAGAATATTTAATATAATAAATAAAATGTAAGATAAAATAATGTAAGATAATAATATAATTGGGAATATGAAAGAAAATAAGGGAAAGCAAATTGCATTAAATAAGAAATTAAGAGATTGGGAGAAGGAGGAGATAAAAAGAGGAGAAGAAGTGAAGAGGGGGGATCTTTTTGTGTCTTTTGACATTTGGAAGAGAATCTCTTTAGGAGAGGAAAGCAAGATAGCACTGGCATAGGGTTAATTGTTGGGGGCTCGGGGGCCTTAGCCTTTGGCTGGGGGTTGGTTGGGTAGAGAGTCGTCCCCCCACCTTCAGTTGCACTATTGGAGCTATCAAGGTAATGGTAGCTGCTAGGTCATCTAACCAGGTATGGTTCCTTATTTTTCACAGCATATTTCTGTTAATATTGATTAGATCCACTTTCTTTGTCAGATATTCTATGCATGTTGTTCTTGTTTGTTTCTAGATTTTATAAGATTTACATGTTATTAGATTCTTGTATTGGTTCATAGATCTGCATGCATATTTAATATTATTTTGTTATTTAGTAGGTTTTATGAGTTTTATAGCTCTTACATTTGGTATCAGAGCAGGGTTCAAACCCTCAATACCTATGGGCTTTTCCTAGTCAAACTTAATTAATAGGTGAAATGTTATAGTGGATAAAACTGGTAAAATCTATGGATGTACCTTTAGATCTGGTGCTTATGTCAAACCTAGATGCAAGTTGCATGTTAAATCTTGTAGCTTGCAAAACAAAAACAAAAACAAAAAAAACCTAAATCTCTATAAAATTTAAGGATTCAGGTTAATGGGTGTTGGGATTTGAACCCGGATCTCCTGGCGCAATAGGAGCCTTAGGATACACCCATGGCTCAACATAAATATATAATGTAAATCCTAAGAACTTGCTAGTAAATCCATGTCAAATTAACCGGTGTGGGAGCCCATGTATGAGTAAATAACATCCTTTTATCTTTGTATAAATATTAGTTGTTTTATTGTTGTGACTATACCTTTGGTGAAAGCAAGGAGGTCCATGAGAGATTGATTATGGTTCAAGATAGGTTAGCAACAACACATTTATATACTAAACACTGAAAATAATGGTAATATCCAATATGATGTCTAGATGCCAAGGTTCTAGTCATAAAACTTGTTAAAATCTGTTATATTACTTGGTTCAACCTCTAGGGTAAACAATTGAAAAATATGTCTAGTGTTCCCCCCTTTGTAGAACAATAAGCCAACTCATTTTCTATTCTTAACATAACATGCATCACAAATTATTGTGTTCCATAACACGGATAATATTTGGAACTATTCATACAGAGAATGAAAGATATCATAATAATCCTGATAGCTTAAAAATAATAAAGCAAATGGATACTGAGTTAAAACTAAACAGATTTACAGCATAAGAATAGAAGCCTTGTAAAGACACAATAGACCTGAGTTTTGGTTAGCTAAGTTATAAAGTTCGGTCATTCCTAAACCCAAAGCAAGAGATTGTAGTCTAGTTACGCCCAGAAAGGTTGTACTGTAACACAAATAAATATTGAACATAAATAAAGATACTCTTAAAGGATTGAACACAAATGGGAGAGCCTTGCCCCATATTTCACACTTCAATTTTCTTCACGCTTGAATTATTTATCTCACTTACACTTCATCATTTGAAGCAATGAGCTGAAGTAGAATCTATGCTAATTGTTCGCAGTACCCAATCATTAGCACGAGTTTGAGTAAAACCCTAAAATTCATTTTCAAGAAGCCTCGTCGATATGACAATAGAACTGAGATCTTCTTTGAAGATCGACTATACCAGGTTGAATATGAAATGTAGACCATTAGAAATGTCTGAGTAGCAATGCATAGAAAAATCCTTTCGGTGCTTGATCACACCAAGATTCAAATACTTCATGAGAAGTGAGCGTTATATTGATCTTCACTATGTCAAATATATGTGCATAATGTTCAAACCATTTCTTTTGCGGTAGCCATTTCACTATGTAACAACAATATTAAGCATTTCCAAGCTAACACAGGGAGGATATTTAGGTTTCACCAATGCATTCACTAATTTAGTCTAGTCTCATGATGCAAATTTTGAGAGAAGCCCCAACAATACAAAATAATCTGCTCCAAAAACAAGCATTAGATACCCAGACAATTGTGTTCTCAAACAAGCTCAAAGAATATTGATGAAATCGACTTGCTCAATGAGCAATTTATTGTAGCTGAACAACAATTTTGATGAAGACAATCTACAAGGTCCTTCATCCTCTAGTGCATCAAGGTCACGATAACTGCTGATAAAATGTGGATCTTGATGAAATGCTAGAGATAACATAAGCATCATGGGTGGATCGATCATTCATTCCATGGAATGCCCACCACCAAAATGGCCTTTTCTTCTACGTAGACCAACATGAAGACAACAAAGCATCAAGTTGGCTCTTTTTGTCAGATTGAGAGAGAGGAGAGTTCACAAAGCCATTATTAATGCTCACAGCAGTTACACCTTAATTATTACATGTTGCGATACTCCACCATGAGAGAGAAACCCTAACGGTCGCTTAGCACGAATTGAAAATGTAACGCCTGTATTGAAGTGTAAATGCCTGTATTGAAGGTTGAAGTGTAAATGCTTGTATTGTAACGCCTCTCGCGGTTAAGCGTTACAAAAAGGGAGCATTTCGTTTACCATTTTGGTGTATCTTTCACTCATTCGATGAAACCAAGTTAAGCCCAACAACCCAAATTCCAATCCTCAAACCATAAGCTAAGTTACAATTGGATCATATTCTGTATTACAATGGCTTCCTGCTAAGCGTTACAATGGCTTCCTTCTAAGCATTACAATTAACCTTGCTTCTCCCCCATCGATGTGTGCTATTGAAGATGCGTTTTGTTTTCCTGTGGTGGAGAGGTTTGGTGTATTCAAGCATTGAATGTTGTGATTTGGAACTATTTTTGAATGCTAAATACAAGGGATTTCGCTTGTATGTGCATGGAACTGGAGACGCCCTCAACGTTTCAATTGATGGAGGTGTTGTATTATTTGAAAGTTGCATTGGAGTTGGGATCCTCCCTATTGTTTGGCGCATGGAGAGATTGCTTCTCATCAAAATAACAGCTTTGGCAGGAATAAGTGCATAGGACGGGTTATTCTAGTGATGAGCTCCTCACTCAAGGTAGTTAATGGATATCTTCCTAAAAAGTGAACATAGAGATCTTGTTTTATGGGAATTCGATGTGTTTTCTTGGGTTGGAAATGTGTTTGGGAGGAATAATAAAATTCTTCATGAAGCTACTTGGATATATGCAGCTCTTGAACCTAGTGCGACCTTCATATGAACTCTTCTATGTGAGCATTGGCTGTGGTGTGCCCGCATCTATGTAAATATTGTTTTCCAACTACATGGAAGTATCTCTGCAATAGAAATGGTGCATTGAAAAGCGTGGGATCTCTACGTACTCTCCACTGAAGGGTGGTGTCGTATTCTCTTTATTGTGCGTGGAGGAAGTGAAGACGATGGTAAGAGATTGTTTCCTATACTGGTGAGCTCTCTTGCTGAGTTGAAAGACTATTGGTGACTCCCTCTTGTTGCTAATTTTCCTTTTAGCATGGATATAAGAAAACCCTAATTATTGTGTTAAGTACATTGCTGCATCCAGTTGGATCTCCTGTTTGTTGTAAACTTTACATTTTAGCTGTGTAATCAAGTGGTCTCTCCTGGAGAGAACTGAATTTTCCTTAGGTAATTACATCATGCTCAGATCGATAAAATCTATCCTTATTATTTAAGTATTAAGCCTTATATTAAGGGATATCCAGTTTGATTTGCTGGTTTGAAAGTTTTTCTCAAACAAATTAAGGACCAAATTCTTCTATATGAGCAATCGAACTCCCTGTCATGGTTGATAAAGGAGTAACGATCAAGAAATGGTATTGGGAGTCTCTATTCTAACAAATAACAATAATCCTCATGTGATATCAAAGAGATATAATAACACAGAACAATAATCTTCATAGAAGTTAGGGTTCAAGATCTGACGTGGTCACAATTATCAGAACAATAAAGAAATGAGAAGATAGTGTATCTAAATCCATGTGAGTGTTCTGTCTCAATTATTTTGAATTTATACCATTACAGGATAAGGTATACACGATAACTCATGAACTGGCTCAGTGCATGTGGCGCAAAAATGTTTATGTTGATGGCTACTCGAAGTAGACGAACCGTAATGTTAATGTTCTTGGAACGATTGTTGATCAGTCAATGGCGGGTTGTCGCTTAGTTATAATGCCAGAAAAAGTTACAATTCCACTTAGTTTTTAAAATATAGCACACCACATAAGAAAATTTAGTGATTCCCATGAAAATTCCTGAACAAAAATTAATTGTAGAATGCAATCAAGCGAGCTGACAATATAGTGCTGAGTACATTTTGAAAACCTGATGTGATGTGTAGTCGTCCGTTATTACTTGATTACTTGTATGTTCAATTTTAAAGTTAGTATTTGATTATGTGTCTAATTTATCATTTCCATAGTGGTTTTAAAGGGTGCTTGACTGGTATATATTCATTTCCTTGTTTACCAATATATGTTTCCTACTCACTTGGGTAGAAAATTTTCAGTGCATGTGTCCCAGAAACATTGGGCCTTCCATTCCGCATTAATTTTTCCATTCCCTATACTTGTTTTCACTGCAAGTAATTGATCCATATTACTAGTCTTAAAATGGAGTGGTGCACTTAACAGAGTAGCTCTATTTGTAACCCTTGCCTGTATATACCATATATGTTTATGGTAGGACTCTTAAGCATATTATTGCTTATAATATTTTAAAGAGCTTGATAGGCTCCTTTTCCAGATTATTATATCACTCCCTGGCTTTTTGAATTATGCTACTATGGTGTAAAAAAAAAAATGTGACAAGATTGTTCCCTCGGCAAGCATGCCCTTTTCCGTTTTGGGACTATTGTATTGAATGAAGCCTGGCTACAATATCTGAAAGAATCCCCTGGGTGAAGATGCCATTGCAACCTACTTGCAGTGAGGACGAAATATGTCTCTGTGGAATTTGAACCACCCCCCACTTTACCGGTTGTCTTAGATCTTTATTTGGACTCCTTGCTACAGTATTACTATCCATAATTTATTGTTGATATGGGGATATTTGCACGTTAGCTAAACAGTTGTTCGCAGAGTCTACAAAGTTTTGTTGTTTTTAACTTCCCTGCTAAGATGTCGGAAATCATGGGGTGAAAGAACAGTTGTCAAATGCCCCGAACCCTAATTTTCCAACTAACAAATGAGGGAATCATGTTGTAATGGAAATCACATCTAAGTTATGGAATAGAATAAATGACATATAACCGTTGTAATGTCATGTGAGCCGTTTAATTTCATGCTAGTCATTGGCAGCAAGAGAGGGCGTTACTCCACGCAGCGAGGGATGGGCGATTATTGTTGCCATAGGTGGAAGGATAAGAGAGATGTTGTTCCAGTGATGCTCATGGAGTGGGTGCACTATACCAGACGATAATCCGAATTATCATTGAGAAGCCTGTCATTCACAGACATGGTAAGTGAAAACCAACGCTTATGCTTTTTTTGTTATTGATTTGTGTTGGATATAAATTTTAGTGAAATATTTTTAGGGTTTGGATTAAAGTTCCTGTGTTGAAGTATTCAGTAACCTAACAACCTAGTGAAGCATCGATCCCTAAAATGACATGTAAACAGTACCGAACCATTGGGATATTATTAGTGACGCTTGAGGGCAAATTAGGGGATGTTACTGGTGATATCAATTTGAGACCTGGTAGGATCAATATTTTTATGAAAAGCAAAGAAGATTGAAGGTAGGCATTCTATCACAACTACATTTTGACCCAAAATCCGACGGCAAAATCGTCTGATATGCGACACTTGTATGTCGCATATACTTCACTTTCTTTCTTTTTAGCCATCGGTGGTTTGCTGTAGGTTATCCGACACTCCCCTTTACTGTCGGTTAATCGATGGCTTATTGGTATTGTCGATGGTGCTTTAACTGTCGGTTAATCGATGGCTTATTGGTACCATTGATGGTGCTTTAACTGTCAGTTTTGCGACGTGTAGTTCTTATTTTAAATAATTAAAAACTTAACGCAGGTGTCGATTCAACGATGCATAGCCAATTTCCAAGCGTTGGTTCACGGATGCCCTCAGCCATTTTTTAAAAACAATCCGATGGTCACCTGCCATCGCAGGTATAGCAAGGTCGTCGGTTGACTATTCCACCGATGGTCACCTGCCGTCGCAGGTATAGCATGGTCATTGGTGAACCAACCGCCTATAGATTTTTAAAAAACAATTATATTTCGCAGGACGTCGAATAAGCGATGGCCTATAATTAAAAAACAAAAAAAAACGTGACCTAACATTAGGCTGAGATTATCCCAAAATAATATCCACCCAAAACTTAAATTCTAATGTCATCATGGAAACTGACCTATTCACCAAGTGGGAAGAAGTGAGAGACATAAGAATGACAACAATGAAGGTAATAGCTAAATTCCTTTTTGAAGACATATTTTGCTAGTTTGGATGCCCTACCTAGATAACATCTGGACAAAAACATGCTTCACAACTTGAGTCATTAAGCATTTGATGGATACATTATGAGTATTGCATAATAAGAGAAACCCATATTAACCAAGAGTGAACAGATAGGCATAAAGCACAAACAAAATTCTCGTCTTAGTGTTAACACAAGTTTGTGACCTGAAATGAATGGATTAGGAAAAATGGGTACACACAATTGTGTGGGAATATTAAACCACCTGGAAAACATGATTGGGTCAAACACCATTCAAACCGGTGTTCGAAAAAGAATCCATCATGCATATGGAATATTTGGTACCATCGCTACACATCGTTGTAGAAGAATGATGGGAAACCAACAGATTCATGAAGCTTCAATCATAGGGACTTGAAAAACTAGATGAAGATAGGTTGTAAGAGCCATCATATGAGGTAACAAACTACATACAAACTACATATCAAAAATAAAGTTGGAAGAACCATCATATGAGGTAACAATGCATTTCTAGCAATATAAATTTATAACAATGTACAAATAAGTTATAGTACTGAAAACATCATTACCTTCGTTCATGCCACGCTCATGAATTTCATCCACAATTACATGGGTTACACCTTTTAATTCCCTATCCACTAGCAATCTTCTTGTGACATCACCTGTTATCAGTAACATCAAGTGTTTCATTGTTTAATTCCCACTGAAGCATCATAATCATATATGACCAGTAATGCAAACTGAGATATCTAATACATTATGGAGAACACATGAACATTTGCCAAATGCAAGGGAAAGAAAGGGCAAGGACAATGTCATGATGTTTGAGTAAAAATTTGATCTTTCCTGAGTTAAATTTGTTTCCTACTCAAATATCCTTTAATAATGAAAACAGAGATTCATGGCCTCATAAAGGTAGTGAAATTTCTTAAGTGCTTTGAGATTAAGAATAACAAACTGCATTTTATTTGAATCAATGAATTTGACTTCAACTCATTTGTTAAGGAATATTGCTGAATCTTTTAAAAAAGGATGGAAAAAAGCTTAGTTATATCAAATTCCAGACGAAATGTAATGGCATGGTACCTCTCTCACATACACCAAAGATGATTTTCAAAGTAACTTTGGTTGGGGCTACTCCTGTGCTATATGGGTACATTATGTCAAGTCCTTAAAGTTAAAAAACTTCATGTCAAAACTGTGTAACAAGGTGTTTTCGTTGTGTCAATGCAACAGTTTAAGAAACATAAACTAAAATTTTATTAGTATGATGAATATAAAGATCTTTTCCTTTTCAAATAATCCCTTGGCATTCAAACTTCAAAGTAGTAGGCAACTCCTATATGCTAAACAATTTGTTATAATTATCTATTCAATTTGTTGATTGTTGAAAACTTTAACTCAATGGTCTCCTAAATTACAGCTAGATTCCCATATGTGGAAGAGTTCATTAGTACAGGATCCTTTACTAATGATTCTCTACTTGCGACACATTTCCATCATGTAACTACACTCCATGTGATCTTTCCTGTTACCCTGTTACCCCTCATTTGTCATGACTGACTTTTTGATGATGCCCTAGTTGATTGGTTGGTGGTTTGTCATGTTGTATTAGCTGTGGGATGTGCTTTCTGCATGATGTCTTCATATTGATGTGCTCTCATATGGACGATTATTGATGATGTTATATGATTATTTGCATGATGTGATGGCACTTGGAGGCTCTTCTATAACAGTGCTCTAGTCTAAGTGGCATGGTTTACAATTGAGGATGTAATATTGGTGATTTTCCATACAACACCTCCTATTCCAGCACATGTATGAGGGTATAACACACATTCCATATGGAGTGTTGTAGCTTTTCGGGTGCCTTTACACTTATGGCTGACATGGATGGGTATCCCTTGGAGAACCTTTGTTCCTAAACACATGGTTGACATCATCGCATGATCGGTTACCAGTTTTATTGGAGCACCCTTGGTTCTTAGCATGTGGATGGCATCTTGGCACTATTGTCTATCATTATTTGTGGAATGCTCCATTTGTTCCTTTATCTTGGCACGCATGGAGGCATGCTATTGGATAATAGAAGGGACGGTCCCCTTACTCATATCTTGCATTTTCAACCAATTTCAACAAGATTGTTGCTAATCTCTTCTACATGTTCTGCAAGTGATTGGTTCCAAAAGAGACTTCCATTTGTAGATGCTGTCAAAGGGTTTAAGTATGTTATACCCATTTTAAGAAACCCTCTTAAAAACTGAATATATACACTGTTCTTAACATAGTCTTGCATGTTTTATGATTGAATTCAGCAGAAATGAAATTAGATGTTTGATGAGAAAACTTGCATTTTATAAGCCCTAGATGGCCCATTCTAGGGTTGCAACTAGGTGACACAATGCAAAAATGGAACTCAGGTTGAATGCACTGTTTATGTGTCATATGGGATAAATAGCTCATGTTGTTTCTATGTGTCTCTCCTACAAATGTGAGTGTAATTCCTTGTGTATTAAACGTCAAAACCCTTCCTATGATACTTTATTCATTGAAGTATCCATGTGCATTGCATGGACATATGCATACGCATGTTTTACAATGGTATTTTCATACATGTTTTAAGCATGGTTCTCCCTCACTTTAGTACTGGCATTGCTTAGATGCACATGTGTGCTTTGTGGGTCTCCTTCCTTGCGATTCTAGTCGTTGCAATGCCCTCTTAATTGCAGCCCTTGTAAATTTTCCTAGCCTAGATGTCTGTTGTCCTTATGTTCTCATTTAATTGCAGAAATTTAAATCCTCAACATAACATCAATCACACAATAGCTAGAAATAGTAATAGCAGAAAGCGTAAATCAAATACACACATACTCAGGAAATTTCTCCTTCGAATAAGATTACCATTCCAATAATCAAAACTTACAAGATGAACTCCACAGACTGCTTAAAACCAGCAGATGTATCATTGATAAATCCACCCCGAACTCATGTGTATGGCCCTGCTGAAGAGAGTACAACCTGCAGAAAGTGAGACAACAGTTGTATGGCCTGTACAGCACTGCTGTATGGCCCTATTGTATGATTGTTGCATGGCATCTGGTAAGTGCAAAGCAGATGTACAGAAGGTGATCCCATATTAACACAGAAAAAGTGCAAAGCACTGCTCACTAGATTTATCAACTCCATCAGTTAATCTCTTAAAAAATGGGCTCCTAGACAAAATAATTTCTTACCAAAAGCATGTCTTGATAATTTTGCAAGATCTGTAGCTACAAGATTTTCCTTTTTCCCTACCAATTCTCTCATTTCCACAACCCCCACAGTCCACTACCACCAAACCAGAAGATGTAACAAACTTTAATTAGTAACCTTATGATATATTGCCAGTCAATAAACTCAAGGTATAGTTATTGTAATTTACCATGAATTTCACATAAAACATCTTCCGGAACAAGCCCAGATTTCTTTAACATGAACATCTTCAGAATTTTGAAACATTATGCACCTATTTCTAATGCACATGCTAATTTAAAGGACAACAAACCTCAGACTCTCTAGTCATTATGATTTAAGGACTAGAAAAACAAGAACAAAAACTGTAAATGATAAAATAACCAAACAATAACCTCTAAAGTAGCTTCAAACTACTCTCTTGTTGCATCCAAAATATAACAATGTACCAAGAAATAAGAGTCGCAGATTAAAATTTATAGATTAGGAAATGAAATCTACAGACCAGAAAACTATAGATCTTTGTAAATATTATGAAGATAAGGGAAACCTACCATTTGGATGCCACATTTCTGATGTAAATCTCACTGACGGAGGACTATTCTTGAAGTTTATGAAAGTGACACGAAGGTTGTAAACTTGAAATCTAAATATCTAAATCATAATGTATAGTAAGCATTACCATAGTGTTGTGGCTTCTTCCATTTGTAAAGAAACATTTGGTGCCGCTTTATTTCCTTCATTTCCTTTGTCCTCTTTGTTCATTGTTTTCATCACAGCTAAGCTCATCACTGAAAAACGAATGATATGGTTTTGAACCCTGCAGTATGAAGAATGAAGGTTTTATAAATATGAATAATTGACAAAAATATATAATAAATATGAATAGAAGAGAATTTTAATTACCTTATTGAGCTCCTCTATATTTTGAGAATAGTTTAATATTGTCTACTAAACAGGGCCAACCACATGAAGGTGGAAGCTCATATGGACCCTCCCCCCCCTCACATCACTCTCAATTCCCCATACCCAATGCATGTGCTTGGAAATAAATGATTTTTTGTGCAAACATCGTGAGTTTCTTGTCTTAAAGGAATTACGTGCATTCGATCATTAATTAGTTTATAGAATTCATTCATTAACTCATTCATTCATTCACACGTAGGAAAAGAAATAGTTGAAGACATTACTCAATAATATAAAAAATAATATCCAAGGACAATGCATACAAAAATAATGTAATTGTGTACTTATTATAATCACTACTTTTTTTGACACTTTTTTTCTGTCCACATATTCTCTAAGAGTGACATCCTCTTCTACAACTTGTTTTATGTTTCTTATGCCCTCTGCAGCTGCCTGTGATCTTGTTTGTCGCGTCGTGTGCTCAGGACGTGTATGTGGCTGCTGTAAGGTGCCTGGATCTACTGGAAAAATGAAGAAATATTAATTACTTGTCGTGTTTTTATTATTTCATTATAAGTCCTTCATTAAGAAAAAAACATTAGAGCAGTAATTTTTACCTGGCAACTGGGCCACATGAATATCATGCATTTTCTCTTCTTTTGCTGCTGCCTCAAGTTGTACATGGGGACCCTTTGCATTAAAACATCAACACTTACAACACTATAGTATTTGCAATTTAATATTTGAGACTTTAATCCAGACTAGGTTTTTTTTTAACAGAGGAATACGTTAATTACCTGGATGTCGCTCAACTTCAACTTCAATATTTTGTTCTCCTCCATCCTTCGTATTTTGTCTACTTTCGTTGGGCGGCTTAACACAAAGAGACTCAATATTTTTATGGACTAGTTTATTAATGAATAGAGAACACAATGATTTAATCTTAAATAGAATTTGTTTATTGTAGTTACCTATGCATAGGATGGATTAATGGAAGACTCTGTTTGGCTAGCACTTTTGCTTGTTCGATGTTCAACAACACCTAAAAACCCGCTTTGGTAGCCAATCCTTAGGTCTTCCTCCGTGGGCACTTCTTTGAATTTTTCGGCCTGTAATTTTCAATTAGATCCTCATTGTTGTTGTTATATCGTCATGAAAACAATTTTAAATGCAATCTATAATAATTTATATACAATAAAATAATTATTGATACTTATGATTCGTGCTACCAGATTTGAATATCCACCAGGCCCAAGCTTGTGTTGCCCATGTTTCTCTACTCTTTCCTGGGTGGCCTTCGAGGTATCTTGTAGCCTATAAAAGTAATTTTAAGTACGTTAGACATTTCAAAATAATGGGAAATAAAGTGTAATGATGATATAATTGCATTGTTGAAAGTATTGCATACCTTTTTGCGCCTGGTGCTAGCTTTCCCTCTTTACCCATAGCGATCTCCCTTCCATCATCCAGCAACGATTTCACTCCCTTGTTGGAATCATCGGAGGGCACTCATACTTTGGATGCTTTGCTAAGTTGTTCCTATATTGCTCCCTTACAATGTGTAAATGTTGGCCAGCTTTTTCGAGGACCTTTTTATGGTTGAAGGTTTTAGCACCAAAAAACCCAACCATACGAGAAATAAGGTAATATTTCAAAACTTTACTTTGTCGGTTCCACCATGTGCGTATGGTGGGCCCAAATAGTTCTAAAGACAAATCATTTAGATGCCTATAAAAGACATCATTTCCTGCATAAATGAGTATGTGTTAATTAGTGTAAAAAGAATGATTCATAATTACATTCCAATAAAATTATAATAAATAGTTAAAACATTTTGTAAATAGTACCTGGAATCTTACTCATCTTATAGGGGACGAGATTTTCATCCACCAAAAAAGTAGTCTCAACTGTTCCCGTGCTAGTGTAATGGAAAGATCCAGGAAATGCATCGAGGGCAGTATCACTGTCATACTCTTCTGCATGTACCCCCTGATCCTGGTCGGCACGACCTGTCATGCTTGGACCACCAGAGGGTGTAGTACTCTCATGTTCTGTCTCGGGTGCCTCAATTTGCATTCCCGACTGGCCAGAAGGCAAAGATACATGATCAGTGGTAGTGGGGGTTTCATACTCAGTGGTACCAGCATTCCCCTCACCAGTAGTACCGGGGAAAAAAAATGCCCGTAGAAACAAATAATAGTTTAGTTACTCATATACGAATAGGAAAAAAAATGCATTTGAAATAGACTTATAATTAAAGAGTTTGCATCTTACATCCAAGCGTTGTACTCTAAGCAACAGAAGATCTATCTTTGCTTTAGTCTCATCCGTTTGCGGATGAGATATTAGCAGACGGATGACCTCATCATTTAATTTTGCTTTTCCTTTCTCAATTGCCTCTTGGATATTCTTTGAATTCAAGAGGTCAATATCGTTGGCAATGTTCCCCAAATCCATATGCCTCGGATCCTGTGTTGATAGATAAGTATCATCCGACATAAAAATAGAAAACATTAATATGAATTTGAAATCATTAATATAATTAGAAAACATAATGCTTAAATACAATTTATGAAATTCACAACGTGCTATATACCTGCTCATGACCCGATGAGTGTGGCGTGCTAACACTATGATCCATTGGGGGCCTTCCCCCATCGGATGACTGCAACACAAGAATTGAAAACATTAATTTCGAAGTGAAACATCCAATACATTGATAAAATCTTAATTAAAAACATATTTTTTATATTCAATTTCAAAACTTTACAATGGGGTATACCTGCTGTGGCGTAGTCGATGCATCTGTCCTATCACCTGTCATGGGGCTCTTGCCCAGATCCTCAACCTACAAACAAAATATTGACCATGTTGATATCATAATTAAAAAAATGTACTTTCGAAAGAAGCAGATAAGTAAAAATGTGGTATATATACCTGTCGCCTGTAGGGGGCTGTCGGCCTCCAAGGCTCCATTGGGGACTTGCCCCGATCAGCTAACTGCAACAAAGTAATTGAAAACATTAACTTCGAACTGAAACCAATACATGGGGAAAATCTTATTTAAAAACATATTTTAAAAAAAATTAATGGAAAACATATTGCGAAATTAATAACATAAACAAAAATGAAAGATATTATATTCATTAATTACATGTTTGGTGAAATGTTATATGTACCACTCTCGAAGTATCTGCATATGTATCTATCCGATTCAGATTGTAACTGATCAGCAACTCTTCCCCTGATGCTATTGATTTTATAGCGCAGATGAAAACACGGTTTCCTTCACGCCCCTCAAATATGCAATTGGTTTGTTTATTTGTAGACCCGGGTTGTGTATTGTTTATAAACCACGCAATATTACCTGATGCTTTGGGCCTTCCATCAATGTACATACTCGCTCCTTTACTTTGATTATTGTTTTTTAACTCTAAATAATTTGCAGACAATCCGTATCTATGCATACTACGTGTATATTGGACCAACCGCATCCAATCTCTATAATTGTAGCAGGGTCCAACATACTCCATCAATTCGGTACATCTGTCGTAACCCACCTTTATGCCATCCATGCAAAACAACCCCAAACCGTGTAGTGACGAAGGTGCAATCCGAAATATCCTCTCGTTCATGCAAAAATCTATGTTTAGAGGAGGAAGATCCTTCAATACCCATTGTTTGACTAAATGTTTGTACCTTAAGGGCACATCGATGTCGCCTATGGTCTCATCATCATAAGAGCATGAACCTCCTTCAGAGAGAAAAAATTCCATTCGTTTATTGAATTTACTTCTAATATTTTGACATCTAGTTGATCTCGCTCTTTTGGGCCTACTATATGTTTCACTTTCCTCTAGTCTTGTTGATCTTTCCTCGCTCGAGGATGACAGATCTGACAAATACCTATTCGGTTGTACCTACACTCCACTGAATAAGAGAAATAGTTAGCAAACATTCGTAGAATGCTACAACAATCTCATGTATCAAAGGCAAATCATGCATACATCATTGATAAATGATGATCACTCTCGGCCCAATAGTACGTGCATGAGGCCTAGGCTCACAGGTTTAAGAAGGCACTCTAATGGGTTGAAGTAGGCACTGTTTTCAAGATTGAATTGGCTCTGTGACTGAGTGTAATGTCTGTACGAACTTCTGAAGTAAATTCTTTTTGTTGTAATCTTTATTCAAGAAGATAAATAAACCTTCCTCTTACTAGTTTTCCTCAAGGTGTGGGGTTTTCCAGAGTCATGGTTGACCAAACATTATGTGTCTAAATGCTCTTTACTGCATGCTGATATAATTTATTGCACATTAATCATTGTATGTGAGACTATGTGAGCTAGACCAATATTCCTTTGATTAGCTTGTGGAATCCATGGAGGAATTAGCAAAGGAAGGTATAAGCCAAGTTCGTGAACGGACAATCAAACAACAAAAGTTGATTTAAGGATCATGACCTACAAAGAGTTTGTTGCATAAACTAGAATTGGTAGACATTGTGAAATGTCACCTATGAGTTGAAAGTTGTAGTAGGCAAGCTAGATTCTCAATTGAAAAACAATGTATAGCTAAGAAATTCATCCAAGAGAAATTCACTTGTGTAAGGCATTTTATATGCAATACTATAGAAGTGGAATCATAAAAGCGACACATGAATGCATTTTCATTTTTTTCATCCATAGTTGTATCCATTCTACAACTATGGATTGTAGAATGGCTTAAGCATTTATCCTTACTCCATTATTCACTCTTCTTTTTCTGTTTTGAGAAATATTTCTTATAGGAATATCCTCTTTGGCTAAGCCGCCACACTATGAGGGGAATTTTTATGTTTTCAAAGTCACTGAGGAGTCAGTATTTGCACCTAGCCTCATTGGAATCCTCTCAGGGGGGTTTGAACCTGTTACCCCCCCATTTGCATGGGGTAAATCGTGAAGTCATAATAGGCCTCATTAGATATTATGGGAACTGTTGAACAACAATGGTGAGGGTGATGAACCATGATGCACATTGAATGTATTATTACCATTCCCATGTGAATTATTTTTTCTAATTTCATGAGGATTTGCTTGAGGTATTACTAAGGGCACATCATCATTAAAATTGCTTGGTTCTCGAGTAGAGAAATGTGGTACAAATTCATGGCAAGCATGGTGAGAATTATGCAAACAGGGTGATTTTGATGCCCAACTAGTGTCCTGTGACCAATTTGAAGAATTTAATCTCTATGCTTTAACAAGTGACACTTGTGGTGTTGGAGGACCAAGCAAAGGAATTTCATTCCATTTAGCATGGAAAACTAGCCATACAATATTCCTATGCCTCACATTAGGTGCAATGCAAGGAAAATAGAAAGTGTTAGAACACTTTGTTGTAAATAAGGAATGCCCTTGACCTGGTTTTATTTCCTAGATTTTGACCTGGGTTTTATTATTCACAGATTTTGACCTATATTTTGACCAGTGGTCCTCCTTTAGTTTGAGAGATTCATCTTAACATGAATTATTCCTTGTAAGGAGGCTGATTGAAGGTTTTTTGAGGGAGTGTTCAACTCCATATGTCTCTTTTCTTGATGTTAAGTATGGTAGGAATGCCCATCATCAATCTATTGCTTGTGTGTTCTGGGAATTTGTTGTTTAATACAAGGGGATTAACAATTGTGCCCTTTCAAGGGGATTATTGCTCTCTTTTGTACTTTGAAATCTCTTTAGAATCTTGAAGGTATAAATACCTTGTACAAGGAAAACTTCATCAACAACATGCGAACCTATTATGTCCTTGTCAACTTAACTAGTCAAAAGCTTCTTATATCACAACATGAGATGTTTAGGACTTCTTGCAATGATAAAATCATCTGTATACATAGCCAAGGTAAGTGGATTACATCCTATCAAATAAAGAATTAAAATTTGAACTAAACTTGGAAAAAACCAACTTGAGTAAAAACTCATGGATCCTGAGATACCAAACTTCTGGTGTATGCATTAGCCCATACAGGGTCTTCTTTAATCTGAATTCGCTGGTATCTCACCCATGCACCTAAAAACATTTGACAACTCAAGTAATGGCCTGAACAGGATCAATTCCCTCTTTCTATCAGAATCCTCTAGTCACTGGAGTAAGAGTTTCATCAAGCTCAACTACCTCTTTTTGAGGGAGTCATATGGCAATAATCATGCATTTGAACTCTTCAATGCTCTTGTCAATTGCATGCATGGAATCAATAACTAATTCCATGGTAGCTTTTGAAATTGTATCCATAAATATGGAAGGAAACTCCTTCATCTTGCCATACCTGTTCTATTGTATCAAGAAGTGGCTTGTAAAGGTCACTATCTCGAATTCATGTGGCCAAAACTTGATTAGATTTAGGGGTGTGTATTTTAATGATCACTTGTTAGCCATCAAAATATCCAGACTCTGTAGATCTGTCATGCAATAGATTGAAAGAAGATTTTTCATTAAACCAGGAACATGCAAGACATCATCTAGCTCAAGAACAACCTTTGAAGGCATGCAAAAAGAGTGAGAACCCAATTTAGTAGCTACACAAGTGGAATCATTACCCAAATCCACATGTATGCCATCGTCTAGTACTTGAAGTTTGTTGAACATCTTCTTGTTGAATGTCTTGTGTTTGGATGCTCCATTCTAGATATGTGCATAAATTTGGATGAAGGTAGCCATCCTGGGCACTTTGGGGATGAGTTTGTGGGATGGAATTTGAAGTCTCTCATTCAGAATTTATCTTGTTCAGTTAACATAGATTTAGAGATAGTTTCTAAAGATTGATTTACTTATCAAGAAAGTTTTTTTTTTTTTTTTATAAATTTATCGGCATTATAACCCAGGTAAGCAAATCCCGGTAGCCAAGTGGATTAGCCAATATGATCCAATCATTCTCAATCTAAATGCTTGTAAGTAATGAAGAAGTAATCTTCCTGTCTCTAGTTGAGTATCCCAGTCGAGTAGTCCCATTCGAATAGCGAAGCAACCGCAGTGGAGTATCCGAAATTGAATCGGGCTCGCAAAGGCGGGCACAACTATGTAAAGGTTCACAAGAACTGGGTCTGTCGGAGTTGGGCTCAGAAAGGTAATCGGGCTCACCAAGGTAATTGGGCTCAATAAGTGCATCATCCTAAAGAAGTCAATTGGTAAAACATGCGAGCAAAACTAAGCACAGTGCAGCAGACGCTAACCCAGGAGACGGCTGCGACGTTTTTGGCAGCCCCTGCTAGCCATCTGCACTAGGCTTGCTTGGCAGCAAATTCAAAGTTTAGGGGTTGGTGCTGAAGCCACTGGAAATAGCAATGATGAAATAAGAAGACTCATAGAGATTCAAAACATTTAATATATATTGGGATTCTTCATTATGGATTTGGGGAATTTCTAAGAGCAAGAAGGAGAGATCAAGGGTGCCGAATTTTGGAGGGTTTCTTCAACTACCGAGTTCAGTACATTAGTAAGTAAGTAAGCAGACCTCAGTAGCAATTCCATGAGATGAAGGGTTTGAACTTACCGATGTCATTGTGGGACGAATTTGCTGACAATCTTGCTTGTTGAATATGCTCCCGAAGCTCCCCTTGCTTTGTGATCCCAATGCTTATGTAGACCAATTGATGTTACCTTCAATCTTGAGCCGAGGACTGTAGAGAGTGAGGGAAGATGAACGATGGCCAGGGGCACTGTTAGGGAGATGGGCAACCAATAAAAAAAACCCTCATTTGCCCTGAGTTGCAGACGCCGAACCAAAAAACGAATTGCAGACGAATGATGGCTAAGGGCACCATCAAGGAGATGGGAAACCAATAAAAAAAACCCTCATTTGCCCCGAGTTGCAGACGTCGAACCAAAAAACCTCAGCTTGATGAACGATGAGCGGGTGCCAAGGAAATGGTTAGGGCACGAAATGGAAATGCTTAGTTTTTGTTTTTAATTTTTTGTTTAATTTTATATACTTTTTATTTTATATATTTTAATAATATTTTATATTTTAATCTTTTATTTTAAACTAAGATATAGGGAAATGCTTAGTTTTTGTTTTGATTTTTTTTTGTTTAATTTTATATTTTATATTTTTTAATTTATATTTTATATATTTTAATAATATTTTATATTTTAATATTTTATTCTAATACAAATTAAGGAGGATTAATAACTAAGATATAGCATTACTCAAACAGCTTGATGTCACATTCAAATTTTAATCAAGATTCTAAAGAAATATATCATCCTCATTTCCTCTAGGAAGATGAGATCCTAAGATAATATGCATTATTATTAAAATATGTTGCTAAATGTTGAGGGGCCTCTAGCTAAGATGATACGATGATGACGACAATATTGATGGTCATCATGACTATATTGAGGATTACGGAAATGGCAACGTGATGATGATCGTATTGATGATGAATGGAATAAGCACAAATGTGCATTAACCTTAACGAGCTTCTCTTTGTTTCGAGAATATCTTAATATTCTCTACTTAACAGGGACAACCACATGAAGGTGGAAGCTCATCTGCCCCCCCCGCACATCACTTAGAAATATTCAATGCATCTGTTCAATGCAATTCATGATCGTCTTCTCCATCCAAGTCTGCATCTATATCATCTGATCCGGATTCAACATTATAAGGATTAAAGGCCATATCATCATCATCATCACTGTCAGTTTCGATAAAGTGATCATCATCAATATCATCTTCATCACGAACATTGTCTCTTACATCATCTACTTCAACTAACTCTTCAACATCTTCCTCCGGAACATTATGATCATCAACATCTAACTCATGTTGATCCTCTACATGATCACCTTCTTCTTCAACACCCTCTTCATCTTCCTCTACAATATTATACTTTACCGGCCTTCCTCTTGGATCATGTCTAATAACAAACGACCAACCCTGTCTACCAGGAATTTCTGAGTAAAATACTTGTTCACATTGACTTGGAAGAACATAGGGCTCTGACGTTTGTGACTCAAGCGACCTTGTATTGACCATGGTAAATCCATTAGCATGTTCATTAACAGTTCTATCGGGATCAGATCGATTCAGTCGTAGCTTGTACCATTTCACAACGAAAAGAATTATTTTGAATGATTTAAAGTCACAGTCAATGATATCTTCCAAATACCCATAATATCTATTTTCTGACAATTTTGGATGTTCGTCGCTTCTAGAGGAAACATTAGTGACCTCAAAGACTGCAGTTATCCTAGAATCACATGTTTTCCTTGTTTCATCCAACTTTTTAATGCGATATTTACGACCGTTGCACCACATAGCCTTGTGGTGTTTTACATGCAATATATTGCAAAACATGTAAATTAAATGATCAGTACATCATCAATTGATAATGAACAGCTAGTAAGTATTTTATGTTCTTAAAGTACTATGCAAAGAAAATGAAATAAATCAAGATGAACATGAATATCATAATTGAAAATATTGTGGCTTATATTTATATTAATATCATGCTAATTACCTATTTATCTTTTAAACCATATGCTAAATCAATTCCCCTTTCTATTAGATTGCCATCTCCATTGCGATGTGCTTCTTTAACCAATGAAGCCACAACTTCCCAAGATGGTCCTCAACCAGATTGATTACATCGTTCAATCCATACCTTCATCCAATCAAGATTGTTTGCGACGTACAAATGTAGTGCATCCCACTCGCGACCAACTGCATGAAAAAAAAATAACAAAAATCAAATCAGAAAAATAATTAACGTGGTGTAACATTATAATATTAATGATGCATATAATTACTGAATATTAAAAATGAAATAATTAAAGACGATATTATTAAAATGTATTAACATTATTAATCTACACCAATATTTAATAATTACCTTTGACCTTCCTCGATCTACCTTTCCCCAACAGGTACTCTCCTTCGAATTTCTTAGTAGAGTTTGGATCACCATTGCATCGGTCTAATTTCGTCTTAATAAACGCCAAACCTGGAAGATATTCAACAATATACACCATGTCCTGAAATACCATATATCCCTCCACCATAGAACCCTCTGGACGTGCTCTTTGTCCAACTAAAGCCTTCATAAATTTCAAGTGCCTCTCAACCATCCACATGGACCTTGCGTGTATAGGTCCACACAATTCAATCTCCTCAACTTGGTGTATGAGGTAGTGTTCTTGTGCATTGAAAAATGCCGAAGGTAGAAATCTCTGCATTTGACACATTAAATGAGGAATTTCTCTCTTCCAATACCTTATATATTCTTTATGGATTTCTTTAGATGACAACCATCTACATGTGATGCAAGAAAATAATGATATCATTTAACGACAGAAATTAAACATTCTAGTACAAATCTACATGATTGACTAAAAAAAATGTCATAATTCATATAAGTTATACAATGGATTAAACAAATTACAAATTTAGCGTGAAAAAAATTATTTCTAATTACCTCATGTATTTTCCAAGATCATATATGACCTGTTTGACATTATTGTCAAAGTTGTCTGGGAGAGATATAGGTAGAACATACTGTAACAATGAACACGTTTCATCAATATATATTTCAAAATTAGGCAAAGAAGTAAACCAAAAACATGTAGTATTGTAATATAGCAATATAAAATACCAGAAATATATAATTACCTTAATGAAGATATGTCAATCATGCATTTTTACCCCGCCAAAATCACCTTTCCTTGTTAAGATATTCTTTATGTTCGAACAATATCCTGTGGGAAATTTCATTTTTTCTATCACTTCTTTTACCGCATTGCTTTGTTGCTTAGTCAATAACCATGGAAGTGACCTTATATTAATTTGGTCTCCATCATTGTTTAAATGTTCAATGATATCTTTCATTGCATGATTGGAGTCCTGAATGTGACTGCAAATTTTGACAATTTTTTCTTTGTCACTCCTTCCATCTAATATTTTCCATAGTGTTTCAGCTACATTCTTTCCGATATGCATTGTATCAAACAAATGAACAATTAGTAAGTGCTCATAGTAGGGCAACCTACTAAATTGTTTGGGATAACTTTTCATTCCTCGTGGAAGCCCATTTACACCTTCATGTTCACGACCATCAGTATTAATCAATATATAAGCTAAACTAGAGATTAAAATGTCGTATATTACAATAAATAAAATTAAATATACAATCGGCCAAAACAAAACATTAAAAACATATCAGAGATGATCAATATGAATATATAAGATAGACAAATTGATTCGTACCTTGATGATTTCTATTATATTGCAACTTCCATATGTGAGGTGTCATTCTCTGTGGTTTTAATACGGTCTCCTCTTTCCCATTGAAAAGATGTTTTTCGGTAGTTCGATACCTATGATTCTTAGAGAGGAAGTTCCTATACTCATCAAACACTTCCTTTGACAAACTCTTTGAACGACGAGATTTCATCTTGGGACCACAAACTGGACATGCAAATTTTCCCTTTGTTTGAAGACCTACATGGATAAATTATGTTAAGAAAAATATATTTTATATAATATAATGCTAATTATTTAAAAAGCATACGTATAACTGATTAGTATATCACTAAATAAAATTAAAAACTATCTTAGTGCAATACGTTACAATTACATACCACAAAAATGTGTTAGCCCTGGAGCATCGTGAATTGTCTAGGTAAGCATTGCATGGAATTGAAATCCCCTTGCCCTATTGGTCTAGAGACATCATACATAGTGATGCCATTCCATAGCTTAAGTAGTTCATCAACAAGAGGCTCGATATATACATTCATATCTTTAACTTGGTACTTACCTAAAAGAAAACAACAAATGCAATACATATAAGTAAATATGCAACAAATATCACAAATTAAATACTAATCATGCATATTTAAAAAATTATTGTTCTAAAGTACAAATTATACCTGGAACAATCATTTCCAACATTATATGCTCCCTCTTTATTGACATCCATGGAGGAATGTTATTGTTGATAACAAAAACAGGCTAGACCGAGTAAGTAGATCTCATCTCTGCAAATGGATTGACACCATCCGCTGCCAAAGAAAGTCTAGCATTACGAGGTTCTTCTTTAAAGTGTGACCATTTTTCCTCCATGTCTGTAAATGCAGAACCATCTGCAGGCATTCGAAGAATATCATCTCCACTTCTATTCCGTGCGTGGTAATCCATAAATTGTGCTATGTTTTTGCACCTAAACAGTCGTTGCAAGCGTGGAATAATAGGAATATAACGAAGAACCTTACAAGACACCTTTTTGGTTACTTGATCTGTTCGGTATCTACTGCTATGACATATAGGGCATTCTGTTGCAAATTCATACTGATTATAATATAAAATATGATCGTTAGGACATGCATCAATTGCTTGATACTCCATTCCAATATATTTCATGATGGCAGCTAAATCTCGATATGTGCGAGGTAAAATATTTGATGGTGGTAACAAATATTCACCTATCAACCTGTTACAACAAATTTAAAAAATAATGGTTAATATAAATATTTCAAGAATATATAATTAACGACAAAAATTTCATCCTTATTACTTTTTTTGATGAACTTATAACTAGAATAGAAATATTATAGAAACATAAATATATATAATTTATCGTGATCATATATATGCAATCGATGAAAAATATAATCACATACCTTAACATCTGTGTGATGGATGTGTTTGAAAAACCATTCATAACATTCAAGTTCATTATCAGCAACACAGTAGAGAGAAGAGTTATGTGGGAGCCTTCAAAAAGGGGATCGTATGCCTTCTCAAGTATAGGTAAATCATGAAGATCATTAAAGTCATCATGATTTTCATGATGTTGATCATTGTCCATTCTAACATTAAATGCATCATTGATTAATGTATTTTCACCATCATCCTCAAATATGTTATCATCATGATCATCGTCTAATTCCATATCATCATTAACTTGATCATCAATATTCGCAGGACCTGCATATTGTTCCTCCGGTGCTAGTTGTTCTGCAATTACCACATTCTCCATGTTCAGAACTGCCCTAGGAGGCCCTTCCTTTATAATTACAATTAAAACATAAAAAAAAAACATTATTCATGTCGATTAAGTAACAAA
This sequence comes from Larix kaempferi, assembly GCA_027924585.1. Classification (NCBI taxonomy): domain Eukaryota; kingdom Viridiplantae; phylum Streptophyta; class Pinopsida; order Pinales; family Pinaceae; genus Larix; species Larix kaempferi. Next base: position 1,776,184 of record BSBM01000566.1, on the reverse strand, counting down.
AATAAAAATGATACAATATACAATTACAAAAAAAAGTCTCAATATAAAGACTTCATATATAATATTGAATTGGACTTACCAATGGATGATATTCATGCCCCCCCTCAACATGTCCATGTTCCCTACAATGTCTTTTAGCTGTTGAGATCAGTAACCTTCTCGGATTAAAGCCCCTACATCGACTGCAAGGACAATAATATTTTCCATCACCCCTTCTTTGCACTCCATCCCACAACCTAGCAAGCAATTGTCGATTTTGTTTTTGATCTTGATGACCTGTAACATTATTGTTACGTGGCATTTTATTACTCAAACCTAAGAACAAAGTACGAGCAAACCCAAGTAGCATAAAATATGCCCTAGACAGATTTTGGTTGGCTTACTTCTCTTTACCTTATGGGCATGGCCTAAGAGAAGAGGAATCACAAGTGAGTTTATGCGCATGGCCTACTTCTCTATTTATATCATTTAAGTGTTGGATATTCAATGTCGGCTCAAATCATGGAATAAAAAATTAATATAATTAAAAAGTTGACCAAAATTTAAGGGTTGACCAACGGTCAAATTTTCCACGACTGTCGAATATCCGATGCCTCCTCAGCTAACTATAGCAAAACCGATGGGTGTTAAACGCGCCATCGCAAAACCGACAGTCGGGGCCATTTTAAAAAAAATATATACAAACTTGTGATTTTTGATAGGTAAAAATAAAGAGATCGACGCACCGTCGGATTTTCCTGTCGGTTTTTAAGTCCAAATGTAGTTGTGTATCATAGCGATAACATGCTCCTTGATTTAAAATAATCGATTTATTTTTTTCCAATAATGTTACTCACAAGTAATGCAGCAGTAAGATTTTGGAGAAAATCCAAATAACTGTGTATTTGTTACTTGCAAACGCTGTTCTTCCTTTGGCTATCTAACAAATCTCCAACATGTCAACCTCGAGTGGTTTGTGATGTTGCAAATGCTATCGGACTCCTTCGGTAAGTTGACTCGACTCCAACGTCATCTTTTCATGTTATGACAAACTAAAAGTTTTTCGTTTCCAATTCACACATAAGCGGTTAGTGGAACACCTATTTTTTTTTAATTGTAGAAAGTTAGAATCATTGCCAAGTGCTATTAGCAACCTCAACAATTTGGAAAATCTGGGATTGAGTATTTAATATTTATCATTTGGTGTCAGTTACCAGTTGAATGCCAATCTTAGAAAATTTGGATGTATTGTATTGTTTGATTTTGAAATGTCATTTGTCAGTATGGAAAATGTTCAACGAGGGTGCAGATTTTTGAAGTCTTCTGTTGGCCTCTTTCTGACAGAGAAGAATAACTGAATTATCATTCGGTGAAGGCGTTTGTCTAAACCTTCAAGGCTCGATCTCATTTTTTGTCATGATTTAGTGGAGCCTTTCCAACAAACCCAATATCATTGAAAATTGGAGGTTTTCATGAATATAATAACAAGTCTATGTGGTCGTGAAAAAAAAAAAAAAAAATTCACCTTGGCTCTTTATCATTTCAAAATACACAACAATTTAAATGTTTGCAAACTACTATTCTTGATTTAAAAGGATGAGAATGAGAGAATAAATGGGCGTATTTTGAGAGTAGATCCACTACTACCATGATGACACTCTTTGCTTCTTACTTTGGTAGACCTATGGTAAAACCTATTGAGACCTCTTCCCAATATTGACTTGGTATAGATAATGCTTGTAGTAGACTTGGTGTCCTAATTGTCTCTCCCTTGTTCTATTAGAAAACCAAACATTCTATGAGAAATTTATGGAAATTAGTTTTAAGGCCTTCCTAAAAAAATCTTTCTTGATCATAAAAAACCCTAAATGTCCTCCTATAGGAGAAGTGTGCAATTCCAAAAGGACCTTTTGTTTGATTTGATAATTCTTACATAAAATCAGGTGATCTCGATACCATAGTAAATCATAATTTCTTCCACCCAAAATTATCGAGTGAACTAGGGTCCTATTGTAGTTATTGAATTATCTTGTATGGCTTCTGAAGTTAGAGGGCACATGTTGCATATTTCATGATGATACTCAGTTTATTTTTCCTTGATGCTACTCAGTTTCCATGATGCATATCTCATGTCGATACTCAATTTATTATGGGTTATAGATGCATAAGACATAAGACACATGGTGCATTGATTGTTGATACTCAATTAGTAATTTATAGTCTTAATCATGGCATCTTGAGATGTAAGTTATGTGGTACATGATATGGTGTTTCAACATGTTGTTTTTGGAATGACACCTTCATGGCCATGCATTATTCATGTGAAATTTGATGTTGTTATTTCTAGCCATGGGTTGTGCATGTGATACTTCTTGATGTTATTTCATGACATTATGGTGTTATACAAGATAGATGACATGTAGACCATAAAATGATATTATAGCTTATCATTGAATCTAGAGATAAATGGAATTTGGCACATAAATGGTATGAAAGAATGCTATGATTAAGTTTGGTATTTTACAACTATGTTTTGTGTTAGTGAAGAATAAGAGATTATATTAGATATTTGGTATGACATGTTATCGTTTCATGCTAGCCCGTATTGCTCCCCGTAGAATACATATTTGATATGATGATGGATTATGTGGGTCATTACTCCATGTTGATAGTACTAATGTTGAAATATGGTAACTTATCATGGCATATTAATGATATGCTTAGTGAAATTATGAAAGTATCATGACCAATTACGTTATAATGGTAGCACAGAGCACCTAAATGCATTAGATGTTAAACTTGGCATGTCTTATCGTGACAATGGCTTATGATGCAATGTAATGCAATATGAATTGGTGGCTAGACATTCTTGTTAGCACATGATTCAAGGTTGATCCATGATATTATTATATTGAGAAATGGTTACTAATGACTATTCATTATGGCAAGTGCAAGTTGTTCCAGGTGATCCACTCAAATAGCTTGATGAGGCTAAGTATTCTATGATTTCGTGGGAGCCCATAACCACGAATGAGAATGGTTACTATAAATAAATTATGTGTTGGGGGACAAGTCCAACAATTGGCTCCATGCCAACAGCGCTTGACTTTTGTACCAGAAGTTGGGAAGGTGGCAGTGCCATAGATACTTCCCGGAGAACTTCTGATGTGACCAGAGTCCACGGTTGGAGACATACTCACCGGGAGAGAGGTTTATGGAGAAGGACATATGATGCCTGGGGATAGTGCCTTGAGGGTGTCGTGGAGGATGTTTAGGCTAGCCTTTCGAGATGCCTGGGGTATAATGATCCTGATATGTACAGTGGAAGCGTGATGGGCCCATAACCCACAGGTTCCAGGATCGGGGTACCAGAAACCAGATGTCGGTTAATACCGATGAGGCCGTACTATTACCAGAAGTTGGGAAGGTGGAAAATGCTGCGGTAACTTCTCGGATAAATTCTGATGACTACTATATGATGATTCCGGTTAGAATCCGATGAGGCCGTATTATTACCAAAAGTTGGGAAGGTGGCAATGCCGTGGTAACTTCCCGGGGAACTTCTGATGCCTACTATATGATCCACGGACAGGTTACAGTAGAGGGCCCATGCCATGGCGAGCGGGACCATTCGGAGTTGAAGGGGAGGTTTATGGATGTGGCGGATGGTATGATTCTCAAGGAGAGGGTGAGTAAGGAAAGAGGAAGTAAACAAATACACAACTATTAATTATTAATTAATTATCTAATGCTTTTGTATGTATGATGCATAATTGTTGTTATGGTTGCATACTAGACTCATAGGGAATTACTTAAGAGCATGTTGTAACTTAGGGCGTTTGATTGTATTAGTGTGGTTTGGAGACTTCTATGTGGTGGCCACACATATAAATCTCTTAGCTTCACAATAGTACTAGCTACCTATATATTCTAGTATTTACTTGATTGATTGATTGAATAAGTATTGTATTTATTGCTTGAATATTATAACTTCGGGACGAAGTTTCTTGAAGGGGGAGAGTATGTAACAACCCTCATATACGAATATAGAGAATATTTAATATAATAAATAAAACGTAATATAAAATAATGTAAGATAATAATATAATTGGGAATATGAAAGAAAATACGGGAAAACAAATTGCATTAAATAAGAAATTAAGAGATTGGGAGGAGGAGGAGATAAAAGGAGGAGAAGAAGTGAAGAGGAGGGATCTTTTGGTGTCTTTTGGCATTTGGAAGAGAAGCTCTTGAGGAGAGGAAAGTAAGATAGCACTGGCATAGGGTTAATTGTTGGGGGCTCAGGGGCCTCAGCCTTTGGTTGGGGGTTGGTTGGGTGGAGAGTTGTCCCCCCACCTTCAGTTGCACTATTAGAGTTGTCAAGGTAATGGTAGCTGCTAGGTCATCTAACCAGGTCTGGTTCCTTAATTTTCACAGCATATTTCTGTTAATATTGATTAGATCCACTTTCTTTGTCATATCTTCTATGCATGTTGTTCTTATTTGTTTCCGGATTTTATAAGATTTACATGTTATCAGATTCTTGTATTGGTTCATGGATCTGCATGCATATTTAATATTATTTTGTTATTTAGTAGGTTTTATGAGTATTATGGTTCTTACATGTATGCAATTGTACAAGCTCTTAAGCAATGTAGACATTTTATTTTAAGCAAAGAAACGGTCATCCATATTGACCACAAACCTCTACAATTCCCTCTTTCACAGTATAAGTTGCATACGATGAGAAAAATAAAGTGGATCGGTTACCTACAACATTTTCAGTTGATAAATAAGCATTGGAAAGGAAAATCCAATGCAACAGCTAATTTCCTTAGCCGACCACCAATTGCTTCACTTCTTATGGTGTTAAGTATGCATGGTTATGACACCATTACTTTGTCGCAACTGTATGAAGAAGACATTGATTTTTCGACAGTGTATTGATGTCAGCTCCAAACATAGCATTCGATTGTTATCAACTACTACATGAATGATAACTTTCTTTACAAGATAGGAAAACTTTGTGTACCTTCTGGTGAGCATCAACGAAAGCTCGTCTAGGATGCATACTACAGAGCAACATGACATTTTGGAGTGGAAAAGACACTTGTGCTCCATAAGTATTTCTACCTCTTCTCTCAAAGCAGATGTCGACAGGTACATCAAGTCATGTGTGGTTTGTGCCATTACCAAGCCAACAAACTGATGACAAGGTTTGTATACGCCCTTACATGTTCCTAGTCAACCATGGGAATCTATTTCCTTGGATTACTTGACTAGATATCTTGTTACCCTACACTAGCATGATGCAATCCTGGTAGTGGTTGACAGATTCTCCAAAATGGCTATCTTCATTCCTTGCAAGAATACCACAACAACAAAATAGACTTCTCAACTCTTCTTTGAGAATGTTTGGAAGCACTATGGCTTGCCAACTTCAATCATCTCCAACCGTGACTCCAGATTTGTTAGCACATTCTAGAACACTTTGGAAACAACTCGACACACAACTATTTATGTCGACAATTTTCAATCCTCATACTGATGGACAAACAGAAGTTGTGAATCACATGGTGTTATAGTTACTTCACATGTATAACCACACGCAACACAGAACATGGGACTAAATTCTTCCATACATCCAACATAGCTACAATCAAGCGCAACATGGTTCAATAGGAAAGAGTCTGTTTGAAATATGTTATGGATTTCAATCCTCGGTGCCTATTGACTTGGTTAGCTGACCAACTGGCTTGGTCGACACTGACCATGGACAACAAGAATTTGATAAGGCACTCAAGTTCAAGGACCAGGTGTGTGACATTCAAAAACAAGAACAGGACATGTTGCAACGAGACACTGAAAAATACAATGCCCGACACGATAAGCATCATATTCCTCATTCATTGAAAATTGGGGATTAGGTCTGGTTGCATCTCAAGAAAGAAATATTCAATGACCCACACAGGAAGGTGAAACCTTTACGATATGGACCTTATACCATTCTTGAGAAAATTGGGGAAAATGATTCCAAGCTCAGCATTCCACCATACCTGGTTCTGCATCCAGTATTTAATATGGAATTTCTTTGACTGTATTTTCCACCATTATTGGAACAAATCGAATTATAGCCGACAGGTCCAGAAGAAATACACCTAGACGTCAAGAGCCTCTTTCCACTGACACCATCATTGGACAATAAGAACGCCATACAAGGACACGAACAGTACCCTTGTTTCATGTGGAAAAGGTAGGACAAATCCCATCTCAAGGAAAGTGGTATCCTCTCCCTAAATTGGAGCTCAAGTTTCCTCATTTGCGGGAGTTGGAAATGAGGACCATTTCCACTTAAGGGAGGAAGTTTGATCCATCACAAGACTCGACTGGATCCATCGACTATTTCCTAGTCCCAATCAACTCCTTGGTCAGATCCTCGACTCTGTCATCCCAACGGATTAGTTGAATTTGTGATTGATGGCATACAACCGATGACACATGACCAACGACACATGCCTGATGGATCATCATGCATGCTTGACAATGGTTGATGATTCCAACACATGTTAGATGACATTCTGAGTAGTTGGAAGGAATCCAAATCGCCATCGATGTGGAAACGATGTCTCTTCATCTTCTTCTAGCCGGTGAATAGGAAGAAGACATATGATCTCTTTGTAACTATCTTTTTGTAACTGAAATGCGATAGATATTTACCCAAGCGTCCCTCATAATTGTATAAATACTTGTAAGCTCGAAGATGAAAAGAAGGAAGTTTTTTGGTACTCTTTTCTTGACTACATTAAGACGAGTTCCTAAAGAGAAGGCTCGATTGGTTCCCGATGATTCCTACATTCGACCTCTTATGATGGCTTTCAGGTTATTTTTTAAGGATTCTAATATTATACTTAAGTATATTATCCTAGGCGATTATTTTGAATTGAAAAAAACATATATATAGATAGGTAGGAGAATATTAAATATGAAACATACAATTTGCTATGAAATGTGTAAATTTTAGCGAATATTATGATAGAAGAACATGTTTTATGTAAATATAGATGATATTAGAGACTAAAAATTACCAAAATATCGAAATTATTTTTTGAAAATAAGCTTGAAAAATAGCCAATTGGTGAAATTTCGCCCTTAAAAATTACCCTGATGGCCGCTCAATACACCGAGAGTTTTTACCCGTGGGGTTTCTCTGTTATCAATTCCAATCTCACATTTTTGTGTGATTGGGATTTTCTATTAAATTTTGCAGTTGTTTATTATCTAGTGTATACTATTATTCATAGTTGTTTTTCTAATCAAAATAGCACTATAAGTGTCCACTATAACAGTAGCCGACTCAGTCAGTCGCCTCTGTTATCCCCCTGTCGACCTCCTCGGCGACACAGATTAATCGCACATGGAGGGCTATTCGAACTTGTGGTTTGTCCACGCTACCAAATTAAAACGGTCCCAAATTTTGCTGTAAGTAATTCAAAGAGAGCATTTATCCATGTCTCACAGCTTGCAAACGAATATATGCAAGTAAAAATAAATGTTGAAGATTTGGATGGTGGAAATATACCTACTTGGAGGATTGGTGCCTGAAAAACGAGAAAAATCCCGGATGATCTTGCTGCAACGTGCTCTAAGCTTCGTAAGGTTGTTGCAAAGCTTCAAGAGGAGCTTCACTGGGTGCAAAGTATTCACAAAGGAGAACAGAGTGTTTACAAAGGAGAACAAAGGATTCTGTTCACAGGAGGATGGGGCACATGCACGTTCAAAATATCTTTGTTTAAAAATGCATTAACGGTGAGGTCGACGAGCTGAAAAATTTGGACTAGCAGACGACCCTATCAGCCCAAGGCGGCGGAGGGTAGATGAGGTCTCGATGGGCCTTGCAATTTTTGAGAGAAGCACTAACGAACAAAGAAGGTATGGAGTCAAACGGCGGGGGGAAATGCCATGAGCGGGCTCAAGTTTCGACGGTGAAAATCATCCTACCATTATGGAACAATAAATCCAATGGGCTTCTCACCCCTTCACACTATTTATGGTATATTATTTTAAGTATCATTTTAAAAGTGGATAGATTGCAGATATTATTAAAACTAGAAATAAGATACCATAAATTATCTTAATGCTTCATCAAAGTTAAAGTCATTAAAGAGCACCTGAAAAGATTGAAAAAAAAATTCTCCAGGGTGAGTAATGTTAACCCATTGCAATGGAAGTCTAAACGGCCTGACATTTTGCTGAACGTTACCATGAACAATTATTTGGTTCTTGCTCATGATTAATGAGCAGAGCGAGCATTAACGCTTATGAAAAAATATTAAAAAAATCCTATTTGTGAGAAAATATTAACGCTTGAAGCATTTGATTAGACATGGCAATGGGAAATGTGACAAAGGGGATATAAAATTTGTATGCAAGGATATTCCTTACAATTAAGGGGTGAATAGAATAGAATCAGGTCAAGAATATGAACCTAAATGGTCCATTTCAAAACGTCAAAGGAAAACCGTTGTTTTGTTCCATCTAAAGCTTCAAGCTTTGTAACTTGAAATAAAGCTTCAAGCTTTGTAACTTGAAATTATTTTGTTAGGGAGTAGTTTATTTATTCTAAGTTTTGGATTTTATGGTGGATTTTGGTTCGAATTTGATAATTGGTTTTTTATAAAATCTAAATTTGAAAGTGTTTAAATTGTGTTTTTGAATCTATAAATAAATTCAGCATTCTTGAATATCTTTTTGGTACTTAAATTATTTATGCAATTTCCATAACTAATATATGTGATTCTAAATTTTTTTAAAAATTTTCAACTAACTTCAATCAAAACAAGACTAAACTGAAAATATACTCCAAAAATTAAGAAAATTACAATATTAACACCTTATATACAGGTTAACAACAACGGAGGATACGAAGTAGCAGTGGAGGATAGGAGGTTGATAACTATTACTTGAAATTTATAACTATAAAAAGGTAGCAGTTGAGGAGAGGATGTTGATAACTATTACTTTAAATTTATAACTTTAAAAAGGTAGCAGTTGAGGAGAGGATGTTGATAACTATTACTTTAAATTTATAACTTTAAAATTTTTTGTATATGAAGAGATTGAATCCCTAATTAAGATTGATAAAATCATCACAAAAATAAATATAGATTAATTTAAATAAAATAAAATAATGATAATAAGTGTAAAACAAATGATTGCAAGTTGCTGGAATATTTAGCAATATAATGTTTATAATATTTTATTTTAAATAATTCATTTCCAAAAGTTGAATTAGGAGTAAAAGCCATTGCATAACAAATAAACTGATTTTTAAGTATGTAATAATAGCGCTAAGTCTGTACAATTCTGTGCATCAATAGACCGTCAAACTCATTCATTTCTGTTCATCGATAGACCATCAAACTGATTGACGAATCAATTTCCAATGATTCAGGAACACACTAAATTGTTAGCGGACATAAATATGATTCTGGGGACACGCTAAATCATCATATGACCGTGGCAAACTCGGCCTCATGTCCCGCATTGGCAGTACTGAACGTCTGCATTTCCTGATGCAGAGATGATGGATTCACCATTTTTTGCTGCTGATGGTCTGGCCGGCTCATATTCATCATCTGCAGCTTTGATTTAATGGCCGACGGAAAGCTGCAAGCATGAGAAGTAGAGGCCAATGGCACCACCGGGAGATTCTGCACAAATAATTAAGAAACAATACACGGATTCACAGGCCTGACACACAGATAATTGTGAGAGACTAAATGGTTCTATTTATATAAAATGTGTGATCCTAGTCAAATACGCAGGGTGGACACCCAGATAAGTATTGACTCGCAGCAGTTATTTTAACGACGTATCTTCCTGGAATTGAGTGTCCTCGTCCAAAAAAGTGTGAGGCTGTGTTGGAGGATATATTCGACACGTAAGCAGAGACGGGAATGACAGAGAACGGGTTGGCTACAGCTTCCATGCAGATTTGATGTCGTGTAACCGTGTTTCACGAGTGTCGGCTGTTTCTTTAAATTTGAACATTTGATAGGCTGTAGAGCACCTGTTACGACAAATATGGAAACCTAACACAAATATTTTTTTATTGCCACACGGCACTATTACAGCTCGCTGAATAGATGACAGCGTGCACTATTACAACTCTATTAATTACAGCATGACAAATAGTTTGGTGCTTTTCGCTAAGACCCTTCCAAGATAGTCCATCTTTCACGAGTCAAAGAATATCAAATTGACAATATTGTTATGCTTATAACAATCTTACCGATTGAGGAAAAGCTACCACATACACAGTTTTTATGAGATTTCTAAATCATTCTTTTACAATGGATTAGTTTCCACATACATTTTTGTACTTAGTGCTTTTGAAAATTAGAATGTGGTTTTTTAACCTTCATCTCGTAACTTTGGGAATGGTCAATTTCTTCCATTTTACTAAAGAGAAAGAGATAAATCTTTATGGTTCCTATTCCCTATTAAAATGAATCTAAAGACTAAAACATAAGGTTTTTTAATTTTGTTAACACCATTTTTAAAATACATGCAATAAACAAGAACAAGTATGGCCAACTTCTCCCATTTTACTACAGATAAATTTTTATTGTTCGTATTCCTTATTAAAATGAATCTTTTTATTTGTTTTAACACCTTTTTTGAAATCGAAGAAAACATACAATAAACATGAATATGGTACTGGTTGAGTAAAAGGTGCTCGTTGTCTAAAAGGTTTCTCTAACAAACCCTAGGTCATCTTGAAGTCACATCTCAGAGGACATTGAAGCAAGCTCTTAATTAGAGCATCTTAATTGGTAAGTCCTACTATCTTTATTTCCATTTGAGGTTCTCATTTTATCAAGATGACAAACAATACCAAGCTTGAAGATAAGCTTAAAGGAGCAGATAACTTTAGTTCCTAGAAGTATAGAGTGATGCTCATTCTAGAAGAGAATGAGTTGGAAAACTACGTCAAAGAAGAAGTTGAGGAGCCAGAGGGAGATGAAGGAAAAGCTAAAAACATGAAGAATTTGGTTAAGGCCAAGAGGATCATTGCGGACTCCATTAAGGATCACCTGATCCCCCGGATCTCATCTTTGGTGACTCCTAAGGAGATGTTCAATGCATTGAAGAGATTATTCGAAGGGAAGAACATCAATAAGAAGATGACCTTGAGAACTCAACTCAAGGGTGTGAAGATATAGAGCTCAGAAAGTATTCAATATTATTTCACAAGGGTCTCCCAGATCAAAGAACAACTAGAAGCTATTGGAGGTCATGTTGAAAGTGAAAAATTGGTGATGACTACATTGAATGGTCTCCCAATATGATGGGAAGAATTCATTCAAGGAACTTGTTCTATAAGGAAGCTCACCAAATTTAGTAGGCTATGGGAAAAATATACTCAAGAGGAAGCCATAATTGAAGCCATAGAAGAGAAGATGGGAGAAGATGATAACCAAGCCTTGACAACTCATGCAAAGAGGAACAAGAAATAAGATCACAAGAATCAAAGACCTCCAAGAGACCAAGGTAATTTTTAAGGGCGAAATTTCGCCAATTGGCTATTTTCTGGGCTTTTTTTTCAAAAATTAAATTTGCTATTTGGTCATTTTTAGTCTCCAATATCGCCTATATTTACATAAAATATGTTTTTTTTATCATAATATTCGCCAAAATTTACAGGTTTTAGTAGAAAATTGCATGTTTTATATTTAATATTCGCCTACCTATCTATATACATGTTTTTTTCAATCCAAAATAATCTGCTAGGATAAGTATAATATTGGAATCCTTAAAAAATACACTGAGAGACTACTCAAAATTCAAATGTTACAATTGTGATGAAATGGGACACATTGCAAGAAATTTCCCCAAGAAGAAAGGAAACAACAAGAAAGGAAATAAGAAGAAGCATCATGCTAATGCTGCAAAAGATATTGAACCAGTTAAGAAGAGCGAAAGGGAAGATTTCTCAAGTGATGAAGAATATGTCTTGAAATTTTGACGATGCAATAGTAATTGGGGAGCAAGAGGGAGGCTTGCATGAATTAAAAGGATAACCAGATCAAGCATTGGTTCATGACACTATGGAACCAAGTAAACTATGGCATAGAAGGTTTGCACATATACAATACAAGGATTTACCAACAGGTCTACCCGAGATCCAAACAAAAAATGAGGGCATATGCAAAAGATGTGGTCAAGGAAAGAACCTGAAGAGTTCATTTTCAAGAACTGATGACAAAGCAAATGAGATCTTGAATCCAGTACATGAGGACCAAGGATGGAGACTTCAGAAAGTTCCAGTCTAGAAAAAGAAGAAGATCAAGGTCTTCAGACGAGGGAGCAGAGTACGCTTCCAGAAACACCAGTGACTTATGCAAGGAGGTAGAAACCAAGAGAGAGCCTACACACACATGAAAGATAAGTATTTACTGTCATTTGAATTCTTGATTATTTTGAAAGATATTTCTCATAACAGTTACATGTAGATCTATGATATAGTTTTATTTTATGCATTCATATATGACTAAGATTGACTAGTAGTAGGCTCATGTAGTGCATGTTATGGGTAAGTGACCTATAGTGTTGTACAACATCCCATGAGCCCCTGATGGAGCTAGTGTAGGATGAAATCTCTTTGCTAACATGTTGAGCGTAGTGCACGCTCTTAATACTAGTTCTGGTAGAGATGGAAGGTATCTAGATAGTTATTGTGTGTATATGGGATATGGATGAGTGCTGTGCTGAAGCATTGGATAAGATGCATTCGTTACATGACTATTTGCATTATGCATAATAAGTTGTTATTACATGACATGTTACTAATCATATGACTAAATTGGAGTTGTAGGAAAGATCGTGTGCTATGACCTACAAGAGAAGAATGATAAGACTTTTTCCAAAGAACAAGTGATGAAGGTTCAAGAAAAATTACAAAATCAAGCATACTACATAAGTACAAGGAAAGGTTCATGGTTTCTCTCAGAAAGTGGGAGTCGATTGTGACGAGACCTTTTTTTTCTTGTATCAAGATACACTTCAATTAGAGCCAAACTTGTGATAGCTGCAGTGATGAAGTGGAAGGTACACCAGATGGATGTGAAGACTTCTTTACTGAATGGTGCGGTAGAGGAGGAAGTGTATGTGGAGTAGCCACTAGGATTTGAGACACATGATAGGAAGACTCATGTGTGCATATTGAAGAAGGCCTTCAATGAATTGAAATAGGAACCTAGGACATGGTACGACATGATTGATGGATTTCTGACGAGCTTGGGATTTACCAAGAGTAAAGCAGATTCCAACCAACTTTACTAAAAGGTTAGGGATGGGAAGCCTGTGATTCTACTGTTGTACGTAGATTATTTGTTTATGAAAGGTGATGAGAAGCTCATAGAAGAAACAAAGAGGAAGCTTGCCACAGATTTTGAGATGAAAGACCTGGGTATGATGCACTATTTCTTAGGTCTTGAGGTGTGGCAGAATCCAGAGGAACTTTTCCTGAGTTAGGGAAAATATGCGGTAGAGATCCTAAAGATATTTGGGATGATGGATTGCAAGGACATGGCCACACCTATGGAATTGAATCTGAAGTTTTTATGTGATAATTTTTCAGAGATGGTGGATGCCATGGTATACAGGAAAATGATTGGTTCATTGATAAGGAACACGAGGCTGGATTTATGTTTTGCGGTGAACACACTGAGACAGTACATGGTAGAGTTGAGACGTGTTCACCTAATTGCGGCAAAGCATGTGTTGAGGTACCTAAGGGGTACGGTTGATTATGGCCTCATATATGCGTCATATTAGAATATTAACCTTCAGGTTTATGTTGATGTGGATTGTGTCAGTAGTGTCACAGATAGAAAGAGCACATCAGGGTGCTGCTTCAGTTTGGGATCATGTATGATCTCATGGTTCAACAGGAAGCAGACGAGTATGGCACACAATACAACCAAAGTAGAGTATATGGCATCTTGTTCGGTAATCTGCGAGGCAGTATGGCTTTGGAAGTTATGGGCAGGTTTGTTCGATATCGAGTTAGAGAGGAATTGTATTCTCTGTGACAACCAGAGTTGTGTGAAGTTGTTTGAGAGCCCGGTGGTTCATGATAGTTCAAAGCACATTGAGATCAGGTATTACTATATCAAGAATATGGTGCAGAGAGGAGCAGTGAGGCTCTAGTATGTAGTGGCAAAGGAGCATATAGCCGATGTGTTGACCAAACCTCTGTCGAGAGTGAATTTTGAGTACTTCAGGGACAAGCTTAGAGTGGTCCAGATCAAGAGGGAGTGATGAGTAACATAGCACATGTGAGGCATAGGTAGTCACAGGTTATGTGACGTAATTGAGTATCCTCGACTACACTCATGGGGTTGTAGCGGGTAGTCACGGGTTATGTGATGTAATTGAGTCTCTTGGACTACACCCCCGAGGATGCAATAAGTAGTCATTGTGTGTGACGTAATTGAGTCTCCTGACTATAGTGCTATGTTTGACAACACACATGGGTGAAGACGCAGGTTTTGGACCTAGGATGTCATTCACATGGGGTGATGTGGTAGGTGTGTGGTAGCGGGTAATCAGTAGTTATGTGACATAATTGAGTCTCCTAGGCTACACTCACAAGGTTGTGTTGTAATGATGTTTAGATGTGACATGGAAACATGTAGTCATAGGTTATGTCACGTAATTGAGTCTCCTAGGCTACACTCATGAGATGATCTGGATACGTGGTGAGGTAATGCAGGTTGTTGTGGTATGCAACGTAATGTACGCTCCTGGGATGGACCCACTGGATGGCTTGCTCATTCATTATACAGGGTGAGGTAATGTTGGTGGTCGCAGTGTGCGCCGTAATGTACACTCCTGGGATGAACCCACTGGATGGTTCAAAACTTCTAGTGATGTATAGATTCGAGAGATATGTCAAAATTCAATGGTCAGAGTACAGAGTTGTAGCAACAGTGATGATGATGGTGCCACAAGAATACCTTCCTTGTTAAGAGGAAGTGTTGAAGAGTTTAACTGTTAACACCCAAATTAACCCCCAAGGTTGTGGAGAAGGAAATTCGGGGTAACCACTAACCAGCTTTAGACTTAAGCTGCTGACCCAGCTTAGTCTGAGAGGGCTCTCTCAACCATTCATAGAAATACTGGAAATAATCAAAGGTATCAATAGTGAAAACATACACCGGCATTCTCATTCAAGATATTCAATTACAACATACAGAAGATCAAATTTCTGCTGGAAACAAAATGGTTTAAACATTTGGAGAGAAGATCATAAGAAACTATTGGGCAATGGCGTCAAAACATGAAACATGAAACAAATATAATGCTGCTGCATGAGATATCCAAATAGAGGCAGGGTAGCAATCAACTTGCAGTCAAAGTGATTTTAATTGGTGAACAGAAGAGAAAAGAACAGTCCATTGATGTAAGGCCTACGATGATGAATCCTACACCAACTTTAGCAGAGAAGCAATGGTGAAATAATTGGAAAGAGTCAAGCAGAGCATACTTCTATGAATTCTACTTAACTATTACAACTGCACCAAGTATGAGAAGAAATTACAGACTGGAAATAACAATGAAAGATAAACAATACACAGGAGAAGGAGAAAGAACATACTACAAGACCAATTACATGAGAATCTCAGTTGAAATCCAGTTTCAGACACTGCAATTTTATTAAATAAAATGCTTCAAGAAACAGAGCAGGGTTTCCCCAAGGCCTCAGCCCAAAATGATTTTCCAACCCATTCTTCTTCTATTACAATGCATTTATAGATCTTATCTAGCCCTAGGGTCGAACTTATCTCAGTAGGAAGCTGTTACAACTATATGGCCACTTGCACAAGAAGATTCAACAACCTGGGTGTCGGCCGCAACAACCTTTTTCCCCAATTTTGGCCGCGAACTGCTCAAAACTGCCTCTCGGTGCCATGGATGTATATCTCAAATGGTGATAGCTGTAAAAAACCTGAAAGAGGTGTTTGTAGATTGGACCATACTAAAGAAAAGCCTCTTTCAGTTTCCTCAGATTCGCCTCCAGCTGGCCGGGATCTACTCCGGACATTGATGACTCACACAGAAAATGTGAATTCTGGAAAATTACCTTGTAAAGATCTCGTCGATGCTCCCAACCTGGGACACCTGTGTAAATTTCGAGAGGGGTTAGTGAATATTGGCCTGTGATGGAGATAAACCTCTCTTAGTTTCCCGAAATTCATTATGGTTAGGCCGAAATAGTTGCCGCAAAACGATGACTAAAACAATCATTTTAGGTAAAAACAAGCCCGCCCTTCATATAATATCACATTTAATTTTGAATTTGGCTTTCTTCTCTTGCAATTTGAATTTCGGGACTTAGGTGCTGATGTGGCAGGTGTATCAATTGACATGTAAACCTCCTAGGTGGCGGGTTTGAACTTAGCACAAATCTGGTGCTAACAACTGGCTCCAACCGGGGATGTTATCCTCCCTGCGAGGTAGCAAAGAACACCGTAGACCAAGTGCCTGATCCATTGGGTAGCTTTTAACTTCAAACTGAAAAATGTGCTTTGAACTCTGTAACCTGCTAGACCTTCTGATCTTGCAATTGAGCTCATACGGTGAGTGAGACAGTCTCTTCCACTGAAAACAAACCAACATGCAATCACCTGAAATGAGCAATATGGTCAATCCACCCTGCTTGACATAGGTTGTATTGGACTTGCTATTTGTATGGTGGGCACTCTAGTGCTTGGGATAAACTTCCTTTCTGTTAGATGTTAGCTACTTGTATTTTTAGTTAAACAAATCAAATGCCTCTGCATATCTTACTGATTTCATATCAAGACATCTTGTATGGACAAGCTTGGCTTTAATCATATCACTTGAATTGACTAATACATCTCTGATGTATAGATGGCTTGTAGGAACAAAATACACAAAAAAGCTCTTCCTTACCCACATCATTCTAATGACCAATGGAAGAAATCTAAATTCGAAAGCATACACTCCCATTCATGGGTACCTTATTACAATCATTTCTTCGAATGTTGTAATTTCTCCAGCTATGAGATGACAGGAATATTGCATACTGAAAAATTTGCTTTTCTGAAGCCACCATGGCTTGGTGCAGGCCACCTGATGAATGTAACTATGTTTAAACTGTCCAACTCGCATTATATAAACGTGCCCCTGGCAATTGCACTCTTTTGCTTTTGGGCCCCATATAATTTTTGCACCATGCTCTCCGGCCACTTGTACCAAAACCTTGAGGTATCTTTCTAACAAATATTTCCACATTAACAAGTGTGGCATCAACTTGTATTTCTTCAGATACATCAACTTCTGCCCCCATTTTTCAGTATGTAATGGATGAGATACGATCAAAAAGCTGGGAGCCTTCGTTGATGAATATTCCTCGATGGGCCATCCAAGCTTCAAAGCTAACCGGCGTTCCATCCCCCATGGCGTATGAATAGCTCGAATGAGTTCCCCTTCACGTTCTTCTTCTTAACCTTTGATCCCCAAAAACTTATGATCACTCTTCCGAAAACTGTCGGGCAGAGTATTGATGAACTCAATTTCCCGAACTTCATCCATCCACTGACACAACTCCTGAAATTTGATAACACCTGCAGCTCTGAACTCTTTTTTCCCTGCCTTGCAGTGATGCTCTTTCTGATTGCATTGTTACAGCCTTTGACTCTCCATTGACGCCCCAACTGCTATCAACATGCTCAAAGAACGAGGAGAAAAAAAACTAGAACTGCAATTTTCCTTCAAATGTGAACATTCGCCTACCAAGTGCCATCGTAGTCTGATAAAACTGCCTCATCTTATTTCTGCCAACAAGCTGGTCTTTAACCGTTGATCGCGACCACCATTTGATCTGGGTCGTTGAAGAGTGGAGCCCCTACCATACTGCGGGAATTTTAAACCTGTCGCTTTGTTGCACAGGTAGTATTTGCGCTGTACATTAGAGCCGTGGATCACCCTCGAGCCCAGATCTCCACCGTTGAAAGGTGAGGCCCATACCAAAATCGCGGAGATTTTGAGAAATGTATTTTTCAATGCATGTTACATCTGTGCGCTCCTTTCAGGCCGTCGATTTCTTCTTCTCCCCAGCATCTGACGGTTGGCTCTTCAATGCAGTAACTCTGTTGCTGTACAGTATATTCGAGAAATTTTCTGCAGGCTAGCATTAGAGCAAGACGATGAGAAGGCGAGGAAAGGTTCGATTCAGAAGGCGCTAAACCAAGCACCAGCGAGCACAGCGTGTCTAGAAAACCTCCTTCCCACAGGGACCGTCCTTATGCTTCGGATCCTGCGTCCAATTGCTTCCAACAGTGGGCAAAGACTCTCAAGTTGATCTCTGGTGAAGTAGTTAACAATCTCCAGGCCAGCAAACTTTCCTGGCAGGTGTCTCGACTTTCATTATATCTGCTGAAAAATGGGACGGTGCCAATAAATCCAGACAGAAATGTTCTTCGCTCTTTCCAGCTTGCATCAGGAGCAGATGCAGCGCTGCCACACGTCTATCTATATCACAACCTCAGCTTCACTAGATAGACAGAGAGCTTTTCCACAACTTTTGACAGCTCGTCGTGTGGAGCATGATAGAGGCCGCGTAGAAAAAAAAAATGGTGGGCTGAACCCTCTCACACCTGTGCCTCCAAGCTGCAATCCCTTGCGTCTGCGTCCTCTTTTGGAATCAAACTATGAAGCAGAGTATGCTGAATATTTCTTTCCTCTTCTAATCTCAGGTTAAGTTCCTGACTGCGAAGTCACGCATTGCTTTTCCTTCAAGAGCGTCATTCACCAATATTTTCAGACCATCAATGACGGCATAAAAACCATAAAATATTTGCTCTCCATCAACGCTTAAAGTGTTTGCTTTCATATAAAATTTGACCTTTGAACTTTAGTTCATATAATTTTTACACCTTTGGCCCCAACTTTGCGTTTTTCATGTCTTGATTATGGGAATAATCCGACATGCACAACAAAAGATGATTTCTTGCACTTTATATACACCGCTTCACATTGATTATAGCAAGAAACAAAGAGAGCCTGCACTTGGCCAAGCTCGGCGCTTGGGTTGGTGTGATATGCGTGGAGTCCCTTTGAACTTGGTAGATGGTCGCATGATTGGCTCCCGGTGTTGATCGCTTGGGCTGGGCCCAAAATCCCTCTTGGTTCGATTTTAATTAAGGCTTTTGCACCCCTCATAAAATTTTGAAACTTTTGCTTCCATAAACATTTAAACTTTGGCCCTGTATAAAAGTCAAGCTTTGTTCTCATTTCTCACAAAATTCAAAACGTTAGCTCAAAAACACAAAGCCAATATAGGTTTATAAAGTCAAATTTTTTCCTTTGCCATATCATGAAGACCTCTCCCTTTTGCTCAAAATATTCTTTCAAATGCTCTTTTTTCTTATAAACCTTTAAAACCTTAGCTCAAAAGTACATAGAGCTAATCATAGGTTGTTTAGAAAATCAAATTTCTGCCACTTATGAATGATCTTTTTCCTTTTACTCAAAGTCCATTCACTCCCCTTTTCTTGTTTGTCTTCTCCATTAATATGCAACCATCGACTGGAAAACATATTGTAATCTTTTGAATTGAACTTGAAGCTGAGAAATGAATATACATGCTGCAAACTGAAAAATGCACCCTGCAAAATCTGAACTGAAAATTTCGAGCTAAAAACTGACTGTACACGTTGAAAATTTACTTTAAAAGATGCTCAGCTGTGAGCTTATTCAAACTGCCTACCTACCCTAAGATGCCAAACTTCTCTGCTCAATCAAGTGACACAAAAATGCCAATAGAGCCAATCCATCAAATGGTTTAACAATTTGACTCCTTCACTCGGCTTGAAATT
Organism: Larix kaempferi; assembly: GCA_027924585.1. Lineage (NCBI taxonomy): Eukaryota > Viridiplantae > Streptophyta > Pinopsida > Pinales > Pinaceae > Larix > Larix kaempferi. The sequence continues at coordinate 1,756,295 of BSBM01000566.1, read as the reverse complement.
AGCCAATGACAGAGGATATGGCAGCATGGGAGAGCAATGATTCTTTTCATTTTCAAACTGGAAACATGGCTGCAAATTCAAACTGAAAAACCTCTCCATGTATTCACTAACAGGGTCATAAAAATCACTAATATTTCGCTGCCTCCTACAACAATTTATAGCTTGGTCACCATATATTGACTCCTCATATGTGTCTTCTACTTGCATGTATTGCTTTGGATCATAAAACTCATCTCTAGGCCCATAACATTCTCCCATATTGACATTTAAAGGAGGTTGAAAAGGCTTTTCAAAAGACAAATGAAGCTCTCGAGACTGAATTTGCTCTTCTAGGGCTTCAAGATCTTCATTAAGTTTTTTAGCAAATTACTTCAAGAAACTAATCTTATCTTCATAAGAACATTTACATGACTTCAAATATCTTGGTAGAAATACTGAGAAAGATTCTTTGATTTCATCATCATCATACATACCAAAATATTCTTTAAAACCCTCAACAGAAGCTACATACCCTGTCATTTGATTTGATGAAGAAATTGAATCAGCACTTTAATCATTAAAGCTTTCCAACAGTGGAGTCGCCATGGAACCTTCAACATCTTGATATGGAGTCACCGATCCTCCCAGTGGAGTCACCTTCATACTGGAATTTTATGAGTGGAGTCGCCAAGTGAATGATACAACCTTCTCAATGTCTGACTACTGTTCACCATCAGCATTCAGATCTGAAACCTTTGCCGTTCTCCCAGGGATGATAAGACAATTAACTCCTCAGCAACGACGTCACTTTGTTAACACCCAAATTAACCCCCAAGGTTGTGGAGAAGGAAATTCGGGGTAACCAATAACCAGCTTTAGACTTAAGCTACTGACCCAGCTTAGTCTGAGAGAGCTCTCTCGACCATTCACAGAAATACTGGAAATAATCAAAGGTGTCAACAGTGAAAACATACACCAGCATTCTCATTCAAGATATTCAATTACAACATACAGAAGATCAGATTTCTGCTAGAAACAAAATGGTTTAAACATTTGGAGAGAAGATCATAAGAAACTATTGGGCAATGGATTCAAAACATGAAACATGAAGCAAATATAATGCTGCTGCATGAGATATCCAAATAGAGGCAGGGTAGCAATCAACTTGTAGTCGAAGTGATTTTAATTGGTGAACAGAAGAGAAAAGAACAGTCCATTGATGTAAGGCCTACGATGATGAATCCTACACCAACTTTAGCAGAGAAGCAATGGTGAAATACTTGGAAAGAGTCAAGCAGAGCCTACTTCTATGAATTCTACTTAACTATTACAACTGCACCAAGTATGAGAAGAAATTACAGACTGGAAATAACAATGAAAGATAAACAATACACAGGAGAAGGAGAAAGAACATACTACATGACCAATTACATGAGAATCTCAATCGAAATCCAGCTTCAGACACTGCAATTTTATTAAAGAAAATGCTTCAAGAAACAGAGCAGGGTTTCCCCAAGGCCTCAGCCCAAAATGATTTTCCAACCCATTCTTCTATTACAATGCATTTATAGATCTTATCTGGCCCTAGGGTCGAGCTTATATCAAAAGGAAGTTGTTACAACTGTATGGACACTTGCACAAGAAGATTCAACAACCTGGGAGTCGGCTGCAACAACCTTTTTCCCCAATTTTGGCCGCGGACTGCTCAAAACTGCCTCTCGGTGCCATGGATGTATATCTCAAACGGTGATAGCTGTACCAAAACTGAAAGAGGTTTTTGTATATTGGACCATGATGAATAAAAACCTCTTTCATTTTCCTCAGATTCGCCTCCAGTTGGCCAGGATCTGCTCCGGAAGTTGATGACTCATGTAGAAAACGTGAAATCTGGAAAATTACCCTGTAAAGATCTTGTCGATGCTCCCAACCTGTGACACCTGTGTAAATTTCGAGAGAGGTTATTGAATATTGTCCCATGATGGAGATAAAAATCTCTTAGTTTCGCGAAATTCATTATGGTTAGGCCAAAACAATTGCTGCAAAACTATGACTAAAACAGTCATTTTAGGTAAAAACAAGCCCGCCCTTCATATAATATCACATTTAATTTTGAATTTGGCTTTCTTCTCTTGCAATTTGAATTTCGGGACTTAGGTGTTGATGTGGCGGGTGTATCAATTGACATGTAAACCTCCTAGGTGGTGGGTTTTAACTTAGCACAAATTTGGTGCTAATAGTAACTTTAACACATATTCTTATTTTATTTTTATTGTACTTCCTTCGAGGAATATTGATATTGTAATTGATCATGTAAAAATCCTAAAATAAATCAAGTAAGATAGACAAGTCGACCCAGTGGGTAAATTGCCCCAAACAATGGGAAGTCTGCCCCAAAAAATGGGAAAAACTTCCACAGTCAAGTCGACCCAGTTAGGGAAGAATACGTCATCCCAGTTAGGCACAAAGGTCATGTTATAACTAGTATAAATAATAGTGGAGCCTAACTCATTTGACACATCACTCATTTAATCTAGTTTACATTAGCGGAGAGAGAAAGACAAGTTCTCTTGGGAGAAAGAGTAGCTGCATTGAAGATATATTATTCTTTGGTTTCTTTTTTGTTGGGTTATTGTACGAGATTGACATTGTACTTGCTCACGAATCTATACTGAAGAATTTTTGCTGGGTTTTATTCCCTGAGAGGGTTTCCCAGGATAAATTGTTGTGTACTCTTGTTTATGTTGTGCTTGTCTATCTTTTAGTGATACTATTGTTTAGGGTTGTTGTGATAGAATGAAATTTGATTGAAGATCTAACATAACCATCATTATAGTATTAAAATTCTAAAAATAACAACCCCAAAAAAAATCCCATTTACCATGTCATATGCCTTAGACAGGCCTACCTTTGACAAAAATTCCTTAAGATGCTTAAATTTTATAGTATGAAGGCCCTTTTGAGCCACACCTAAAGCCTCATGGATCTATCTCCCCTCCAAAAACCCAAACTTCTCTTCAAATATAGAATTTGATAGTATAGTATTCAATGTTCTAGTTATGATTTTTGAAATAATTTTATATAAATAATTGCGTAATGATACAATAGATTATAAAAAATTTGTTTGAGTGTCATAAATGTTACATTGTGATATGTCACTACCTTCATTGTAGACTTGTATTATTCTATCACTCCTATTAAATATTTCTCAAGGAATTCAAAACAACCCAAAAGGAATTCCCCTCTTTATGAAACCCATTATCAAAATCTTACTCTTTCATCAATGAAGGATTCTAGAACCAAAATATGGCAAGATTCTTTGCAACCCTTGCCCCTACTAGCTGATTGTTTCATCAAGTTGGGTTAAGTTTTGCGGGATCGATATCCACCATTCCAACATTTTCCCATTTTTGCACCCAATTAAAAAATCATTTTTGGCAATAGGTTCCCAAATGTTTAAAGCTCCCAATGTGGAATTGAGATCACCACTAGAATGGTTAAGCCCCAAAAAAATCCAATCATACTTAACCATTTTTTTCCCAAAAAACATCCTATATGTATACATCCCATAAAGATTGAGGATGAGTATGTCCTTCCCAAACTCAAAGGAATAAAGGACTAGCCCTAGACTTGAATAAAAGAAACAAGAATTAATGTAGGTAAAAGAATTCAAGTCTTCTTGATGTAGGAGCATAAGCTCAATGGTGAAGACAAGGTGACTTTGATGAGTTAGAGTAGAAGTTTCAAAGAGATTTGGTCTCTTTTGTAAATTTCTACTTTTTTTAATTAATTAGAAGTTTGAATTGAATAAAAAGGACTCGATCCTTCCAAATGTAATAGTTCGGGATAAAGTCATTATGGTTTGTTAAGTAGTTGAGATATTTTAGCAGAAGATAGAGTTTGTTTAGGTTTTGGTCCGCTTATTATGGATCCAGAACATATTAGTAATTGTATTTAGAAACCACAAGCATTCATTGTAAAATCAGCTTGGGAGGATCGAACAGCTTGGTAGCTTGTTAACTTGGAGGAACTGATAATAGGAGGCATTGGAATGGTTATGTTTCATGGAGCAGAACAGAGATTGGATTGTGGTAAACAATTCTCTGTGTGTAATATTGATTCTTCATATCACAAGCTTTAGAAGTTTTGGAGGTTAAATAAAGAATTGAAATGATTTTTTTTGTACGCTGTATTTGAATTTACATTTGTAAATTGAGACAAATTTTTTGATTTCTTTGCTAAGTGAAAGGACATTCAGTTATATGCTCTGAAATTATTATATGCACAATTGAAATGTTCAAAGGCGTAGAGAGCGGTTACATTATTTCTGGACTGACACTTATAGTCTAAATAGAGAGATAATTCTTTGTTTAAGTCTTTATTGATTCAAAATCCTATAAGAATGGGAGAAAATTCATGCCCAGAGCGCAGGAAGAGAGAGAATTGATTGCATAGTGATCATAAATTGAAGGTTTAAATCGATGGTCACGATCTATTGAGTATCCAGTACGCAGGTGAAACCTTGAGATCGAAGGAGACAGAGCTCACCATTAAATCGAGTTCCAGATCGCAAGCCAAGAGGGGATTGAATAGGCGATGGTTGTGTGTTTGAGTCAAATTAATGAATTGAAGCAATGCCATTCTGATTTTCTTTTTGTGTGAAATATTTTCCATTATATGCCTTGAGATTAATATCAGTCTAACTCCCTTAAGAAATAAAAATAATTTGTAGAGTATTCATGTTCTAGAAGAAGCGCAAGCAACCCAAGATCAGATGGTAGCTGTGCAAAAGGGAGTGAAATGGATAGTTGGATGAATTTCGGGAAAATTTGGTAAGTAGATCCTTGTATGTAGGTTTAAATTGCAAATCTTACATCATTTTTGGTATCGGGGCAGTAATTTGTTGTTGAATTGGGTTAAATTGCTAGTTAGAAAGGAGTTTTATTTTCTTGCATGGAAGGCATAATTGTTTTTACTCCTAAATTGCTAATAGAAACAGAACTAGTTGCTACTGAAAAGAAGGTTGTATGCGAAGGTGAATTGTTGTTCCAGGAGATGGATGTCAGAGTAGGAAGAGGTCGTGGAATGAGAGGTTGACCTATTTCTAATATGGAATTGAGAGAAGAAGTAAGGACTTTGTGGGCAAGACTTGAAGCCTTGGAAGATTCTAGAAATCATGAGCACATCGGGGATACTAGTGAGGAAGAAATACTAGATGAGGATGAAGAGGAGACAATTGCAGAAACTCCTGAGGTAAGAATGTTGAAATCAATGTTTGGTGCAGGTTTAGGTTCAAAGGCTGAGGTACCCATTTTCAATGGATGTTTGGATCCAGAGGAGCTGATTGGATCAATGCCTTGAGCACACACTTTGACTATGCTGAGGTGAAGGAAGATAAACAAGTGAGGTTTGTTGTCCGAAGTTGAGAGGGCATGCATCCCTATGGTGGGATGGAGTGCAGCAAGAAAGGGTCTTGAAGCAAAAAGCCAAGATCAATAGCTGGAGCAAAATGACAGGTAAGCTAAGAGGTAAATTCCTTCCTAAATATTACCAGTTAATATTGTTTAGGAGAATGCATAATCTTAAACAAAATACGATGAGTGTTAGGGAATTTACTGAGGAGTTTTATAAGGTGAATATTGTTAGTTTTTCAGCATTTAATTCAATATGATCTAGGATCTTAACTAAGAGAACAACATGTACAGCATATCAAACACAAGAGACAAGAGACACAAAGCATTTCACCGGGGAAAACCAAGAAGGTGAAAAACCCCGTAACTTCCTCATAGATAGAATGAGCACCAATACAAAGATCACAAAGATCAAACCCCAAAACAAGAGATAGTATCCTAGCAGCAACTCCTCCTCCACTTGTGTGCACTCCTCCTCTGTCTCACTAATGAGAACTGAGTGAGTGTGTGAATGACAAATGAGAGAGTCACACTCTCTATTTATACTTTACTTTCACTTGAAATTTACTCAACTAGGTCGGCCCCAACTTAACCACTTAACATAATTATGATTGGGCCGACCCCACTGGGGTGGTATAATAACCCTTTAACCCACATGACTCATACAGGGCCGACCCCACCAAGGTGGTCTAATAACCCATCAAGTATAAGTTACGACACTTACAATATAACTTGTGACACTTGCAAGTACAAATGACGACACTTCCAATCGGAGAAATAATATATCTCTGTTGGGGATATAATAAAGTACAAATGTAATACATAGAAGAATATATTCCGAAGTTACAAACACATCAACAATCCCTCTTAACTAGGAAGATATTCTCTAGACATAGGTCATCAACACATATCGACACAAGTCTTCAATTCTGGAGTTGGATCATCGTCACTAGATCACAGAGCATCATCGTCACTACTACTGTACTCGTCATCTCGATCACTGGTGCTATCTCTCAATTCTTCTCGTCATAGGAAGTTCTACAGAGCCAGCCCTTTTTCATGTTGGTTGTAGGCCTAGCCTCCTGTAGGTCTTCAACATATCTGGCCATCCTGTGGAATGTGCATCAACAAAACCTCGAAAGAGCATCCCATGACTTTTACGAGCACACAGCTCAACCCATCGGATCTCCCAGGATATTTTACATGTGACCACCACAAAACCTCTAAAGAGCATACGAGCTCAAACTATCGGATCTCCCAGGATCTTTTACATGTGTTCAGGAAAAACATTAAAAGAGTGTCTTGCAACCTGCAAGATCTCTAAAGAGCATCCCAAGACTTTTACGAGCACACAGCTCAACCTATCGGATCTCGAGGACCGATTACATGCCTCCTATAGCAAAATCTCGAAAGAGTATCCGAGCTCAAACTATCGGATCTCCCAGGATCTTTTCTATGCTACTTGTAGCAAAACCTCGAAAGAGTATCCGAGCTCAAACTATCGGATCTCCCAGGATCTTTTCTATGCTACTTGCACAATCTATCCATGGCCAACGTGTAGCAAAACCTCAAAAGAGTATCCGAGCTCAAACTATCGGATCTCCTAGGATCTTTTCTATGCTACCTGTAGAAAAACCTCGAAAGAGTATCCGAGCTCAAACTATCGGATCTCCCAGGATATTTTCTATGCTACTTGCACAATCTGTCCACGGCCATAGAGTATCGACTTGATACTCATGATCCACTTGATCATCCTCGCACGGAGCATCCTCCTAATGCTCATGATCGTCCTGATCATCATCATACAATACATCGTCATGATGTACAACATTTGGAGCATCAACCTGATGCTCATCACATATGATCATCTTGATCATCATCATACAATACATCATCCTGATGTACAATATCTGGAGCATCGACCTGATGCTCACCACACATGATCGTCCTGATCATCATCATAGAATCATCCTGATACATATCATCACATGATCATCCTGATCATCATCATAGCATCGTCCTGATGCATATCATCTGGAGCATCGTGCTGATGCTCATCACACATGATCGTCCTCTTTAGATCATCTCATCATACACAGAGCACAGCCCAGATGCACATCATACAACACTTACACTACCGACATGGGAGAACACATCTACCACCATTCGGGGAAGGATCCAACCCTTACTTTTTCACCATGGGAGAACACATCTACCACCATGTGAAAAATGGCTTCATCCCTTACATCTACACCATGGGAGAACACATCTATCACCATGTGAGAATGGCTCCAGCCCTTACATCTGCACCATGGGAGAACACATCTACCACCATGTGAGAATGGCTCAGCAATTACATCACGATCATGGGAGAACACATCTAGAACCATGTCAGAAAATCCCATGTGCATTTGCGTCTTCCAGACTCATCACTTACCATTGGAAGGAACCTCAATCTGAAGTACACCAAGCCTCTTTCTGAAGTACTCAAACTTCACTTTGGCTAGTGGTTTGGTCAACACATCTGCAATTTGTTCATCCATCGCAACATACAGGAGCTTCACTGCTCCTCTATGCACCATATCCCTAATATAGTGAGATTTTATCTTGATATGCTTCGACTTGTCATGGAACACCGGGTTCTCTAACAACTTCACACAACTCTGGTTGTCACAATAGATATAAGTAGCATCCAACTGGAGATCAAATAAATCAGATAGTAGCTTCCTTAGCCATACTGCCCCACAACTAGACGAAGAAGCTGCGACATACTCTGCTTCAGCTATACTCAGTGCTACGTAAGACTACTTCCTGCTAAACCAAGAGATCACACCTGATCCCATACTGAAGCAGCACCTCGAAGTGCTCCTCCTATCTTTAGCATTGCTTGCCCAATCTAAATCAACATAACCCTCCAGTTTAACTTTTTAATTTGCATCATACTTGATCCCATAATCAACCGTACCCTTCAGGTACCTCAGAATATGCTTCACAACAATCAGGTGAACATGTCTAGGATCTGTTAGGAACTAGCTCAAGGTGTTCACCGCAAAGCAAATATCTGGTGTCGTGTTCGTTAGGTACATTAGGGACCCAATCATCTGACGATACATCGTGGCATCAACCAACTCTGATGAAGCATCAATCAATAGATTCATGTTCGATTCTATAGGTGTGACCATGTCCTTGCAGTCCATCATCCCAAACCGCTTCAGGATCTCCACTGCATACTTCCCTTGTCCAAGGAAGATTCCATCTGTACTCTACCACACCTTTATACCTAGAAAGTAATGAATCATACCCAAGTCCTTCATCTCGAACTCGGTAGAAAGATTCCTCTTCGTATCAGCAATCAATCCTATCTCACTTGACACAAACAGGTCATCCACATACAGTAGGAGTATCACTGGATTGCCTTCCTCAACCTTGTAGTAAAGGTTGGGATCCGCTTTACTCTTGGTAAAGCCCAAACTGGACAGGAAGCTATCTATTCTGTCGTACCATGTCATGGGTGCTTGCTTCAAGCCATACAAGGATTTCTTCAATCTGCACACATATGACTCCCTGTCATGTGTCTCAAATCCGAGTGGCTTCTCCACTTCCTCTTCAACTACACCATTCAAGAAAGTTGTCTTGACATCCATCTGGTGTATCTTCCACTTCATCACTTGCCTTGTATTTCTCTATGCTACTATCTGTAGCATGCTTGATCTTGTAGATCTACTTGGAAGTCACAATAGACTTCCCTTCTGGTTTTGGGACTGCATTCCAAACATCATTCTTCATGATCGATTGGTATTCCTCGATCATGGCATCCTCCCATTATTGCATCTCTGATCCTAGGAACTTCAGATTCTTCAATATCTTCAATTATCTTGAACTTCGTTGCTGGAACAAATGTCCTTGTCCTTCTTTTGTAGGTGATTGTACATGATCTTTCCTACAAGTCAAATTCAATTGCATGATTAGAAACTTCTCATAGTTTTTCAAAAACAAATTCTTACACATAAGAATGTATGTGATACAGTCATGCAATTATCTTAGCCAATGCTTCAAGACAACATTTATCCATATCCCGTAACTTTCTAGATGCCTTCCATCTCTACCAGAACATTTGTTAAGAGTGTGCACAACTACCAACATGTCAGCAAAGAGGTTTCATTCTAGATAAGTAGCAATGGAATGTTGTACAGTACCATAGGCCACTTACCCATTACTTGCATATTAGTAGTATCGTGTTCATTAATGCAACTTTTCTAATATGCATAATATACATCCTAAATCTAGGAACATAAGCATGTACATGACTGGACAACATCATTTAAGTAATCAAATATATACTAAATGACAATTCAAATACTTATCTTTGTTTGGTTGTTAGGTGGGCTCCCTCTCAATCTTTGCTTCCTTGCAGGAACTACTAGAGTGTGCTCCCTCTTGATCTTTTCTTTTTGGAGTGTGGTCCCTCTTGATCTTTGCTTCCTTTATGATATCATCATGATTATATGTCTTTGAACTTCTATCCATCCTGGACCACTATGCATGCTTATGTGTGCACTATTGTCATCATTGTGTCATCCTCAATATCTCATACATAATCATACATGCATTAGTATAATCTCAATACTTATCAAAACATTATGATTATGTCGGGATTTCTTGTAGTCTTCTTATGTAAGGCCTTAGCCTCATCTCCCTCTGGAACTGGAACTTCTGGAGGTGTCCAAATCATTCTCTTCTAGGATTAACCCAATCCACTTGATTTGTTGAATTTGGATCTCGAGCTAACTAGGGTTTGTCAGACAAACCCTAAAAATTCAAACTTTGAATTTCAAACTTCTGATTGGATGAAAAGATGTGCCTTGTTGAGATGATCAAGCTGGTATACTTCAATTTTGAAATCTGCAAAATTTGACCCCTCAAAATTGCCTTCGAAACTTTCGGATCTTCTAGTCAAAATCCCGAACTAGGGTTTGATAATGCCTGAGGTTCTTCCCAGCCAAAAAGTTCGATCTTGTGCTCTAAACTTCAATTTTTCTGAGGAGCATCCAGCCGTGGTCACAGATTCCAAAAATTTCAACTTTTGCAGAAACCCTAATTTTCCACCTTTCCGATCAAAATCTCGAACTAGGGTTTGATGATGCCCGGGGTTCTTCCCAACCAAAAAATTTGATCTTGGTCTCTAAAATTTGATTTTCATGAGTAGCATCTAGCTGTGGTATCAGATTCCAAAAATTCCAACTTTCTCTGAAACCCTAATTTCTCGTAGCACTGACGAGCAGAAAATGAAAGTGCTCAAAATCCAATTTTGTTTGGACATAAATATATGCCATATTGTTTTTGATGTATCTCTGAAATTTCGGATCCTCAGGGTCTGAAACTTCAACCTGTGCTATATTGACCTGTCATCTTTCCAACACCACAGATCTTACCTCAAATGGATTCTTTGAGAGAGAGATATTCCAAGTGTCACAACGTGACCTATTTATGGGATGAAACAATATATCGAACTTGTATGGAGTGCCAGCTGTCACTATTTCACCTTCGGCCTCTCAAACCCAGATCTAAGAAACTACAGTCCATGCCCTAACTATCAATTTTTACGAAATTCCATTTGGAGCTTCCTATCCCTAGATATGACCCTTTTTCCCAAGTCACCTGTTTCAGATTGCATTCTGAAAGAGGCAGAAACCCTAACTTGTATGGATCATATCTCACAAAGTACAACGAATCTGAGGATTTCCTTTGGACACAAGGTACATGGAGATTTCATCTTCGACCTGTTAAAGTTTTAGATCCTGAACCTTCGCCAAAACTGAGTTATAGCGAATGTTCCACGATGACTGGTTTTTACTATACCAAGCCCTAGCTTCCTATTTGTCGCAAGTGCAACAAGTGTCATAAATGCCATACAATGCCTTCCTTCAGGCTAGATCTGATACCATGTTAGTTTTTCAGAATTTAATTCAATCTGATCTAGGATCTTAACTGAGAGAATAGCATGTACAACATATCAAACACAAGAGATAAGAGACACAAATCATTTCACCGGGGAAAACCAAGAAGGTGAAAAACCTCGCAAATTCCTCAGAGATAGAATGAGCACCAATACAAAGATCACAAAGATCAAACCCAAAAACAAGAGATAGTCTCCTAGCAGTAACTCCTCCTCCACTTATGCGCACTCCTCTCTCTCACTAATGCGAAGTGAGTGAGTGTTTGAATGAACAAATGAGAGAGTCACACTCTCTATTTATACTTTACTTTCACTTGACTCTTACTCAACTAGGTCGGCCCCAACTTAACTAGGTTGGCCCCAACTTAGCCACGTAACATAATTCTGACTAGGCCGACCCCACTAGGGTGGTCTAATAACCCTTTAACCCACATGACTCATACAGGGTCGACCCCAGCAAGGTGGTCTAATAACCCATCAAGTATAAGTTATGGCACTTACAATATAACTTGCGACACTTGCAAGTACAAATGACGACACTTCCAATCGGAAGAATAATACATCTCCGTTGGGGATACAATAAAGTACAACTGTAATACATAGAAGAATATCTTCCAAATTTACAAATACATCAACAAATATTAGATCAGTTCACATTGAAGATACACCTAAGAGAGTAGCCAGGTACATAAATGGCTTGAGATTTTATATTCACGATGAGTTGAGTCTAATGTCATTGAGATCTATTGAATAAGCATATCAGGTTGCATTAAAGGCCGAAGAGAAGTTGATGAGGAAAGAGAGTCAAAGAACAAAGGTAAGAAGATCTGGAGGAAAGGAACAATGACATAAAGGAGAAGCTAGCAGTTCAAGTCAGCAAGCACAACCAGATAAAATCAGTGATAACTGAGGAGGAATATTTGCTTCAAGAGGAAGAGGCAGAGGCAAAGGTGGACAGGTAATATGTTACACCTATGGTCAAATTGGTCATATGTCTTGGGATTGTCCAGAAAATGTGGTGAGACAAAGAGGAGCACAAGTATTACAAGATGAAATTGAATCTCTAAAGGCAGTAGAAGTGGCTAAAAATTTCCCAGAAGAAGGAGAGGCCTTGATACTGAATAAAGTAGATGAAGATGCTGGTGGATCAATCCAAAAGAGGAGATTATTCAAGACAGCTTGTTAATCAAAAGGTAAGTGATGTAAGTTGATAATAGATAGTGGAAGTACTGACAATTTAGTGTCTACAAATATGGCATATAAACTGAATTTGAAGAATACAGTACATCCAAAACCGTACAGAGTTTCATGGATGCAAAAGGGTCATCAAGTGTTGGTTGATGAACAATGTCAAGTGGAATACCAGATTGGGAATTATCATGACAAGGTAATGTGTGAGATCATTCATATGGATGCTTGTCATATTTTTTTAGGTAGACCTTGGAAGTATGACATAAATGCAGTGCATGAGGGGAAAAATAATGTTTATTCTTTTGAAATGAATGGAAAAAGACATAGTCTTCTACCATTAAAAGGTAAGAAGGAGGAATTCAGTGACATAAATTAGTTGCTTATGTTAGAAGACAAGGATTTCTTGAAGGATTCAAGAATGACAAAGACAAAGGTAAATGTAATTTCTCAAGCAAGATTATGTTGACTAATGAAATGTGCAATGATTGGTTGATATAGAGGATAGATCAATAGAGTTATGCAAATGCAAGAAATGCAATGATGGAGGAAGCACAACAGTATGTGGTCATGAAGGAATGTGAATAGGATCAACATGAATAAATTGCAAAGGGAAGTTATGTGACAGAGAATTTCGACACAGAAGAAAGCAAGGAGGAGAATGGCCACAGAATTTATTCAAGGAATTCTTGGTTGTCAAAAATTTTCATGACATTGTTTTTTCTGCGTGATTTTGTAACATGAAAGAAGATTTGTTTAATTGCAGGTCAAATGAAGGAGATGAATGGTGAACAGAACTATTTTGTAAAATTAGAATATGCAAACTAGCTGATAGAGGAATGAGGTCAAGGAGTGAAGTTGTTGCAGAAAGAAAAGCTTGGCGAGAAGGACTTTTGAAAAAGAGAAAGATGCTTAGAAAAAGGCCTTGGAAATATGTTCAAATGCTATAGAAAAGCAACATAATAGCTCATGGATAGGAGCCCCTGAACAATTTCAAGGTGGGGAGCATAACCTCAATGGTGAAGACAAAGTAAATCTGATGAGTCAGAGTAGAAATTTCTAAGAGATTTGGTCTCTTTTGTAAATTTCTATTGTTTTTAATTAATTAGAAGTTTGACTTGAATAAAAAGGACTCAATCCTTCCAAATGCAATAGTTAGGGATAAAGTCGTTATGGTTTCTTAAGTAGTTGGGATATTTTAGAAGAAGATAGAGTTTGTTTAGGTTTTGGTTTGATTATTAAGGATCTGGAACAGATTAGTAATTGTATTTAGAAACCACAAGCATTCATTGTAAAATCCGCTTGGGAGGCTCAAACAACTTGATAGCTCATTAACTTCGAGGAATTGATAATAGGAGGGATTGGAATGGTTATGTTTCTTGGAGAAGAGCAGAGACTGGATTGTGGTAAACAATTCTCTGTGTGTAATATTGATTCTTCATATCACAAACTCTGGAAGTTTTGGAGGTTAAATAAAGAATTGAAATGATTTTTTTTTGTACGATGTATTTCAATTTACATGGTAAATTGAGACACAGTTTTTTATTTCTTTACTAAGTCAAAGGACATTCAGTTATATGCTATGAAATTATTATATGCACAATCGAAATGTTCAAATGCGCAGAGAGCAGTTACATTATTTCTGGACTGACACTTATAGTCTAAATAGAGAGATAATTCTTTGTTTAATTCTTTATTGATTCAAAATCCTATAAGAATTGGGAGAAAATCCATGCCCAGAGCACAATAAGAGAGAGAATTGATCGCAAAGTGATAAAAAATGGAAGGGTTAAATCGATGGTCACGATCTATTGAGTATCCAGTGCGGAGGTGAAAGGTTGAGATCGAAGGAGACATAGTTCACCATTAAATCGAGTTCCAGATCTCAAGCAAAGAGGGGATTGAAAAGGCGATGGTTGTGCGTTTGAGTCAAGTTAATGAATTGAAGAAATGTCATTGTGATTTTGTTTCGGTGTGAAATATTTTCCATTATATTCCTTGATAATAATATCAGTCGAAATCCGTTAAGAAATAACGAGAATTTGCAGAGCATTCGTGTTCTGGAAGAAGCGCAGGAAACCCAAGATCAGACAGTAGCTACGAAAAAAGGAGTGAAATGGACAATCAGAGGAATTTCGGGAAAATTTGGTAAGTAGATCCTCGTATGTAGGTTTAAAAGGTTAAGACTACATCGCTTCCACCCTGAGATAAGTTCTCCAAACCTACCTCTTGAATCTACAAAGGAAAAATCCAAATCCATAAACATTTTATCAAGCTCAATTACTAATCTCCCCTTTTATGTCATAGTTTCTTATAAAAAAAAAGTACTTCGGGATCTTGTGTCCCCATTATTCTTTTTAATACCAATTTTTTTGAGGGATTAAGTGACCCTCAACATTTTAGGGTTAGTACAATCTTCATAAAACCTCCAAATGGGAGGAGTTTGAGCCTCTAAGCACCCCTTCCAAAGACATCTTCTTCCCAACTATAATTTCACTGCTAGCTTGTTTGTGTGCCAATGAAATATAATATTTTATTTCCCTTGACATTCATTTTGAATCATTATACTCTAGATGATCCAAACCTCCTTCCACTCCAATCACAACCGACATATTTGCTCTTTTTCTTGACTAGTGGTTATATTCGATTCTATCTAGTTTCTCCTCAACAAATATCATCAAGTCTTCCTTATCATCGTGGATATTTTTAGTGTTTATGGATGAAGAAGGGTTCTTAAAAATTTTCCCAATTTCCTTAGGTAGATTTCCTAAGAAAGTGGGATATGGGTCTTTTACACTCAAAAAATTATCCCGGAAATTCCCAAAACCACCTAAATTGATTAAATCCATATTGCCTTCCTAGTTTCCAAATTTTAGAGAATTGATGTAAGTAAACAAAGAGGAAGGACCCAAATATAGTATTCTTACATTTTTTTCCTTAAAAGAGGATTCCAAACTATTCATAAGAGTATGAGAATTTGCTAGCACAATCATCATTTCCCCCCTGTTTGTTCTCTAGTGAAGATTCATCAATAAATTGGACAAGGTCTCCTATGGTAAGATTCCACATCAAGCTCTAATTAAGAAAAGAATCTTGTTCACAAGATAATATTGGTAGGATAATTTATTGGATTATGGCATTCTTCTCACTCGATAGAATATTGGCTTCAAAAAAATTGGAATCATCTAATCAAAGGTCAAATGAAAACATTATTTTATGGATGAGGTTTGTATGCATTCCTATTTAAACAAAATTAATATAGATATCTAATATTTCAAAGTGATCCATACTTCTTGGGGCCATGGCGTATGTACCTTAAATGGTGGTCCTTGGACTTCAATCCATAAGAAGACATACCTATGGGAGTCCTAGTTTGGGTGATAATTCCACACATCCCCTTAATACTTTAGGATGATCAAATCATGACCTTGATTGGCAGCCTAAGTAGAACCCAATCATTTGGTTAGTTCTCCAAATCAAAATTTATGTGGAGGTCAAAGTGGGAAAATGCCTTCTTAAAGAAATGAAGTTGGATGTTGTAGGATGGAATTTTGTACAATGTTTGGACTATGGATATTTACCCTTCAAGTATAACACCTTCCATGATAATACACATTTTTTTAAAAACTACAAACTAAATGAGTAAAGAGCTACCCCAAAATCCTTCGAAAAGAAGAGACCAACCAATCCAAAAAAAACAACCCAAAAGCAACATCCTATCAACACCACGAAGAACACTATCCAACAATAAAAAAAAATCATCATTATATCGCCCCCTTAAAATTACTAGCTTAAAGTCTTGTTCTCCAAACCCTCTCCTCCATCTCTCCTCCAAATCCTACCACTACTCTAGAATTGAAACTCATTGGAGACACCCATTCCTCAACTCTTTCCTTGGAAACATTTTCTTCCAAGTCTTAATCCACCACTCCTTAAATAGTATCTAACAAGGACCCACCAAACCATAAATAAAACCACTCCAAATCCCTGTTTTTCCCTCTTTCATCTCTTATTTTCACAAGAAAAAAATAGAAGATAAGCAAAGAAGAAATAATGGACACCAAATTTGCGATATAATTAGGAAGGAAAACAAATAAATAAAGAATAGAAGAAGAATCTAGCAAAGTGAAAACATTGGGGGCACGTGCCCTCCAAGGACCATTCAATAGTGGAAGTCAACCCGGTTCTCAAGGCATTCATATCTTTTATTTGATATCATTTGGTAATATAATTGTTCAACCAAATTTTGTTTGAAGAAAACTTTATTAGCAATTTACAAATCATCCAAATTAGTGGGTTGATTTTAATTTGGCTCTATCAAGTGTGGAGAAGAATCAAATCCTTAAGAAGAAAACATTTCCTAAAATTTAGAATTTTAAAAGGATTTTGCATCTTAAAGGATTTTATCTCTGGAGATCCTTGATAAAATTAGAGTTAAGAATTAAGATAAATCTATATTGATTTAAAAAAACACATTTATACTAGTTTAAATAAAATGAAATTAAGTGATCATTGTTTTAAATGAAATGGTTACAATGTTATTGAGTATGTCATTCGGGTTCCTAGAGTGTCCCGTTCAATTCAATTTCTACACATCTCACATATTGCTACAATATTTGGCAATAAATGATTTTATATATTACATAAATGAAAAATATATGTTTTATTTATCTACTTAGTAACTAACTTTTTTCTCAGCCAGAAAAAAACATACTTTTGTTATTCAAAAGAGAATAAAAAAGTACAAAAACCATCAATAGTAGCCCTATAAACTAAGGGCTCATTATCTTCTCACATATAGATCAGATCGTGAGAACCATGTGCCAAAATACAGACAAAAAAATACTGCAAGTTCATGTTCTGTCATACCACTACAACAACAAAATTATATAACTAGCAACAAGCATAATAAATAGAGGTCCCTAATAGCCTATGCTGGAAGTACTTCCACCACCAGGCATACCAATAAACATGTACTTATATAGAGAAGAATTTTAAAGATGCCTTATCTATTTGAATAGAATCTTCATATTTTTCCAATCCAGGATACCTTCATCACCATCAAGTGCCTCCTTTGATGAAATATCTGCTTCTGAGTTCTGATGTCTATAGATATGAGATATATCAACATATCTAAAAGTAGAAAGGAGAGTCCTTGTACGAGCACACCAATTTTTTAGAGCCATCACATCGATATCATAAATTCCCTTTGCCTATTTTACCAGCACCATTGAGCCACCATATATCTTTAGAGAATCAATTCCAAATATTAAGGAAATATTGCATATGCACCATAGTGAAAGCAAGTCATCTTTGGTATTTGTACATGTAGCACATTGCAGTTTGAATTTGAAACAGTGAGCACAATTAAGAAATATGATATCCCCATCCGCACAGATTCCATTATGTGTAGCACCATCAAAGAAGTATGTAGCTTCAACTTCCATTGATATGAACTTGGAATCTCTAGACTTTGGAGTAATGTGTTCCTCATTATGATAATCATTATAGAAACATATAATACTTCTACTTTATTTAATGTTTATCAATTTAATATTTGTTAAATAAATTTAAAATATTACAAAATTATAAAAAATTTATACAAATTCAAAAACATTATAAACTACATTTAACTATTACCTATATTTTAAATAGTTTATTGAATACAAATTTATAATAAAAAAAATGGATAAACCCACAAACAATTTATATAGAGAAAAAAATATCAATTTATTAATAGTTATTAATTTCTAAATCTCTTGGTATGCTTTTCTGTAACATACCCAATACTTGAGACATTTTATGTTTGTGGAAAAAAATTACCTTAACTTTTATTGTAAAGTTTTATATTTGACCAAGTGTCAAGGATGACAGTAAATGAATAATATTATTATTTAGTAAATTAAAATAGGAGACACTCACCCAAAGAGACTGTTGAAAGAGTGTTTACTGACCCACTAGGAGGAATGGAATCTGGGGTAGAAGGCAATGGACACGTGGCAGCATCTGAACTCAGTAACTAGCTGTTGTTATGGGACAACTCCCTTACTTTGTGGTCAAGTTCTCTAAAATGTGGAACTGGATCTTATGGCTCATTTATTGAAAACTGACCACCAAAATACCTATGCATCTTGTATAAGCCATCGAATTTGAGCAGAGGCTCACACTTTTTCTGACGATAAAATTTACCTTGTGGTTTTGCTGGGAATTGCACACAAGAGATTCGATGAGGGGAAGCTATGTTTTTAGTTTTGATATGTATGCAAGTATCCATTGATTGTTGAAGTGCATATATGAGGTGTATGCAAGTCTCCATTGATTGTTGAAGTACAACCTGAGTGCCTTGCTTCTACACAGAGACTTCTTCCTAGTGGTTCAGTAAACAGGCTCGGGGGTCCAAGGGAGCAAGTGATTTGGTTGCTTCTTCTGGAGAAGGTTGGGAGGAATAGGACTCTTTGGGTGTTTGTCCACCCTATCAAGTTATCAGGTTCTACTTTTTATATTTCATTTCATTTCTGAACTCTTAAATTATTCTGAAGAATTGTTTGATATGTTACTACAGTTTTTCCTATATTTTTCTAGGATATCAGGTAGCTATTTAATGACTGTTTCTGATCAGATAAAATATTTTTCTATAGATTCGATGAATGAATAAAATGACATAGATGAATGAATAAAATCTCTTCCTGTATTTTTCCGTTCATCATAGACGATGTACTCTAGTACATGAATTGTTTAATTAACTTTAAGAATATGATCTGAAAATAGTAGAGAGGTTTATACCTCAAATAAAATAAGACTCTTAAGAAATACTTCTCTTGCAGCACAGAATGTCCATACTTCATATTATATTATTTTCCAGGTTTTCTACCCTCATTATTACATACTGTCAATTTAAATTTATAAACAGAATTTTATGCTTGTCTTTTATAAAACAAATAGCAGGATTATTTAAGGTTTCTTACAGAATGTAAACTAAAGCATCTATCTATGCACTTACTACTTTTCTCATAAGTTGAAATTTAGATCACAAACAGAACTTAGATATAAACCTTAATATTATAATTCGAGATCTATAGAATTACATTTTCATTATCAAAATCCACTTTATATATTATATAGAATTAATAAAAACCCTAGCTTTTCATATGCTTAGTTTATAGACAGTTTATACACAGAGTTATTATCTACTAGTAAATCATTCGAATATTTACTGTACTAAATAAATATTAAACAAATTTTAGTATGTAGAACGATATAACAAACTAGGTTTGCAAACTGTGCGAAATACATCAAGAATGTACCATTTAAGAATACCAAGTATCAACATACAATATTAACACAATTATTCCCACCTAGTGTATATATATATAACAACTGTGATGCCAATCAAATATTTTGTAAAATGAATAAGTCGATTAAGCCAAGAATCGAATCACTATACTAACACTATTACAAAACCATGTAAGTATACAGTAAGAATCAAACTATTTGTTTTATCTCAAGGGTTAATGCATAGCATTCCCAGAACTCAAGGTTGTACAAGTTTTTACAACACAGTGATAATTTTATCACGAGCAATGCCTTAGGCCATGGGCTTGAGCCATGATAAGAGGCACACCTAGGTCGACCTTTAACACATAAATATTTTAAAGAAAACAATCAGTTTCGGGATCAAGGCCTGTTTAGGTTGATTTGAAGGATCTATTGGAACCCACATTCTTAAACAGTAATAAAACATTTAATAAACCACCATCTTCCTACGTTTAAACGATACACAGGGTTCAACGATAATCGAGGGTTCGAGTATCCATTTGGAGAACTCAGCCCTACGTTGAACGTAATGTTTAAACATAAACTCACAACAGTGCTAGGTTTAAGGACGGCGAACTCAAAATCAAATGTAATGAACACTGAACACACATTTTTGAGCTACATAAAAATACATTGTAAACATTTTATAATTATTGAAAACAAGGGTAGGGTTCAAGCCCAATAACATTCATTACTAAGGCATAATTTTATAAAACCTTTTGTGCTTGAAAAACTAACAGAGCCGAGAACAGAGCTCCACATTTTTAACGCAGAGAGTAAAATTTAAGAAAGAAGTGAATCTCTTTATTATAAAGAAACTTTACAATTGCAGTCCATCTGCTTAAAGAAACCAAAAATGGCAACCATAGTATCAACAGACCGGTACATTAACTTGGCAAGTTAAACCCAACTCAGGAGTGCCGAGGAAAACTCTTTCTACTGTAGAAACGCTACT
The DNA here is from genome assembly GCA_027924585.1 of Larix kaempferi. NCBI lineage: Eukaryota > Viridiplantae > Streptophyta > Pinopsida > Pinales > Pinaceae > Larix > Larix kaempferi. The sequence goes on along the minus strand of BSBM01000566.1, from coordinate 1,735,495 downwards.
TTAACACTTCATACCCTTTTTAAAACTCAGTCTACACTGAAGAACAATGGGACCAACTTTAAAACCCTTAAAAATGATGACAGAGGCATGTTGGAATGAGCCTGAGACTTACCCCGATTCACAGTCCACAGGAACTAGGCACTTCTCTCATTGTTCCATCTCGAAGGCCACAATCTGTCTCCTACCATTGAAACGAAAAGAGGGTTAAAGGATGAATACCTAAAATTATCAAAATAAAATCTTAACTGTAAACATTTAAATAATGGGGCGTTGAAAAGATTGATACCTTGCAGGGTTTCGAACTCATGATGGAAAGAACCAGGCAGGTGAACTCATTTCACCATAAAGACCTATGACTAACAACGCTTCAGTTACAACCAATTCATGGAGTGGTGCCAGTAACCATGGCGGCCGAGAGGAGGAGAAGCTCAGCTCGCCAACACCACATAGACCCAACAAACTTCCAAATGACCAAACCCTGAAGCTTTGCGGTAGGGTTTTGTTTACCTGAGACATCATTAACGTCGATCACGTGAAGGCATTAAAGTCCAAGCCTTGTCATCCACCAACCGAAATACAAACCCATCACCCTATAGAATTAATCGATTGACCTTGTTTTGGAATACGATCCACACTTTGCATATAGTCTATAGTTGGTACGCATGTTCCACACTTTTACATATTTCATAGTTTATAAATGTCAACCTTGATGAACATTGAGCCACCACGTTATGTATAGCATATAGTTTGTGCATCTACATTCTAATAAACCATAACATTAGAGTGATCACGATATTGTATAAGTCTAGGAACTTCAAGCATGGAGTTGGCCAAAACATAATCAACATTAGCACTGTCCAACTTAAATTTAACGATTCTTGGTACGCATCCTTTACCTTGGAAGATGAACTTAAAGTATGCAAACTACCTAATAATTGCCAAGATAAACCTGTAACCTGAAACATGATAGAAGTATTTGATGCATTAGCATTTAAGCTAAATAAGTCCCAGGCTTGCGCCAGAATGTCTCTTGTCAAGCTTTGGAAGTCGTATCTCCCAATTTTATAAGGTGATAAACTCAACATACATTTTATAAGCTAAAGTAAGTACAAATGAATTTAAATACATCGTAAGACACATTAATGTGAAACAATAACACAACTTCTCAAATAGATCGTGGCTCATGCCTATATGCATAAGTATAAAAGGAACCACAATGGTACTAGCAACATAGAACAAATTAAATAAATGTTGACACCTTGAATGCTAGTGCCAAATGAATTATTATAACATATAATGATACTCATGGAATTCTGTAAATGTAATATGACAAACTAGGCAGTATTATATAAATCTTACGTAGTGTTATAGAGTTAGTTAAATGTCATTACAACACACAATTATAACAATTCTGAACTTAAATATGTCGACACTATCTATTTAATTGTCGACAAGACAATTAAATAATTAATGAAAATCTATGAAGATACATTAATGTCGTATTTATACAAACAATAAATATAAATGTTGAGAACTCTTACTTCCACATAGCATTTAATGGCTAAAAGGCCACTTAGGAAATTTTAAATTTTTACGAATTTTTTAGATGTTACATGTGGTATCAGAGCGCGAGTTCAAACTCTAGGCCTAAAATTGGCTCAACGCACGCAATAGAAAAGGGAAACAGAAAACATGTTTACTAATTTTGTTTTAATTTGTTTCTGTACATAACAGTTTTTTATATTTAATTGCAGGTATGTAAGTACCAGAAGAATCTGCTGAGGACAGATCTCATCATAGTGAATGTAATAATAATGAAAACGAACAAGTTAACGAAGAAATTTATGTATAATTAAATGATCAATCATTTGAACTTTTACGTACTGTTAAAGGTTTAAAAGACGAGATAAAAACTGTTAAAGAAGAGAACGAAAGTATTTTAAGGGCACAAGAAGAGATAAATTAGATTTTACTCGATATATATCGTAATGATGAAAAAGATAATAGAACAACAGTAAAATCCGAGTCTGGAACCATGTCCTACCAACATAGAGGTAAGAAAGTAAAATACCATAAAAGTGATAGTGACTCATTAGAGAGATTTTGAGGTCAAAAAATGGCCTCCTAAGATATGTACTACAAAAATATGAGATATATTAAAATATTATGAATTTGGGTTTTATGGGGTAGGTATATATGACAAGTCACCTCCCACACTATTTTCTATGCACAATATAAATAACCATGGTTGAGTTGCTTTTCAAAATTCACTAAAAATAAAATTAATAAAATAAGTCTACATTGATGTGACTAAGATTCATTGTAAATTCCCAAAAATTTATTGTCCTTTAGCATTTATTTGTCTTGAACTTACAAATGAAATTAAATAATAAAAAATATTTTTAAGAGCTATTTTTTTAATTTTATGTTGACTTTTTATATTTAGTACTTTTCTCATGAATTTAATATAATGTAATTTAATTGAGAATTTATTTACATGTAAAATGTTAATAATATTATTATAATCCACATTGCATTATTATTATTATTTATTAAATCTATTATTATTCTTTATTAGTTTGACATTATTTTATTAAAGAGAATGGAGTGAATATATAATTTAAAATTAAAAACATAAAAATGATAATATATTATTTTATAAAAAAATATGAAAGGACTTTCTTTATGAATTAAGAGTACTTCGCTTGAAAATGACAATAATATTATTTTATGAGAAAGTGTGAAAATACATTCATTATAAGTATTTTACTTGAAAATGACAATAATATTATTTTATGAAAAGACTATCATTATGAGTACTTTACTTTATGACTTAAAAGTACTTACAACACTACCTTGGTTAACTATGTGTTTTCATCTACCATAGAAAATTTGACAAATAAGCATTCTTGACTCATGCAATGCCGCCTCACCAAGGGGGATGATGTCATCTACTAGAATGTGATTGGTTGTTTTTTATAGTACATTTTCTTTGTTTTGAGGCCATTTTTTGACCTCAAAATTTCTCTAATGATTATAGAAGAAAACACAAGTATGAACGAGACAGCAGTGACAGTGACTGCAGTCCTAAGAAAAGAAAGTACAAATCTTATGAACAAATTTCAGGGGAATTTAAGAAGATAAAACCCCCAACATTTAATGGTGAAAATGAAAAAGGGGAGGCATTCGAAGCATGGCTCTTCGGTATGAAGAAATATTTTCAAATATATGATTATTCTGATTAGCTAACAGCCAATATGGCTATATATAACCTACCTGGGAAAGCAAATATCTGGTGGCAGGATATTAAGAGAGTAAAAGGTATTAAAGAAAAGAGCATAACTTGGAGTGCATTTAAAAAATATTTTAAGAGAAAGTTTCTGTCTGAACAATACTACGAAGAGAAAGGAAAAGAATTTTATGATTTAAAATTGGGTTCTATGAGTATGAAGGAGTTAAGTAGCAATTTTCTCAGTCTGTTAAGGTATGTACCTTATTTAGTGGAAGAGAAACCTAAGGTAAAAAGGTTTCTGAGTTGTCTACCTTTCAACATAAAGGACAAAATTGAGTATGACAACCCTTCAACTCTTGAAGAAGCCATGAGAAATGATAACTTTTGTTTTGAACAAAACAGAAAAAGAGAAGGTATATCGGGCTAGAGGAATAACAAATCTAGCAATTTTGATCATAAAAAGAAAAGTTTTAATCAGAATTCTAGAAATACTAAGCGAAATTTCAATAACAAAAATTTTCAAAGAAATAATTATAGAAGTAATGCACCATAGAATTACACAGCTGCAAGAAACATGTCTAATAACGATAATAATAATGCCAGAAATAATGAGCAAAGACCACCTTTAAAATGTTATGACTGTAATGGACCGCATACTAGAGCAAACTGTCCACTCAGGAGAAAGACAGTCAGCAACATTCATACAATGCAGACATAACCAACAGTTGGTGATTTAGCAAGAGAGATGCCCAGAATCAATGCAGCGCTGGAAAACCAATAGGCAAATCATCAAACTTCAATGGTCGAGATTGAAGGTATGCTACAAAACAAATCTATCTCCAGTTTAATTGATCGAGGTGGAAGTCTGAGTTACATATCACCTGATTTAGTAAAAAGTTGCAAGTTAAAAGTAGAGAAATTTGATAAATCATGCTTGGTTCAGTTAGCAACAGGAACTAAAAGAAAAGTTGTAGAATATGTTAAAAGTTGTGATTTGCTTATGATTCACTTAAAGACGCAAGCTAAATTGAATATTTTACCTTTAGGGTCTTATGATGTATTAATAGGCATGGACTGGCTTGAAAAGCATTGAGTAGTGATGAATTGTTTTGAAAATTATTTTACTTGTTTAAATAACGAAGGAGAAACTGAAACAGTAAAAGGGATTCCTAGAAAAACTTTTGTTAGACAAATTTCTTCTTTACAAGTGAAAAAGACTCTATGGAAATGGGGTAAAATTTTTGTTGTAAATGTAATTAATAACGAACATACAACTAAAAAAGATAAGTTAAAATTGCAAGATATACCTACTCTAAAGGAATTTTCTGATGTATTCTCGGAAGAAATTCCAGGACTACCTCCGAAAAGGGAACTAGATTTCACCATTGAGTTAGTATCGGGTGCGGTACCAAACTCAAAGGCTCCTTACAGAATGAACATTCTGGAACTTAATGAATTGAAATCACAATTAAAATAACTAATTGATAAAAATTATATAAGGCCAAGTGTGTCTCCTTGGGGAGCACCGGTTATCTTTGTTAAAAAAAAGGACGGTACTTTGCATTTATGCATAGACTACCGTCAACTAAATAAAATGACTATTAAAAATCGATATCCTTTGCCCCACATAGATTATATATTTGATCAAGTATGTAGAGCAACAATATTTCTAAGATAGACTTGAGGTCTGGATACCATCAAGTCAGGATAAAAGACGAAGACATTTTTAAAACTGCTTTCAGGACCCGTTATGGGCATTACGAGTTCATAGTTATGCCTTTTGGGCTAACTAATGCTCCAGCAGTCTTCATGTGTCTAATGAATAATGTTCTACATAAGTATCTAGATAAGTTTGTAATTGTTTTCATTGATGATATCTTAATTTATTCTAAGACTAAAGAAGAACACGACAAACACTTAAGGATAATTCTGCAAGTTTTAAGAGAACACCAACTTTATGCTAAATTCAGTAAATGTGACTTTTATAAAGATAAAATACAGTACTTAGGTCACATAATATCTAAAGATGGAATCGCAGTCGATCTAGATGAAATAAGATCAATTAATGAGTGGTCTATCTCGAAAGACATAATTGATGTATGGTCTTTTATGGGAATCACAGGTTACTACAGAAAATTTATTGAAGAATTCTCCATAATTGTGAATCCCATAACTTCTTTGCAGAAAAAGGGGAATAAATTCGTCTGGGATCAAAGGTGTGAAGAGAGTTTTAAGAAATTAAAAGAATTATTAACAACAACACTTATATTAAAAATTGTTGATCCAAATAAGGACTTCGTTGTATGCACTGATGCATGCAACGATGGACTTGGCGGGGTCTTAACTCAAGAAGGACATGTAATAGCCTACGAGTCAAGGAAGTTAAAAATTCACGAAAAGAACTATGCAACCTACGATCTAGAATTGGTAGCCGTGATACATGCCTTAAAGATGTGGCGCCATCACCTGATTGGTAGGAAGTTTTCACTAATGACAGATAACAAAGGTTTAAAATACTTATTGGATCAACCAAATCTAAATGCAAGGAATGCTAGGTGGTTAGATTTCCTTAGCGAATATGATTTCAATATTCAACACATTAAGGGTAAAGAAAATAAAGTTGCTGACGCATTAAGCAGAAATGCTAAATTGAATTTTGTGGCAGCAATCAGCACTTATAAAACAGATCTGGAAAATCAGCTTGAAGAAGGAATTAAGGAAGATGAAAATTATCAGAAATTATGTGAAAAAGTTGCTGAAAATGTATCTGAAAATTTAATAACAAATTACAACATGAACGAAAAAGGTTTAATAACATATAAAAACAGAATTTATGTGCCTAATGTGTCAAAAGTTAAGTTGTTGATTTTGGATGAAATTCATAAAAGTCCTTATTCGGGACACCCTGGTTATCAGAAAATGATAACTATGTTAAGAAATGATTACTTTTGGCCAAACATGAAAAATGAAGTGGTTGAATACATAGCTAGGTGTTTTGAGTTCCAACAAATTAAAGTTGAGCATCAACACCCAGCTGGCCTATTACAGCCATTGCTAGTTTCGAAATGGAAGTGGGAAATTATAAGTATTGATTTTATAACTGGTTTTCCTAGAAATAAAAAATAGAATGACTCGATAATAGTAGTTGTGGATAAGCTTAGTAAAGCAACTCATTTTATTCCTGTTAAAACTACTTTTAAAGCTGCTAACATTATTGATGTGTTTATGAAGCAAATCTTTCGTTTACACAGGATTCCTAAGGTAATAATTTCTGATCGTGATTCTAAGTTTATTGGAAATTTTTTTACGGCATCGTTTAAAGGTTTAGATACTAAGTTAAGTTTCGGTACATCTTTTCACCCACAAACTGACGAGAAAACTGAAAGAGTAAATCAGATTTTAGAAGACATGTTAAGAATATATGTTAAACACCAGCCAACTAAATGGGAAGATTATTTACATTTAGTTAAGTTTGCTTACAATAATCACTATCAAGCTTCTCCTAGACTTAGTCCATTTGAGATTATGTATGGAAGAAAATGCGATACTCCTATTTCTTGGAATAATCCTGTTGACATATTGATGTTAGGACTAGATTTGTTAAAATAAATGGAGCTAACCGTGAAACAGGTACAAGGCAATTTAAAAATTGCACAAGACATACAAAAAAGTTATGCAGATCTGAAACAACCTGAAAAGGAATTTCAGATAGGAGATCATGTTTTTGTTAAGGTAAAAGCCAAGAAAAGTTCTTTTAAGCTTGGGATTTGTGTTAAACTAGCACCTAGGTATTGTGGACCGTTTGAAATTCTATCTAGAATCGGACCAATTGCATATCAGTTGGCTTTACCATCTAATTTGTGAATACATAACATTTTCCATATTTCTGTTTTGAAAAAGTATGTGCATGATGCTACTCATGTGCTAAATTGGAATGACATACAGGTGGAGCTCGAAGGAGATTTTCAAGTGGAACCGGACTGTATCCTTGACAGAAGGGAAATTATGCTCTGGAATCATACCATAGGGCAGGTAAAGGTGCAATGGAAGCACCTTAGCCCAGATGAAGCTACCTAGGAATTGGAAAGTAATATGCGGACAACATATCCAATTTTGTTCCAGGGAGGCTCTGATGAAGAATAAGCAACATCAAGGACACTGTTGAGCTTAAGTGGGGGTGTTTGTAACATACCCAATACTTGAGACATTTTATGTTTGTGGAAAAACATTACCTTAACTTTTATTGTAAAGTTTTATATTTGACCAAGTGTCAAGGATGACTGTAAATGAATAATGTTATTATTTAATAAATTAAAATAGGAGAAACTCACCCAAAGAGACTGTTGAAAGAGTGTTTACTGACCCACTAAGAGGAATGGAATCTGAGATAGAAGGCAATGGACAAGTAGCAGCATCTGAACTCAATAACTAGCTATTGTTATGGGAAAAATCCCTTACTTTGTGATCAAGTTCCTTGGAATGTGGAACTAGAGCTTATGGCTCATTTATTGAAAACTGACCACCAAAAGACCTAGGCATCTTGTATAAGCCATCGAATTTGAGCAGAGGCTCACACTTTTTCTGACGAGAAAATTTACCGTGTGGTTTTGCTAGGAATTGCACACAAGCGATTCGATGAGGGGAAGCTATGTTTTGAGTTGCAAAGTAAGACTGTCTTATTCCTGCAGAGTGCTGAGGTTTCCTGCTAAGAGCAGAGTTTTGATATATATGCAAGTCTCCATTGATTGCTGAAGTACATATGTGAGGTGTATCCAAGTCTCCATTGATTGCTGAAGTACAACCTAAGTGCCTTGATTCTACACAGAGACTTCTTCCTAGTGGTTCAGTAAACAGACTAAGGGGTCAAAGGGAGAAAGTGATTTGGCTACTTCTTCTGGAAAAGGTTGGGAGGAACATGCCTCTTTGGGTGTTTTTCCACCCTATCAAGTTATCAGGTTCTACTTGTTATATTTCATTTCTTTTCTGAACTCTTAAATTATTCTGAAGAACTGTTTGATATGTTACTACAGTTTTTCCTATATTTTTCTAGGACATCAATTATCTATTTAATGACTGTTTCTGATCAGATAAAATAGTTTTCTATAGATTTGATGAATGAATACGATGACATAGATGAATGAATAAAATATCTTCCTGCGTTTTTCCTTTCGTCATAGACGATGTACTCTAGTACAGGAAGTGTTTAATTAACTTTAAGAATATAATCTGAAAGTAGTAGAAAGGTTTATACCTCAAATAAAATAAGACTCTTATGAAATACTACTCTTGCAGCACATAATGTCCATACTTCATATTATATTATTTTCCACGTTTTCTACCCTCATTAATACATACTGTCAATTTAAATTTATAAACAGAATTTTATGCTTGTCTTTTATAAAACAAATAGCAGGATTATTTAAGGTTTCTTACAGAATGTAAACTAAAGCATTTATCTATGCACTTACTACTTTTCTCATAAGTTGAAATTTAGATCACAAACAGAACTCAAATATAAACCTTGGTATTATAATTCAAGATCTATAGAATTACATTCATTATCAAAATCCACTTTATATATTATATAGAATTCATAAAAACCCTAGGTTTTCATATGCTTAGTTTATAGATAGTTTATACACAGATTTATTATCTACTTGTAAATAATTCAAATATTTACTGTACTAAATAAATATTAAACAAATTTTAGTATGTAGAACGATATAAAAAACCAGGTTTGCAAACTGTGCGAAATACATCAAGAATGTACCATTTAAGAATACCAAGTATCAACATACAGTATTAACACAATTATTCCCACCTAGTGTATACATATATATAACAACTGTGATGCCAATCAAATATTTTGTAAAATGAATAACTCGATTAAGCCAAGAATCGAATCACTATACTAACACTATTACAAAACCATGTAAGTATATAGTAAGAATCATACTATTTGTTTTATCTGAAGGGTTAATGCATAGGATTCCCAGAACTCAAGAATGTACAAGTTTTTACAACACAGTGATAATTTTATCACGAGCAACGACTTAGGCCATGGGTTTGAGCCATGATAAGAGGCACACCAAGGTTGGCCTTTAACATTTAAATATTTTAAAGAAAACAATCAGTTTCAGGAGCGAGGCATGTTTAGGTTCATCCGAAGGATCTATCAGAACCCACATTCTTAAACAGTAATAAAACATTTAATAAACCACCATCTTCCTACATTTAAACGATACACAAATTTCAACGAGAATCGAGGGTTCGAGTCTCCATTTGGAGAACTCAGCCTTACATTGAACGTAATGTTTAAACATAAACTCACAACAGTGCTAGGCTTAAGGCCGACGAACTCGAAATCAAATGCAATGAACACTGAACACACATTTTCGAGCTACATAAAAATACATTGTAAACATTTTATAATTATTGAAAACAAGGGTAAGGTTCAAGCCCGATAGCATTCATTACTGAGACAACATTTTATAAAACCTATTGTACTTGAAAAACTAACAGAGCCGAGAATAGAGCTCCACATTTTTAACGCAGAGAGTAAAATTTAAGAATGAAGTGAATCTCTTTATTATAAAGAAACTTTACAATTGCAGTCCAACTGCTCAAGAAACCAAAAATGGAAACCATAGCATCAAAATACCGGTACATTAACTTGGTAGGTGAAACCCAACTCGGGAGTGCTGAGGCAAAATCTCTCTACTGCAGCAACGCTGCTTTAACACTTCATACCCTTTTTAAAACTCAGTCTACACTGAAGAACAACAAGACCAACTTTAAAACCCTTAAAACTGATGACACAGGCATCTTGGAATGATCCCGAGACTTACCCGGACTCATAGTCCACAGGAACCAGGAACTTCTCTCGTTATGCCATCCTGAAGGCCACAAACTGTCTCCTTCCATTGAAACCAAAAGAGGGTTAAAGGATCAATACCTAAAATTATCAAAATCAAATCTTAACTGTAAAAATTTAAAGAATGGGGCATTGAAAAGATTGATACCTTGCAGGGTTTCGAATTCGTGATGGAACGAACGAGGCAGGTGAACTCATTTCACCATAAAGACCCACGACTAAAACCTCTTCAGTTACAACCAATTCGCGGAGTGGTGCGAGTAACCATGGCGACCGAGAGGAGGAGAAGCTCAACTCGCCAACACCACATAGACCCAACAAACTACCAAATGACCAAACCCTGAAGCTTAGCGGTAGGGTTTTGTTTACCCAAGACATCATTAACGTCAATCACGTGAAGGCATTAAAGTCCAAGCCTTGTAATCCACCAACCGAAATACAAACCCATCACCCTATAGTTTATGATTGCAAATTATATGTAGAATTAATAGTTTGACCTTGTTTTGGAATATGATCCACACTTTGCATATAGTCTAAAGTTGGTACGCATAACCCACACTTTTACATATTGCATAGTTTATAAATGTCAATCTTGATAGATATTGAGCCACCACATTATGTATAGCATATAGTTGGTGCACCTACATTCTAATAAACCATAACATTAGAGTGATCACGATATTGTATAAGTCTAGGAACTTCAAGCATGGAGTTGGCCAAAACATAATCAAAGTTAGCACTGCCCAACTTAAATTTAACGATTCTTGGTACACATCCTTTGCCTTGGAAGATGAACTTAAAGTATGCAAACTATCTAATACTCGCCAAGATAAACCTGTAACCTGGATCAGGATAGAAGGATTTTATGCAATATCATTTAAGCTAAGTAAGTCCCAGGCTTATGCCAGAATGTCTCTTGTCGAGTTTTGTAAGTCGTATCTCCCAATTTTATAAGGTGATAAACTCAACATACATTTTATAAGATAAAGTAAATACAAATGAATTTAAATATGTCGTAAGACACATTAATGTGAAACAATAACACAACTTCGCAAATAGATCGTGACTTTTGCCTATATGCATAAGTATAAATGGTACCACAACGGTACTAGCAACATAGAACAAATTAAATAAATGTCAACACCTTGAATGCTGGGGCCAAATGAATTATTATAACATACAATGATACTCATGGAATTTTGTAAATGTAATACGACAAACTAGGCAGTGTTATATAAATCTTACGTAGGATTATAGAGTTAGTTAAATGTCATTACGACACACAATTAAAACAATTCTAAACTTAAATATTTCGACACTATCTATTTAATGGTCATCAAGACAATTAAATAATTAATGAAAATCTATGAAGATACATTAATGCCGTATTTATACAAACAGTAAATATAAATGATGAGAACTCTTACTTCCGCATAGCATTTAATGGCTAAAAGGCCACTTAGAAAATTTTAAATTTTTACAAGTTTTTGGGATGTTAGATTTTCCCTTAAATCTTATTTTATTTTATATGATAAATATTATTTGTCTTAATACTTGTAAAACTTCATATAATCTAATATCTACGAGTCACTTGTTTTAATATTGATTTCTTAGTTTCTATAAAAATAATTAATAAATAATAAATGATTAAATAGGTTTTTAATCCTCGCATTTCAATTGAACAAATGTATTTTTTCTAATTAAATTAGTTTACATATGAATTAATGTTGAAATTCACTCATTTAACCCCCACACATGTATGTATGTATGTATGTATTAACTTATGTAACTTGTTAGTGATCCAAAAAAAAATTTAAATCATTTATACAATTATTAATATATTACAAAATTAAATTATACTCATAACCAACCCACTAAACTTCAAAGAGATTATTGATTTATTGATTAACTTTTCATAAGATACTTAGTATTCATTTAACAAAATCAATCTACTCTTTTTCTATACATTTTAAATTAAATGATACTCAACTCAATAATACTAATGACACTTATTCTTTTTCTTTATTAATTGTATATTATTTCATAAAATAAATTATACATGTATATCTACTCAATAAGAAGTAACCATTAATAATTTGTTAATGGTTTTGTAGGCACTTCATTTTTATATATTATTCTATGCATATGTTTTATAATGTATATATATATATATATATTATAGCTTAAGTTTTGCAAAAGTTAAGTGACAGACATTTAATACATCCTAAATTTAGTATTTATTATACATTTACTATTTTTCAATAACAATATCTTTTTCTTACCTATATCTTATTTAGCTTTTAATTATTTCTTATTAAAATTTTATTAAGAGGCATATATTAAACAATCTTTCAATAGATAATAGGATTAGCTTGTTTATTATACGATTTCTAAACCATCTTTCAATAGATAATAAATATATTGCATAGTACATCAAAGAACATTATAATGGATTAGTTTCCACATACGTTTGTAGTTGTTGCTAAATTAGAATATGTTTTTTTAAAACTATGGGGAGTTGGTCATTTGTTAGGATTACCTAGGCTAGGCCAGGTTCAAATCTAATTGTTGTTATTATAAACTCAAGAATATATTCAGTATACCGCACGTTAGATATATCAATAACTTGTGACTCACTTAGTATTTTTGAAAATTAGAATATGTTTCTTCACAAGATCTTATAGCAGATCTTATAGCTTTGGTAATTGTCAATTTCTTCCATTTTACTAAAGAGAAATCTTATTTTTTTTAACACTCTTTTTGAAATTGAAGAGAGAGACATATAATAGACATATATTGCTTCTAACATAACTTTTACCAATACCAACCTATCTTTGAAGAGTCATTTGTTGAACCATACATCAAGAGCTTTTTTTCAACTTTTGTTATTAATCATTTCTATAGTCTTTATTTATTTATTTATAATTATTTGGTTTGAGAAACAAAATCAAGATATTTTAATCCATTATAAAGATTAGAGTGTTGATATGGGAGAACATCTGTCATACACATTTTATCAACTGCTTTGTTACCACATAAATAAATGGTTGATTTTCCTAGATTGATCTCCATACCTATAGTTATTCAAAACAAAACAATTATTTCTAAGTTTAGAAATATCACTCTTGGTACCATCATAAAAAATAAAGATATCATCAACAAATAAAAGGTAATCCAAATAGCATGAATTACCTATCTTGATATTGTTAACACTTAGAAATTTCCTTTGGTTGTGGAAGAAAAATTCCTAAGGTAACCTGAAACCAATCTTTACGATTAAAAGTTATCCCTTTTAATCCAAAGGGGGCTCCCTTTACGAGTCTGCTATCCAAAGGTCACTACAATAGTTGCTCATCTACTTCAAAAAATGGCTAAATTTTCATAAAAGTAAGTTTCAATAATGTGGTTGAATCAGAGATTTAAAAACCATTGGGCATGGAGTCAACACATAAGTATCTTGTATTATTAGAGACTGGTGGTAGGATATATCTCTCACATAGGAAAGAAAGGTATTATTTCTTCAGACAAATATCAATTTCAGTATGGTAGAAGATTTAAAGAAAACAGTTCATTAACACAGAGCACCAAACTAGGATGAATTATGTATCAAGTTTAGAAGAGAAACATTGACATCATTTGAATGTACAAATCAAAGCATATGGCATGAATTCTGACTCATATAATTCATTCAAATGTGAAGAAAGGTGTCAAAATGGAATAAAACAGGAAATACATTCACATAAGAGAAATTTATAGACTAAAGAAGCTAACAACACGTGAATCTCTGGAAAAAAAAAAAAACCTATAGTTCTGCTATCATTAAAAAATTTCAACAATATTACATTACACAGTTCTTTTTCTCTCGGGTCAAACCCCAATTACATTGCAAAATTCAAAATTGATATCAAAATGCTCTACTAGCCAACCCTAATTGACTGCATTTCTAAAAATAGTTTTCTTGGCAACTAACGCCCTTTTTTCTGGAACCACATTTCATCTTTATCTTCAACTGTTCGCATCAACAACATTTAACCTGTACTTGTTATAACATGTGTCCTTTAAAATTGAATTTTCAATGTTGCATAACTTCGAGTAGCCTTGAATTAAGGATGGATTTTGTACTTCATTTTTCTATACTTTTCTACGATACTCCATTGTTCTTGAGAAGGAATTTCATAATCTACCATCTCCTTGACTAAAAATTCTAGTTCCACATGTGTTGTATACGACATAGAAGGTAATTTAGATTTAATCATATGGAATTGGTTAGTTATCTCAAAATCTTCAGCCAATTTATCAACAATGATTTTTCCACTTAGCCCCTTGTCCATATCTTGAAATTTTGCATGGTCCATACAACTTTTTACCATTAGGTTATGATAATCTGTTGGAGTATAAATCTTATTACTCACATGCCAAAAAGAAGGAAGACATCTTTTAAACAACCCAATAAATAAATCTTTGAAACTTTTAATTTGTTGCATCATTTCATTTTCTTTTCCTTGCACATTCCCAATATGATGGTGCTTCTCAATAAGCTTTCTTGCCCATATAATTATAGTAGTTATGTCCTTAATTCCCATTGTCTTCATTTCAACCTGAGTCAATGTATTCAAAAAATTCACAGCATTCTGAGCTGTTTCTAAGGGTCTTTTATCCATGGTTTCATTCATCACTCTACATCTATGTAAAGATGAAAAGGCTATAGATTCTTTGTCATTCATCTAGTCTAAATAAGGCCTAAATTTGGTGTTTTTTTGCTGATAAAGTGTCCCAAATAAGAAGTTTGGCTCCCTGCAAAGGAATCTTACCTTTTACTTGTGCTACAAGTTGTTTATTTTTCTCAATCAACTCTTTTTATTCATCTTTAGCTTTGTTATTCTCTTCAATCTTGTGAGCTACTTCTTCTTTTAATTTTTGGTTTTCATTTTTCAATTCTTTGATCCCTTCATCTTTTAGGCTGATTTGGGACATAGCCTTTGGTAAATCCTCTGGAGACACCCCACCTGTTGGTTTGTCTGTCAATACCTTTTGCACATGTTCTTCATTGGCCTATTTCGATTTTAAAGTTTCTATTTCTTTCGATAATTCTGATTTTTCTCTTTCTAATTCTTGTTTTTCATTCTTCAATCTTAACATTCTACCTTTGCAACTCATCAACTCTTGATTGATTTGTTCTTTTTCTTCCTCCAAAGCTATCAACTCTGAATATTACACATGCTGATCAGTTGGAATTTTCAATGTCTTTTTTAGCGTTTGTATGGTGTTTTCTTTTTAATCTAGGAGTTTCTTAGTAAGCTTTGCATTGTTTGACCCTGTACTCAAAGCTAAAATATCTATCTACAGCTTTTTAATTTGAGTCTGCTTAGCCTTGTTTTTAGCCTTTTCTTGTTTCAATTGACCTTCAACTCTGTCTATTACTGCTTTCAACTTTGAGATATTCAAGGTGGATTGAAGAAGATCTGAATACAACATCTCCCTTGTCTGCCTATGCAACTGAATTTTGTCAAGAATTTTTATTTGACTCAAATCAACTTCCATTTCAGACATTTTCTCATCTAACACCACTGCAATATTTAACACATTCCTTTCACTATCTCTTGCCACCACAAAAGATACCTTTCCATTTGATATCTTCCTAACTTGTGGAAAAAGATGTTGATTTTCTTCTAAGGACTGCTTTCTTTTTGCTGCATATTGGGATATCAAATCACCTCTGGATTGGTATGGGATTCTTGTTTCTATACTTTGTATATCTGGAAACAAAATCTGTTGAATACTAATTGTAGGTGGATACAAGGAAACTTACTTTCTAGAACTACTCTCTCATGAATCAGTAATCTCTTTTGAAGGATCAATTTTTCTTTTATTGCTTGAGATTTCTTCATCTGCATCCATGTTTGTTATGTCTGAGACTACTCTTTTGGTTGGAAAATCTGTCTTGATAGGAGTCTGAATAACTTGAAGTTTAGAACTGGTTTGTTCCACTTTTTCTTCTTCCACATCTTTTTTATGTTCTCCAAAGACCATTAAGTTGGCTAACTCATCCAATCCCTCCACTACTTAATGTTCAAAAACTCTACTTTTGTTATCCTGTCTCTTTTGAGAGACTATATGATGTGGACCATATTTGACTTTCTTTGCTACTTGGAAATCCATCTCTTGCAACAGTTTCTCTACAATTGGGAGGGTTGTTCTACTCTTTATAACAAATGGACCAACCTTAAAAGGAAACTTAAGAATATAAGTCTTTTTGGAATCCACATAATTCTCATTATCATAATGCAACCTTTGTATAATAAAATCTAAAGCAAAAACCCTTGAATTCAAGAAAGCTGGAAGTTTGTATGGATTTCCTGTAAATCCATAAACTCTTACCACTGTATGATCTTTATAAAGGAACCAATCACCCATTATGTCATTTGGGGTGAACTGTAACATTCCTTTCATTTCTTCTGTAATTATTGGTAACTCAACATCAAAAATAACTCTGTAGAATTTTGACATAATATTGTTTATAAAATTGAACATGATGATCTACTTGGAGGGGTCTGTGGTTGTCATAAAGTCCAAAAAATTCAATTCATCTTCATTTGAGAATATTATCATGTTCAACAGATATGTTTGGTACCTAAAGTATCTCAAAGTGTGGAATCTCACTAACTAGGTATGGATTCCCTCATCTAGGAGCTCATCAAATTTAAGACAAATACCTGGACTGGACTTTGATTCATAAGCTTTTAAAAGACACCCTAATATGATTTTAGAAACAAATTTGTCATTGTCAAGGCCTAGAACCTGAATTAATAGAGACAAAACTCACTGAACTTCTTCTTGAAAAATACCTACATCCAAAGGAAATATTAGACTATCAATTAACACTCTAGGTTTAAGGATTTTTTACCAAAATTCATTTTTAACCTCAGAAGAACACTCTTTGCAAATTATAACCATGTCTTCTCCAACAAAAGACTCAAGTTTTTGAGAAATGGACGCAGGTAAACTCAAAGAATCTTTGATTGTTTGGCGATTTATTTTACATAAAAAATTTGACACACTTGTGTTCATTATGACCTTTTCTATTTTGAATAATTTATTAAACACCAAATCACAAGTTATGGAAAATGTAGGGTTTGTTCTAAACAAAACTGACTAAGAGTTGACCTAAGACGCTTAAAAACCCCACTGCCTTAGACTCTAGCTGTTGTACTTTTTCTTTGGAATAGGAAACAGTTCCTATAGACAAAATGGTGTCGTGGGTATTACCATCCCTGTCAACGATAACTTTCTCTTTCTCGTCCAGATGTTTACAAAGGGTTAATTTTCTCTGAACTTGTTCCATTGGAAAGAGCACAAGGAAAACTTAGTTCTCGGTGGCTACCTGGTGGTGGATTGCTGCGAGGTTGACTTTGGCGTTGGCAAGCTTGTTTTTTGTAGGTGCTTGGTTCTTCAGTTTGTCGGCATACTGATGGCAATGGATCGTTTGTATTTGAAATAATAAATCAATTTTAACGTCAAACCGTTTTTGAAATACTTGGAGTGGTTTCGGGGTGTCGACTAGGCGGTTTTCAATTTCACTTTCTCGAGTACAAAATGGTTCTAGGGTCTCCACGTAACTGAGCAGTATATATTTCGCACCACTTTTCTCCTTTAACCAACGTGAAGATTGTGGGTGCGAAATTTACATGGGCCGTTGATCTCTTTCTCCTTCTTAAACTTGTCTTGTTTTTAATATTCAATCTGTCAGCTCTACCTCCATCAGCACCTTTGAACTTCCTCCCAATCACAATCCTCGGTCTTGTGGCACTATTCTTACTTTAATTTCAAGCCTATTTTATTGTCACCTCTTGCTTTAAGCCTAGGGTCACGCTACATGGTCATATGATCTAACCACTTCACATATAAGTTTCCATTTGCATTTTCCAAAGTCAACTGATCATTAACTCTTTAGGAAAGGAAAGGAAATTTTCATGTGTTATCATATACCTTTGAATTTTCTCACCCTATGTGAGACCCTTTTAAAGTTTGAAGAACCTAATTGATAATCCATTAATAAGATTTGATAAAGAAATCGAAAAGATACTATTCATAACCCAATAATTCCTTAATAAGATTTGATAAAGAAATCGAAAAGATACAATTCATAACCCAAGATACAAAGGGAGCATATAATCTCAATTGAATCAATAACAACCTCCAAGAAAGGCAATTTACCATGTCATATGTCTTAGACAGGTCTAATTTTAACACCAATTCCTTAAGCAGCTTAAATTTTATAGTATGAAGTCCCTTTTGACCCACCCCTGAAACCTCAATGCCTCATGTATCTATCTCCCCTCCAAAATCCCAAACTTCTCTTTAGATATGGAACTTGATAGTATAGTATAGTCTTCAATATTCTAGTCATGATTTTTGAAAAAATGTTATATATACAATTGCATATTTGATATTGACCTAAATTAATAAAAAACCAATGGACTATAACTTTTGTGTTTGGTGTTATGAATGTTACATTGAAAGATATCAATACCTTCATTGTAGATTTATATTATTCTATCACTCCTCTTAAATCTTCCTTAAGGAATTCAGAAAAACCAAAAAGGGCTTTGGTTGGCATTTTGTTTGGACCTTGGCTTTTGCGTTTCTGAAAAATCTATAATATGGATAGAAACTCCTATTTGTTGAATTCTTCCATTAATTACGATTGTCTTGTTGGTTGTAGAGATGGAATAAAAGGATGCAATTATTAATACCTCCTTAATAGATCTCCTTTTTTCATAATATATATGCTTAAAATATTCAACCCATTCTTTTGCAATGTCTTTATAATGAGTAACTAGTTCACCAGTAGCTTTTACTATCTTCCAAACCGAGTTTATATTATTCCTAAAATTTTGTGAAATAATTTGTTCTTCTTATCCCCCACTTTTATTCCCCACTTGAAACCAAAAGGATTTTCTCTTTAGTTTCCCTTCTTTTTCCTATTATAGAAAAAAATCTTTTTTCTTGATCTTCAATGCATATAACTCAGTTTTTGTATCTTTTGATAAAAATCCAAATCCATCACTATTGTATAAGATCTCAAGCTTTTCCTTCACCTCCCACTGAATTCTCTCAACCCTTTTTTTTTCATTTTTGGCTATTCCATTAATACATATTTTCCTCTTTTTAAATTTTCCACAAATTATTGAGCTACTAAATCCTTAGAAAAACCATTATAATAAACCCAACTCTCTATGATACCACTTAAGTACTCATCCTCCTTTAACCATTCTATATTGGGTTTAAAGGGGCTTGAAAGTTTCTTTTATTCTAGGGCCAAGTACCTACAAAACTAGAGAGTTGTACGATTCCCCTCTTTATGAAACCCATTATTGAAATTTTACTTTTTCATCAAAGAAGGATTCTAGAACCAAAAAACTATAAATATGTTTCTGAGCCCTTGCCTCTTCTACCTAATTGTTTCTCCAAGTCGGGTTAAGTTTTGCAAGCTTAATATCTACCATTCCAACTTATTCCCATTTTTGAAGAGAACATTTTAATAAAAAATAATTATAAGTAGCAGGTCCCCAAATCTCCAAAGTTGCCATTGTGGAAATGAAATCACCCCTAGAATGATTAATCACTAAAAATCCAATCCTACCCCTTGAAAATCTAATCATACCCCCCAAAAGAGTCATATATGTATTCACCCCATAAATATTGAGGATGAGTATGTCCTTCCCCAGCTCCAAACAATAAAGGACTAGTCCTATACTTGAAGAAAATGACAAATAATTAGTATAAGTAAAATAATGAGTCTTCCACCTTAAGATAAGGCCTCCAAACCTACCTCCTGAATCTACAAGGGAAAATTAAATCCTAATCCCCAAACATTTTCTCAAGCTCAACTACTAGTCCCCCCATTTCTGTCATAGTTTCTTATATAAAAAATATGTCAAGATCATGTGTCCCAATTAATTTTTTTAATACCATTTTTTTGGAGGGAAACTAACTCTCAATATTGTAGGGTTATTACAATCATCACAAAACCTCCAAATGAGGGTTTGAGTAGCTAAGCACCCATTCTAAAGACATCTTATTCCCAATAACAATTTCACTTCTAGCTTGTTTTTGTGCTAAAGAAATATAAGATTCTATTTCCCTTGAGATTCCTTTTGACTCATTATCCTCTAAATGACCCAATCCTCCTTCCACTCCAATCACACCCCACATATTTCCTCTTTCTCTTGACCAATGGTTATATTTGGTTCCCTCTAGTTTCTCCTCAATAAATCTCATCGAGTCTTCCTTATTGTTATTGATATTTTTAGTGTTGATGGATGAATAAAGGTTCTTTAAAGTTAACTAAAATTCTTTATGTAGGTTTACTAAGAAAAAGGGATATGGGTCTTTTTATACGCAAAAGTCTATTAAAGAAATTTCCAAAATCCCCCAAATGGTTTAATCCATGTTTTCTTCGTAGATTCCAAAATTTAGAGAATTGATAAGAAAACAAAGAAGAAGGGCCCAAAACTATAGTATCTTTACCTTTTTTTCCATAAAAGAGGAGTCTAGACTATATGCAAGAGAGTGAGAATTTGAGAATTTGGTAGCAGAACCGCAATGCCCACACCCTCTTCATTAGCTAGTGAAGATTCCAAAATTTCAACAAAAAGCTAATCTTTATAAAATTTGAATACAACATGGCATCTTATGTGCTTGTACATGCCCCCAAAAGTGGAATGAGTCCCTATCAAATCTCTCTCTTGAGAAATCATTGAAATCATTACCCTTTTACTTGGATTTCCTTCATCCCCTAACTTCTTAACCCACCTCTTTCTCCAATGTGGTTAGGTACATTCATTTTCAAAATAACCATAAGAATGACAACGTTCATACCTAAAACTTAGCATATCTAAGTGTTTATATCTTAGAATTTGGGGTAGACTTCTATCTATGTTTTTCCTAGATTGAAGGAGGATTAGACAAGTGTACTATCCAATTGATTTTATGTGTGTCTCGAAAATTCAAAATAAACAATTATTATATATATATATATATATATATATATATATATATATAATAGTTTGTAGTTGATGTATGTATAACTCATAGCGGATGCATGGATAACAAGTCTAGTTACACACAACCCATTTAACTAAAAAAAAACAAGCAATTGAAGAATAAACAACAAGTAATTAGAATTAAATATAGGGAACAAGTAATAATAACTTGTATACACACTAAAATATTTATAAAACAAATCACAGACTAATTACAATTTTCAATTATATTACTTATTTCAAAGAAGACTTATTCCCAACCATTAGATGATTGTAAATCTCAACATATGAACCCACATTGTCACCTAATCAACACGTTTGGAATTCACATTGAAAGAAGGTGTCCATTTTTTTTTCGAGAAAGAGTGCACACACCAATCTTCCGACACATCTTCATTAATTTCTCCATATCTTGCTCTGAATTGAAAACCAAAGCTTATATCCATCCATGGGTCAGAACCATACAATGAGGTAATACCCTACAAAAAGATCCAAATTGCTATGGACCAAATAATTAACTACTAACATGGAAAACTTCCAAATGTCTGACCTGGAAAGGGTAAACTATTTGAATGACAATGTGGAAGATTGCAGACAACACTCATAGCTCCGGTCTGCCATCATTTCCGCTTGGTATTTCCCTTGGTAGCATACATATGAAACTTTGCATTCCATGTAGGCTCCACATAACATTTCCAAGTTAAAAAAACGTAAATAAAAATTCAAAAGTAGCCATTTTTAGCTCACTGCAGAATAAGAGCTATAATAGCTGAGAGCAAGATACACAGAAATAATCAATAAACGAAAATAACGATTCACAGGCCTCAGACAGATATGATTGTGATAGCCTAAATGGTTCTATTTATATATCAGAAATGCGGAGGGTAGACATACAGATAACTATTGACACGCAGCAGGTTTATTGGAATGACGTGTCTTCCTGGATTCGAGGGTCCACTGGAAATTGGGAGGGTCCTCGTCCAAAAATGTGCAAGGCTGTGTTGGAGGATATCATATATTATTCGACACGTCAGCAGAGACGTGAATGACAGAGTTAAGGTTGTTGTCGTGGCTTCCATGAAGATTTGATGTCGCCAAACTGTGTTTCATAGCTGTCGGTTGTCTCTTTGAATTTGAAAAGTCGGATATATTTACAACGTATCTAAAGACCGGATTATGACAAATATCGAAACCTAACACAAATATTTGTATTGCCACACGGCACCATTACAGTTCGCTGAATAGGTGACAGCGTGGCATTATTACAACTCCATTGGGTACAGCAGGACAAATACTTTAGTGATTTTCACCAACACCCTTCCAGCATGGTTTATTTTCAAAATGACACTCGAAGACTATTAGTCAAAACCTCTTTCAAATTGATAATATTGTTAGGTGTTCTCTTGTTATTCATGCATCAACTAAGAGTTAAGAGTTATCTATACAACAACTATTAGTTATCCACATATCACCTACCAGTTATAGAGTTTTTTATATTCTTTTTTTCTTTTATAATTCTTTTTTTCGAATTTGGAATGTATACCATAAAATCAATATGAACAAAGCACTTGTCTCATCCTAGTGCAATCTAGAAAACACATAAATACTAGTCCACCCCAAATTCTAAGATATAAACACCTATAAAAATAAATAGTAAGAGGTAAGAATGGTTATAGTGCATTTTCCTTCCTTCTCTACAAGAATGGTTTTTTCAAGCCATAACCAACACCACACAAATAAGGTGGCTTTGAAGGTCTCCCCCAACTTCAAGGAGATTTGTGAAGAAGATTCCATGTGATAAGATTGCACATCAAGACTTGATTAATAAATGAATCCTTTATAATGGGCATTTACATGGCAATTTATTGGATTATGAAACTTTGGTTAATAAATCAATCCTATATTAAAAATATTAAATTTATTGGACTATGAAGCTTTGGTTAATAAATCAATCCTATGTTTGCATTTAGGTTTTCACAGGTAGGGTATGTTGGAGACAAGTGTGGAGGACCTGTGATTGGTAAAGTGTACTCTACATACGTTTCGGACATCAGAGCCGGGTCCATCTTCAGGAGTGAGAGTGTCTCAATGGAATTAGCGACTTAGGGTATTATAAATAGACCAGAAATATAACTATTATAGTGTAATCAATGTCGGCCAAGATTAATATTTCTGGCTATTTATGGAGGTTCTTATTTCTTAGGTTATGTATAATTGGTTTCCATGCCATGCTCAGAATTAAATCATCATCTCTATTGGAGTTTCTAGGGTTCTTCTCAATCTCGATTGCTTCCCGAATCCGCCTTCTATTGTAATGCTCCTCGATCGCAATTACTTTCGTGTCTTCTATGCGTATCTGTTGGTTACTTATATGGGAGTGCTCAGCAACCGTTGATTTCTTGATCCTTCCATGAGTGATGTCTGCGCAATGTTCCTTTATTCTCGTCTTTACTGAGCGACCTATTTCTCCTATGTACACATCCTCACACGAACAAGGAACAGAGTAGATTCCTTTCTTTAGATTTATTGGACTATGGAATTCTCCTTGTTTGATAGGATATTTGATAAAAATATCGGCATCCTCTAATCAAAAGTCAAATGTAAAACCTTCGTTGTGGATGCTGGTTTTATGTGTAAGATTAAGTTGCATATCATGTGTCCTATGGCTATTCTGCCTAAGGTTACGAAACCACCAGGATTTTAGATTATAGGAAAGAAAAACATAAAATTTCAGAGAATTAAAATAAGATGGTTGTTATAAGTATTGCTATGTTAAAGACAAAAATAATGAATGCTGCAACCCAAATATAATGAACTTGCTTTATGGATTAACGAAAAGTTGTCCATGCTACAAATCTTTCCATAAAGCAAGGGAAATAACAGCGCATCCTCCTCTCTCATATAATAATATTTGCTTTAAATTTAAGTCTTTTCTATAGAACTATATGTGCCTTGAATAAACTTCTATCATTAAATGTTTAGTAAAAAAATTATTAAATTAATAATAATTATACTTTAAGTAGATATAAATGTTATTTTTAAAATGTAATTATTTAAAAAAAGCTAAATATTTTTTATTTGTTGCATGTATATGAAGGTTTCTCTCTCATAACATATTAGTAACATATTAGTTGTAATAGAAAACGAGAAAAAAGAACAATTTATATTAGTTGTAATGGAAATCTAGAAAAAAGAACAATATATTAGTTAAGAGGAATTATTAAAGATACATGCACAACCTATTATAAATAATGTAAAAATATGAAATCTAGAAAATTGAATAAGCTTCACAAAAATATAATTTTTATTTATGGAAAATGGATATAAAAACCAATAAAAAATAGAAAGCAATATATATATATATATATATATGCACTCTCATGAAGTTGAGGGACCCTTTTGGTGCAATTGAAGTTTTGTGAACACGCCTCCACTTTGTAAAAGCATAATGCATACGGATTTCTTGGTAGCACTGAAGGAGCTCGAGCTTGATAAGTCAGTTGACATGTAGGCCCAGCAAAGGAAACCATGCACGATTTGTAAAAAAAAACGTGTGTGTTATGTAGGCCAAAAATGTGTATGTTTTATAAGACATGGTATAAATGCCCAAAACCAGCCCATGAGCGTCCATTTCTCCCACAACACGATTTGGATAGCACCAACAAGAAAAAGAGGCAGAATGCAATTGTGATCATAGTCCTAGAGAAGATTCAACCACGAACTTTGAATCCAAGTGGTAATTCTCCAACCAATTTTTCAAATCTTCAACCATTTTGTAATTCTCCAACCAATTTATGAATTGTTAAACCTATTTCTAATTCTTCAATTCTTTCCACTTGAACAAATTAGGTTCATTTGATTCCCTCTCTGTATGCCAATGATAACCATTATGGTTGAAATATGATGGTCACTATAATTGGATCATCATCCATAATAAATAATACATTTTTATAAATTTATAAATTTCTAATTTACAAGAAAAGGTTTGAGCATTGTTCATAATTGAAATACTTTAAAGAATAGCATATACCTTATTATAACTACCTTGGTGTTCCAAATCCCAAAATGGCCACTATATCTTTCTCACAAGACAAATATTCCCTATACATAACTTATACAATGGATTTAGCCACATGATTTGCATGTGACACCCAAGGATAAACTAAATGGGGTCTAATACTCTATATTTTGTCCCTATTCCATGGTTTCTACCACTAGAATTATCCCTAGTGCACCAAACCTTGGAATCACCTCCATACTAAACTTGTAAATCAAAGATTCTTTATTTAAGGCTTGTGTGGTTTCCATGGATTATGACCTCATTTTTCCCTCATCGCGAAGAACCATCCCTAGAGCACCAAACCTTTCAGTGCCTACCATATCAAACTTGAAGGGCATGCATTCTCTATTAGGGCATATGCGATTGCTTGAGGGACTACATATGGCCCATCATCCCAAATCGTGAATTTCGTTGCATATGAACTTACATTTTGTCCATGGACCATGTCATGGAAATTTAAAAGAATATCTCGAGTGATATAGCTCAAAATGGAAAGCATATCTCAATCATACGATAAAGAACCCTATGTACAGACTATGCGGTTATTTGGGTACAACACATGGCCCATGATCCCACAGGAAATCATATGGTTTTAGAGGATACATGTGAACCTTATACAATGGAATAGATCCAAATAACCATCTATGGTATCTTTACACAAAGAGCATATCACACTTGTATTCCAATCATTCCTTATGTATGCCAATGATTCCCTTTTTGTATGATATATCCTTCATCATCGCACTTTATGAGGGTTGATCAAAGGTATCCCTCTCCCTATCCCCACTTACACTCAAATGGTTTATGTGCATTTTATCAATGAATGCTTCCTTGCCATATTTTAAGAACAAAAGGTGTTGAGCATCATTGTGAAGAGCAATGTTCATGGTCAATCTCCTTTAGACATGGGTTGCTCAAAGTGAAATCCTTAGGTGAGGATACTGTTCCTCAAGGAACCAAACCCCTAATTCAATCCCTTATCCTAATATTTAACCATTATTTTAATCAAGTGTGCATGTCTTATTATGTAGGTTTGGGTTCATGACAGATTTACCTTATAGTTGAGTGCATCAAGGTGCCAAAATCCCTAGATTGAATCCTTCAACCATTCATTAGATGAGAATTCCCTTCATTAATGTGTCAAACCATAGAATTACATTATTATTACAGTCTTGAGTTAATGATTCCATTTGGATGAGATTCCTCATTGCCCTAAGAAAACCTCATTTCCCATACCCCTTAAAGATGGGTACTTTATGGAAATACCATTTTCATTTCCACCTACAAGAATTTATTTACCATATAATCCTTCCTCTATGCACTAATACCTAGAATCATACCCTTATGTTGCTCTTGGGATAAATATTCCACTAAGGGATTCATCTTAGTGTGCAAGCATGCATTCATGACTGATTTGCATTCCTTGGCATGGAAAACCATGCAATTATGCCATTATCTCACCCTTGGTTTAACATGGAAAAAATTTAATACATTTATAACGTAAATTTAACATGGAAATATTTTATGTTGATTCTCTACTATAGTTGTTCAACTTTAAATTTTAAATTTTAAAATGTCATCATTTGTTACACTAGTTTTACATTTTTCATTTTTAAGAGATGTCATTATACCATGTATCATGTTTATAATGATTTGTTTTTTTAGTTTTTTATTGCAGTGGCAAGTATGGATCCAAATGCGGATATATTGAGAGAGATTGCAAGACTTAGAGAGATTGGGGTCATGTGGAGGGGTGGAGACTAGCTCTACTGCTCACTTGCAAAGTCCCTAGATTCCATTATAGACACCATTACCCAATCAAATGGTTCTCTATAAGACATTGCATTATACATAAAAAGGAAAAGGAAACAACATGCTGATGAATTGGATTACAGTGCCATTAAAAAGATAAAGATCACAAAGGAGCACATATTTGCAT
Source organism: Larix kaempferi (assembly GCA_027924585.1). Classification (NCBI taxonomy): domain Eukaryota; kingdom Viridiplantae; phylum Streptophyta; class Pinopsida; order Pinales; family Pinaceae; genus Larix; species Larix kaempferi. The sequence goes on along the minus strand of BSBM01000566.1, from coordinate 1,708,345 downwards.
TGTTTAGAGATCCCCGAATGGGACAAATTCCAAGCACAAACAAAGCCCACATTTCTATTGAGTGGTGCATCTATACACCATTCTATGAGAATTGAATAGAGCGATGGTACATGGTTTTTTATGTGCCACCCCACAAAAATAGGGAAATTCATTTATATTTCCTTCAAAATATGTATACTGATTTTGTGTTGAGAAAACACGTCAACTATTTTGATATCTTGGAGTTCCAAGCCCTTGGTTTTGGGATGCCTAAAAATCATCCCAATGCCAAGCACCGATATTCCAATCACCCAATACCTCCACCTCACATGTAGTTACTTAGGCCAGAAGTCCTTCCTGCACATGACATGATACCATAGACACAGGAGGTGTTTCTAAGTCTAGCACAAAAGATTGTTTGCCATAACACTGTTATTGATCATATGGACTAGGTATGGCCATATCTCCTTGTTGGTGTACAATAATCACCTCCCGGTGGTGCAGAACCATCTAGTAGTGGAGGTAGATCGACATATCATGATACCACCACTGACGCTCACAAGTGCACATCATGTGGTCGTTCCTGCTATGGTCATACACCAATAGATGTTTCCTTTAGTAGGATGTTTACGCAGGTAAGTATATGGTTAATAATAATCTTGTCCAAACTATTTTTTCCTTACTGTACACATATGTTAGGAACCCATGTCTTTACTTTGTTAGTATATTGTTGTTGGACGCATATACTTTGTAAGTCGTCCCGTAGTATTTGTTGATCCATAGTTTATATTAGCCCATAGTATTGACCCATAGTATTGGACGCATATGCTTTGTAAGTCGTCCCATAGTATTATATGTCTCATGGTTTTGACTCATAGTATTGGCTCCTAGACTTAGCCCATGGTTTGTATTGACACATAGTATTGACCCATGGTATTGGCGCCTAGACTTAGTATATAAGTGTGTGTTGAGGCCTATGAAGGCACCGTGAAGTTAATTGTATTGAGCTTGCTCAAAGGAGGTTTCCCCCTCGAAGTGGCCCGTGATCAATATAAAAGTGATTCTGAGTTCTATTATTTATGATATCTCGTGTATTTGCATTAATTAATTATTGCAGGTTCATCACATCTGGTATCAAAGCACTTTCTTGGGCTCGTTGGGTGGAATTTCTGCCAAATTTTTTTTCACATCTGTTGCAGCTTCGGATTTGGGAATAATCCCTAGCCGCTTAACTGTGGGAAGTACTTGGGCATAATCCCTAAAACTCATTGTGAGGAGTACCAAGGGAACCCCAAAGTAGCTGGCCCATTGAGAGGACCTGCCAGCGAAAAGGGAAATGACCCCTACCTGATTGACTAGTTCCCACCCGTGAGGTAAACCAAGAGCTGTTGTTTGTGGCAAAGCGGTTATCAATTTTACCTGAGTTGTGGAGTGAGGGGTACTGCCCCAATACGCAAGCCGTCAGACAACATTGGTGGCCGAGTGAAACACCTGAACTGTTAGGAAGCCGTACATACCTGGGGTCCATATCTATTTTCAGTTGAACTGTTGCCGATCACTTCCACTCCAGATCCAGACGTTTCATATCTATTCTGAAAGTCGTTCCAGATCCAGTCGCCATTTCAGATCCAGCCGTTTTCAATCCCTTCCGCAACATTGCAGATCCATCTGCTGTGGATCCCTTCCGCACCGCTGTTTCCGATCCATTTCTGAAAAGAAAAAAAAAATGTTTCTCGGCCATATCTCCCTTGTTTTAACTCGGTTTTCCTTGAAACTTCACTGATATCCCTACAATCCCATTTTGCATATTTCTTTCCTGAAGACCCTATCCCAAATTCCACTTCCCAAGACCAGAAATCCCACATTTGTCTATTTTTAGGGTTTGCCATAACTTCTTCAATTTTCACCCGATTGCCTTCAAATTTTACCATAGAGTTCCCGCTTCTGAAATCCCCAATTTTTTGCTTCCCTATCCCTCAAAAAGTGTCAAAAACCTAGTCAAACCCCAATCACCCCTCCGAGTTTTTCCCAAATCCAAATTTCCCCTTACTAAATAAGCTTGTGTTTGTGTTTTTCTATCCATTCCCCCCCCCAAAAAAAAAAAAAAAAATTACTGGTTATGGTTGTCACTCGCACAGGAGCAAACACCATGGAGGAAGCACTTGCAGCCATACAAACCAAACTCCAAGATCTGGATGAAATATTTCTCAGCCTCCATCTTCAGCATTCAGCCATGAACAATAACCGACAGCCATAATCTTTTGCAGCCACCGGGTTCTCTTCTTCCAGCAATTTTCGTGGGCCGAAGCTTGATTTTCCTCACTTCAATGGTACTGATCCGACTGGATGGATATACCGAGCAGAACAATATTTCAGTCTGCATAATACTTTTGATGTTTAGAAAGTTCCACTTGCATCCTTTCATTTGGAACGGGAAGCCCTTCAATGGTACCATTGGTACAACAAAGCTCATCCTGAGCCAAACTGGACAGATTTTTGCCAACTCCTTTTGCCACGATTTGGTCCTAGTGCTTTTGACGACTTCACAAGAGCACTCACTAAACTTCACCAAACTGGCACAGTGAGAGAGTATCAGATGGAATTTGAGAAACTAGCCAATCACACAGAAGGATTGTCTGATGAATTCTACAGGAGTTGTTTTAACAGTGGTCTCAAGGATGAAATACGCTCAGAGGTCAAAATGTTTTGTCCCAACACAATGATGGAAGTCCTAGGGTTGGCTAAGCTGGCCGAGGACAAGATCGCAGCTCAACAACGCTCCAAACCCACCTTTGTTTCCTTCAGAAATATGGGTTCCCAACGACCTCCCATCACGCCTGCTCCTCAACCAACTCCTATCAAGCAATTGTATGAAACAGAGATGCAGGCATGTCGAGAAAAAGGGATTTGTTATAATTATGATGAGAAATTCACTTGGGGACATAGATGTGTTCCACAAAAGCTCTATATCTTGGATGTGGATTCTCTGCCTGCCTCAGAACTTGATGAAGAAGCTCCAGATACAGTAGATGATCAGGTCGACATTCAACACCCGCCTGTTGACACCCCATCTCAGGACGACCCACCCGAGATCTCTCTCCATGCTGTAACCGGTGTCACCACCCCACAAACAATGCGAGTCAGGGGATACTTCAAGAAGCTCCCTCTTACCATACTCATTGATTCTGGTAGCACTCATAACTTTATTGATCCTCGGATTTCCAAACAGGCTGATTGTTTTGTCCATCCTTGCTCCAACTTTGAAGTCATGGTTTCCAATGGGGGCACCTTACCTTGCAAGGGGAAGTGTCACAATGTGCATATCTCTATGGAATATTATAACCTACGCTCTCACATGTTTGCCTTGTCCTTAGGCGGATGTGATGTGGTTTTGGGCGTTCAATGGTTACGCACACTTGGCCCCATCTTATGGGATTTTGCTAAACTTTGGATGCAGTTTTCAGTCAATGGGGAACAACACAAATTTATGGGCTTACAACCAGGGTCTCTCTGCATCATCAGTTCACATCGCCTGAAAAAAATACTTAAGAAGAATTCACATGGTGTCATCGCTCAGCTCCATTCCATTCAGATGCACCCATCAACAGTCTCCACTACTTCCTTGGATAGATATGCAGGTGTCTTTGCTGAACCAATGAGCTTGTTTCCTTCTAGAGACCTTTCCGGTAAGAATTTAGCCGCATCTACCTCTCAGCAAGAAATGATGACTATTCTGCATACAGTCCAGAAGTGGCAGCCATCCCTATTGGGGAATTATTTCTGCATCAAGACTGATCTCCAGAGTCTGGAAACTTTCCTGGAACAATGGGTCTCCTCCCCAACACACCTGAAATGGGTTATCCAACTCATGGGTTATGACTATGTGACCACTTACCAGAAGGGTAAGGAAAATATGGTGGAAGATGCTCCTCCTCGCACATTTGTTGACCCAGTTTCTCTTACAGCTATTTCTCTGCTTGTTCCAAATTGGTTGCAATCTGTTCAACGAGGCTATCTCTTCTATGAACTCCATGCTTCTTCATCAGTAGGGCACTCTGGGTTCCTCAAAACATATGACCAGGAACAATGTAACTTATTTTGGTAGGGACTCAAAAGGATAATTCAACGGATGGTGGTTGACTATGATACTTTCCAGGTCAACAAGGGTGAAACGACCCTCCTTTCAGGATTGCTCGAACCCTTACCCATCTCTCCACATATTTAGACAACTATTTCTATGGATTTCATAGAAGCGCTCCAGTGGTATAGTACCACATCTCAAAGGACACCATATGAAGCAGTCTTTGTACATGCACCACCAGTTCTTCTTCCATACACCTTCAGCAGCTCCCCAGTTCAGGCAATTGACTCAATTCTTCGAAACCGTGATCAACTTCTTCTCATTCTACAGGACAATTTTCAGATGGCAAGAATTCGACTGAAACAACAAGCCGATCAGCACCATTCTGAGCGCACTTTTCACATCGCTGATATGGTTCTTCTTCGTCTACAGCCTTCCATGTAATCCTCCCTGAAACTCCAAAGGCGCCAGTGGCTCGGAATGCAACTCGAGGATGCTACAGGGGACCCACTCCTTCAGATTCTGCATCAATTTCCACATCTAAAGCTTTGAGGACAAAGCTTTTTCTAAGGGAGAGGGGATGTTAGGAACCCATGTCTTTACTTTGTTAGTATATTGTTGTTGGACGCATATGCTTTGTAAGTTGTCCCGTAGTATTTGTTGATCCATAGTTTATATTATCCCATAGTATTGACCCATAGTATTGGACGCATATGCTTTGTAAGTCGTCCCATAGTATTATATGTCCCATGGTTTTGACTCATAGTATTGGCACCTAGACTTAGCCCATGGTTTGTATCGACACATAGTATTGACCCATGGTATTGGTGCCTAGACTTAGTATATAAGTGTGTGTTGAGGCCTATGAAGGCACCGTGAAGTTAATTGTATTGAGCTTGCTCAAAGGAGGTTGCCCCCTCGAAGTGGCCCGTGATCAATATAAAAGTGATTCTGAGTTCTATTATTTCTGATATCTCATGTATTTGCATTAATTAATTATTGCAGGTTCATCACAACATATATATATGGATAATATTTAAAAATTTTAAACTTGCAGATGCTAGATGCCTCTACATAGGGGAAAACATTTCCCATTAGTGATTCCCCCTAGTGGAGAGACCAATGTTCCACAATCTACAAGGGGTTTTGGTGTATTAGGTATTTTCGTATCTTCAACGGAAACAACTCACATAGAGGTAACTATTTCAACATGTCAGTTTTCTAATACATGTTAAATTATTAATGTTAGAAATCTAATATTTACAATTTTTAAACTTGCAGCCACTAGATCCTCAACAGTCTGGAAACACATTGATTCTAGTGATTTCCTAGATGTTAACCTTACTGGGTTTTTGAGGGAGGTAAGTATATTCTTACCAGTAACCTCGTTCAAACTTATTTTTCTTTACTATACACATGTATAGATTTCTAACAATTATAATTTTTAAATGTGTAGATGCTAGATGTCGCTGCAGAGGGGCAAGGATTTGGCACTAGTGATGCCCCCTGGTGGAGAGACATTTCACGCAGAGGTAACAATTTCAACATGTTAGTTTGTTAATACATGTTAGCTCATTGGTTCATGCATGCCTAACTATGTTAACACTTGGTGACTTTTTAAACTTGCATATACTAGATGCCTCTACAAAGGGGCAAGGATTTTTCACTAGTGATTCCCTCCCTGGTAGAGAGACATTTCACACAGAGGTAACAATTTCAACATGTTAGTTTATTGGTACATGGATGTATAAATACGTCAACACTTGGTGACCTTTTAAACTTGCATATGTTAGATGCCTTTGTATAGGGGAGAGACTTTGGCACTATTGATCACCCCCCTAGTGGAGAGACATTTCACACAAAGGTAACAATTTCAACATGTTATTTCATTGGTTTATGCATGTCTAACTATGTAAACACTTGGTGACTTTTTAAACTTGCAGATGCTAGATTCCTCTGCAGAGGGGAAAGGATTTGGGACTAGTGATGCCCCCTTGGTGGAGAGACATTTCACACAAAGGTAACAATTTCAACATGTTATTTCATTGGTCCATGTAGGTCTAACTACATCAACACTTGGTGACTATATGAATCAACCGAAATCTGAGCACCATTGTTTTCATTTTCCTCTCCTCGTGTGCCACTCATAGACAAGGGTTGTATCTATATCATAAAGTTCTCTGCTGAAAAAAGTGCGGGTGTCCATGACCATGGAGATATTGATTCAATGGTAATGTATAGCCATTGATGATAATTATGGATTAACTTTCAATTGATTGCATAACTTGTTTTTCTTAATGTTTATTTTGCATGTTTACAACATCTCGCTGGAGAGTCATCCATGCTAGACCTTGCAGGGGTCATTGATGTAACGATTAATGTTGCATCTGCGATGGAAAAAAGTCACATGGAGGTAATTGTTTCAACATATGTACATAGTGTATTCATGTGCAGGTGATCAGTCTTGATGTAGAAATAATTCCCTAATAGGTATGGCTTCCACTTCTGTACTGCATGCAAAATAGCCATCATTTCCTTCTCAGATGTAGAGGTGGATAAATTCTTACTAGAAAGGTATCTTGAAGGCAGAAATCCCATTGGTTCAGCAAAGACACCTGCATATCTATCCAAAATGTGTTGTAGATCCAAGGGAGTAGTGGAGATCGTTGATGGGTGCATCTGAATGGAATGGAACTGAGCAATGACGCCATGTGAATTATTCTTAAGGATATTTTCCACTGATGATGCAGAGAGACCCTGGTTGTAAGCCTGTAAATGTGTTTTTTTTCCCATTCACTTAAAAATGCATCCAAAGTTGAGAAAAATCCCATAAGATGGGGCCAAGTGTGCGTAACCATTGAGATCCCAAAACCACATCACATCCACCTAAGGACAAGGAAAACATGTTAGAGCATAGGTTATAATATTCCATGGAGATATGCACATTGCGACACTTCCCTTTGCAGGTAAGGTGCCCCCATTAGAAATCATGACTTTAAAGTTGGAGCAAGGATGGACAAGACAATCAGCCTATTTGGAGATCCAAGGGTCAATGAAGTTATGAGTGCTTCCAGAATCAATGAGTATTGTAAGAGGGAGCTTCTTGAAGTAACCCCTAACCTGCATTGTTTGTGGGGTGGTGACTCCGGCTAAAGCATGGAGAGATATCTCTCGATGGTCATCCTGAGACAGAGGGTCAGCAAGTGGTTGCTGAATGTCAACCTTATCATCTATTTTATCTGGAGCTTCTTCACCAAGTTCATAGGTAGGTGGAGAATCCACATCCAAGAGATAGAGATGTTGCTCAGCACATCTATGTGCTCGAGTGAATTTCTCATCACAATTATAACAAAGCCATTTTTCTCTACGTGCCCGCATCTCTGCTTCAGACAAATGCTTGATAGGAGTTGGTCGAGGAGATGGCATGATGGGAGTTCATTGGGAAACCATATTTATGAATGGAACAAAAGTGGATTTGGAGAGTTGTTGGGCTGTGATCTTGTCCTCCTCCAACTTAGCCAACCCTAGGTCTTCCATCATTATGTTGGGATAGAACATTTTAACCTCTAAGCGGATTTCATCCTTGAGACCACTGATAAAAAAACTCATGTAGAATTCATCAGAAAATCCTTCTATGTGATTGGCCAGTTTCTCAAATTCTGTTAGATACTTTCTCACAATGCCAATTTGGCGAAGTTTAGTGAGTGCTCCTGTGAAGTCATCAAAAGCCTTAGGACCAGATCATTGCAAAAGGAGTTGGCAAAAATCTGTCCATTTTGGCTCGTCATGTGCCTTGATGTACCAACGGTACCATTGAAGGGATTCTTGTTCCAAATGAAAGGATGCAAGTGGAACTTTGTGGACATCAAAAGTATTATGCAGATTGAAATATTGTTCTGCCCGGTATATCCATCCAGTCATATCATTACCATTGAAGCGAGGAAAATCAAGCTTTGGCCCACAAAAATTATTGGAAGAAGAGAACCCAGTGTCTGCAGAATATTTTGGCTATTGTTTATTGTTCATGGTTGAATCCTAAAGATGTAGGCTGAGAAATTTTTCATCCAGATCTCGGAGTTTGGTTTTGAGGGCTGCAAGTTCTTTCCTCCATGATTTGTGCTCCTGCGAGGGTGACAACCATAACCATGAGTTTTTTTTTTTTTTGAATGGGTAGAAAATAAAAACAGAACCTTCTTCAATAAAGGAAAATTTGGATTTGGGAAAAACTCTGAAGGATAATTGGGGTTTGACTAGGTTTTGGACACTTTATAAAGGACAGGGAAACAAAAAATGGGGATTTCAGAAGCGAGGTGAAAGAATGGGAAATTTTTTGAAAGAGGGACAAAGAAGCAGAAATAGGAAATGAACACTGTGGTAAAATTTGAAGGCGATTGGGTGAAAATCGAAGAAGTTAAGGGAAACCCTAAAAATAGGAAAATGTGAGATTTTTGGCTTTGAGAAGTAGAATTTGGGATAGGGTCCTCAGGAATGAAATATGCAGAATGGGAGTGCAGGCATGTCAGGAAGTTTCAAGGGAAACAAAGTTACAACGAACAAGATATGAATCTGCAATGGCACGAAAGTGATGGGCAACAGTTATGGATAGATGTAATCTACGATTTATCAATTGGCAATAGATATGGATCCCTGGTATCCGGGGCTTCCTAAAGGTTCAGGAGATTCACTCGGACACCAATGTTGTCTGAAGGCTTGCATATTGGGGTAGTACCCCTCACTCGACGACTCAGGTAAAACTGGTAATCGCTTTCCCACAAACGACAGCTCTTGGTTTAGCTCACAGGTGGCAACTAGTCAATTAAGTAGGGGTCATTTCCCTTTTCGATGGCAATTCTTCTCAATAGGGTAGCTACTTCGGGGTTCCTGTGGTACTCTTCACAATGATTTTTAGGGCTTATGCCCAAGTACTTCCCATAGTTAAGTGGATATGGATTATTCATGGATTAAAACCTGCAATTGATAGGAACAAATACAGATGGGAGAAAAAAATTGGCAGAAATTCCACCCAACGAGCCCAAGAAAGTGCTCTGATACCAGACGTGAGGAACCTACAACAATTAATTGATAAAATGCATGGTATATTAGAACACGGAATATTTTTATTGATCGTGGGCCACTTCGAGGGGGAAACCTCCTTTGAGCAATCTCAATACAAATAACTTCTCGCTGTCTTCATTGGCCTCAACACATACTTATATACTAAGTCTATGTGCCAATACTGTGGATCAATACCATTGAACATATAATACTACAGGACGACTTACAAAGCATGTGCGTCCAATATTATGGATCAATACGATGGAACAAATAATACTGTGGGATAATACAAACTAAGGATCAATACCATGGAACATATAATACTACGAGCCAACTTACAAAGCATATGTGTTCCATTCTGCATATTTCATTCCTGAGGACCCTATCCCAAATTCCACTTCCCAAAGCCAGAAATACCACATTTTTCTATTTTGAGGGTTTTCCATAACTTCTTCGATTTTCACCCAATCACCTTCAAATTTTACCACAATGTTCATCTCCTATTTCTGCTTCTTTGTCCCTGTCTGACAAATTTTCTCATTCTTTCACCCTGCTTCTGAAATCCTCATTTTCTGCTTTCTTGTCTATTCGAAAGTGTCCAAAATCGAGTCAAACCCAAATTACCCATCAGAGTCTTTCCCAAATCCAAATTTTCCTTTACTAAAACAATTTTTGTTTTTTGTTTTTCTACCCATTCAAAAAAAAAAAACTTCAAGTTATGGTTGTCACCCACGCAGGAGCAAAAACCATGGAGTCCCTCAAAACCAAACTCTAGAATCTGGATGAAAAATTTCTCGGCCTCCATCTTGAGCATTCATCCATGAACAATAAATGACAGTCAGAGTCTTCTGCATATACTGGGTTCTCTTCTTCCAGCAATTTCCGTGGTCAGAAGCTTGATTTTCCTCGCTTCAATGGTACTAAGACTGGATAGATATATGGGGCAGAACAACATTTCAGTTTGCATAGTACTTTTGATGTCAACAAAGTTCCACTTGCATCCTTTCATTTGGAACATGGAGCTCTTCAATTGTACCGTTGGTACATAAGGCTCATGAAGAGTTAAAATGGCCATATTTTTGCTAGTTCCTTTTGCAATGATTTGTTCCTAGTGCTTTTGATGAATTCACAAAAGTCGTCACTAAACTTTGCCAAATTGGCACTATGAGAGAGTATCAGATAGAATTTGAGAAACTAGCCAATCACACAGAAGGATTTCCTGGTGACTTCTATAGGATTTGTTTTATCAATGGTCTAAAGGATGTAATCCGAGCTCAGGTCAAAAAGTTCTGTCCCAACACAATGATGGAAGCCCTGGGGTTGGATAAGTTGGTAGAGGCCAAGATCGCAGCCCAACAATGCTCCAAACCCACTTTTGTTTCCTTCAGAAATATGGGTTCCCAATGACCTCCCATCCCGCCAGCTCATCAACCAACTCCTATCAAGCATTTGTCTAAAACAGAGATGTGGACACATAGAGAAAAAGGGCTTTGTTACAATTGTGATGAGAAATTCACTTGAGGACATAGATGTGTTGAGAAAAATATCTATCTCTTGGATGTGGATTCTCCGCCTGCCTCTAAAATTGGTGAAGAAGCTCCATATACAATAGATGATCAGGTCAACATTCAGGAGACGCCTATTGACCCTCCGTCTCAGGACGACCACCCAGAGATATCTCTCCATGATTTAGCCGGAGTCACCACCTCCCAAACAATGCGGGTTAGGGGTTACTTAAAGAAGATTCCTCCAACAGTGCTCATTGATTCTGGTATCACTCATAACTTCATTGACCCTCGGATCGCCAAATAGGCCGATTGTTTTGTCCATCCTTACACCAACTTTGAAATCATGGTTTCCAATTGGGGCACCTTACCTTGCAAGGGGAAGTGTTGTAATGTTCCTATCTCTATGGGAGATTATAAACTGCGCTCTAACATGTTTTCCTTGGCCTTATGCGGATGTGATGTGGTTTTGGATGCTCAATGTCTACACACACTTGTCCCCATCTTATGGTATTTTGCTGAACTTTAGATGTAGTTTTCCACCAATGGACAAAAACACACATTTACAGGATTACAACTAGGGTCTCTCAGCATCTTTAGTTCACATTGTATGGAGAAGCTCCTTAAGAAGAATTCACATGGTGTCATTGCTTAGATCCATTGCATTCATATGCAACCATCATCAATCTCCACTACTCCTTTAGATCTACAACAAATTCTGGATAGATATACAGGTACCTTTGTTGAAACAATGGGATTTCCACCTTGAAGGCTAGAGGACCATCATATTCAGCTCCTTCCTAGAATCATTCCTCCCAACATTAGGCCCTATCGCTACCCATTTCATCAAAAAAACAAAGATTGAAATGCTCGTTTGGGACTTACTGAAGAAAGGTATTATTCGCCCTAGTACTAGTTCCTTTTCTTCACTAGTTCTTCTTGTCTGAAAAAAAATGGATCATGGCATCTCTGCATTGAATTCTGAGCACTTAATCACCTCACAATCAAGGATAAGTTTCCAATTCCTGTTGTCGATGAGCTTCATGGTGCTCAATTTTTCTCCAAGTTTGATCTTCGTTCTGGGTATCATCAAATTCGGGTTCATGAGGATGATATCCCTAAAACAACTTTCCACACACATGATGGCCACTATGAGTTTTTGGTCATGCCCTTTGGCCTCACTAATGCTCCTTCCACATTCCAGGCATTGATGACTAAAATATTCCGGCTCTAGTTGTGGAAATTCATTTCGGTCTTCTTTGGTGATATCCTCATTTATAGTAAAACATGGGCTGAACATCTCCAGCATCTGGATCTTGTAATGCAACTTTTATCTGACCATCATCTCCATGCCAAACAATCTAAATGCGTTTTTGGAAATAAGGAAGTAGAGTATCTCAGGAACATTATTTCAGCGCAAGGGGTTCGCGTGCATCCTGCCAAAATAACTTCCATGAACAATTGGCTGCATCCTCAAACAATCAAGAGCCTTCATGGTTTTTTGGGATTGACTGGATACTACCGCAAGTTTGTCAAGGATTATGGGAAGATTGCAACTCCATTAACCTCTCTATTGAAAGATTTTTCCAAGCCCTTCACTATTGAGAGTGATGCTTGTGGAAATTGACTTGATGTTGTTCTCCTTCAAGATGAACATCCCATTGAGTTCACCAGCAAAGCCCTTTCAGGTAAGAATTTAGCTTCCTCTACATATGAGAAGGAAATGATGGCTATTTTGCATGCAGTACAGAAGTGGCGACCATACCTATTAGGGAATCATTTATGCATCAAGACTGATCACCAGAGTATGAAATATTTCCTAGAACAATGTGCATCCTCTCCAGTACAATAGAAATGGGTTAGAAAAATCATGGGTTATGACTATGAGATCACTTACAACAAGAGGTAGGACAATATTGTGGCAGATTCTCTTTCTCGCACATTTGATGACCAAGTTTCTCTTTTATCTATTTCTATTCCTGTTCCAAATTGGTTGCAATCTTTTCAAGAGGGCTATGTCAATGACTCTTCATTATCTCAAATCATCCAACACTTGGAGAACAACCCTTCTGATGTACCACATTACTCTTGGGATGGTGCTTCCATGAGATACAAGGGTTGTCTGGTTCTTCCCCAGAGCACAGATCCTCAACAAGATTTCTTCTATGAAATCCATGCTTCTCCATTAGCAGGGCACTCTAGATTCCACAAAATGTATGAGTGGGAATGGCGTAACTTCTTTTGGCAGTGAATGAAAAGGACAATTCAACAGATGGTGGCTGAATGTGATACCTTCCAATGCGATAAGGGTGAAATGACACTCCTTCCGGGATTGCTCGAACCCTTTCCCATCCCTACATGGATTTGGATAGATAGTTCTATGGATTTCATTGAAGGGATCACTAAATATGGAGGGAAGACAGTGATTTTGGTTGTGGTTGATCGCCTCTCCAAATATAGTCGTTTTTGTGCCCTCATCCATCCCTATACAACCTCCTCAGTCGCACAAATTTTCCTGGACCAAATCTTTCGTCTTCATGGAATCCCTTCTTCCATTGTCTTAGATCGCGATGCAACTTTCACCAGTCATTTTTGGACAAAACTATTTTACCACACTGGCACCAAACTAAAGATTAGTTCAGGGTATCACCCACATACAGATGGTCAGGCTAAAATTATCAATAAATGCTTGGAAACGTATCTTCATTGCTTCACCTCCGAACAAAAAACTCAGTGCAAAGTGGCTCCCTCTCGTTGAATGGTGGTATAATACCTTGTACCACACTGCCTCTAAAATGAATCCATGGTCTATGGTCAGGAACCGCCAGTTCTTCTTCCATACACCCCCAACAGTTCACCAGTTCAGGAAGTTGGAATGATCCTTCGAAACCGGGATCAAAGTCTTCACATTTTGCGGGACAATATTCACATGGAAAGAAATCGAATGAAGCAACAAGCCGATCAACACCATTCTGAGTGCAATTTTCAAGTAGGTGATATGGTTTTTCTTCGTCTACAGCCTTACAAGCAATCCTCCCTACAACTCAAAGGGATTCACAAGCTCGCTCCAAATTTCTATGGGCCATATAGGATTATTCAGAAGATTGGATTTGTTGCTTATAAATTGGAACTTCCTCCTTCTTCCCACATTCATCCAGTATTTCATGTCTCTTTTCTTTAGAAAGTTCTTGGCACCAACATAAGAGGACAAACTATTTTACCAAAACTAGATAATGAAGGATCCATCCTTTTGGAGTTGGAGGCCATCCTCAATATGCGTACTCTTGAGCTTCTCTCTCGCTCTATCACATAGGTCTTAATTCAGTGGCACGGAATGCAACCAGAGGATGCTACATGGGAACCACTCCTTCAGATTCAACAACAATTTCCACATCTAAAGCTTTCTAAGGGGGAGGGGATGTTAAGAACCCATGTTAAGCCTTCTCTTTACTTTGTTAGTATATTGTTGTTGGATGCATATGATTTGTAATTCGTCCTGTAGTATTATATGTTGATCCATAGTTTGTATTATCCCATAGTATTGATCCATAGTATTGGACGCATATGCTTTGTAAGTCGTCCCGTAGTATTATATGTTCCATGGTATTGATCCATAGTATTGGCGCCTAGACTTAGTAAATAATTTGTGTTGAGGCCAATAAAGGTACCGTGAAGTTATTTGTATTGAGCTTTCTCAAAGGAGGTTTCCCCCTCGAAGTGGCCCGTGATCAATAAATATATTATGAGTTCTGTTATTTCTGCTATCTCACACATTTTCATTAATTAATTGTTTCAGGTTCCTCACACACTCATAGACAAGGGTTGTTTCTATATCATAAAGTTCTTTGCTGAAAAAAGCACGGGTGTCCATGACCATGGAGATATTGATTCAATGGTAATGTATAGCCATTGATGATAATTATTGATTAAATTTCAATTCATTGCATAACTTGTTTTTCTTAATGTTTATTTTGCATGTTTACAACATCTCGCTGGAGAGTCATCCATGCTAGACCTTGCACGGGTCATTGATGTAACAATTAATGTTGCATCTACGATGGATAAAAGTCACATGGAGGTAATTGTTTCAACATATGTACATAGTGTATTCATGTTATAATTTTTATTCATGCATGTCTAACTATTTCAGCATTTGGTGGCTATAACCATTGGCAGTAGCAGTGCTTGGTCCCTTGAGTTTAGTTGTGGTTGCAACCAATCTCAATGTTCAACAAATGACTCCATCTACCGCACAAGGAGCCCAATCTCCTTTCCAATAGTCTGTTTTTTTGGTGAGATGTTCATGAATTCCCAAGTGTTTTATTCAATTTTCATGCACATGTTGATAAAATTAATTGAGATATGATCTGATATTTGTAGAGAACAATTGCAGAGAGGGCTTCAACGAGGAGGAGGAAACCACATGCATCGATACCTCAAATGGATTCAATGAGTGTTTGTTATAAATAATTGTGTCGTTAATTATTTTTTTGAGTTTTTTAGTGATAATGTATTAGTGCATTTAGCTATTAAAAAAAATCTTTGATTTGTAGACTCTAGATATGCAAAGAGATCCTAGATGTAGGAATGGCAGGTCAAAGTCGGGAAGAAAACAAGAGGAAGATCAAGTTTTGATGTGTAGTATAGGATACATGTACTTTGGGATACATGCAAATCATTGTATTTTGGGATACATGTACTTTGCTAGGCCATTTAAGGGATGGCTACTTTGTCATAATTTTCATTATAAACAATTGGTTATCAATGCATGATACAATTTATTTCATATTTGCTCATGAATTTACACTTTTTCTTGTGTTGAACTATTTCTTCCCAAATTGATAAATTATGTTACTCAAATATAGAATTATGTACTAAGTCACTCATTACAAATTATCTTTTCAGCACAACTTTTACATTTCTTGTGTTGAACAAGTAACATGTCACCATTGTGTTGATTTAAGTGGGTTATCTTTCTCTTATGAATGCACTATCATAATGGAACAAACTAATTTCATTCAATATTTCAATGAATGCATTACATGCACACTAATGACATCTTCACAAACCAAGACAAAGTGTAATGCATGTGCTACACATTTCATCAATCATACCTCAATCTAGAACTAATGGAAACATGCACCGAACAATGCTTGCAACCTTTAATAAATATTGAAATATATGTACACAACAATCAATGAACACACAAGTGCATACCCCCTCTCAAATGATGATGGTTTACATGCTAATCTTGATTATACAAGAACATACAACATGTTTAACGAGTCTACATTTTTACTAACAACATACCTAAAAATTAGGCCCATCATCTTACTTTCCATTGAAAAAACAATGGGTTTATTGGGAATGCAGTTTATGTTGTTCATCAACTAATTATTCCCTATGCTATTTTTAACACATAAATCTTGCACATATGCGACATTTTTGCAATTCACACAGTAAGGTGTCATCAACATATAGCATGCAACCCACTAAAGACATCCTCATCACATACAAGAAGCAATGAGTCCATAAATTCCAAAGAACTATCAAAATATAGGGATACGTGGCTTGACCTCTATTTAGGTGCGCAAATGTGCATATTACCAGTTATGTGCCTGTGTGACCCTTGCACATATGTTCCTTCGATATTTGTGTGACTATCAAAATAGTGGGATCTCAACCACCAGTTTTGTCATGTCCCTAAAAATAGTAAGAATTTAAAAATTTTCTGACAATAGAATAAACTGGAAAAGATATGACGAATACTAACTTTAGAACTGATAAGTACTTACTGTACCGATATTTGATTTCTACTCTTTGAAATGTCTTAGCTTCATAAGTATCATGGTTTGCTAATTATAAAGTTCTACAGCTTTGCGGAATTGGTTTAGATGTATGAACTGTCGCATGTGTACAAATGTATTGAATGCAATAATGTGAGTCTCCTTCTTATGGCTGTAAGGGTTTGATTACATATGCATTAAAGTTCCATTGGTAATTCAGGTGGATTGGATCCTTTATTGGTGGTAGTTGGTGCTCATGATGTACTGCTAGATCCTCCAAGGGTAAGAGTAACTCGGTAGGGTTGTCGAGAGGTAGGGTGTAAGAATGAGAATTCCTTACTTAGTTGGCGAGCTTCGCTAATGTCCTTATTTTGTGTCTTATTTGCAGGTATACTTAAGTGGCAAACACCTAGAGTGCTTACTACATGGTTCCACTAATTTACAACCCAAAGTATGGGATGGTTAAAGATCGACACCTCTAGAATCCTTGGAAGTTGTTTGTTAAACTTTGTTGAACTTAAGGAATTGTTGACTTTGGTAAGGTGTTACTAGTACTAGGCAATGCTTATGGCCTTTGCAACTATCTGTATGTTTTATTAAAATGTAATGGGCAAGCGTTAATTTTCTACTATAGACTTTTGGGTCCAAAACGAGATCTTTGGGGTTGGTGGTAGCATTCAATGCACATCTGTGATGGCACATGGCCACGCTGCTAGCTTTGATGAGGGTTCTCTTCTTGGTTTCTATACCAACGAAGTTGTGTTTCATTTTACCTATTTTGGTTGTGGAAGCATTTGAGGGTTTTGTGTACTAACCTGAGCTTGGCTCATGGTCAGCACACCCTGGAGTCTTCGTATGCAGAGATGGCGACTGTCTAAGAAGGTAATGGCTATTGCATTCTCCTGTTAAATCGATTTGGTGAATTGTTTTGATAATGCATTTCAGGGTTCTAACTTCGTGTTGTTTACTTGTTTGGAAGGTGGTCATGTGACACTCTCCTTCTACCTGGTTTTCAGTTGATGGGCTACATCTTGCCTCTAAAATCTTTACTTATGGTAAGTTCAGGGTCCTTCATCCCTTCACTCCTCCTCTCGCCTCTGTGGAGGATACTGGTGGTGTATGGTTTTTGATGGAAAGATAATACTCATGGCCTGTCTTGGGTTTAATGTAACACGATTTTGCTTTGGATGAGGTCGTCGTTGGCTGGACCACTGTGTAAGTAAATCTGTTGATTTTCTATTTAAAGTTCCTGAAGGGTTTTGGCCATTTGGCTTAGTACTAAACCCTGTAAGTTGTAATGGCGATATGCAATGTGAAGACTGAGATGGGTGTTCGTGTATTTTGCTTGTAAACAATTTAGTCGTAGATTCAATAAAGGATAAATGACTCTACAATTTGGTTTTCTGTGTTTTCTTATGGTAATGGTAGTTCTTCAATGGGTGTTTTTCTATCGTTTCCCTTGCCTGGTAGTGTGTTGGTTGTATGGTTTGCGAAGTGGAAAAAAAATCGTTCTCTTAAATGTATTAGCAATATTCATAGGCAGAGTTCCCCTCTAACTAGGAAGTGTGGCTTTTATGAAATTTGATGAGCTTGGACCTACCACTGACTCTGTGTGTTTTCTATAATTGTATTTCGAGATGTAGGAACTCGATCCCATGACCTACGTTTGTATCTGAGTTTCGTTTGTATGTTATTGTTAATGTTTTAAACGAAGTATTTGCTGGATGGAGAGCTGTGTATCCCTTCTACGTTTTTGTGAGAAGTCATAGCCCTAGCTACTATTTCGATTGATTCTGGAGTGAGCATGGGTTGCTATAAAGAATATTTTGTATGTTGTAGACTGTTGATTTCTGGAATGATAAAACGTTGAGTTTCGTGAATCCTGGAAATTAATAGATGCGCTAATTCTTGGTAATGCATTGACTGTTGGTGACAAGTGACACTTAGCAGAGTTCTGCGTGCTATCGTGGTAGTGGTTGATTGAATTGTTGATAATGGGAATGCTCTAACCTGCCTTTATTACTTGGAACTTTAATTCGATGTCTGTGATTGTTTTCCTGTAAGGGTTAGTAGTTTCAAGAATTCTCTTAGCTAGATTTATGTTATGTTTGATGTTTTAAACCCGCGAGAGGGTTTTTTTTGTAGAAATAACTGTAAGCAATAAAGTGAACTGCATTCCTATCCTAGCTATGTAAAGATTTAGAAAAGAAGACATAAAAAGGAAAAGGATGACCCTAAATAATTTAGAGAGCACAATAAGAGATTCCTGCACTGTAATTAGTAAGACGATTTGGACAGAAATCATAACTATTTAAACACACGATAATAACGCTAAATTTATCCCTGGGGTGTTGTCTATCACAGGCTAGCTTGGCTAGAACTGCTAGACCCTCCACTAGGTTCTAGGCAAAACCTTGAAATTGATAATATTGGTAAAGGGAACAATGCTACTATATAAATTTCAAATCGTAAAAGCCTAGGATTATTGTAACTGGAAATTTGAAACGATGAATACTCGATACCTGGCTATGGAGCACTTGATCCTTTCTTGTGGAAGCCTAGCTGCTTAGCACTTGATTCCTTCCTATAGATACCTACACACTCAATATTAGTTAATCCAGAGCCTGTTGTATCTTGCTAACCTGTTAGTATGATTTCCTTAGGCTGGATAACTTTGGGGCTACCGTGTTCCTCCAAACTATGATCCTACAACCGTTCCTGGTTCTATATGGATCCCCCCGAGCTGGATTCCAACATGCAAAAGAGATAGAGGACCTAGAGTTGTTGCTGGTTCAGTTTCTTGGAGCAGATGCCTTCCCTTTGATAACCATAGGAAGTGATAATAAAAGATAGGTCCCCAACTTGGGATCTTCCCTCTTTAAATAGGGGATTCTTTAATTATGACTGTTGGAATAATTTGTTTCTTTAAATTCAATAATTAATAATTAAAAGATATTTCTTTTATTAAATAACTAGTCCTCTTGAACTAGGACTTTTCCAATTGTTTGACTATAAGTCATTTTGATTTATGCTCTTAATAATAATTATAATAACAACAATTATACTAATAATTATTCTAATATTAAATACATTTCACTTAACTAATAATACACCATTTATAATATTAAATAATGCATAAATCAAATATACTAATTATATTCCATAATTAAATAATAACACCATTATTATTAAAGCTCCTAATAATAATAATAATAGCTTGGAGGCCTTTATTTAGGTTTAGTCATAAAAGACTACTGGTAATTATCTTTTATTTAGTTATGTGTCCTCACATGACACTCTTTTCTCTTTAACTTTTAGGGACATGGTCCACTTATTTTGGATGGTCTTGGTCAGCTTGGTTAGGTACCTCTAATATCTCTCTCTTTGCATGTCGGATTCCCTCGTTTAACATGGTAGCTCCCGCAGTAGGTGATGATGGATAAAAAGATGAATCTTTTAGTCAAATCAAATAAATGTGATAAAAGTGCTCTTCAGAGTCTTTCTGACTCAACACTTTGAATCTCCGTAAACCCGAGTGCTCTTCAGAGCCATTTAACTCAACACTCTCACATGGGTGTTACTCTAGTGCAATTCCAAAGTCCCTACTCAACAATAGTGCTAGAATGTGGTTGTGAGGCACATCTATAATATTTAAGTTACCTCGGATACGGTATTCATTTATCAAGCTTGGAGTGCTCCAGGGATTATGCCCAACACTCAATGTACATCAGGGCTTACTCCCAATACATCATATTTTCTCTAGGCACATCAGGGATTTTTCCCAGTACGTAGGTAATCTGTGTGTTTCTGAGTCCACGCTCAACACACCATGTAAGTCAATTATGTCATTCACATCACTGCACAGTATGTAAGAAAAGGTCATCTCGGTATACTAGGGTTTTGTACCCACATCATATGGTAAAAACATAAATCAAAACATTGGGGCTTCCTTGCCTAGTATATAATCAAATAATGAAATCCAGTCAGGGTCCAAGCCTAATATGTCAGTATACAAAAGAATAAATCATATGCACTAGGGCTCATGCCCAATAATCAGAATAAATCATATGTGCTGGAGCCATGGCCCAATATAACATCATAAAATAGTCAGTCCAAAATTTGGGATATTACATCCCTCCCCGCTTAGAACAACAGCGTCCCAGTGTTCCTAGGGACTAGGAATGAGGTCATGAAACAAGGCGGGGTATGCCTCTTTCATGGTGGCGTCATTCTCCCAAGTAGCCTCATCTGGTCCAAAGTGCCTCCATTGCACTTTCAGCTGAGTAATGGTCCTCCTCCTAAGTTGGACCTATCTCTTGTTCAGAATGTGGAGTGGTTCTGGCGTGAACTCCCCTTCAGGCTCCACCTGTAATAAGGACCAATCAATAATATGTTTAGTATCG
Source organism: Larix kaempferi (assembly GCA_027924585.1). Lineage (NCBI taxonomy): Eukaryota > Viridiplantae > Streptophyta > Pinopsida > Pinales > Pinaceae > Larix > Larix kaempferi. The sequence continues at coordinate 1,687,536 of BSBM01000566.1, read as the reverse complement.
TATACATATTTCTTTAATAATGAAGCATGAAAAACATTATGAACTTTTATATGCGCTGGTAAGGCCAACTCATAAGCTACTGGGCCCTTCTTGGCCAGTATTTCAAAAGGTCCACAAAATCTTGGGGCTAGTTTCCCGCAACGTACCAAGCTCAACAAGCTTCGTTTTGCTTTTATTTTTAGAAACACATGTTCGCCGACTTGATAGTCCTTGTCTTTTCTTTTCTTGTCCGCATAACTCTTTTGGCAGTCTTGTGCTTCTTTTAGGTTTATTTGTACCTTGGAGACTAGCTGTTCCAAGTCCTTTAATAGGTCAGGTACTAACATAAGTCTGTCTACTAGACTGTCCCAAGTCACGGGGGTCCAACATTTCCTGCCGTAGAGTACTTCGAAAGGACTCATTTTGGCCGAGGTTTGATAACCGTTGTTGTATGCGAACTCTTCTAGGTGCAAATAATCTTCCCACTTGGTGGGGTTATTCATGACATACATCCTCAACATGTCCTCTAGGATCTGGTTTACTCATTCTGTTTGTCTATCGGTCTAGGGGTGGTATGCGGTACTGAATTGTAACTGGGTTTCCAGACCGGCGAATAATGCACTCCAGAAGTTGCTAGTGAACTTCGTGTCTTGATCGGAAATGATTGCTTTGGGTATCCCATGCAATCAAAATATCTCTTTTAAGAATATTTCTGCGATGTGAACTGCTTTGTAGGTAGATTTCACCAGTATAAAGTCGGTTGCTTTAGACAGCTTGTCTACCACTACGAAGATGGATTCGTTCAGTTTCTTACTCTTGGGTAAGCCTGTAATGAAGTCCATACTTATTACCTCCCATTTCCATTCTAGTATGGGTAAAGGTTGAAGTAATCTAGAGGGGTGTTGGTGTTCTGCTTTGACCAATTGGCACTCCTGACATTTTGTGATGAACATTGCGATGTCAGCTTTCAGCTTAGGCCAGAAGTAATGTTTCTTTACGGCTGATATCATCTTTTGATATCCGGGATGTCCTGAATAAGGTTTCTAGTGAAACTCGGTGAGAATGTTTGATCTAAGGTCTCCACTCTTTGGGACGTAAAGTCGGTCTTTTGACCACAGTAGTCCCATTTTGTCTATCTTATATTATTTCTGCTATTGGAAAAGTCTGTCTTCCTGGATCTTTGCAAGGATTTCCGTATAATAACAGTCACTCTTACATGCCATTCGAATTCTGTGGTGTAAGTCGGAGTTGGTTTGGCTTTTTGTGACCTCGTAAAGCATATGTGCTCGACGGCTTAAGGCATCTGCAATCTTGTTTTCCTTGCCCTTTATATGCTTTAGTTTGAAATGGTATTCACTAAGGAAGACTAGTCACCTGGCTTGCATGGAATTTAGGTCGGGTTGGTCGAAAAGGTATTTCAAGCTCATGTTATCAGTCATCAATAGAAATTTCTTTCCCATGAGATAATGTCACCACATCTTCAGAGCATGGATGATGGTGGCTAGTTCGAGGTCATGAGTAGGGTAGTTCTGCTCATGATCTTTTAGTTTCCTCGATTTGTAGCATATGGAAAAATTGTCTTGCATAAGGACTCCCCCGAGTCCTTCCTTGCTTGCATCTGTGCAAACGACAAAGTCCCCATTGGGATCCGCAATACGCAGAATCGGTGCACTAATCAGTAGTTTCTTCAGCTTTTGAAAGCTTTCTTCGCACTTATCTGTCCAGATAAACTTGTTTTCCTTTTTCTGCAAGGTGGTCATGGGACATGCGATCTGTGAAAAGTTCTCAATGAACTTTCGGTAGTAGCTAGCTAATCCTAAGAACGACCTTATGTCGAATACGCAAGTAGGTGTGGGCCATTCTTTGATAGCTTTGACCTTTTTGGGGTTGATGGCTATTCCCTTCTCGGAAATGATATGTCCTAAGTATTGAATCTGGGGTCTATAGAAATTGCACTTACTAAACTCGGCGTAAAGCTTGTGTTCTCTTAGTATCTGTAAAACAATTCGGAGGTGCTCCTCATGTTCTAGTTTGTTCTTGGAGTAGATCAGAATGTCATCAATAAAGACTAGAATGAACTTATTGAGGTATTTACTAAAGATACTATTCATCATGCACATAAATTTGGCTGGTGCATTCATCAACCCAAAGGGCATCACTACGAACTCGTAGTGGATATAACGGGTTTGGAATGCGGTCTTGTTGATATCCTCATCATGGATCCTCTCTTGATGGTATCCGGATCGTAAGTCGATCTTCGAGAAAATATTTGCCCCTCCGACTTGGTCAAACAAGTCGTCGATCCTAGGGAGTGGGTAGCGGTTCTTAATGGTTATCTTGTTGAGTTGGTGGTAATCGATGCACATCTGCATCGTGTTGTCTTTCTTCTTGACGAAGAGTATCGGTGCACCATAAGGGGACACACTAGGTCGGATGTACCCTTTGTCAATTAGTTCTTGTAACTGAAGTTTGAGCTCCACCAATTCTGGTGTGCTCATGCAGTACGGGGCTTTAGAAGTTGGTACTTACCCAGGTGTCAGTTTGATGGAAAAGTCTAAGTCTTGTTTAGGCGATAATCCTGGTATTTCTTCGGGAAATACATCCTTGAATTCTATGAGGACTGGAAAGTCTTCGATCTTCTGTTCCCTATCAGTTTCTATTTTTTGGATATTGATGGCAAAGAGTTTGTAACCCTTTCTGATACATTTCTTTGCTTGTAAGGCGGAGATCTGTCTTACCGACACTTTCTTAGGGATACCCTGAATCGTCTTCTGAATCCCTTGGTCATCTCTGCAAAGTAAGGATTTGTTTAAGAAGTTTAGGAGGACATGGTGCTCTTCCAACCAATCCATTCCGATGAGTACATCGTACAACCCTAGGGGTAGAATGTTTAAATCTAACCTAGTTTGAAATCCGTTTAAGTTTATCTCACAAGTTTTAACTAACTCGGAGATCTTTCATTTGGTACCAGTGGCTAGTTGTACCAGCCACGGTTTCTCATGAGGTTCTCGGTTCAACTTACAAGTGTCCACTAACTTAGGGGAGATATAACTTCGGCAAGCGCTGGGATCTATTAAAATTGAAATTGTAGTGTTAGAGATCTTACCCTCTAATTCCACCATGGTGGCTTGGTGATCTTCCTGTCAACTGTCGAGAGCGGAATAGATCCTTGGTGTCTTTTCCATGTCTCATGCGGTAGTCTCTGTTTGGATGTTGTGTAAAAATCCATCCGTTTTGCTGGGGCAGTCTCTGTAGTAGTGGGGCCCTTGGCATTTCCAGCAAGAAACGGTTGGTGGGACAACTTTGGTCCCTTTGTTGAATTTTGGCATGTTGACAGGTGGTGGGGGTGCACTTGGGCATGCTTGGGGTCAGTTGAAGCCTCTATTGGGCGGAAAACTATTGTTATGTTTCCGATAAGGTGGGGGCCTAAAACCCGGTCTACGGTTTTCTGAGAAGGTTCTGAACCTATCTCTATTTCTGTTGATGTTGTCATTCCTTGGCTGTCCGTGTTCATAACACAGCCTTGCTTTATGTAAGGTTATTCAAGGGTTTTAGGCATGTCGAACTCTATCTTTTCTCTAAAGTTTGGTGGTAGCCCTCCCAAGAACTATTGAATCTTTACCTTCTCGTCTGTAATATAAGACACATAGTGCAACAAGTCTAAGAATCGGTTTATGAATGCTTCCATAGTCAGGGAACCCATTTTTAACTCATGAAATTCCTTTATTTTCTTGTCAAAGAATCTTTCAGACATATACTTGTCTTGGAATATTTTGCTGAAAGTATCCCAGGTTATGTTTCTCAACTCTTGTCCTTTGGTGTGTTTCAAGTCTCGCCACCATCTGACAGATTTACCATTTAGGTTGTATATGGCTAGTCGGGCTTGCATTTCACTGGAGTAATTGTGAACTTTAAAGTATTTATTCATCCCTAGCAGCCACTCCTCAGCTTTTTCCCCAGAGTTAATCTCTCTGTCATAGGTTGGGGATTTTATCTTTCTGAATTCCCCTTGCAGAGTGTCGTCACTTTTCCTCCTTTTCTTGCAAGGAGGTGGTGAACCTTTATCGCTGGAAGAGCTCTTACAATCTTTTTCCATTGAATTTGGTATGTGTTCTCCCTACTCTTCTCCCTTAGGGCTTAGGGCTGGCAGTCCTTTTTGTGTGACTATTTCCCTTTTTGGGGATGTTAACTGAGAGTGTGGGCTATTCGATAGGGTTAGCCTTTGTTAAGGTCTGAAGCAGTGCCTCATTTATGGCTTGTTGTTCTCTTCTTTCTTTCATGTTTTCATCTCGAAAGTTTCGGAACTCTACCTGCAGGTTTTGCATAGACTATCTCCAATCTGAGTTTAGTTCGACCACCACCTTCTGCTCTCGGGGTGGTGAGTCCAGATTCTCGTGAATGCTGCTTCCTTGTTCTGTATTCATTTTTCAGACAGTGTTTGTACTCGAAAGGTTATATAAGTATAGAGAGCAGAAAATCATGTTAGTTTATTCTCACATAAAACAAAATAAAATGTAAATGTATGTTTTTATTTATTGTGTATCTGCAATGGATGTTTGTAATGAGCCCAATAGGTCACTTAGTTTTGTAACTGAGCTCTGATACCACTTGTAATGTCCCTAAAAATAGTAAAAATTTAAAAAATTTCTGACACTAAAATAAACTAGAAAAGATATGACGAATACTAACTTCAGCACTGATAAGCACTTACTGTACCGATATTTGATTTCTACTCTTTGAAATGTCTTAGCTTCATAAGTATCATGGTTTGCTGATTATAAAGTTCTAAAGCTTTGCAGAATTGTTTTAGATGTATGAATTGTCGCATGTGTACAAATGTATTGAATGCAATAATGTGAGTCTCCTTCTTACGGATGTAAGGATTTGATTGCATATGTATTAAAGTTCCACTGGTAATTCAGGTGGATTGGATCCTTTATTGGTGGCGGTTGGTGCTCATGATGTACTGCTAGATCCTCCAAGGGTAAGAGTACCCTGGGACGGTTGCCGAGAGGTAGGGTGTAAGAATGAGAATTCCTGACTTACTTAGCAAGATTCGCTAATGTCCTTATTTTGTGTCTTATTTGCAGGTATACTTAAGTGGCAAACACCTAGACTGCTTACTACATGGTTCCACTAATTCGCAACCCAAAGTATGGGATGGTTAAAGATCAACACCTCTAGAATCCTTGGAAGTTGTTTGTAAAACTTTGTTGAACTTAAGGAATTGTTGACTTTGGTAAGGTGTTACTAGTACTAGGCAATGCTTATGGCCTTTGCAACTATTTGTATGTTTTATTAAAATGTAATGGGCAAGCGTTACTTTTCTACTATAGACTTTTGGGTCCAAAAAAAGATCTTTGGGGTTGGTGGTAGCATTCAATGCACATCTACAATGGCACATGGCCACGCTGCTAGCTTTGATGAGGGTTCTCTTCTTGGTTTCTATACCAACGAAGTTGTGTTTCATTTTACCTATTTTGGTTGTGGAATCATTTGAGGGTTTCGTGTACTAACCTGAGCTTGGATCATGGTCAGCACACCCTGGAGTCTTCGTATGCAGAGATGGCGACTGTCTAAGAAGGTAATGGCTGTTGCATTCTCCTGTTAAATTGATTTGGTGAATTGTTTTGATAATGCATTTCAGGGTTCTAACTTCGTGTTGTTTACTTGTTTGGTAGGTGGTCGCATGACACTCTCCTTCTACCTGGTTGTCAGTTGATGGGCTACATCTTGCCTCTGAAATATTTACTTAAGGTAAGTTTAGGGTCCTTCATCCATTCACTCCTCCTCTTGCCTCTGTGGAGGATACTGGTGGTGTATGCTTTGTGATGGAAAGATAATACTCGTGGCCTGTCTTGGGTTTAATGTAACACGATTTTGGTTTGGATGAGGTTGTCGTTGGCTAGACCACTGTGTAAGTAAATCTGTTGATTTTCTATTTAAAGTTTCTAAAGGGTTTTGGACAATTGGCTCAGTACTAAACCTTGTAAGTTGTAATGGCGATATGCAATGTGAAGACTGAGATGGGTGTTTGCGTATTTTGCTTGTAAACAATTTAGTCGTAGATTCAATAAAGGAGAAATGACTCTACAATTTGGTTTTCTGTGTTTTCTTATGGTAATGGTAGTTCTTCAATGGGTGTTTTTCTATTGTTTCCCCTGCCTGGTAGTCTGTTCGTTGTATGGTTTGCGAAGTGGAAAAAAAATCATGCTCTTAAATGTATTGGAAACATTCATAGGCAGAGTTCCCCTTTGGCTGGGAAGTGTGGTTTCTATGAAATTTGATGAGCTTGGACCTACCATTGACTCTGTGTGTTTTCTATAAATGGATTTTGAGATGTAGGGACTCGATCCCATGACCTGCGTTTGTATCTGAGTTTTTTCTATATGCTATTGTTAATGTTTTAAATGAAGTAGATGTTGGATGGAGAGCAGTGTAACCCTTCTACGTTTTTGTGAGAAGTCGTAGCCCTAGCTACTATTTTGATTGACTCTAGAGTGAGCATGGGTTGCTATAAAGAAGATTTTGTATGCTTTAGACTGTTGATTTCTGGAATGATAAAACATTGAGTTTTGTGAATCCTGGAAATTACTAGATGCGTTAATTCCTAGTAATGTGTTGACTATTGGTGACAAATGACACTTAGCGGAGTTCTGTGTGCTATCGTGGCAGTGGTTGACTGAATCGTTGATAATGGGAATGCTCTAACCTGCCTTTATTAGTTGGAACTTTAATTTGATGTATGTAATTGTTTTCATGTAAGGGTTAGTAGTTTCAAGAATACTCTTAGCTAGATTTATGTTATGTTTGATGTTTTAAACCTGCGAGAGGGTTTTTTTTGTAGAAATAACTGTAAACAATAAAGTGAACTGCATTCCTATCCTAGCTATGTAAAGATTTAGAAAATAAGACATAAAAAGGAAAAGGATGACCCTAAATAATTTAGAGAGCACAATAAGAGATTCTTGCACTGTAATTAGTAAGACGATTTGGACAGAAATCATAAGTATTTAAACACACGATAATAACGCTAAATTTATCCCTGGGGTGCTGTCTAGCACATGCTAGCTTGGCTGGACCTGTTAGACCCTCCACTAGGTTCTGGGAAGAACCTTGAAAATTATAATATAGGTAAAGGGAACAATGCTGCTATATAAATTTCAAATCGTAAAAGCCTAGGATTATTGTAACAGGAAATTTGAAACGATGAATACTCCATACCTGGCTGTGGAGCACTTGATCCTTTCTTGTGGAAGCCTAGTTGCTTAGCACTTGATTCCTTCCTGTAGATACCTGCACACTCAATATTAGTTAATGCAGAGCCTGTTGTATCTTGCTAACCTGTTAGTATGATTGCCTTAGGCTGGATAACTTTGGGGCTATCGTGTTCCTCCTAACCATGATCCTACAACCGTTCCTGGTTCTGTATGGATCCCCCCCGAGCTGGATTCCAACATGCAAAAGAGATAGAGGACCTAGAGTTGTTGCTGGTTCAGTTTCTTGGAGCAGATGCCTTCCCTTTGATTACCATAGGAAGTGATAATAAAAGATAGGTCCCCAACCTGGGATCTTCCCCCTTTAAATAGGGGATTCTTTAATTATGACTGTTGGAATAATTTGTTTCTTTAAATTCAATAATTAATAATTAAAAGATATTTCTTTTATTAAATAACTAGTCCTCTTGAACTAGGACTTTTCCAACTGTTTTACTATAAGTCATTTTGATTTATGCTCTTAATAATAATTATAATAACAACAATTATACTAATAATTATTCTAATATTAAATACATTTCACTTAACTAATAATACACCATTTATAATATTAAATAATGCATAAATCAGATATACTAATTATATTCCATAATTAAATAATAAAACCATTATTATTAAAGCTCCTAATAATAATAATAATAGCTTGGAGGCCTTTATTTAGGTTTAGTCATAAAAGACTACTGGTAATTATCTTTTATTTAGTTATGTGTCATCACATGACACTCTTTTCTCTTTAGCTTTTAGGGACATGGTCCATTTCTTTTGGACGGTCTTGGTCAGCTTGGTTAGGTGCCTCTAGTCTCTCTCTTTGCATGTCGGATTCCCTCGTTTAACATGGCAGCTCCCACAGTAGGTGATGATGGATAAAAAGATGAATCTTTTAGTCAAATCAAATAAATGTGATAAAATTGCTCTTCAGAGTCTTTCCGACTCAACACTTTGAAACTCCATAACCCTGAGTGCTCTTTAGAGCCATTTAACTCAACACTCTTACATGGTCGTTACTCTAGTGCAATTCCAGAGTCCCTTCTCAACACTAGTGCTAGAATGTGGTTGTGAGTCACATCTAGAATATTTAAGTTGCCTCGGATCTGGTATTCGTTTATCAAGCTTGGAGTGCTCCAGGGCTTATGCCCAACACTCAATGTACATCAGGGCTTACTCCCAATATGTCATATTTCCTCTAGGTACATCGTGGATTTTTCCCAGTACATAGGTAATCTGTGTGTTTCTGAGTCCATGCTCAACACACCATATAAGTCAATTATTTCATTCACATCACTGCACAGTATGTAAGAAAAGGTCATCTCAGTATACTAGGGTTTTGTATCCACATCATATGGTAAAAACATAAATCAGAACATTGCGGCTTCCTTGCCGAGTATATAATCAAATAATGAAATTCAGTCAGGGTCCATGCCCAATATGTCAGTCTGCAAAAGAATAAATCATATGCACTAGGGATCATGCCCAATAATCAGAATAAATCATATGTGTTGGGGCCATGGCCCAATATAATATCATAAAATAGTCTGTCAAAAATTCGGGATATTCAAGTTGTGCATTAAAGGCTCATGAAATCACCTCGCCAACATAAATTTGAAATTGTCTTCTTAACATGATGGATTGGAATTCAATAGCCCCTATTTTGTATCTTGAAGATAGTTCATGAGGTGATGGGGTCCAGACCTGTATATAGTTTTTTCTTGGCCACTTCTTGGCCTATAAAAGGAATCCATGGGAATGCATCTAAGAAGAGAAATCTAGAGCAAGGTTATGCTACTGAAATTGTATTGGATATTCCTCATAGTCTATCTCTTTAACACTCATTGGAATTCTCCAAGCTCCCTTTCCTCCTTCCTTCAAGGGGCAAGTGCTTCTCTCCATTAGTTCTTTAATCTTTCTAGCATTTATTGTGGACAAAGAAGGACTCCATTAGGGATGTTGTTGGATTCCCTTTGAAGCCTTCAGCTCCTAGGTTACACTACATTTATTTGCTTGGCCATTGGGTGATCCAAAGTGGTTCTTGCATTGGTTATTTCTTATTGTTTTCACCATCTTGTTCCATGTTTTCATTCCAAGTTATTTTTGTTTTTTATTTTGTTTTATTTCACTAAAAAGGCCTTGCAAATCTACTTTGAGGTTATCACATTTGATTTATGTTTCTAAATAATGGGCCTAGTCAACAACCTCAAGGGATTTCCTCCAACGTGGGAGAGGTTGCACACCTTTGTTCATAATTTCCCACAACAGTATTTATGGCGAATCCACTTTTTTTGTCCATTTTATTCTTAACTAGGTTGTTAATTGTTAGATAACTAATTTCTCGTTTATTTTCCTTTGCAGGTGAAGATTTCCATACCATTCATTCCAAAAATTTGACATCCTCTTGGTCGTAACAGTTGTTTCAACAGTAGCGTGGATCCCAACACCCCAACTATGCAATCTGCACACAAAAACCTTCGATAGTCACTCTATGTGCGCATGTTAACAGGCTTCTTCCCGTGCAGTTTGTCTTTCACTGACCACGTAACCTCTTCACATTGTAATGATGCTAATGCACACCAGTGAGTGTTTTTATCATGCTAATGCACACCTGTCTCTTCTTTTTGCATGATGTTGTCTCATTTTATTCTCCTTTTTATTAGTTTTTCACAATCTTGTAGCCCCAATGGCTGCTCACTAATGAACTAGAAATAATTAACTTGCAATAGTTACATTTTTCTATAGTATTTAGCCCATCTAGACTAAGTTTATGGAGTAAAGAGTCCTTCTCTCTCGAAAACTACTTAGGTAACCAACCTTGAGGCTTCCAACGGTCCTCATTGTTGTCACTAGTATTCAAGGCATCTCATGTTCTTTGTTTAAATTTCATGTTTTTAGGATAAGTAGCGTAAAATCCACCTTTTGCACACAAGCAAGGACCTAAAGACTCTAATCTCCCCAATTATTCTCTTCACCTCGCACTTCTTGTGAGTTTGGTGAATCATAAAGGGGTGAGAAATGTGAAATCACTCCATTGCACACTTTTACTTCATTAGCACTTTGTTTTCACAAGCACCATTAGCTTTTTTTAGAGTTAAAGTTAAAAAATATCTATTTGCATTTTACTTTATGCTTTCCTAGTTAATTGCAACAATCAATTTTCTTACCTCACATTTGTGTGCATCACTAGCACACACTAAGGGATCTAAAATATCTTTCATTCCAAGTATGCTCTTCACCTCGCACTTCTTCTGAGCTTGGTGAATAAAAAAGGAAGGGAATTTTGAAATACCCCCCTTACACTCTTAAGTGAATTTAGGCCCTTAAAATCAAAATTTGTAAATTTCCAACCAACTAAAATCCTCCACAGGAGGTCACAAAACAACATTTTATTTAGGTAGGATTGGTTGGGCTAGGAATCCATTAATGCCCACAAATCTAGTTTTATTAAGTTTTTGAAACATAGAATTGTTGACTTATAGGGTACTATCAAAATCCTGCTATAAGCAAGTGTTAAAAGAAAAACTATAGGTATAGTTGCATTTCCCTCTCCAAAGAGCCACTCAAATTTTTGTGGAGGCAACACTATACTACCCAGGAAGAACCACTTATCCACACTGACACAGTGTATCTTAGTGGCCAAAATAAGGACATTAGCAAGGAGAAATTATGAGTGAAATTGACTCCAGAAGTTAGATATTTTCACTGGGAAGTGTTGTCAACTCTTTCAGAACATAGCCTCATTTCTGGTATAACTGAATCTTTGTTACCTTCACTAGTCAATTGGTGTGTGGATCTCATTTTCACCATCAATTTTGCTTTTGTAAGGCCCAGTTACATCTGAGAGGAAGGACGTTAGGTATTTTAGGGAATTTACACTTATTTTCATTTTAAATACAAGTTCACTAACTCGTAATTAAAAAGAACCTACATGTGGGGACTCTTACACTAAACCAACAAAGCACATAACACTCAATTTTGCACCATATTGCATCTGTTGTGGTTGGCATATTTTTTCATTTGTTCAATTTTGTTTACTTCCACCATCACTCTCACTTGACACTAATATTTCACCATTGAGGAACAAAACAAATACCTAAGGCAGTTCCAGAGATTGCAAGGTCTTTCTCCTCTCTTGAGGGGTGTATACCCACTTTCTCCCCATGGTTCATGCAGGAGATAATCTAGTTGGGGTTACTCCTAGGACACTTTCATAGGATCTTTCGGGTGAGTCTGATCCTTGACTAGTTTGTTCTCCCCTCTCAGAGAGAATTTAGATCCCTTTTCCTCCTCTCCTCTCGGAAGAGGCTCTCCTTTTTTTTCTCCCCTTGGAGATCCTTTGGACCATTTTGACCCCTCATCTCTCGTATAAGATCACTCTTTATTCTCAATTCCACCTCGGTCTCCACCTTGTGAAAATACCACACAGCAGACAGTGGAAGGACCTACTCCCAACCTACCTTTCATGGCTAGCCTAAAATATCCCATATTTGGCTAAATTAATTAATGACCCTATTGTGCATGATCCAACATGGACAACTATGCCAGATAGACTCCCCTCTAATATTCCTAACTTCAAAGGGAAGCAAGGAGATGATACCGACAAGCATGTCATGTCCTTTCACTTATGGTGTTCCTCCAATAGCATAGTCAAATACTTAATGAGTCTTCACCTCTTTCAGTAAACCCTCACTAGAATGGAATCCAAATGGTATGTGAACCTACCGGGATCGACCCATGCCGCCTTTGCAACATTGGCCATATCATTTATCACATACTTCCATCTTCCTATTCACCATGATCTTGGCCTCAAAATTCTCACAAAATTTCAACAAAACACATCTACACACATCACATACCATATCCATGAGTGGGGTACACATCGAACATTGTGTAAAATCGAAATACAAACTTTGTCCTATTGGATTGGTTCCTTAAGTCAATCCAACCATCCATTTCAAAATATGTATCCACATCCATGCCACAAAATGAGGAAGATACCATCCTTAAGGCCCAACACTTCGATCTTATTTATGCACAATCTCAATACTTATACACCATCCTTCTCGATACCCCTCGACATCAATCGTTGGATCCCACACCAACAAGTTTGCCACACTTAGCAGATTGGATTATAGGGTCCATTTTACAAAAAAGGAAAGGTTCCTCCCCCTCCTACTTCTATTCCATTCAACATGGTACCATAGTACCCACCAACTCCTCTCGTGTCGGCACCTCCTGCTCTTGTACCAACTCCTCCACTTGGTCAATTACCATATGGACCCTATATTCCTACTTATCCTAATGCAAGCCAAGCATCAACAGTACCTCCACTACAAATGGAACAAGGCACTCCTACATCCACATACTATGGAGCACAAACCACATTTATCCCATTGTTGCGGTATAACCCTTACTACCCATTTCCATGTCCTACTGGTCTGACCCCAACACCTCACATGGGGGTAAATCTAGTTCAACCTTGTTTCTCACAATTAACTCACTAGTTTGAGCAATTGAACGCAACAAATTCCTAGAACCCTTAAAATCATGGGAAGAATAAGGGAAAGAACAAATAGAACCAACATCGGGGGCAAGGGGGAAATCCCCCTCCCCAGTAGAACCACAACCCGGGTAACCAGAATGCAGGGGAAAATACCCCCCCAAACAAGGAAAGAATCCAAACCCGAGGACCAATTACTCTTGATCCATTTGCGTAGAATATGATCACTACATTCTCCATTTCCCTCTTATCCCCAACTACCAACAGTTGGTGGAAGCCAAAAAGAATAGAACGATAAATCCCCCTCAGGTGTCTAACCCTACAAAACCCCAAACTATTTTATTACAACAACCCTTTTCCAATCAATGGGTCGTTAATCAGAAATAGGAACTTGTCCCTCCAATAATGGATCCTTCTAGAACATCTACATGTTGGATGTTAACATTCAGAATAGAGCCAAAGGTTATGATAGGCCTGAAACCCCCCAAGTGGAAGACGTGCCTATTCCCTCGGGGGGCCCTTTGCAGACACCATGCCCAAGTGGTGAACAAATCCCACAGATCCCCAAGGTACCACTTAGGTGCACCCCAATAATCCCCATATGAAGGATTCCCACAATTACAGTATTGTGGATGACTTGGCTTAGTCACTCGCTGCTATGTCCATGTTAGAGGTGCTACAATGTTTTGTAACTAAACAAAAGGCCTTACTTAATGCACTTGGTGATGTCAACCCTTCTGACTCGCGCCTCATGACTTTTGATATTGAGAAAGGTGAATTGTGACTACCCTCATTAGTTTGATTCCAAGTCCCCATTATTGTAAAATCACTATGATTCATCGATGTATCATTGATGAAGGTGCATCCATATTCATCATGTCCTCTAATGTTTGGAATCGATTTGGATCACATGAGTTATTCCCCTTGTCTATCGCTCTCTGTGCATACAACAGGAAGCCATCCGAACCTTGGCGATTGTACTGGAATGTCCCTATTGAACTGGGGACAATAGGTCATGATCAATATCGAAGTAGTCGAAGCAAAAATTGACTGCAACATCCTCTTAGGTCATAGTTACATGTATGAAATGAAGGTGATTGTCTCCTCTATCTTCTGCATCATGATGTTCCCTTTCAATGTGAAAATAGTTAACCTTGACCAACTCAACTACTATGACCCTAATACCAACACCAATCCAGACAATGTCCTTCTGACTATTTTCGGGACAAGTCAACCCCCTTATGTTGATATTGGCCCCAAAGTGTACAAGGACTCTAACTTGCTAGTGGTGTATTCCAGTCCGCCACCCGAAATCCTCGCATCAACCAATGGCCTTATGTGCACCATCTTCACCACCGAAAATTTTCCCACCTCTGCCTTGACATCATCATCAACACCTACATGGCGTTGAACAAACATTGAGTCCATCACTACCTCCTATATTCCAAATACCATTCTTGTACCCCCACCTCGAGAGTGCAAGGGACACCAGTTATGGTTCAGCTGACTCTACCTTGGATAACCTTGGGTATACTTGTGTGGTACCTTACACCACCATACCCTGAGATAGTTTCAAAACCTGTATCCCACTATGATTTTGTCCCTATCTCAACAGTTACGCCTTCTAGGCCGGTCACACCATCTGTACCGCAAGTTGAACCTACGACATCCGTGACTAAACCAACATACGTAGTCACTAAATCCACCAATGGTGGCATGATACAACCTAAGTTGAAATCCCTCCTCACACCCAACCCTATTCTCGAATCGTAATCATGTTTCGCTAATCCTAAATAAGGGGGCATCAACCAACAACGGTTAAAATACCCAATAATGACCACCACTACTCCTGCGATAAGGGTAACTCCTCCATGAGCTCTATGCAAGCAACAAGGCCACGCAACCAACTTGTGCCCCACCATACCAAATATTAGGAACTTATACAACACCCCTATTAGTGTGACTTATGCACCACTATAATAGGGGTCATCTCTTCATCCACCCAACTCAACACCTAAGTCCGAATCCTTGCATACCAATCATGCATGTTCAATTTTCTCACAATTTGGGGATCATACACACCATTGTCCCAACCTCCCTTGATTTCGGGGTGCTTTGGCAAGAATTCGCCTCACCCAACCTTTGAATGAGAGTCCTTCACCTCAACCCCATGAAAGAGCTTCCATAAATGGGGTCACTACATTGACGACAACACCCATTGCACCTATCTTAGGACCAGTTGTTACGATAGTTCCAGCTATTGAGCCTACGATGCTACAAGAAGCCCCACCTACATATCTTAATGATGATAGAAAAACATGATGGATATCTTGCAAGAATCATACACACATGATCCCCTCTGAGGCCATTACAACCATTCTTGATCACGCCAACCCAGCTTTGGCACAGACACCTCTCTATGCCTGGGTACCACGTCCATTCCGATCATGTGGCAACTCTTCTCACTTATCATTCCAATTTCCTATATTATGCACTAAGTGAGAGGCCTGACTCAAACTGATGAGGATCCAATATCAAATCTCTTACCTTAG
Source organism: Larix kaempferi (assembly GCA_027924585.1). Lineage (NCBI taxonomy): Eukaryota > Viridiplantae > Streptophyta > Pinopsida > Pinales > Pinaceae > Larix > Larix kaempferi. The sequence goes on along the minus strand of BSBM01000566.1, from coordinate 1,672,240 downwards.
TACAGTCCCTCAAGGCTTACCTGCTAAGGAATTTGTTCCCCCTCTACCGGATACCATTGATATTGCATTGTCCTTGGCCGGTTTACTTACTAGTAATGATTCATCATCTTCCGATGAAGACCTGGATCATCTACAACCATCTCCTAGTGTCTGGAAAACACTAGTGGATACCCTTTCAAATGTTGGATACTCACCAACTCTTGACAAGTATGATACCACCTCAGTACCACTCTAGGTTCCAACATATAAAAGTCCCCACCACTAGAAGGGAAAAACCATCCTTTTCCCTTTACATTGTCTCATTTACACAATGTAGCATTCTATATTTAGTATTTTTTATCCCTTTGATTGAGAAGAAGACCATATTTTGTTTATGCAAATGATCCCCCGTGCAGATAGTTATGATGGCTTCACATATGGTGCAAGCCATTGGTAAAAGAATCTAGCCTCAAATCCTTGGGGCATTTAATTAACCCATCCCAAACTCTCTACCACATCATAGAAGTTTTCCTGGGGGAACTTACAAACAACCAAGAAGAATATAATTCCATCATTGGTCTCTTAAGCGATGTCATCCACCTTGGCATCCACCTTATGCACAGATACTTAGATTCCCAACTAGTTGTCTCTCAACTCAATAATGTCTAAAGGGTTCTTAATCCACTCCTCTTTTGTAAATATTTGCGAGTGCGCCTCCTAATGCAACAATTTGAAACCATCACCCTCATGCATGTCCCTAGGAAAACCAATGCATTCATTGACCACATCACCAATGAGGTGTTGAATTGGCATCTGATATACCAACTATCTATATGACCCTACATACATAAACCAAGTATGTATATACATGTGTCATTCATCATACAAATCATATGAAAAGTACCTACAACTACGATACCCTAAGGCAACTCCCTCAGCAAGATATCCCCCAACTCCACCAACAACAACTGCACCAAAAACCCTACCAACTACTCATTCCCTCTCACCATGATCACAATGACATCTCCTGGCTCGTGGGAGTCTCACTATCCCAACATCTACATCACATATAAGAACACACAATCGATATCCATTATGCGTAGAAAGCATGTGCGTACTCAAAACTATGTACATAAAACAAACTATGTATAAAGACAAATGTAGAAAAGTAAATCATACCTGTAACATCCCACCCCTCAGGCGGTGCCGACAGCTATAAATCCCCTCTGTAGTCCATCCCACTCCAAGGTTACTCCTCCATCAGGTCAAGCCTTTGATCCCATACATCCATATAGTGAGGGGTGAAGACATGGCCTACCTCACCCCCACCAGCACGGGGAATTACCTACCCCCAATACATCATCTAGGGCTCATCATCCCCCCTTCGAGATACCACCACCACTACAAAATAGGATGTTGGTGAGGGGCATGCTTGTGATAGGCCTTAAAGGGTCGTCACCGATGTCACAAATTATGACGAACCTTAAAAAACGTCATTGTTATTGTATTTGGAGACATTAATTTAAGGTTTGTCACCAAAACTGTTTTCAGTGACACTTTTTGTGAGGGTTATTAAAGACCCATTGCCAATTCTCTCTTTAGTGACACTTCTAGTGGCGATCCTTTAATGGCCCTCATTAATATCCATTAGTGAGGGTCATGGTTGTGACGGACCTTAAAGGGCCATCACCAATTTCACATATGGTGACAGATCTTAAAGAACCATCATTATAATCGTCTTTGGAGACATTCCTTTAAGGTTTGTCACTAAATCCCTTTTCAATGACACTTTTGGTGAGGGTTGTTAAGGGCATGTTACAGATTCTCTCTTTGGTGACACTTCTACTGACGATCCTATAATGGCCCCCACTAATACATTTTTGGTGACTTTTAGTGACAATAAAAAATGTAATTCTAATGAGTTTTTAATTGATGATGTTATGTGACCATTTCTATAGGTATTATGCGTGTTTGAGTTAAGTTTCCCTGGCAGATTTTATTAGGTACTTCTTTCTTTGCTTCAATAGGGTAGCATGGCTTCGTGAAGATAGATTTGTATTTGCGGTTTGTCTTGCCTCAAAGTTTCCACTTCACTGCCTCCCTATTCGCCTTGCAATCTAGAGCCATGTTTTCACGAAGATGAAAGATAAATGTTTGGTATGTAATATAATGGGAAATAATGGTGTATTTCTGAGATGCAATGGATTCAGATTCCAAGTCTGATGGGATGAAACTAAATCAAATCCATACAATTAAATATTTCAATTAAAATAAATTCAATTTCCAAGAGAAAGTCAACTTCCAAGAGAATCCATGGTCTCATCGGCTTGCATTTGAATCGTGCAGAAGCCTCTCCATCTGTTACATGTGGAATCCATGAGACATGAAATGTGATGTACATCTATAAGGATACCAAGAGGATACCATAGCCAATGTAATTCATCCATTTCCATCCATCAAACTCATCCACTAATGTCAAGTCAACCTTGGTCAAAGTTACAATGTCACTAGGAGAGTCACATTAGGCATCACTATGGGAGACCATTAAAAGAAAAAAAAATGATGTTGAAATCAAACCATATTTCTCATGACACTAGAGTAAACTGTAATAAAGGGGATACAAAAATTTTTACCCTTCAAACACTTTTAAATCATCATGGTCAAACTTGGTTCCTGTTGGTCTAAATATATACCATATATATGTCAACACTTAATTGTCAACCCGGAAAGGTAACCTTCGAGGAACCACGACCATATGTGCAAGATTGGCTTCACACACAATCTACTCTATCCAAATTTACTTCAACTAGCTAAGAGTAATTCAAAACTGTAATCATTGCTTCAACTTTAAATGGTAGAAAAATCCTATTTAACCACACTCTTAAAGAAGACAAATCTTGTTGACATACTTATGCACATAAGATAAGTTGAATTTGATCTTCAATAGCCTAATACAAAAACTCATATTACCTAATGGAAATTAACTAACACTTCAAGATTCCTATGTCCATCAATGTTCTCTGCAATCTTAATAATCAAAACTGTAGCTTTGAAAGATGATGCATTGAAATTATTTCTTAACTCCTTTCAAAACTTGATTTCCTTCTCTTACTCCTTATTAAGATGCTTTGGAAATGAATCCAAAAATAATCAATTAAAGTGATATTTCTTTCAATATTTAAAACCCATCTTCAGTTTAATGAAATAACATTGATTCAAATTGAAACTGTTGTAACTCTGCTAATATTCACTATTCATTTCTACCAATTGCTATGTTTTTCTCTTAACTGCAAATCTATACTAATATGTCATTTTACCACACCATTCCTGAAATAGGCTAAACTCATGTAGAATGCTTGAAACTAACTATGCAATTTATGCATCTCATCTTATCCATTACAAAGTATTGAAAGCAAATCTTAAATCAATCCACTCTGTCTTAACTAAAATTTTCCAAAACACTCCTTACTCAAAACTATTGAATTGTAAAAATGCAACATAATTTGAAACTGTAAGCAATAATCAAAATGTTTCAAAACCTCGAATTGTAGAATCAAAAGAATATGTCGAGGCAAGGGTCCCTTCATGTCTTCAACAATGACTAGCTAATCAATTCATCACATGAAGACAAGAGAAAACTGAATTATGAAAATATGTATATATAATGATGCGGAGTCACTTCTGGTTCATCTTTGTTTACAGAAATAAAAGAAACACTATCTATCGACATAAATGAAACTATCTACCAGCTTGATGTTTTCTATCATCCCCCCTTCCTTCCTTTTTGCAAAGTGTAGGACTGGTTCTTAAACTTTAAACATTTATTACATTATAAACAGAAATCCCCCTTTTTAGAAACAGTTTTCAAAAACTGTTACATATAACAACTATTGACATAGAGAGGGATCAATCAACCATAATGAGGATTTCAAGGCCATGTCCTCATGACACGAAGTGCATGAGGACAAGGCACTCGTTCTAGATATGCACCAAGCATTAACATCTGGCAGTTATGAAGCATCTTGCAACCCATATTTGACTGATCATTCATGTTTATTCGGGAGTAGTTTAGGATGGATCTGTAGGTTCACAACCATATTGGGTCCTTGTTCTTCATCGCCTATATTTTCGAATTCCATCAAAACAACTAGATATATGAGAACCAATGATGGTGTAATTGAAACTGCGACAGGTAGCCAAATCTGATCTAGGTGGCAGGAACTCAATTGTACAATAGGAACTAAGCTCATAATATCATTAGCACATTAATTCTTAATTTCTTATCTAAATCATTAAAATCAAAGGAATTTAAGCAAAAATTATCATGATAATACCTTAATATACTTGCTTGGGAAAAGGCTATATAATTACAAGAAAACGAGCAATATGTATAGTATATGAATGTCATATCTATATGGAGGAAGCCAAAAATTGAGGAGACAAAGGAGGAAAATATGAAAAATGATCATCCTAACATTACCTTAAAGAGGAATAATAATCGGGTGAAACCCTAGGAGGCTGAGAAAAATCCCTGGGAACATGCACCAATCATCCAACCATTTTCAATGCATTATATCATTTCCAATGAAAGTGATTCCATCATTAAAATATTAAAAGATCAAATCACTCATCATAGTTACCCCCTTGATTGACACAATCCATCGATGTTGTCACTAGCTTTCTACTTCCTTGGGAGGCTAAGAGGACAAACAAATATAATCATATGTGTTTTCGACACCACTTAAACCATCACCCAACTTATATCACAAACATGGAACTCTGGGATTTATATCCTCCTTAAAATCAACCACTTAATAAATAATCTCGCAACTCACCTACCCTTCTTCTGACCTCCTTACATTCATCATCTACAATAAACCATCGAGAGTGAGTGAAACAAAGCTCCATTAAGCTTGAAATCAAAATATATAACATCTCATAATAAGACAAATAGGGAAATTAGAGTACATGCGAATAGGACAAATGAAACCCATCAAATGATTTATTCATGAAAAAATCATAAATAAAGAAATCATAAAATCAACCAATGAACCTCAAAGACTCGCCGAATGAAGCCAATTGAAAGAGTTAGATCTCACCAAGTGACATCAAAGTAGATTACAAGAAGAATACCTTCAAGCAAGAAAATCCTCATCAAAACTCAAGCATGCACTCTTGATAGGTCAATAATCATCAAACTCAAGTCAAGTTAGTAAAATGCCACGATGTACCCCAAAGGAATTCATTATCAACATTGAAACATTATTTTATAGAATAGAACTTGAGGATGGGTGGAAGCACCCTTCCAAGGGGTCCTCAAACCTTGTAGTGCAATTAGGACCTTCAAACCTTAGAATGATATTCAAATTCAAAATTTAAAGGAGGGGGCCCTTTTATTTTTCTAGAATGGTTAGAAGAAAGGGGGGAGTTGTCGTGGGAACAACACAACCCTAGGGATTGATAACACTTGGATTTGTCACTCAAAATAGCTTCGAAGGAGATGAAATTAGTAAATACTAAAAGTGCAGATTTTAACTCTTTGTTATGAGAATGTTGACCATCACCACCAAATGCCTTCAACTAAGTGTTAGCGTGAGAGAAAATGTGATCTCTATTAAATGGATGGATGCAACCAAATTCTTATTTTTTGTTGCTAAATTTATCATTCAATTCCTAGCCATGCAAAACTTGTAGGTAGCTATTTCTTCTAGTTTCATACATCATAGCAATGCATTTTCTTCTTCTTCCTTTTTCTTTGCAAGTTGGATCATTAAAAGATATAAGAAGGTTTTAAAGATTGGATGTTTGGTACTTGATTTCAATTTAATACTAAAATCATGAGGCCTATTGATCCTTAGAAATAATTATATGTTCAATTCGACTTGGTTGAACTTGCTTTCAATTGTTATGGTAGTGTTAGGAGGTGCCTTACTTCTTTTTCTAGCACATTACAAGTTCCTCCACTTCCCAACCAAGTTGCCGGCCTCTGTAAAACAAAGAATGAACAAGGAGGACATCATCTAATCTTTTAAATGTTTCTTGTCCTTATGTTCGTACCTTTTTAATCTAGGACTAGATTAATTCACTATTTTTTTTCCTCTGAAAAAATCGTAAATTCTATTTCACCCGTAGATCAAAGAAATTTACATTATGTAAAAAACATGTCACCATGTTTTCCAAGTATCCTTTTGGTGGAACATATTGTCACAAAAATAACCTGTCATCCTCCTAGGGAAGGAAAATAAAATAAAAACTGTCACTGAAGCTACAAAAAATATATATACCAGCCACCCTTAAGGTGTAATACATAAACTTCAAAACACTGTTATCTTTCAAGTATTAATGTAACGATCAGCTACTAAAACTAACTATAAGAAAAATGTAAATAAACTAGCATATATCCAAATCCTAGGCTCTATCAAGCGCCGAGAAGGATCAAATATCCCAAGGTGCAAACCTCTCCTTGAATAGCTCCTTTAGTGCAATACCTGAGCCACCTAATCCTAAGCTCTAAAGTCTCTAGTTTAAGTCTCATATTTACTTTTTACTTTGTATTATTCTTTTTTGTTTACTTTGTATTATTTTGTTACTCGACAAATTCGATAAACACTCTAAAATCTCATATTTACTTTTTACTTTGTATTAAAAGTAAAAAGTAAAGTCTCTAGTTTAAGTCTCATATTTACTTTTTACTTTGTATTATTCTTTTTTGTTTATGACTGACATAATATTTATCACGTAATCCTAAGCTCTAAAGTCTCCAGTTTAAGTCTCATATTTACTTTTTACTTTGTATTATTCTTTTTTGTTTATGGTTGACATAATATTTATTACTTTTTACTTTGTATTATTTTGTTACTCAACAAACACTCGACAAACACGTGTGTCGACACATGTTACAAGATCTCCCTCATACTGCACTGTAGAGTGCCTCTCGGCGCAATTATACAGCTTTTTCTTTTAAGCCCACAAAAAAGTTTTTTGGATTTTGAGATTAATTCATTTTTATTGCAAGGTTGATTTATAATATGTTTTCTAATTACCAATGTATATGTATACTTCCCCATATATTAATCACATAGATGTAAGGTACTTAAAATTAGTCTTGGTATAGTACGTTCTCGGTATCCATTTCATTATTTTTTTTCATTGTATATTTTGATTTTTGCATCTTTTTCATTTCATTAGGTAAGTATTCGAACCTTCAATGTTACAATATTTCATTAAAGCACTACTAAAATCTCATATCTTAATAAGCTTGTCTGTGAGAAACATCCCTTCCCAATATTAGTCAAGTATATTAACTATACATGATATGTTGGGTTGTAATGAAGTAATTCTAAATAACTTTATATCTACTCACATGAATCTTATTTATCTATTTATCTTTATTTTTTTGTAAATATTACAGTGCTCCGATTCATGACTATGCTAACTATAATGCTTCACATAAAATAAATGGTCATGGATACCTAAGAAGATAATGTGTTTCACAGTTGACGTAGTTGAACCTTGTGGTGAAAATGAAGAATAATATAGATGCCTCAAACTAGCTATGATCAAAAAGAGGAGGGTTCACTACATGACAACCAAGGCACATGAGCAAACTCCAATTATACTTGATAACACAAGGATTTGAAATTGTGAAATAAGTTAGGATAGCCCATTTTTAAGAAGTAAAGTTATATAAATACTAGCATTAGATGCGGGGTCCTCCACACACACATACACTATTTCAGTAAGACTATCATACTAAGTCGTCATATTGCTATCATCTATACTTTTTCAGTAAGACTATACTATCATACTATATTTTTTCGGTAACACTATACTATCATACGATAATTTTTCACTAAGACTATACCATAGCAGTCCATTCAAAACTTAACGTCGAAAATCTTCTTCTCACAAAGAAAACAATCCTATCATTTTATGATATACTTAATGACAACATAATAGTCACTGACAAAATACCAAGCAGGATATATAGTCTTCTAGAAATAAATTCTCAAAGCTTATCCCAAGGATCTAGATAATGTTCAAGGTACCCTGTGAATAGAGTAGACCATATTTCCACTCTTCAAAATGTAAAAACCCAAGTTGCATAAAAACTGCCTTTTTGAAAGACCATCTGCAATAGAATTTTGTTCCCTGTAAACATGAGAAAATGTAATATTCCTGAAAGCTTTTATAAGATCCTTAATCCTCATGCACCGATAATTTAAAAGCAACACCTGAAGATTTGAAGTATCTACTTCCTAGTTTATAATTATCTTGGAATCTCCAAAAACTTGTAAAGAATGTAAGCCTTTTAACTAAGAGAACCACAAAAGACCTCAAGTGCATATAATTTAGTTTTGGTATTTGTTCCTTCACCTCCACCCACCCATAATTGAAAATAGTGTAGTAGATAAATACAAACAATTAATATTCCAGCTCCACATAGGCCATGAACTGAAGCACCATCAAACATCCCCCAAGGGAGATTTTCATCCGAAAAAGGAAAACTAGTGACCCTGATAAATTTTTTAATTAGCACATTATAATAATCCTTGTATAAAGCAAGAATTCTTGAGCTTGTAAGGGTAACCTTTGGATTGACATTATGAAATATAAATGCCTTCCTAACCTTCGAAACACCCCATATAATAAATAAACAAAGGGAGTTTTTAATGAAAGTAAGACCCAGTTTCTAAAATAGATTTCAAAGAGCTCTTCTCCCCAAGATTCTTGAGAATTAAAGCTTTGTCCAACTAGTGACCACACTTGTTTAAAGAAAGTTCCTTTATGTTTGGATTAAGGGAGCTAAAACTTGTTATTGGTTCATATCTTGCCATCTTCTGCATTTATAAATTGTATGATATTTTGGGGCTGTAATAATGTAGTAACATAAAAATAATGTTGTTAAATAGCTTGTACACCTAGCTCATATTTTTATCTTATGAATTGTTCAAATGAGTTCATTCTCCCATGATAGTTACTGGAAAATGATCCAAAATTATATTGGAATAGATGTCACATCTACTCATTATCTTTGAGCCTTTGACCATGTTTCATTAAAGTGTTGAGGTATATCACTTTATGATTCTAGCTATTTTTTTTTAATGCAAGTATTATATATATATATATCACTCTATGATTCTAGCTATATTTTTTTTTCCGCAAGTATAATATATATATATATATATATATATATTTCCCAAAAATAATATGAGCTATGTTTGGCGCAACACAAACTTGTTTATTTGCTGATGCAAAAATATTATTAAAAATAATTAAATGTAAAGTTGCATCACATATTAACTATGTTTATCCTCCATTAAAAAACACAGTTTATCCACCGTGGATTAACCTCAGATATATGGTATAAATGGAGTTTGACCTTCCAACAAATACTTTACCTAACCACCAGAAATCGCAGCCGTTCCTTGTTGATCTGATGGTGCAGGGTTGATTTGGCGTTGTTCCTCTTGGTTTGACTTAGATATTGGCCGTTCTTTGTCCAATCCAACGACGCAAAACCAAATCAATAGAGTTTCCATCCATCGCTTTGGTTGTGGAAGTGATTATGAGATGCAATATGTGCCCAGGGTTTCTTCAAAGTTTGATCAGGTCGCATCCGGCTCAATGGTGAGGTCGGCCCTCTTAATCGAATTCAAGCCAATCTTAAATGGAATACTTATTACACAACGCGCAGATTGTTTTCGACAAACAACAACCAAGTAGAACAAAGGGATTCATAGATAGGTTGCAAGGTATGTTAGTGTTTATCCTTGATTCCACGCTATATTCTATCCCTGCTATTTCCGCACTAACACTCTTCAACGGGTCTGTGGACTCCACCTGAGTCAGATAGTAAGCAATGAATCGGACAGAGGTCACCAAAGGTCAATCGATCAACATCAAAATCTATGACTTGAGTCTCAACAAGATTCACCCATAATGAAATTAGTGTATGCAGAGTATATTTAAACTATGTATCTGATATTTTCCATTGAGATCACACACAGAGGAGATCGACACAGCATAGCAATAGTCGTTTAGAACAAATAATTTCTGTAAAATCCACAAAGTACGAATGCTCTGTTTTTTCTTTCTTATTCCATCAACAACAACTTCAATTACAGGTTACAATATATATATTCAATCATTACAATCTATCTAGATCCATACAATCAGGATCCACCAACAAACTGGAGAAAATCGTTGTTCTAAAATTAGACAAAAGCCCTCATTCTAACTCTAAAATATTCGAGAGCTTATTTCGGAAAAAATAGCCATTATTACATACACAACTCATCACTATTTTTAAGGAAACTAATTCCTGTTACAAACAAACCCAATCTTAACTTCCTAAAATTTAATAAAACAAAAATTTGCATGAAATCATTCACAGACTCCTGTTCATGAAGTTCTCGAAAGTGCTTCCTCTTGTCTGTAGTAATATAGAAGTTAACCAGGTTGAATCCTCCTTTAGTAAATGAATTTGACCCGTCGTTCCAATTTGGTGAAATTTCTTAGTCAAATGCTCCTTCATCATTTTTCTCTTTCTTTCCCCTTCAATAAGCATCAAATGGGATTATGGTGTACCAGATTGGTGGTTATCTTTAATTGCCTAATGTTGTTTGTTGTTGCAGTTAATGGAGTACTCTTATTTGCTTGATCTGGTAGATGAGTGTGAAGACCCCTATATTAAGATGGTGTATGCATGTGAGTTTACGCATATCTTTGAATTTGTGTTTAGAAACGCTTTTGCTCAGTATAAACATCTTATGATAAAGTTAGTCTGTCATTGGAATGACACTGTTCAAACTTTATTGTTTTGTTCAAACTCTAATTCTATTCTGTCTTTTGGCTCTTCTTTTTCAAGCCAATTTTTGGACAACTTGTCTACCCAAAAATCTAATAAATATTTCGGACCATGATCACCTTGTAATGAAGGCGAGGCTGCAATTTTAAAAGTATTTATGAGGTGTTTGCTTCTCTCTTGGAATGCTTGGCTTCTTTTTCCACTTCTGCCCCTTATATTGCTGGCAAATTTGTACTTGATCTCCTCTGCCTTTCCTTCCATGGTCTAGGTTTATGATTCTTGGGATGAAGCTCTGGATCAAGTTTCCAAAACTTGCCATCCCAATGCCTATCATCTTGCAGTTGCTGTAAAAGTTCCTGATTTAAGCCCTTCTCATATTGATTTTCTCTCCAACAAAGTTTTAAGAGTGACCTCTAGTTACACAATGGTTCTTTTCCAAATAATAAGAACCTGAATATAGATCCCAACAATAGTTTTCTAAATGATCTCTTTTCTTGCAATGCTAACAAAAAATGGAAGTGTTTGCATACTTTATTTGGCTGTCCTTTGAAGCTTCAGTATATCCTCTGAGTCTTTGTTCAAGTTTTTCATCCCCACTGGAATGTTGCCCTTGCTGTGGATCTGCAGTCTGCACTGCCTTATTCTTTATTGGCAATATGAAGAGGTTTTCCCCCTTCTTTGGATTGCTTCCTTGTTTTTGCATTTGCAGTACATTGTTATTTGACCTTCTCAATTTTCATGCTAGTGGCATTGATGGTTGTGCTACCTTATTTTAGCATGCTATGGCGTAATGGAGGTGGAGATGTTTTCTTGTTCATAGAAAAGTTCCTTGCACATGAGCATTCACCTTCCATAATGCTCCCAAAATATCCAAGACTTGCATATCAAGTCCTTACCACAGCATATATATGATTTATAATTCCTTGGCCTTCCTTGTCATCTCCTTGGCCATTATATCTCATATTTTCCTACAATCTTGAGCCTATCCCTTTGGTGTGCAATTCAAAAATACCAAAATACTCATCTGATGATTTAAATTGAGTAAGGGAATTTGGAGAGGTTCTTACCATGCTTGTCTCAGTCATGGTTTTTTCACACCATGTAGAGATGGAAGGTTTTGCCTCCCTCTTCACTTCTTCAACTGTTTCTTGGAACTTGGCCAGTTTGTTTTGCAGCTTCTCCATAGCTTGGTCATTCTTTTTATCATGATGGTTCATCTGGATGAGAATGGATTCTCCACTTCTTGTAAATTTATATCTGCACTTCTCTACCTCTCCCATGACTTTAATGAGAAATTCTGTGTGGTTGTACAATTTGATTTGCAGTGCTTCAATTTCCTCCTCTGCGTTTTGAACCATCTTTATCAACTCTTCATTCACTGTTTGAATTCACTGATTTATCGCTTGCATCTGTTGGAGTCTTTCTTGTTTAATAGGTTTACCTATGACGACTGTATTGTGACTTCCATAGATGTGCAACATTGCTATGATACCACTTGATTTTTAAACTGATGTAGATATTCGACTGAATAGTTTGTCACGATAAATCTTAACTATACACTACTCCTATAAAGAGTGACACTGAAAAGACAAGGATATTATATCATTATACTCTACTTTGTGAAATTGCTTATGTTATTATGCTTTTAAAACGATAAAATGATCCATGATACTACAATGAATCAAAATTTATAGAAAACATGAACACAATATTTTATCCTGGAGAAAGCCATTTTGGAAAATTCCCACAAGGAAGGACTATGCTTTTTGTTATATCCTCAAGTTACAGATAATACAAAGCTGCTGCTCTCCTAGAGCTATACATTTAACAATTCCTCAAATTTGGAAGATATTGCACCTTTCTACAACTCTTCTCTTTTGGCTTCGAGGTATGGTACTACTTGATGATGGAGTAGATCCATGTCTCTGTTTGTCTGCTTTACTATGGAGCAATCTTCCTTTGAAATTGATACCTCTGGTACTGCTCTGCTTTGGAGCAGATCCTTGACTTTGGTTCCCTTGCAGCTGTGGAACAAAAACCTCTACAATAAGGAACTCCCTCTTGACTGATGATGTCAAACCCCTTCATGTCTTCTATTTTTGTCACCGAAGGAGCTAGGTTTAGGTTTAAGTTTTTGATGTCTCATCAAATTTCCTTGTAATATTCTATATGAGCCATGTTTGTCTTGGTCAAATTGTTGCGAGCATAACTTTCTCATTCTAACTCTATTCTTTCACGTGATTACTGTTGGAAATATCTTGACAAGATTTATGACGGCGAATGTGCTGATAATTGGTTCAGCCCAAAAATGTGTCATTTAAGGCACCCAAATGTCTCTGGAAGTTCTGGGACCCAAAACTGTAGAACTCATAAATGTTCCCAACAGGTTTATTAGTCCGATATTCTAGCTCCAAAATGTTTCCAAGAATGAATAAAAATTATAGTGATCTATTTTGGATCAGTCTGGATCATAAATCCATTTAATGTGATCATGAATCTCTACATTATTTATACCTCACTTGAAGTAGGTCTCCTGTCATACACATCATTCACCCTAGTTGCATACAAAACTGACCGGATTCTAGAATAGAGATAACATAGTGGCAAAGGAAGAAAAATGAGAAGTTAAGCATATTTTTTGTTATGATGATAACCGAAGCGGTGACATTCATGTATTCAATACCAATACTGAAGTCTTTGGTGCCTATATCTATATGTATGTGTAGCAATTTGACTTTCCATTCATAGAAAGTTGTGATGGACATGCCTGAACACCGCACCTTCTGCTGTATAGCTCTCCAACTACAAATAACTTTGCAAAACAAAATCCTATAAATGCATGCCCTTCAGAAATTCAAATGTAGATTTATGCACTACACTGCACACCTAAAACTGTCAGAGTGTTATAATTGACAAGACAATCCCTCTTGCATAGAAAACTTTAAACACATATGATCCTTGTGTCAAAATTAAATGATATTAAAAAAAATCAATATAACGCATATGGTAAGCTTTGCAAATTAGTAGCATAAAAGAGATTTGATCCTAAACAGGCATACTAATAAATATCATTATTACCAACATAGGCAGATGTTAAAAGAACATTATAACTTGGAAAGTTAAGAATAAACTGCAACGTGATAACCATATAAAAAAGATATTATATGGGGTCTGGAGTCAAATACAAAATTTACAAAACTCAAACAAGTATTATTTAAGATAGGCAATTTAGGATACAATTCAGGATATTTACGCTTTATATCATCAAACATTCTTGTGTAAGGAGTACCAAATTCATATACATTTGGATCCTGATCGATGGCCCAGGAAATTTCACATGAGTTCCAGTCCCATAAGAACTCACATCAAAATCATGTTTCTTTAGCAGAGCACGTGCTTCCATGCTATGGTTTTGGTTGGATTCACATACCATTGCATATCAGAGTTTCATCTTTTTGTCTGACTGATTTCTAAGAGGCATCGTAGTAACCATAGCCTATAAATGTAAAAAGAGATATCCTAATGTTAGTCCATACATTTGACTACCAAAATTAACAGATTCAACCTTCTCTTCTTATCCATAAGAATTCTTTCCTACTTTCCAAAATGCAAAGCAATGAGTTAGAACAAGTTCAAATAATCCTCTAACAAAAAAATTCTCAAATTACTAAACTCTAGAATGTGTTTCCGTATTTTCCCTATAATAGTTGCATATCTCATAAAAATTTACTTCCAACCTTCATAAAATGTAATCCTACAATCATTACGGTAAAGTAGAATCCTAAAAACATTTCATTTGATGATTAGATTGTTGTTCAATTAAAATTGAATCACCTATGATCTAAGAAAGAAAAATAACAATGTTTTCATGGTTCTCCTTATACGCTAGGAAATGGGACCTCACAATAGAACTTCATTTCAGAAAGTCAGATGCTTTTAGGTAGGTAACTTGTTTAAAATGAAGTAAACTTCTAGTAGTTGTTTATATAGCTGTTTTACAATGGGATAATGGTATCTGTTTGTATCTTATGCTTTACATGGGAAGGTCATCAAGAAGGTATCTGAATATGTTGCTCAACAGAGGATAGGAAAAGGACATCGTTGCTTTGGGAAGGACATCAAACATGTATCTGAATATGTTGCTCTGCTTTGTGCAAGTTTATTCATCCCTTGGAACTAGATAGTCTACATGTTATTAGTGGAATCAAAGTGCAAATGCTTGAAGCAAACCACTATACTGGATCAACCTTGATATACTTTGAGCTTAAAGATGGTAGACATGTTCTCCACACAGGTGACTTTCAAGATTGTGAAGAAATGCAGAGCTATCCTGTTTTGAGAAATGTATGCACCAATATACTTTATCTAGATACAACTTACTGTAATGCCAAGTACAGGTGCAATTATGAAATAATATATTTATTCAATTTAGATTGAATTTTTTAATGATTAATTCAGTTTTTATTTTCTGAGATGGAAAATAGGTCAAAGACAATATTGTGAAAAGGAGACTGCTCTTAAATTTGGAGTTTGTCAATTCTCTGTAAATGTAATCACCATGTTACTGTCAATTTGGGGGAGGGGTTTCCGGGGTGAGGATGGGGAGGGTGGTTGGAGTGAGTGAGATCGGAGTTCAAGGGCCTCCCTCATGAATAAGGAAAAGCATCGTTAGTCTGGATACCAGAAGAAGGTGGAGATGGATCTCTAGGACATCCTCAAAAGGAAACAATACTGAACAAGGACATCTCTGCACAAAAGTTTCATGGCTGTCACTAAACTGTTGAACACACCATCTTGAAGGAGAAACACAAAGGATTCCTACCCGCCGAGCAATAAGCATGTCAGTTTTGGGACTCCACATGCAGCCTGCCTATATCATTATCATTATTGTTGCAATTGCATTATATATAGAGAGACACATGCTGGTTTGACACAAGGCATTCACCTGAAACCGTTTGTAATGTTTTCGATCGGTCGTTACTCCAACGCCAAACTTCCTGCTTGTTTTGACCCTCTTCAAGATAGTAGTAGGACCATTTACCCCCTCGTTCACTCAACTCTGCATTGTAAATTACGGTCATATGGGAACGGGGACGATCATCAGTGATCTCTGGTTACTCTGCACGCTAGATATTTTTTCAAACACAAGTGTATTGGGGATGACCAGTCTTTTCACAGGCCATGGTGGGACGACAGAGCCTCTGGGAATCGCACAGAACCTATCTCCAGTGTTTCAGAAGGAGCAAGCATCCACGGGACCAAGACTGCGAATGCCAACGTAAATGCAAAGAGGAAATATTTAAAAGTGTTGATCGCTGCAACAATTACTGTCATGTTTGGCGTTGGCAACAGAGTTTTCTACAAATTGGTGTTGATTTCTTTGAAGGAATACCCTTTCCTCTTGGTCCAGACCGCTACATTTGGGTAATTTTTCAATTCTTCTCAATTTTCTCAATATTTGGGTTGTCTCTGGCCTGTGCTTTGTTGTTGTTATCTATGTGAATTTAATTGTTGAATAATTCTCTTTGCTTGCCTTTCATACTTTCTTGGATGTCAATGTAGACTCGTTTTTTTAGCACTTTCTCTAAAATCCTTTGACCGGACTGTTTGTGCCACCGGATATGGTTGGTGTGAACAACCTTATCATTGGATCCTCGATTGTTATAATTGGATTCTCTTTGTTTCTTCTCCACAGGTGAAGAACATTATGTCCCATTTCCATATATATATATAACACTTTTGTATTATCAAAAATCACTTAAAGATGATGAGATTTCAAGTAGTTCTGATAAGTCCAGATATATGTGATTCTCTATGAGCAACAGTCATTCAAAATCCAGGATCTAGCCCCTGTTTACAGTAAAATTCCTCAAATGGATACCTACCCATCTACCTATAGAAAGACTGATTTAACAGACATACACATATAGTAGCCTAATCTATTATAATAGATATACATTCCAGTTTTATCTTGGAAAGGTGTGGAGATCCTTGCCATTAGAGGGAGCCTTGTTTTCTATCCCCTTGCTTTTCCCTAAGAAAATCCTTAGTGATTTCCATTCTTTTGTAGCTTGTTCAAGGAGGAAATGCAAGACTACTACAAAATGTGTCCAATTGTGAGGGTCCATTTAAGTTAGCAAGTTTTTCAACAAAGAGGTCTCGAGGTTTCCATTTCTATAACTTGCTTTCAAATCTATTTATGATCCACCTCCATGATTTAGTTGGTGGAAAATCTAAATAGAAAGACATTTCGAAATATGTGATGTTATATCTTGTTTGTGTAGTTCTTTAACTCTTCAACATCTACTATAGATAGTCTTCTAGACCAATGATTAGGGAGGTTAATGAAGCATATCAAGGGTACAAGATCCTTGGTTATGAGAAGATTCACACCACACATTTTTTTGACTTTAGCTATTGCTCAGAAGGTGTTTCTCCTTCAACATGGCATGTTTAGTAGTTTAGTGACAGCCATGAAACTTTTGTGCAGAAGCTAAGAAGATTGTATAGGGACTAGTATACTCTGGTAACAAAAACTCCAATCAGGATTACTTCTGTAGCCAAACCTTTGTAGCACAAAGTATATAAGTATAATCATAATTTGCATATTTTTCCCCTTCATCATGCTCATCCCTTCAGTAAGAGGAGGAGAGAATCCAGGATTCTTAGTTACTTTATTAGTTGTTTGCATTCATTATTCTGCCCCATCGTTTGCTCATTGATTGCATACTTAGCAGCAGTATGGATATAGTAAAGCGAATACATGTATAATATATCAAATGCTTTTTTATTTTTTTGTTTTAACAACTGTAGAATCTAGGATTTTTAGTTACTTTATTAGTTGTTTTCATTCATTATTCTGCCCCATCGTTTTCTCATTGATTGCATAATTAGAAACATTATGGATATGGTAAAGAGAATACATGTATAATATATCAAATGGTCATTTTGCCAGAGAGGAATCACTTTACTGTTGATCAACTTTAGCAGAGACACTTTACCTAGCATTCCTTTGTTCAGTTTGAGAAAATGCATTTATACATATCTGGTGTGCAAAAACCATAATTCATTGACATGACATATAAAATATTCAATTTCATATGGAAACACTTCAATTTCATATGGAAATCTATAACAGAAAATGACTAGAAACTTCAGATGGCAACTTTCTGATGCATTAAGAAGTTTGTTTGAACCTCAGTTAGATAGAGCCTCCTCTCCTTCATTGTAATACCCACCTTGGTACATTGACTGACCGTAGACTTGAGGACACTTGCCAAGTGACCTGACCGAATAAACTTTAGTAATTGGTCCCTTGAATATTGAAAATGCTTGAACAACTAAAGAACGCATGATGATTTGCATGACGACAAATGGTAAACGAAAATGACGCAATGAACGACAGTTATAGAAATTGATACTTTACTTAATAAATGAATGCTCTGCTTAATGTTTTGTGAATTTACAAAATGAATGATGACTAGATCTTAGATATGCTTGACTGATTGAGATAGAATGACTGAATGTTAGATATGCTCGACTGATTGAGATAGAATGACTGAATGTTAGATATGCTCAACTGATTGAGATAGAATGATGGATGTTAGATATGCTCCACTGATTGAGATAGAATGACTGAATGTTAGATATGCTCGACTGATTGAGATAGAATGATTGAATGTTAGATATGATCAATTGATTGAGATAGAATGATGAATGTTAGATATGCTCGACTGTTTGAGATAGAATGATGAATGTTAGATATGCTCGACTGATTGAGATAGAACGATGAATGTTAGATATGCTCGACTGATTGAGATAGAACGATGAATGTTAGATACGCTCGACTGATTGAGATAGAATGATGAATGATAGATATGCTTGACTGATTGAGAGAAAATGATGAGTAAAATATATGCTCGACTGGCTGAGATATTATGATGGATGATGAAATATTTCATAGTGCAGTGATATTTAATGTATGCTCGAGTGTGTGTGTGCAGTGGCAGGTAAGACGATTTACCGACTGACCCACAATGGAATTATAGGGGTCGTAAGAATGGAAAGAAAACATAGGAGTATGACGAAAAACTGTCGACCTTGAATTATCACTCCACGCATGGGTTGGAAGCTTGCGAGCTGGTCCGGGGAAGCGTGTGTCGTACGGACGAGGCCATACAGACTTGTTCACATACGAGAGTTGAGGGGCCCGTGATAAGGAGAACCTAATCCCTCAACAACCCTTAGCTCCAAAAAGTGTAGTCGAGAGATCATGGTAACGAATCCGTGATCGTTACACGGTTATCCTCACAAGAAGAAAGAAAAGGAATTGTCGGAAGGGCCCGCCGAAGAGGTACTTAGACAAGAATAAGAAGAAAGAAAATGAATTGTCGGAAGGGCCCGCCGAAGAGGTACCTAGACAAGAATAAGAAGAAAGAAAATGAATTGTTGGAAGGGCCCGCCGAAGAGGTACCTAGACAAGAATAAGAAGAAATGAAAGGAATCGTCGGAAGGGCCCGCCGAATAGGTACCTAGACAAGAATAAGAAGAAAGAAATGGAATTGTCGGAAGGGCCCGCTGAAGGGGTAAGTAGACAGGAATAGGAAGATATTATCAATCAGTTTCGCATAATGGAAATCCCACATGTAAATTAAATAAAAACAATAATAAAAGAATAAATTCATTTTATTTTATTATTTTTGAAAAGGAGAAAACTTGAAAGAAAGTGAAAGATTTATTAGAAAAAATATTTTATTTCATTTTATTTTATTATTTTTGAAAAGGGGAAAACTTGAAAGAAAGTGAAAGATTAAGTAGAAGAAATATTTTATTTCATTTTATTTTATTATTTTTGAAAAGGGGAAAACTTGAAAGAAAGTGAAAGATTTATTAGAAGAAATATTTTATTTCATTTTATTATTTTTGAAAAGTGAAAACTTGAAAGAAAGTGAAAGATTTACTAAAAGAAATATTTTATTTCATTTGTGGAAAGGAGAAAAATTGAATAAGAAAGATTAATGAATAAACTTATTAGTAAGCAAAGTACAACTAAGACTCTAGTAGAAACCACTCAACCTACATCCCACTGATTTAGGGATTAGAGAAATTAACTAAGGAGACAATAAGGAGACATTGTGGGGATTTAGGTGCACACTTAAAGATAAAGTGACACTTGTTTTATGAGAGTAATAATTGATAATTATTAAATTAAATAATAATATTGCATGAAGAGACACTTGGCATGGATATTTTGGTTATAAAAGAAAGGGAGGAGAAGGAGAATGGACTCTCTTGCTCCCTAGTGTTGGACAGGCACCGCAATTGAGAAAATCATCTTGTGATTCTTGTGAGTTGGGTCTAGCATTCCAGGGATTGGGGGATCCCTGCGAAAAGCTTGCATTGTGTGTTCTTACGACCCCAAAATGCTCGAGGGTTTGGGGGAAAGAAGAGTACCCCCGATATGGTAGGGAGGTCAACCGAGAGGTCTTCGGTAAATTGGGAGTTCGGATGGCTGGATCAAAGTGGTAAGGGATGCGAGCTACAACAACCTACAACCATCGGAATTAGGTAAAATGTTCCATTTTTATGTACAAGTTGAGTTTACGCATTTTCATTAGAGTTTTAGATTTGATTTTCAAGATTTAAAATTTTTATATGACATTGGTATTACCTATACAGTCTTTTAGGGGGACCCCGAAATGGGGGTCCTTACATTTGGTATATTTTGGTTATAAAAGAAAGGGAGGAGAAGGAGAATGGATTCTCTTTCTCCCTAGTGCTAGACGGGCACTGCAATTGAGAAAATCATCTTGTGATTCTTGTGAGTTGGGTTTAGCATTCTGGGGATTGGGGGATCCTCGCAGAAAGCTTGCATTGTGTGTTCTTAAGACCCCAAAATGCTTGGGGGTTCGTGGGAAATAAGAGTACCCCTGATATGGTAGGGAGGTCAACCGGGAGGTCTTCAATAAATCGGGAGTTTGGATGGATGGATCAAAGCGGCAAGGGATGCGAGCTACAACAACCTACAACCATCAGAATCGGGTAAAATGTTCCATTTTTATGTACAAGTTGAGTTTACGCATTTTCATTACGGTTTCAAATTTGATTTTCAAGATTTAAAATTTTTATATGACATTGGTATTACCTAGACAGTATTTTAGGGGGACCCTGAAATGGGGGTTCTTACATTCATTTTCTTTTTCACTTGAACCTGTAGTAGCTTTACAACATTTTCAGACAGGAAAAAGTGGCATTGAAACTCCCAAGTTGTCCTAATCACAACACGGGAATGAATAGTGATTTACATTGTCAAACTAAAAATGGTAGAAATCATGGTTTGGAGCACTTATGTATATAACCCTATGGTAAGTGTTATTGTATATGCGATCAAAGGACCCCAAGAAATTTCATATCGAAACCACAACATGGACATTGCTATCCAATAACCACAAGACAACCATATTTCAAGTATAGACAACAAAAATTGTATAGGTGGCAGAAAATTGTCATGTAATACAGTCAAGCCACTCACAATAGATGGTGATATCTTTCGAGAAGAAAACTATCAAATTATACCTCTAAGTTCTTACAAAATTCAACAAGGCCATGATGGCTGCCCATATTAACACAATATTTTCATTTCCTCTTCATAGTGACTCTAAGCATTCTGGAAGATTTCCCGGCCAATGACTTGGTAGAATTCAAAGAATTTGTGGGCAAACTCACTTAAGATGGAAACGACTGTTCTGCAATTCATTTGAACAATGAGTGAACCATTTTAATAAATGGGAAGGAAAACAGAACTTCAGCAGTTCAAAACTGTCATTTTGGTTTCTTCAGCAGACTTTGGGATCTCATCCAACACGTCAATCCATGTCTAGTGCACTTAGTAACCTGGTGGTAGGTAGCTTGGGGGTTATCTCCCTGACCATCTCCTTAGTCTCTTTCTTACTCTATCTTTCCAAATCCTTAGAATTCGATACTTAAAATAGAGGTTGCTTGGTTGTACCTACTATACTTTGAGTGGCCTCTCTAGTAGAAGTTGATGTTTCCAACAATGTTGTAGGATTTACCTGTTTTGAAACTAAAGGTTCTGTCAGACCTGAACTGAAAATAATGTGACTAACTCGAGTCGATTCGAAATTCTTAAGGTAGGTTCTTCCCCTCTGAAACACACTGAAGTAACTGCTAGGGTGTGCATGTTATCCCAAAAAAAGGTGTAGTAATGTACAACTCCTTAAGTGATTCCATCCTACACATGTTTGCATAGTTCCCCATTTCCCAGTACAATGCTGCTGAAAAGAGTACCTCTGAGTACCAAAAATTATATGCATTTTGTGGTTTTAATACACCTCAAATCGCCAAATCTAGATCAGTAGATAAAATGGCCCTAATGAGGCCATATCTATGATTTTTTACTCCATAAAGCACCCATAATGATGACAATAGATATAGTGATCCATTTCAGATATCTTGCAGTTGGCTTTTTTGTTCTATTCAATTGTTGATAGTTGGACTAAGTTATTTTTCTTAACGAGTCTTGTTGTGGCTATCTAATCTGGTCACCTTTGACAACCATTTTGCTTTGTATTAGTTGTTTGTGTGTTTATGTAGGTTGTTTCATTTACTTTTCAAAACTTGTGACCCTTGGAGGAGACTGAAAACAACTAGCAAAAACTCTCCTAACATTTGAGACAACGAGAAGAATCTAAATGTCAGTTTGGGTGTCTGGATTCAGCTAGCAAGTTGGCTTGCACTGAAACTGGGTACCCCTACGTTTCCTTGTGGTATGGGTTGTCCACCTCCTGAACATAATGTTATACATAATCTCATTGATTTGGTACAAGTTGTGCCCAACTTAGGTGGGTCTATGCAGCTGTAGAACTCGTCCGTAGGACTCGGAAGAGAGTTTTTTTTTTTTTACAAGACTAAGTCATAGCCTTATTACTGGAACCAATATTACATATTTATCCCTCTTCTAAAAATAATTTAGACAAGGTGATTACTCATTTCATTCTGATAAGTAGATAATAAATAATGTAATTTCATTTAAGACGCAACATTCAATTCTTTCTACCTTTAACGACACTAGCAACATCCTAAATCTATTAAATATAAAAGTGTCCCTTTTTTTTCTACAAAAAGTGGAATGATTGGTAGCATAAGTAAACATTCCCATCTATTGATATTGAACATTTAGATTGGATTCACTTATGGTAAATAAGACTTATACATAATTCTTTATTTTCTAAACTCAAGCACATATATACACTTGATATGAAACATTAGGATTTCACCATTTCCCTAATAACAATATTTACTTTTAATAACATTTAATGCCCTTTTCTACTTTCATAACTTAAACACAAATATGAAATAAACATTCTTTATAAAATTTATATGCACTTTCCTACCTTCAAAATTTAACACAATTTATTTAATATACGTTTTTTATAACATTTAAATACACTTTCCTTCATAACTCAAACACCATTAGAGAATATATATTCCTTATAACATTTAAATACACTTTCTTTCATAACTCAAACACCATTAGAGAATATATATTCCTTATAACATTTAAATACACTTGCTTTCATAACTTAAACATAATTTTGGAATATATGTTCTTTATAACATTTAAATACACTTTCCTTCATAACTCAAACACCATTAGAGAATATATATTCCTTATAACATTTAAATACACTTTCTTTATAACTCAAACATCATTAGAGAATATATATTCCGTATAACATTTAAATACACTTCTCAAACACCATTAGAGAATATATATTCCTTATAACATTTAAATACACTTTCTTCATAACTAAAACACTTCTGTAGCAAAACTTCTGTGGTGGTTGATTGCAGGAGGAGTTAGAGAACCCATAGTATCCATAGTTAAAAATCGACGTTTCGAATCCAAAACAGGATCCATCATCAGGACATATTGCCGAGTTTAAATGAAGAGCTAAAGATCTGATATATAGTGCTAAGAAGTAAGGAAAGGAGACAAGCTGTAGGTCGGCTAATGGGGAAAATTAGGTTGAAATGTTGGATTCAAAATGTCAATTTTTAACTATGGATATTGTGGGTTCTCCGACTCCTCCCGCAACTAAAACACCATTAGAGAATATATATTCCTTATAACATTCAAATAAACTTTCTTCATAACTCAAACAACATTAGAGAATATATATTCCGCATAACATTTAAATACACTTGCTTTCATAACTCAAACACAAATTTGGAATATATGTTCTTTATAACATTTAAATACACTTTCCTTCATAACTCAAACACCATTAGAGAATATATATTCCTTATAACATTTAAATACACTTTCTTTCATAAATAAAACAACATTAAAGAATATATATTCCTTCTAACATTTAAATACACTTTCTTTCATAACTCAAACACAATTTTGTTATATATGTTCTCCATCATCGTGATACAAATAGGAATTAGAATTTGATCAATGATTACATATATATAATTTCTATTTTCACAATCATTAACTACGTCTACCACTATATTTATAGCCACATGTATACACTAACATTACTATGTTTATGACTCTTCCTTACCTTCTTATGTATTATACAAAGTGATGTATTAAATCTATATAGACCTTATCTATACTTGCATACTAGTCTATATATAAATATAACTCTAGAATATAAACATAATTCTCCTAAACTTTTCTAATGCATACTAATTATATATAATCTAAAATGCATAATGTATCCAACCCTATATATTCTTTGATTTTGCATACATCTCAAATCTTCATAAGATAAAGAAATTTTTTAGAATAAGATCATAGTGTAACCATATAATTTCCATACATTTCCATCGAATTTGTGTAAAGGTAGTGCATATATTAATCATTAAATTCTATTCAAAGTGATACATATATATTATAATTATAAACATAGCTTAATGTTAGAAGTAGTACATTTGAAGATCGATTATAATGTAGCATGCCTTATAGACGTGTTTGGTTAGAATTTAACCATAATATTAGTTTACTGCAGTGATCATGCTATAAAGGAATTTATAAGATAAGTAAATTTATTCCACTATCGGTATATTCGATTAAGTTATGAATTTATTAAGTGAAACGGTATCTATATGGAATATATCCTTCACCTAACTGGAAAAAAACTAACAATTACCTTCCTGTCAACATTACGGTCACTTGGCATTAAGAATATAATCAATAAAGTTGAGTTTAAAATAGATATCTTGCGGTCATTTCACTATCGGTATATTTGATTAGGTTATGAATTTATTAAGTGAAACAATGTCTATATGGAATATACCCTTCACCTAACTGGAAACAAATTAACAATTACCTTCCTGTCAACATTACGGTCACTTGGCATTAAGAATATAATCAATCAAGTTGAGTTTAAAATATCTTGTTGTCATTCCACTATGGGTATATTTGATTAGGCACGGAGATCAGAATGTAAACATTTCGATACCTAGTGATTTCTTAAATAAAAAATAATAATTTCTACGCAACGGATTTAGAATGCAATGTACTGCGAATATGCAGCAACTGCACACTCATATAACTCAACAAACTTATAATGTACTTCATAACCAAATCATTACGAAATCTGATCTTCATATTAGAGGAGACAAGGAAGAGAAAATCTAGTTACCTCTAATCTGTCCGAGATGTCCCAAGTAATCCTTTTTGGGAGAAGAAGAAATCGCAGCTTTGAATTCACCGTCGATCTCCACGAGTCAATGACGAAAACCTCGGTTAGCCTCCCTTCCTTAACAGGAGTACTCTTCTTTTTCCCAAACCCCCGAGCAATGGGGCCGTAGAGCTCACACACAAATCTAGAGACTCTGAAGTGGGTTCCCCCCCACCAAAATCTCTTGCCAAATTCCAATAGCAGCAAATCAATGTCTTACCAAAAATTACGATAACCATCCACCCATAGGGTGTCCCTTTCCATTTCCTCAATCCTTCCTTAAATAGAAAAATTCATTGCGACACATGTCGCTTCATGCAAAAATGCCTAATTTTTAATTATTCAAATGTAATTTAGCTCACCTATCCATGTGTCAAAATTTCTGAGAGAGTATACCAACTTTCCTAGATTTACTCAAGTTTGTCTCCATTATGTTCAATCAAATTTCTATTTTTGAGGGTGCAAGTGGTGTTAACTAAATGCTAAGGCTTAGTATTCCATTTTCTCCTAAAATAATATTTTATACTATTTTAATTACAAAAAATGCATTTCATTTGCAAATGGCCTAAATGCAATTTATAAGTTTTTATGCACAATGTTCATCAATTATTTCCATCTAGGGTCTAGGTACCACATCATTGGGTCCATCCGTCTTTGATTTCCTTTCGTCGATATGGCATCACATCGTCGGGTCCATTCGTCCATCATTTCCGTTTATCGACAAGGTACTACATCGTTGGGTCCTTCCGTCCGTCATTTCCGTTTATCGACAAGGTACTACATCGTCGGGTCCTTACGTTCGTCATTTCCTTTTATCGACAAGGTACCACATCGTCGGGTCCTTTTGTCCGTCATTTCCGTTTATCGACAAGGTACCACATCGTCGGGTCCTTTCGTCCATCATTTCCGTTTATCGACAAGGTACCACATCGTTGGGTCCTTCCATCGATACCTCTTCATTGCATCTGATTTGCGAGAACATCATGTAGGGAGTTAGTGTAACATACCCCTATTTGCTAAAATTTTTTTTATGTTGGAAACATTATGTTAACTTTTATTGTAAAGTTTTATATTGGACAAGTGTCCAAGGATGACTGTAATTTTCACAATATTTTATTATTAAATAAACTAAATAGGAGACAAACACCTAAGGAGACTATTGAAAGAGTGTTTACTGACCCACTATGTGGAATGGAATCTGGGGTAGAAGGAAATGGACAAGTGGCAGCATCATGATGCAACTGATTAGCTGTTGGTATGGGACAACTCCCTTGAAATGTGGTTATAGTGCCCAAGAAGGTGGGACTGGGGATTGAGGCTCATTTATTGAAAACTGACCACTAAAGACCTAGGCAAATATTTAAAAGAGCCATTGAATTGTGAACTGAGGTTCATCACTTTTCCTGACAAGGAAATTTACCTTGGGGTTTTGCTGTGCTTGCACCCAAGAGATTCAATGAGGAGATATGCTGAGTTTTTGATCATGGAGTAAGTCTGCCTATTATACTGCTGAGTGTAGAGTTATACTATTGAGTGTTGAAGCTATAGTATTGAGTGCTGAAGTTATTCTACCGAGTGCTGAAGTTGAAAGCCTTGCTTCTACTGAGAATCTTCTACCTAGTGGTTTAGTGAACAGGCTCGGCGGTCCAAAGGAGGCAAAAAGATTGACTGCTTCTTCTAGAGAAGGTTGGGAGGAACATGCCTCCTTGGGTGTTTGTCCACCCTACCTACAGTTACAGGTTCTACTTGTCATTTTGTCCAAATATTTATTTTCTATTGTCTGAAATGTTAAGTTAAATATGCTGTAGGTTAAGTATCGATATTACAGTAGTAGAAAATTAGAAATTCTGAATTATTAATGATTCTGTTGATTGAATTAAATACACTCTCTGCATTTTTCCACATACAGTCACCTGTATCGTACTCTAGTACAGAGTGGTAGAATTATGATTGATGATTGATAGGCAGAATGACCAAATGACTGGATAGATTAATGCGACTATAATTCATTGATATTTCCTATGAGTTATACTCCATATTACAAATTACATGCATAGACTCAAAAATCATAAACAATTTTCATATCCAAGTATTTAAATTATTTTTCTGTGACACAGTATTCAAGAAATCATAACAGATGCAAATTTAATAGCATCAACAAGCATTTTATTACATTTCTATTCTGACAGTAATAGATTAGTCTAGGGTTTAGTTGTTTTTCATGTTTTCTTCTAATTTTTGCAACAGCTTCTATTAATTTCCTATACAGTAATTTATGCAACAATTAATTTCCATTTTTGTAGTGTCTAATATTTTAAATGGGGAGAAACAAGAGCTAGTCAACTCATACCATAATATCAGAACATAGTTATATCGGTTTTGTCAAACGTCCTAAATACTCGACAAAAACCCTAATACTTAAACATTCATTTCACCAACTTATTTTTTTTACATGACAGAGTTATTAAAGACTTTTATAAACAATATCGAAGATTTGAAATCATATTTGTTTATGGTCGAATGACCAAGGGTTAATACCCTCTCGGCGAAATTTCTTCGCAAGTATTCAAATAAAATCGATACAAATATTATTCCTTTCATTAGGGTTGGAACTTCAATTATAAACATCAAATAACACAGAGATTAGGAACGCAGACATTATTAACACTGAAACCTTTTCTCTATTTTTAAAATGAGATAGCCTATGGCTCTCAATTTTAAAAATAGGAGTAATGCACCACATAATTTTACTGCTGCAAGGAATGTACCTAATAATAATAACAACACCAGGTATGTTGAACAGAAAGGGCTTTTGAAGTGTTTTGATTGCGGTGGACCACATAAGATAGAAGATTTCCCACGCAACAGAAAGGCGGTCAACAACATTAACACCATGCAAGCAGAACCTATAGTTGGAGATATCGCAAGAGAAATGCCTAGAATAAATGCAGCGCTGGAAAATCATCAAGCAAATCATCAAACATCTATGGTCGAAATTGAAGGTATGATACGAAACAAATCTATTTCCATTCTGATAGATCCAGGTGCAAATTTGAGTTACATTTCACCTACTTTAGTGAAAAGTTGCAAGTTAGAAGTAGATAAATTTGATAATCCATGGTTAGTTCAGCTTGCAACAGGCACTAAAAGAAAGGTTACAGATTTTGTCAAAAATTGTGAAGTGTTTATTAGTCAGCTGAAAACGCAAGTTAATCTGAATGTTTTACCATTAAGTTCATATGACTTGTTGACTGGCATGGATTGGCTTGAACAACATAGAGTAATACTTAATTGTTATGAGAAATATTTTACTTGTTTGAATAACGAAGGTATTACTGAAACAGTAAAAGGAATTCATAGGAAGGTTTCAGTAAGATAAATTTCTGCGTTACAAGTAAAAGGAGCTGCAAGAAAGGGTTGTAAGATGTTTGCTGTTAATGTTATTAATGATGAACGTTCATATAAAGAAGATAAAGTAAAACTGGAGGATATGCCTGTTCTGAAGGAATTTTCTGATGTCTTCCTGGAAGAAATTCCAGGATTACCTCCAAAAAGGGAACTTGATTTCACCATTGAGTTGGTACCCGGGTGTAGTACCAAACTCAAAGGCTCCTTACAGAATGAATATTTTGGAATTAAATGAACTAAAATCTCAGCTGAAGGAATTAATAGATAAAAACTACATCAGGCCGAGTGTGTCTCCTTGGGGAGCACCATTTATTTTTGTTAAGAAGAAGGACGGTACCATGAGACTGTGCATAGACTACCATCAACTTAATAAAATGACCATTAAGAACCGATATCCCTTGCCCTGCATCGGCGATCTATTCGATTAGGTACGTAGAGCATAGATATTTACTAAAATTGATTTAAGGTTAGGGTATCATCAAGTTGAGATAAAATACGAAGACATATTCAAAATTGCATTCAGAACTCGTTATGAACACTACAAGTTCGTAGTTATGCCTTTTGGGCTAACTAACGCACCGACAGTTTTCATGTGTTTGATGAACAACGTTCTGCATAAGTATTTGGATACGTTTGTAGTTGTGTTTATTGATGATATTTTGATTTACTCAAAAACTAAAGAAGAGCATGACGAACACTTAAAAATAACTATGCAAATTTTAAGAGAACATCAGCTTTATGCTAAGTTCAGTAAATGTGACTTTTATAAGGATAAAATACAGTACTTAGGTCACATAATATATAAAGACAAAATTTCTGTCAACCTTGATAAGATAAAAGCAATTAACAAGTGGCCCGTCCCTAAAGATGTAACCGACGTACAGTCATTTATGGGGATAACAGGTTATTACAGAAAATTTATCGAAGGATTCTCTAGAATTGCTAACCCCATTACTTCTTTACAGAAGAAAGAGAATAAATTCGTATGGGATCAAAAGTGTCAAGAAAGATTTAATAAGTTAAAATAATTATTAACAACCGCACCTGTTTTAAAAATTGCTAACCCCAATAAGGATTTCGTTGTATGCACTGATGCATGTAACGATGCACTTGGAGGAGTCTTAACTCAAGAAGATCATGCCATTGCTTTTGAGTCAAGGAAATTAAAAATTCATGAAAATAATTATGCAACTTACGATCTCGAGTTGGCAGCCGTGATACATGCACTAAAAGTGTGGCGTCATCACTTGATTACAAGAAAGTTTGTAGTAATGATGGATAATAAAGGTTTAAAGTACTTGTTGGATCAAACAAATCTTAACGCAAGGTAAGCTAGATGGCTAGCTTTCCTTAGCGAGTATGATTTCGAGATTCAACACATAAAGGAAAAATAAAACAAAGTTGCTGCCTTGAGTAGAAATGCCAAATTAAGCTTTGTGGCAGCAATCAACACGTTTAAGACAGATCTGGAAAATCAGATCGAAGAAGGAATTAAGCAAGATGAAAATTACCGAAAATTACATGCTAAAGTGGCTAAAAATTTCTCTGAAAATTTGATAAAATATTACAGCATTAATGAAAAAGGCTTCTTGATATATAAAAACAGAATTTATATACCCAATGTGTTACAAGTTAAGCTGCTGATTTTGGATGAAGTTCATAAAAGTCCTTATTCGGGACACCCTGGTTATCAAAAAATGATAACTATGTTAAGAAAGGATTATTTTTGGCCCAACATGAAGAATGAAGTGGCTGATTATATAGCTAGGTGTTTCCAATGTCAGACTATAAAGGTTGAACATCAACACCCAGCTGGACTATTGCCGCCATTGCTGATTTCGGAATGGAAATGGGAAAATATAAGTATTGATTTTATTACAGATTTGCCAAAAAATAAAAAACAGAATGATTCCATAATGGTTGTTGTTGATAAATTAAGTAAGGCTGCTCATTTTATTCCTATCAAAACTACTTTTAAAGCTCCTAACATTGCAGGGGTGTTTATGAAGCAAATTTTTCGCTTGCACAGGATTCCAAAGGTAATTATTTCTGATTGAGATTCCAAGTTCACTGGAAAATTTTGGACAACACTATTTAAAGGTTTAAATACTAAACTGAATTTCGGCACTTCTTTCCACCCACAAACTGATGGTCAAACAGAAAGAGTAAATCAGATTTTAGAATATATGCTTAGGATCTATGTCAAAGATCAGCCATCTAAGTGGGAAGATTATTTACATTTAGCAGAATTTGCATACAATAATCATTATCAAGCATCTGCTAGGTTTAGTCCATTTGAAATTTTATATGGAAGAAAGTGTATCACTCCTATATCTTGGGATATTCCTGTTGATAGATTGATGTTAGGACCATATTTGTTAAAAGAAATGGAACTAACAATGAAACAAGTACAAGGCAACTTAAAAGTTGCAAAAGATAGATAAAAGAGTTATGCAGATATGAAATGCACTGAAAGAGAATTTTAGGTTGGAGATCATGTCTTTGTAAGAGTAAGACCCCCAAAAAGTTCTCTAAGGCTTGGGAGTTGTGCTAAACTAGCACCACGATACTGTGGCCCATTCGAAATCCTATCAAGGATTGGACCGGTTGCCTATTAGTTAGCATTACCATCTAATTTCAAAATCCATAATGTTTTTCACGTATCTGTTTTAAAGAAATATGTGCACGATGTTACTCATGTGCTGAATTGGAATGATATACAGGTGGAACCCGAAGGAGATTTTCAGGTGGAACTGGACTGTATCCTCGACATGAGGGAAATTATGCTTTGGAATCGCAACATAGGGCAGGTAAAGGTGCAATGGAAGCACCTTAGCCCTGATGAAGCTACTTGGGACCTGGAAAGTAATATGCGGGAAGCATATCCAGTTTTGTTCCATGAGGAATCTGATGAAGAATAAGCAACATCGAGAACGATGTTGAGCTTAAGTGGGGGTGTTTGTAACATACCCCTTTTTGCTGAAAAAACATTTTATGTTGGAAACATTATGTTAACTTTTATTGTAAAGTTTTATATTGGACAAGTGTCCAAGGATGATTGTAATTTGCACAATATTTTATTATTAAATAAATTAAATAGGAGACAAACACCTAAAGAGACTGTTGAAAGAGTGTTTACTGACCCACTAGGTGGAATGGAATCTGGGGTAGAAGGCAATGGATAAGTGGCAGTATCATGATGCAACTAACTAGTTGTTGGTATGGGACAACTCCCTTGAAATGTGGTCATAGTGCCCAGGAAGGTGGGACTAGAGCTTGAGGCTCATTTATTGAAAACTGACCACTAAAGACCTAGGCAAATCTTTAAAAGAGCCATTGAATTGTGAGCTGAGGTTCATCACTTTTCCTGACGAGGAAATTTACCTTGCGGTTTTGCTGTGCTTGCACCCAAGAGATTCAATGAGGAGATATCCTGAGTTTTTTTTATCATGGAGTAAGTCTTCCTATTATACTGCTGAGTGCAGAGTTATAATATTGAGTGCTGAAGCTATAGTATTGAGTGTTGAAGTTATTCTACCGAGTGATGAAGTTGAATGCCTTGCTTCTACCGAGAATCTTCTACATAGTGGTTCAGTGAACAGGCTCGGGGGTCCAAAGGAGGAAAAACGATTGACTACTTCTTTTGGAGAAGGTTGGGAGGAACATGCCTCCTTGGGTGTTTGTCCACCCCACCTACAGTTACAGGTTCTACTTGTCATTTTGTCCAAATATTTATTTTCTATTTTCTGAAATGTTAAGTTAAATATGTTGTAGGTTAAGTGTCGATATTACAGCAGTAGAAAATTAGAAATTCTGAATTATTAATGATTCTGTTGATTGAATTAACTACACTCTCTGCATTTTTCCACATACAGTCACCTGTATCATACTCTAGTACAGAGTGGTAGAATTATGATTGATGATTGATAGGCAGAATGACCAAATGAATGGATAGATTAATGCTGCTATAATTCATTGATATTTCCTATTAGTTATACTCCACATTACAAATTACATGCATAGACTCAGAAATCATAAACAATTTTCATATCCAAGTATTTAAATTATTTTTCTGTTACACAGTATTCAGGAAATCATAACAGCTGCAAATTTAATAGCATCAACAAGAATTTTATTACATTTATATTCTGACAGTAATAGATTAGTCTAGGGTTTATGTTGTTTTTCATGTTTTTTTCTAATTTTTGCAACAACTTCTATTCATTTCCTATACAGTAGTTTATGCAATAATTAATTTCCATTTTTGTAGTGTCTAATATTTTAAATGGGGAGAAACAAGAGCTGGTCAATGTTAGGATATTCCTATACTCCATCCTAGTCCCACCAGTATTTTGATCATTTACATTTTCAGTCATGCATGCACCTTTTAGGGTTTGCATGCATTCTAAGGTTTGCATGCATTTTGCATGCATCCCAGTCATCAGTCCAGCACCTAGCCCTCAGTTAGCCAGCCCCCAGGAGCTTCTCACTATTCAGTTTTAGCCCTCCAGTTGCTCAATGCGCCTTTCTTCCTTGATTTTAGGGAGCAACTCGCCCTCCTTCACCTACCAGTCCAGTTGTCACTCAGTTACACTCAGTTACAGTCAGTTACAGTCAGTTACACTTAGTTACACTCAGTTACACTCAGTTACACTCAGTTACAGTCAGTTACACTCAGTTACATTCAGTTACACTCAGTTACATTGAGTTACACTCAGTTACATTCAGTTACATTCAGTTACACTCAGTTACACTCAGTTACATTGAGTTACACTCAGTTACATTGAGTTACACTCAGTTACATTGAGTTACACTCAGTTACACCTACCAGAGTTAGTTTGACTGATGGTTGACAGTTACTTGAGCATTGATGACTCCACTGATGATGATGAAGACTTCCAGTTGCGCTCCGATGATCATGAGGACACCTAGTTGTGCTCCGATGACACTCCAGTGATCCTTTGATCACTCCATGAAGGCTAATTCGAATTGCCACCTTAGGCATTCGAATTCCTCATGCATTGTATTATTTATATGTCCATTTGTGATTAATAATTTAGTATGACCGAAGTATTATTGCTTCTATCTGAGTTCTACTGTACCATATTATTCTGTTGCTCATTATACTGCATGTATCACTCTTCTTCTATTTTCTTGCTTAATCATAATTATTCTCTTGTGAGATACATCGTCTCTTAGATCTGCTGTGAGGATTTTCACATGGTATCAGAGCATGTTGAGAGTATTGTTTATCTCCATTCTTGAGAGTTTTTTGCAGGTTATTACCAAGATTTCAAGTTCAGCAGTTGCAGCAGTTTTTGCATTTTTGCAGCAGTAGCAGTTGCAGTTATTCTATATTGTTTTTGCAGGTCTTCTACAACTTCAATGAATTTAGAAGAAATTACTCCTCTTTCTCCATTCAACTATGATGAATGGAAACCAAGAATGATAGCATATTTGAAGAGCCATGATCTCTTTGATTGCTATTTTGAAAGAGAGTTCGAATCCTCTACAAAGAAGATTAAATGGTTGAATAAAGGTGACATGCACAGTGGAAGAATGATGCTTGCTATGACTGATTACATATTGTACCCGACCATCATTGATATTGAAACTCCAAAAGAGTTATGGGCTCATCTGGATGAAAGATTCGGTAAAAAGAATGATGGATTTGGTCCAAATCCCTTCAAAAGCAAGCAAGTTGATGCATTCGCTCCACTTGATGGTCTCTCAGATCATGATGCATTCGCTCCTCCTGATGGTCTCTTAGATCATGTTGCATTCGCTCCCCTTGATGATCTCTCAGATCATGAACCAGTATCATCTCATATTGAAGTTGTTGACAAAGAACTTGCAGATTCTCCGCTCATGCTCAAACTTTCTTCTCTTTCTGTGCCAGTTCACACTCTTGATATTGCAGAAGGTCCTAAATCCTCTCTTGCACCAGAGTTTGTTGGTTTGCATCATGATCACATGATTATTTCGGAGGTAACATCAGCTATTGGAGGTAATGCATTCGCTCCTCTTCAGCAAACATCTCTTATTTACTACTATATGATCATTAGCACATGCTTTCAGAAGGTTATTGAAGAATATGGCCATTGCCACCCGCTTGAGATAAATTCTCATGCATCATATGATAGTTTTGATCTCACCCCTGCTGGTTCAAAAGAGATCTCAAGAAACTGTTTTGAAAGTCTTAAATCTGATTTTGATTTCAAGCAAACATGTAATAGTTATTTTTGGCATAATCTCACCCATGGTGGTTCGAAGGAGAAGAAAAAAGACTATATGCACTTTCACAGATTTGATCCTACCTCAGCTGATTCGAATCACAGGTTCAAGGATCATTCTCATACTATTGGATTTGTTCTCATCACATTCGATCTGAAGAGCAAGTACAAGCACATGCTTTTTGAGCATGATCCACTTCTTCCCAAGAAGAAGATACCTCCAGACATATGACCAAGCATCACACATGCTTGAGTTTGGAGTATTTATTTTTTTATGTGTGCCTTACAGTCTATTTTTTGAGGAGGGGGTATGTTTCCCATGAAATTTTCCCACTTCCTTGGTTTATTGATTGTTATTATTCATTGTATTGGGTGACCTTTGGTCTTAGTTACCAGGGCCCAGGATGGATTAAGGGGGGGTGTTAGGATATTCCTATACTCCATCCTAGTCCCACCAGTATTTTGATCATTTACATTTTCAGTCATGCATGCACCTTTTAGGGTTTGCATGCATTCTAAGGTTTGCATGCATTTTGCATGCATCCCAGTCATCAGTCCAGCACCTAGCCCTCAGTTAGCCAGCCCCCAGGAGCTTCTCACTATTCAGTTTTAGCCCTCCAGTTGCTCAATGCGCCTTTCTTCCTTGATTTTAGGGAGCAACTCGCCCTCCTTCACCTACCAGTCCAGTTGTCACTCAGTTACACTCAGTTACAGTCAGTTACAGTCAGTTACACTTAGTTACACTCAGTTACACTCAGTTACACTCAGTTACATTCAGTTACACTCAGTTACATTGAGTTACACTCAGTTACATTCAGTTACATTCAGTTACACTCAGTTACACTCAGTTACACTCAGTTACATTGAGTTACACTCAGTTACATTGAGTTACACTCAGTTACATTGAGTTACACTCAGTTACACCTACCAGAGTTAGTTTGACTGATGGTTGACAGTTACTTGAGCATTGATGACTCCACTGATGATGATGAAGACTTCCAGTTGCGCTCCGATGATCATGAGGACACCTAGTTGTGCTCCGATGACACTCCAGTGATCCTTTGATCACTCCATGAAGGCTAATTCGAATTGCCACCTTAGGCATTCGAATTCCTCATGCATTGTATTATTTATATGTCCATTTGTGATTAATAATTTAGTATGACCGAAGTATTATTGCTTCTATCTGAGTTCTACTGTACCATATTATTCTGTTGCTCATTATACTGCATGTATCACTCTTCTTCTATTTTCTTGCTTAATCATAATTATTCTCTTGTGAGATACATCGTCTCTTAGATCTGCTGTGAGGATTTTCACAGTCAACTCATACCATAATATCAGAACATAGTCATATAAGTTTTGTCAAACGTTCTAAATACTCGACACAAACCCTAATACTCAAACATTCATTTAAACAACTTATTTTTTTTACATGACATAGCTATTAAAGACTTTTACAAATAGTATCGAATATTTGAAATCATATTTGTTTATGGTTGAATGACCAAGGGTTAATACCCTCTCAGAGAAATTTCTTCGCGCGTATTCAAATAAAATCGATACAAATATTATTCCTTTAATTAGGGTTGGAAATTCAATTATAAACATCAAATAATGCAGAGATTAGGAACGCAGACATTATTAACACCGAAACTTTTTTCTATTTTTAAAACAAGATAGCCTATGGCTCTCAACTATTTACCAATGCCGTATTTATAAGTTAAAACCACATTATAAGTTAAACACAGAAATTGCATGATCACTGTATTTAAAGTCGCATTACTGTACTATCATTTATTCATCCGAGGGTTCATCCCTTAGTTTGATACATATAAGAAAATGCTAAATCAAAACACGGCTAGGCTAGTTATCTGAACAAGCTAAGGATTCATCCTCCGTCCTCAAACATTACATTTAAAATTATTACGTTATGGCTCAAACGATGCCCAGGACCAAGCATCAAGCTCTTGACGAGCAACAAACATCGGAAAACTATGCTAGGAGGACCTACAGGGAGTTGAACCACCGAGGCTTATTGGGTGGAGCAAGCAAGCATCTTCCCACCGATCTTTCAGCATTTCAAACCTCCAAAATGTCGTCAACACCTACTAGGGAAATTGTCGAGAGGTTAAAACGCTTTAAAAAAAAAAATGCACAGGTTCAACTCTAAATAATTACAAATGACTCTCTATTGAGTTCGAACGCATTAACTTTGTAATAAAAAATATGAAGCTGGAACACCGATAGTAGTGACGTCAGAACCACCTAACAGCCGCAACAGAGAAAGGTTTAGA
Organism: Larix kaempferi; assembly: GCA_027924585.1. Classification (NCBI taxonomy): domain Eukaryota; kingdom Viridiplantae; phylum Streptophyta; class Pinopsida; order Pinales; family Pinaceae; genus Larix; species Larix kaempferi. The sequence continues at coordinate 1,634,796 of BSBM01000566.1, read as the reverse complement.
CGCCTTGAAATCCATCTATTTATTTCACTCAATACTTGAGACCACTGGTTCAAATCTGAACCCTAAACATAACAGAAAAACCCTGAGAACCTTCCCATTGATTGCACAACGAATGTTGCTGGTGAAACGCTACCCAAACCTCACTTAAAGACCTGAACTCAGCAAAATGCAGTCAAAACCTACAACTACGCAGACGGTCGGCCTCTCTCCAAGCCATGTATTACCAAATGAATGCAAAAGAACAAAAACCATGAACATGTAGTATGAGCAGTTAGGGTTAAGACCCAAACCTGAGGACAATCCAGATCAACAGATGCGATCGAGCCAGCTGAGATCCACGAATTTCAAAACATTGGTATGTTCAAAACCTCATTAATAACCCTACCAACGCAGAGTCCAGCTCGGAGGCAATTTACCAAGTATTATCACATAGCTCGGCATGTTACATAATATCTTCATGTGAAATATACTACATCGATAGCCAGTGGGACATTCCACCAAAGGAATTAGATGGGAGCTTAAATGCTCAGTTCCGACACGTAAAACCCGCAAGCGTTTCGACTGCAGAGAATTAATTACCAGTCACCAACCATTATCAATGCATTGGCTTGTATTGCATAGTGTAAACCTTACATTATCAAAGTTTATCTCCGTTGTTGCATAGTATAGCATCTAGGGTTTTGCATTTGCATTGTTTGGTAACATTTCCAGTATATAGTTCATAAACGCATAGTTAACATATATATGATGCACATTTCTCATTTAGCATAGGTCGCATTTGTGTAGAGCATGTGGTATTTATTATATAGGTTAGAAATCAATACATGCTTGTCGTAACTTAATGTTATCGCTACCCTAAATACATTAATATACTATGTTAACAAATAGTATGAATATTAAACATAGAGATATTCCCATCCTATAGTTTCACCATTTTTACGATATAACATCATCTATTTTGAGAGTTACACTATATCAAACCTTGTTACGATCATAATAATCACATGTACTTATATATCTTGAAATGTAAAAGCTATCTTAGATATGTTGATGACTCTAACCATTACAGGTATTTAATTATAAAAGGCGACTCATACATCTATGTTATGGATCACCATATAGTTGGAACATCCACATATTAACATTCTTGAAATGTTACTTTTATAAATGGAATTGATAATAGGATATTCATAGCATTTATACATTGTAAACTAGCACGCAATTAAGAGTTTACATAGTATGTATTTCCTCTCGGTGATTTCAATAAAAATTCTAGTGCAGATACTGATAGCAACGAATTCTGCAATTTGTATGAATAAGTTAAGATAGCATTGTTGAACTAAAAACTGAAGACTCATACCATCAATAATTTTTATGCACATAATTATGTATAATTATCTTAATGCATTGACAGCTAGTTGAAACACTTTTAGAATTACTTGAAGTACTTGAATCATCATATTAACTCTTACCTGCGAATCTACGAAAAAAAAACAGGTTCAATTGCTTTAGCCATTATATCTAAGTAAACCTCAGGGTAGCCCATAGGAACCCTTCATCAACATTCAAAAGCATAACCGTCAGTAATTATCACAAAAACTGTATCACAAGAGAATTTCATTACTGTTTACAGATTTACAATTTAGTACAAATGAACTATTGTCATAATTTGTTTAAGAATTGCGAAGTGTCATTATTGTTAAGCTGTTCAGTTAGGTGGTTTAACAATTGTTTTGTTTCTGCAAATTTGCAATTCAAGCATTAAATGTTACGTTTAAAAATTTTAAATTTTTTATGAAATTTCGGGATGTTACAGTTAGGAGTCGTTAGCTTCAATCTTTCCTCTACATGCTATTGGAGACTAACGGCGCTGAGGAGTAAGTTTGTTCTTACTGCATGCCCCCCAACTCATACGTGACCAACTCCGCCATGGTCCACTTCGCACGACTTCACGCGTCTTGGAGTAAGCGGCTAAGGGATTTTGAACTCGGTTGTGGATTCCATTGGAAGTCGACACCATCATTGTCCTTCTGTGTGTGATTTATTTGTACTCTATGACTCATTTATTTCCTTTTTGATTCCGTCGGTAAACCATTTCACCTGTTGCTACACACATGCTCCAAAGCACACATTAATAGCTATGTTCTCATTTATCATAATCTATTTCATAACCCGCTAGTCGTTAAGCATCATAATTTACTCATGATATCATATATTTCGTCAATCAATTAATCATGCATTTCTTATGCTCACATCACATATTTCATAATACAAATAACCATTGAGAATCATATTCATGTATACATATTACATTTTTTTCATAACACAACTAATCATTAAGCAACATGCATTTATTCATCAAATTTAGATAAAGTCTCTGTTTCCACCAATGCCATTAAATTCACTGTTTTTCATTCATCAGTTGTCATCATGCACATACTTAGTTGTTCTTCAATTATACAGAGATATAAAATCAACGGTTTATTTTATTGAAGTTTTAATCCGCTGGGTCACTCGACAAGTGCCCTCAAAGTCTACAATAGTCTAGGGACACTGTATACACCCCACCTTATATATAACTTTTCCCGAAGTTAAGTCTTATTGTATTATCATGGTGACTTTCACTTTCTTTTCACCTCCATGTCTTTTGTTGTCATCTTCCAATTTCATCAGTAATTTTATGTATTGTCCTTCTCGTAATATTTTTCCCAATAATTCCCATTTCTAACACTTCTCAAGGGTATTGTGAGTTAGTGATCTAGTATACTTATATAATTCACCCTTCCATTCATTTTCGTCAATAACATCATGTCTTTGTCAATGGGATCCGTTTCTCGTTGATATTTTGTTCTCCCAATTTCATGTATGTTTCACTCTTTCGACCTTTCACCTAAGAAATGGTGAAAATAGGCTTTTCGTGTCTTTCTAATTAGCCCTTCCACAATGATAACTAAAAGTTCCCCAAGTTTGACTCCTTCGCGCATTATGCATTCTCCATTCTTTTCCTAAGATCCTCATCCTATATAGAATCTTCCATATTTTGGTATTCACTTTTTAATTGAATTTCGTCTAGATCTCTCCTGACTGCAAATTTCGTGAGGTCTATTCTTTAATACATACCATTCCACGAATAACATCCTTCTTATATAGATATTCGTTTTCAAAATTCATGTACTCTGTAATTACACAATAATATACTAATTTCTTTTTGAAACAGCTGATATATTGTCATAATTCTTGGAACTTTTCCAATTATAATAATATATTTATATCATTTCCTCTTCCCAAATTATAAACATGCATCAAGGTTCTGTGACATGGCCATGACGTTTACCTAATCATGTCATTCCTCCTTTATAAACTTCCAATTGTTTTATGCATACATTGTGATTCCCTCTCGCATAACTTGATTTCATATGTAAACATATAGTTCACAAGATTAGTAGAAAAAATTCTTAATCATCCCCTCCTTAGGTTCTCTCCCACATTTCATGATAAGCATTAAACAGAGTTTCAATTCACCCTAGACATCCTTACACTTTGTATACTTAAGGGTATACAATTATCCGTCCCTTCTTTTTTTTTTCTAAAGTGTCTGTGTATTCATTTACATCGCAGATATATGCTTACATCTTATTTACTAGGTGATCCAATGCTTTGCTGTATATATGTACACATGCAATTTTTTTTTTGTGTATTATAATAGCAATTAGAGTTCCCACAATAGGCATGTATCCTTAAGAATTTTATGAATCAATAATGTAAATCACCCATCTAAAGTATAAGTGCAGTAATGATCTTTATTTCCTTTTTGGCATCCTATGCAATATATAATCTGATTAATAAGAACTTTTAAATCCCAATATCTTTTAATTCTAGGATGAGTGTTGTAAACCACTATGTGAGCTTCGGAAGATCCCAACTCTGGGTCTCTTCGTTATTCCATACATCAATATGGTTGTAATATATCCATAATATGTATGTATCTACAGAGTATTCCTCATATTTGGGTATCCCCCTTTCCATTTTCTAATTCTGTTTTTACTTCCTAATACTATGTACAGTTAGTTGTGGGGTTTGTATCTCTCCTCTTTGTTTGGTCTCCGAAAGTATTGTCAAGGATATCCTTGTCCTTCAGCTGAGTGTATCAACCACTTTATCCTAATTTTTTCCTTTCATAGGTTATGTCAAATCATACTTACTAATTATCTTCGACCATCTCCCTTGTCTTGCTTTTAAGTCGCTTAGGGTAAGTATATTCAGTAATCCACAATGGTCGGTTCACATTTCAAACTCCCTTCCTTTACTTCTGATAAAATGAATCCTTCCATAAATCTTCGTATATGAGGTTTTATCTTAAGCACTATGGTACGATTATTTAAGTGTCCCTCATGTTCTTCAGGTGTTCGGGAATAGATCGACATATACCGACGACACACTTCATTTCCACAACTATAGGGACCCTTTTAAAGTAACTGTCGAAAATTGACTTCTTCATAGTTGACCCGTCCATATGTATAGCCTTATATATATATATTTATATATATCAAAAATAATAATCTATAATTCCTCCTGAAAATTAAAGTTCTTAATTTCTTCATATCTTGGATTTATGTGTAGCTCATTATATATTAAAGTAATATAAATTTAAACAAGTTTTAGCTTTCCTTCTCTCCTTTATTTCCTTTACCTCTACCCCATATATATAATAACAAAAATGACATAATGCATAGAGTGGCTAATCCCATGCCTTCCTTTCAAGTATATATAAATTCCAAATTATATATATAAAAACTTCCAATGTCCATAATTTATAAAAGGAACTTTTTCTTTTTCATGCTACCTCATTTTTCCATAAGGTAGGTTTTCCACTTATTTAACCCTTGGGAATATATTGCCAACCTTTCTCTTAAGTAGTATTTTCCCTAGGAGTTCATCCTATTAAGAAAGATCAACATAGGGATTTAATTGCAATTATTGGTATAAGATGATGGACACAATACACACACATACATATTATAAATATGATATAATATGTAAGATTTGTAATTCTCTAAAGTCGTACTATGTATACATATAATCCATAATGCGTTTGTTCATTCCTTGTAAATGAATTGGGTATGTGTAGATATATAATTTCCACTAATTATATTGTACATATATACTATTCTTGAATACCATAATATACATATAATTATCATGAGTAACTCTTAGTTCCAAACTGGTTAGGACTCTCCTTTTAGGTCGATGCTCTATAAGTGTCATTGTCGAATGTTTTTCAGAACAAAAAAATAGTTTTTCTAGTTCGATCAAGGTTCGAACGGCTCTGATACCAAATGTAGAACTCGTCCGTAGGACTTAGCGGATAGATGTTTTTTTTTTACAAGACTAAGTCATAGCCTTATTACTGGAACCAATATTACATATTTATCCCTCTTCTAAAAATCATTTAGACAAGGTGATTATTCCTTTCATTCAGATACGTAGATAATAAATAATGTAATTTCATTTAAGACACAACATTCAATTCTTTCTACCTTTAACGACACAAGCAACATCCTAAATCTATTAAAGATAAAAGTGTCCCTTTTTTTCTACCAAAAGTGGAATGATTGGTAGCATAAGTAAACATTCCCATCTATTGAGATTGAACATTTAGATTGGATTCACTTATGGTAAATAAGACTTATACATACTTCTTTCTTGTCTTAACTCAAGCGCATATATACACTTGATATGAAACATTAGGATTTCACCATTTCCCTAATAACAGTATTTACTTTTAATAACATTTAATTCCCTTTTCTACTTTCAAAACTTAAACACAAATATGGACTAGACATTCTTTATAAAATTTATATGCACTTTCCTACCTTCATAATTTAACACAATTTATGGAATATATGTTCTTTATAACATTTAAATACACTTTCCTTTCGTAACTCAAACACCATTAAAGAATATATATTCTTTATAACATTTAAATACACTTGCTATCATAACTTAAACATAATTTTGGAATATATCTTCTTTATAACATTTAAATACACTTTCCTTCATAACTCAAACACCATTATAATATATATTCCTTATAAACTTTAAATACACTTTCTTCATAACTCAAACACCATTAGAGAATATATATTCCATATAACATTTAAATACACTTCTCAAACACCATTAGAGAATATATATTCCTTATAACATTTAAATACACTTTCTTCATAACTCAAACACCATTAGAGAATAATATATATTCCGCATAACATTTAAACACACTTTTTCATAACTCAAACACAATTTTGGAATATATGTTCTTTATAACATTTAAATACACTTTCCTTCATAACTTAAACACCATTAGAGAATATATATTCCTTATAACATTTAAATACACTTTCTTTTATAACTCAAACAACATTAGAGAATATATATTCCTTATAACATTTAAATACACTTTCCTCCATAACTCAAACACCATTAGAGAATATATATTCCTTATAACATTTAAATACACTTTCTTTTATAACTCAAACAACATTAGAGAATATATATTCCTTATAACATTTCAATACACTTGCTTTCATAACTCAAACACAATTTTGGAATATATGTTCTCCATCATCGTGATAACAATAGGAATTAGAATTTGATAGATGAGTACATATATATAATTTATGTTTTCACAATCATTAACTACGTCTACCATATATTTATAGCCACAGGTATATACAGGTATTTATAGCCACAGGTATATACTAAGATTACTACGGGACGACTTACAAAGCATATGCGTCCAACAACAATAATACAAACTATGGATCAACAAGTACTAGGGACGAATTACAAAGCATATGCGTCCAACAACAATATACTAGCAAAGTAAATAGAAGGGTTGACATGGGTTCCTAACATCCCCTCTCCCTTAGAAAAATCTTTGTCCTCAAAGCTTTAGATGTGGAAATTGATGCAGAATTTGAAGGAGTGATTCTCGTGTAGCATCCTCGGGTTGCATTCCGGCCCACTGACGCCCTTTGAGTTTCAGGGAGGAGTACTTGGAAGGATGTAGACGAAGAAGGACCATATCAGCTGCTTGAAAAGTGCGCTCAGAACGGTGCTGATCAGCGTGTTGTTTCAGTCGAATTCTTGCCATGTGAAGATTGTCGTACATAATGAGAAGAATCTGATCGTGGTTTTGAAGAACCGAGTCAATTTCCTGAACTGGGGAGCTATTGAGCGTGTATGGAAGAAGAACTGGCAGTGCCTGTCCATAAACTGCTTCATATGGTGTCCTTTTAGATGTGGCATTGTACCATTGGAGCGCTTCTAGGAAATCCATAGAAATAGTTGTCCACATCTGTGTAGGGATGGGAAAGGGTTCGAGCAGTCCCGAAAGGAGTGTCGTTTCACCCTTGTTGACCTGGAAAGTATCACAGTCAACCACCATCTGTTGAAGTGTCATTTTCATTCCCTTCCAAAATAAGTTACATTGTTCCCGGTCATAGATTTTGAGGAACCCAAAGAGCCCTGTTGATGAAGGAGCATGGAGTTCATAGAAGAGATAACACTGTTGAACATATTGCAACCAATTTGGAACAAGCAGAGAAATAACTGTAAGAGAAACTGGGTCATCAAATGTGCGAGAAGGAGCATCTGTCACCATATTGTCCTTACCCTTATTGTAAGTGATCGCATAGGAATAACCCATGAGTTGGATAACCCATTTTAGGTGTGCTGGGGAGGAAACCCATTGTTCCAGGAAATTTTCCAGACTTTGGAGATTAGTCTTGGTGCAGAAATAATTCCCAAATAGGTATAGCTGCCACTTCTGTACTGCATGTAAAATAGCCATCATTTCCTGCTGAGATGTAGATGCGGTTAAATTCATACCGGAAAGGTCTCCTGAAGGCGGCAAGCCCACTGGTTCAGCAAGGACACCTGCATATCTATCCAATGAAGTAGGGGAGACCGTTGATGGGTGCATTTGAATGGAATGGAGTTGAGCGATGACACCATGTGAATTCTTCTTAAGGTTCTTTTTCAGGCGATGTGAACTGATGATGTGGAGAGACCCTTCTTGTAAGCCTTTAAATTTGTGCCGTTTCCCATTGACTGAAAACTGCATCCAAAGTTCAACAAAATCCCATAAGATGGGGCCAAGTGTGCATAACCATTGAACTCCCAAAACCACATCACATCTGCCTAGGGACAAGGAAAACATGTCAGAGCGCAAGCTATAATATTCTAGAGACATGCGCACATTGTGACACTTCCCCTTGCAAGGTAAGGTGCCCCCATTGGCAACCATGAATTCAAAGTTGGAGTAAGGATGGACAAAACAATCAGCATGTTTAGCGATCCGAGGTTCAATGAAGTTATGAGTGCTACCAGAATCAATGAGTATTGTAAGAGAAAGCTTCTTGAAGTAACCTCTGACCCGCATTGTTTGAGGGGTGGTGACACTGGATAAAGCATGGAGAGATATCTCTGGGTGGTCTTCCTGAGATGGGAAGTCAATAGGCGGCTCCTAAATGTTGACTTGATCATCTAGTGTATTTGGAGCTTCTTCACCAAATTCAGAGGCGGGCGAAGAATCCACATCCAAGAGATAGAGCTTTTGTTGAACACATCTATGTCCCTAAGTGAATTTTTCATCACAATTATAACAAAGCCCTTTTTCTTTGCATGCCTGCATCTCTGTTTCGGAAAAATGCTTGATAGGAGTTGGTCGAGGAGCTGGCGGGATGGGAGGTCGTTGAGAACCCATATTTCAGAAGGGAACAAAAGTGGGTTTGGAGCGCTGTTGGGCGACAATATTGTCTTCTTCCAACTTAGCCAACCCCAGGGCTTCCATCATTGTGTTGGGACAGAACATTTTGATCTCTGGGCAGATTTCATCCTTAAGACCACTGATAAAACAACTCCTATGGAATTCATCAGACAATCCTTCTGTGTGGTTAGCTATTTTCTCAAATTCTGTCTAATACTCTCTCACAATGAAAATTTGACGAAGTTTAGTGAGTGCTCCAGTGAAGTCATCAAAAGCACTAGGACCAAATCGTTGCAAAAGGAGTTGGAAAAAATCTGTCCATTTTGGCTCGTCATGAGCCTTGATGTACCAACGGTACCATTGAAGGGCTTCCTGTTCCAAATGAAAGGATGCAACTGGAACTTTTTGGACATCAAAAGTATTATGCAGACTGAAATACTGTTCTGCACGATAGATCCATCCAGTCGGATCAGTACCATTGAAGCGTGGAAATTCAAGCTTCGGACCACGGAAAGTGATGGAATAAGAGAACCCATTGGCTGCAGAAGATTCTTGTTGTCGGTTATTGTTCATGGCTAAATGCTGAAGATGGAGGCTGAGAAATTTTTCATCCATATCTTGGAGTTTGGTTTGGATGGCTGCAAGTGCTTCCTCCATGGTTTTTTCTCCTGCGTGAGTGAGAACCATAACCAGGAGTTTTTTTTTTTTTTTGGGTGGGGGGGAATGGATAGAAAAACACAAACAAAAGCTTATTTAGTAAGGGAAATTTGGATTTGGGAAAAACTTGGATGGGTAATTGGGGTTTGACTATGTTTTGGACACTTTCTGATGGACAGGGAAACAAAAAATGGGGATTTCAGAAGCGGGGTGAAAGAATAAGAAAATTTGTCAAAGAGGGACAAAGAGGCAGAAATAGGGAATGAACACGGTGGCAAAATTTGGAGGCGAATGGGTGAAAATTGAAGAAGTTATGGGAAACCCTAAAAATAGACAAATGTGAGATTTATGGGTTTGGGAAGTAGAATTTCGGATAGGTTCTTCAGGAATGAAATATGCAGAATGGGATTGCAGGGACATCCGGGAAGATTCAAGGGAAACAGAGTTAAAACAAGGGAGATATGGCGAAAAAACATAATTTTATGCTCCTTTTTTGTTGTTTTTTTCCAGGAATGGATCTGCAACGGCACCGAATGGATAAAAAATAGCTGGATCTGAAACGGTTGAATCTGGAATGACTGTCAGAATGGATCTGAAACGGCGGGATCTGAAACGACTCAGAATGGATATGAAACAACTGGATCGGAAATGGCTCGGAATGGATTTGAAAGGGTGCGGATGTGATCGACAACAGTTTAGCTGAAAATAGATATGGACCCCAGGTATGTGCGGCTTCCTATCGGTTCAGGGGATTCACTTGGCCACCAATGTTGTCTGATGGCTTGCGTATTGGGGCAGTACCCCTCACTCCACGGCTCAGGTAAAACTGATAACCCCTTTGCCACAAACGACAGCTCTTGGTTTACCTCATGGGTGGGAACTAGTCAATCAGGTAGGGGTCGTTGCCCTTTTCGCTAACAGGTCCTCTCAATGGGCCAACTACTTCGGGATTCCTGTGGTACTCCTCACAATGAGTTTTAGGTCTTATACCCAAGTACTTCCCACAGTTAAGTGGATAGGTATTATTCCGAGATTTGAAGCTACAAAAAAAAATAAAATTGGCAAAAATTTCCCCCAGCGAGCCCAAGAAAGTGCTCTGATACCAGATGTGAAGAACCTACAATAATTAATTAATAAGAATATGCGAAATAACAGAACTAACAGAACTCAGAATCACTTTTATATTGATCACAGGCCACTTCGAGGGGGCAATCTCAATACAAATAACTTAACGGTACCTTCATTGGTCTCAACACAGACTTATATATTAATTCTAGGCACCAATACCATGGGTCAATACCATGTGTCAATACAAACCATGGATCAACAATTACTACGGGACGACTTACAAAGCATATGTGTCCAACAAAAATAATACAAACTATGGATCAACAAATACTACGGGACGACTTACAAAGCATATGCGTCCAACAACAATATACTAGCAAAGTAAATAGAAGGGTTGACATGGGTTCCTAACACAAACTAACAATTACCTTCCTGTCAAGATTACGGTCACTTGGCATTAAGAATATAATCAATAAATCTAAGTTTAAAATAGATATGTTGTTGTCATTCCACTATCAGTATATTTGATTAGGTTATGAATTTATTAAGCGAAACGGTGTCGATATGGAATATATCTATCGTTTACCTAACTGGAAACAAACTAACAATTACCTTCCTGTCAACATTACGGTCACTTGACATTAAGAATATAATCAATAAAGTTGATTTTAAAATAGATATCTTGTCGTCATTCCACTATCGGTATATTTGATTAGGTTATGAATTTATTAAGTGAAACGGTGTCTATATGGAATATATCCTTCACATAACTGAAAGCAAACTAGTAATTACCTTCCTATCAACGTTACGGTCACCTGGCATTAAGAATATAATCCAATAAAGTAGAGTTCAAAATAGATTTCTTGTTGCCATTACCACGTTCACTTGGATTTATGAATCTAATCAATAAGGTTAAGTTCAATTTAAATATCTTACTATCATTACCTCGTTCACTTGGATTTAGGAATGTAGTTAACAAAATTGAGATCGATACATCAACACTAACAATGCTTTGGATCATCTAAATACTGAGTATAGAGCTAGCATCAACGAATTGATCACACAACTTCAGAATCAAGATAAAATAGCATTCAAATCGATAGAGTAAAAACAAGTTGCTACGACCGGGCATGAGGATTAGATCCATAACATAATGGGGCGCAGAGGTTTAAACTGAAATGTGGATTGGGTTTAAAGTAGAAGGAAAGGTCAAAAAACAAGGTATAAAGGGGCACAGATCCAGATTGTAAATCAGTTCATTTATAATTGGTTCATGCTATAACAGAGATTTAATAATAGGACGATTGCACCAAACCTGAACCACCACAATCTAGAGTTTCAGGGTTTACTTATCACAGTAATTAAACAAGGGAGTAGAGGCCAGCCTTCAGATCTAGGCGTGTGAGTTTTTTTAACACGGTAAACGACTAACAAACATACAGAGGCGTGTAAATTTTTTTATCACAATATCAAATAGCAGCGTATAGAGATCAAGCTTCGATCTCAGCACAAAATTTTTATTACCTCAATAACAAATAGCAATAGAGAGAGATCAACTCGATCTAAGCACATAAGTTTATTATCATAATAAATGAATAGCAGCAGACAGAGATCAACTCGATCTAGGCGCATAAGTTTATCATTTCAGTAACAAATAGCAGCGAACGGAGATCGAGCTTCGATCTGAGTGCACAAGTTTATTATCACAATAAATAAATAGCAACAGAAAGATATCAACTCGATCTGGGCGCATAATTTTATTATCTCAGGAACAAATAACAACAAATAGAGATCATCATAGTATTAAAAACTAATTGGCACAGAGATCAGAATGTAAACATTCCGATACCCAGTGATTTCTTAAATAAAAATATAAATTTCTACACAACAGATTTAGAATGCAATGTACTGCGAATATGCAGCGACTGCACACTCATATAACTCAACAAAATTATAATCTACTTCATAACCAAATCATTACGAAATATGATCTTCATATTAGAGGAGATAAAGAAGAGAAAATCTAGTTACCTCTAATCTATCCGAGATGTCCCAAGTAATCCTTGTTGAGAGAAGAAGAAATCGTAGCTTTGAACTCTCCTTCGATCTCCATGAGTCGCCGAAGAACAGCTTGGTTATCCTCCCTTCCTTATTGGGAGTACTCTTCTTCTCCCCGAACCCCCGAGCAATGGGGCCGTAGATCTCACATATAAATCTAGAGATTCAGAAATGGGTTTCCCCCCCACCAAAATCTCTTTCCAAACTCCAATAGCAACAAATCAATGTCTTACCAAAAATTACGATAACCATCCAACCATAGGGTGTCCCTTTCCCTTTCCTCAAGCCTTCCTTAAATAGGAAAATTCATTGCGACACATGTTGCTTCATGCAAAAATGCCTAATTTTTAATTATTCAAATGTAGTTTAGCTCACCTATCCATGTGTCAAATTTTCTGAGAGAGTGTACCAACTTTCCTAGATTTACTCAAGTTTGTATCCATGATGTTCAATCAAATTTCTACTTTTGTGGGTGCAAGTGGTGTTAACTAAATGCTAAAGCTTAGTGTTCCATTTGCTCCTAAGATAATATTTTAATTACCAAAAATGCATTTCATGTGCAAATGGCCTAAATGCAATTTATAAGTTTTTATGCACAATATTCAACAATTATTTCTGTCTAGGGTCTAGGTACCACATCGTTGGGTCCATCCGTCCCTGATTTCCTTTCGTCGATATGGAACCAAGTCGCCGGGTCCATTCGTCCAACATTTTTGTTTATCGACAAGGTACCACGTCGTCAGTTCCTTCTGTCCGTCATTTTTGTTAATCGACAAGGTACCACATTATCAGGTCCTTACGTCCGTCATTTCTGTTTATCTACATGGTACCACATCATCGGGGCCTTTCATCCGTCATTTCCGTTGATTGACAAAGTACCACATCGTCGGGTCCTTTTGTCCGTCATTTTCGTTTAATGACAAATTACCACATCGTTGTGTCCTTTCGTCTGCCATTTCCGTTTATCGACAAGGTACCAAATCGTCGAGTCATTCTGTCAATACCTCTTCGTTGCATCTGATTTGCAGGAACTTCATGTAGGGATTTAGGATTCGTTACCTTCAATCCTTCGTCTACACGCTATTGGAGACTAATGTCACTGAGTAGTAAGTCCACTTTTACTGCATGCCCCCCAACTCATATGTGACCAACTCTGCAATGGTCCACATCGCACGACTTCACGCGTCCCCGAGTAAGCGGATAAGGGCTTTGGAACTCGGCCATGGATTCCATTGGAAGTCGACACTATCGTCATCCTTCCGTGTGTGATTTATTCGTACTCTACAACCCATTTATTTCCTTTATGAGTCTATCGGTGAACCGTTTCACTTGTCGCTACACCCATGCTCCAAAGCACACATTAATAACTATGTTCTCATTTATCATAATCTATTTCATAACCTGCTAGTCGTTAAGGATCATAATTTACTCACAATATAATATATTTCGTCAATCAATTAATCATGCATTTATTTTTCTCACATCACATATTTCATAATACAACTAGCCGTTAATTAGCATATTCATGTATACATATTACATTTTTTTCATAACACAACTAATCATTAAGCAACATGCCTTTAATTATCAAATTTAGATAAAGTCTCTGTTTCCACCAATTCTATTCAATTCATTGTTTGTCACTCATCAGTTGTCGTCATGCACATACTTAGTTGTTCTTCAATTATACAGAGATATAAAATCAACGGTTTATTTTATTAAAGTTTTAATCCACTGGGTCACTCGACAAGTGCCCTCAAAGTCTACACCAGTCTAGGGGCACTGTATACACCCCTCCTTATATATAACTTCGTCCCGAAGTTAAGTCTTATTGTATTTTCATGGTGAGTTTCACTTTCTTTTCACATCCATGTCTTTTGTTGTCATCTTCCAATTTCATCAGTAATTTTATGTATTGTCCTTCTTGTAATATTTTTCCCAATAATTCCCATTTCTAACACTTCTCAAGGGTATCGTCGGTTACTAATCTAGTATACTTATATAATTCACCCTTCCATTCATTTTTATCAATAACATCATGTCTTTGTCAATGGGATCGGTTTCTCGTTGATATTTTGTTCTCCCAATTTCATGTATGTTTCACTCTTTCGACCTTTTACCTAAGAAATGGCGAAAAGAGGCTTTTTGTGTCTTTCTAATTAGCCCTTGCATGATGATAACTAAAAATTCCCCAAGTTTGACTCCTTCGCTCATTATGCATTCTCCATTCTTTGCCTAAGATCCTCATCCTATATAGATTCTTCCATCATTTTGGTATTCACTTCTTAATTGAATTCTGTCTAGAGCTCTCCTGACTGCGAATTTCGTGAGGTCTATTCTATAATACATACCATTCCATGAATAACATCCTTCTTATATAGATATTCGTATTCAAAATTCATGTACTCTATAATTACACAAGCATATACTAATTTCTTTTTGAAACAACTAATATATTGTCGTAATTCTTGGAACTTTCCCAATTATAATAGTATATTTATATCATTTCCTCTTCCCAAATTATAAACATGCATCAAGGTTCCGTGACATCGCCATGACGTTCACCTAATCATGTCATTCCTCCTTTATAAACTTCCAATTTTTTTATGCATACATTGTGATTCCCTCTCGCATAACTTTATTTTGTATGTAAACATATAGTTCACAAGATTAGTAAAAAAAATTCTTAATGGTCCTCTCCTTAGGTTCTCTCCCACATTTCATGATAAGCATTAAACATAGTTTCAATTCACCCTAAACATCCTTACACTTTCTACACTTAAGGGTATACAATTATCTGTCCCTTCGTTTTTTTCTAAAGTGTCCATGTATTCATTTACATCATAGATATATGCTTACATCTTATTTACTAGGTGATCCAATGCTTTGATGTATATATGTACACATGCAATATTTTTTTTGTATTATAATAGCAATTACAGTTCCCACAATAGGCATGTATCCTTAAGCATTTTATGAATCAATAATGTAGATCACCCATCTAAAGTATAAGTGCAGTAATGATCTTTATTTCCTTTTTGGCATCCTATGCCATATAACAATCTCATTAATAAGAAGTTTTAAATCCCAAATATCTTTTAATTTCGGGATGAGTGTTGTAAACCACGATGTGAGCTTCCAATGATCCCAACTCCGGGTCTCTTCGTTATTCCGCACATCAATATGGTTGTTATATATCCATAATATGTCTATATCTACTGAGTATTCCTCATATTTGGGTATATCCCTTTCCATTTTCTAATTATGTTTTTACTTTCTGATACTATGTACCATTACTTGTGGGGTTTGTATCTCTCCTCTTTGTTTGGTCTCTGAAATTATTGTCAAGGATATCCTTGTCCTTCAGCTGAGTGTATCAACCACTTTATCCTAACTTTTTCCTTTCATAGGTTATGTCAAATCATACTTACTAATTATCTTTGACCATATCCCTTGTCTTGCTTTTAAGTTGCTTAGGGTAAGTATATTCAGTAATCCACAATGGTCGGTTCACATTTGGAACTCCCTTCCTTTACTTCTGATAAAATGAATACTTCCATAAATATTCGTATATGATTTTTTCTCGTAAGCACTATGGTACGATTCTTTAAGTGTTCCTCGTGTTCTTCAGGTGTCTGGGAATATATCGACATATACTGCATCACACTTTGTTTCCATAACTATAGGGACCCTTTTAAAGTAATCGTCGAAAATTGACTTCTTCATAGTTGACTCATCCATATCTATAGCCTTTTATATATATGTTTACATATTTCAAAAATCATAATCTATAATTCCTCTTGAAAATTAGAGTTCTTAATTTCTTCATATCTTAGATTTATGTGCAACTCATTATATATTGAAGTAATATAGATTTAAACAAGTTTTAGCATTCCTTCTCTCCTTTATTTCCTTCACGTCTACCCCATATATATAATTAAAAAAATCCTATAATGCATAGAGTGGCTAATCCCATGCCTTCCTTTCAACTATATATAAATTCCAAATTATATATAAGATAACATCAAAGAGGAGCTCCTCTATCAATATTTTCTTAGTTTTAATGAATTGCACCTCCCAGCTCCTCCCCTCGAAAGACCACCCCTACAGGAAGCTCCTCCCCTCCACGCAGACCCATCTCCTCCCCTCCACTTCGACCTCCCAGCTCCTCCCCTCCACGCAGACCCATCTCCTCCGCTCCACGCAGACCCATCTCCTCCCCTCCACGTCGACCTTCCAGCTCCTCCCCTCCTTCCTCCATGCTTCTCTCCTCCCTGCGCGAGCTCCCCTCCTCCCAGGTCCTCCCTCCTCCCTCCACGCTTCCCTCCCTGCACATCCTCCTCCCTCCTTGGGCAGCCGTCCTCCCTCCACGCTGCACAACCCTCCTCCCACACTGCACGAGCTCCCCTCCTCCCGGCTCCTCCCCTCCATGGTGCCAACCCTCCTCCCTCCCTACGCAGTCGTCCTCCCTCCACGTTGCACAACCCTCCCTCCACGTTGCGCAACCCTCCTCCCACGCTGCGCGAACTCCCCTCCTCCCAGCTCCTCCCCTCTATGTTGTGCACCCTCCTCCCTCCCTGCGCAGCTGTCCTCCCTTCACACTGCGCAACCCTCCCTCCACGTTGCGCATCACTTCTCCCATAATTATATTTTAATTTATTTTTAAATTTTATAATATTTTAAATTTTAAATTATATTTTAATTTAATTTTAAATTTAATATTATATTTTAATTGAAATTTAAATTTAAAATTTAAAATATTATAAAATTTATATTATAAAGTTATAAATAATATAAATTTTAAATTTTAAATATTATAAAGTTTATATTGTATTTTAATTTTAATTGAAATTGAAATTTAATATTTATATTAACTTTCAATTTAATATTTATACTAAATTTACATTTCCTATTTATATTAAATTTAAATATTGTTTAAGTTCCTTGCATAGATTTCAGTGTATTATATTGTTTAACTTCCAAACAAGTGGGTGTATCCCATTGGTAACACATTGTGGTGGTTATAGGTAGGTCATGGGGTCAAACCCTCTTGATCCACCCTTCCCCCATTTTCGCTAAATTCAATAATATTCTTATTTATATATAAGTTTTTTACTATATATAATAAGAAATACCTGTGGTATAGTGTGAAAGTTCGATCCTCCCAGATCACCTAATTTTTTGGAAAATATATTGAATTTTTTTTTTAAATATATTGAATTTTGAAATATATTGAATTTCATAATCATGTTAAGTGACTTTTATATTTGCATAGATTTCAACGTATCATGGTGTTTTATCCTTGTATAGATTTCAGTGTATATGTTAATCCTTGACATTTTTGATATAGAATCTGAACTAGAAATGGAAGATGTGCATGCGAAATATGCTATGAGACAAACAGGAGAAGAACAAAAAATACAGAACATCGAAAATCAAGAAGAAAATCTAACGAAATGAAAACAAAAGAACGAGAAGAAGACTTGAAACGAAAAACAGATCGACAAAAAGAAGCAATATAAATACGATATGGGGTTCAATACGTGAAGATGTACACTTTAGCTAAAGAATTGTTAAGCTGCAGATCCCCATCTCCTTCCTATTCTATGTTCCTCTATGAAAAGATGACTCTGTTCAAATTGAGAGCTTCGAAGGAGGGGAAACCTTATCAGATTAAAATTAAAAATATTTTTTATTTCTAATGGGCATGAGGTCCAAGGTTCAATCCTCCTATTTTTTTTTTTAAATATATTGAATTTTATACTTGCATAGATTTCAGTGTATGGTTTTTTATAATTGCATAGATTTCAGTGTATGTTGTTTTATCATTGCATAATTTTCAGGGTAGCTGTTATTCCTTGGACGCATTGATTTCAGTGTAGATTTCATGGATGCAAAAATTTCAGTGTGGATTTCATAGATGCATATAAATTTCAGTGTATATGTTAATGCTTGACATTTTCGATATAGAGTCTGAACTAGAAATGGAAGATGTGCATGCAAAAGATGCTATGAGACAAACAAGAGAAGAACACAAAGTACAGAACATCGAACGCCAGAAAGCATATCAAGGAAGAAAATCTAATGAAATGACAACAAAAGAACAAGAACAAGACTTGAGACGAAAAGCAGAACAACAAAAAGAATATCGAAAAAGAAAGTTGGATGAAATAACAACAGAAGAAGGAAAAGAACGAATTAAGAAAACAAAATGCATATCGACAAAAAGAATATCAAAAAATAAAGTTAGACGGATTGACAACAGAAGAATGAGAAGAACAAATAAAACGAAACGTTGATCGATAATTATTGACAAGCTAAGGCGTAGGAGGGGAGGTTGTGCAGAAGGGAGGCACAGACCCATGTATGTTTTAATAAAATTTCATAATTTTCAGTGTAGCTTTTATTCCTTGGATGCATTAATTTCAGTGTAGATTTCATGGATGCAAAAATTTCAGTGTGGATTTCATAGTTCAGTGTATATGTCAATGTTTGATATTTTTGATATAGAATCTCAACTAGAAATGGAAGATGTGCATGCAGAAGATGCTATCAGACAAACGGGAGAAGAAAAAAAAGTACGGAACGTCGAACGTCAGAAAGCATATCAAGGAAGAAAATATAACGAAATGACAGCAAAAGAACAAGAAGAAGACTTGAAACGAAAACCAGAACAACAAAAAGAATATTAGAAATGAAACTTGGATGAAATGACAACAGAAGAATGAGAAGAACGAAGAAAATGAAACACAAATTGACAAAAAGAATATCAAAAAATAAAGTTAGATGGATTGACAACAGAAGAACGAGAAGAACAAAGAAAACGAAACTTTGACCGACAATTCCAACAATAGAGGATTGGAAATTATTGATGACTCGTATAGATACTTCCTTACATGCTTCAATGAAAAATTCATGCAACCAGTATTGCTACATCTGTAAGAAGCAACTCTCTATTTTTCAGTTTGACAATTTACTCAATCATTAATACTTATTATTTACATTATGATAATCCTCATAATTTTATCTATGTTTTCAACTTAACCTGTTCCTTACAATGCTAATCAAACTCCAGTTTTTTGTCACCGTCCACGACTGGAACGAGGCTAGATCCAAATCCTAGGTTCTATCAAGTGCCGAGAGGGATCAAATCTCCCGAGGTCCAAACCTCGGCTCGAGAATTGCACTCAAGGAGCTATTCAAGGAGAGGTTTGCACCTCGAGAGATTTGATCCCTCTCGGCGCTTGATAGAGCCTAGGATTTTTAATTGAGCAATTACATCAAGAACTTAATTAATTGAGCAATTATTTTTTGTCTTGGTAGAAATGTGATTTAAATAAATTATGGATAAAATGATTCATTTCTTTTTGGGTTATTAATTGTTCCAAGTCTATTATAATTAAAAGTGCAAAAACATCAAATTTGAGTATTTATTTTTTCTCTTTTGGGAAAATGTGACAAGTCCAAGTGCAAAAACATCAATTAATTAAGCAATTTTTTTTGTCTTTGTGAAATTGCAATAAATAAATTGAGAATTGAATGATAAATTTATTTTTGGGTTATTAAAATTAGAAACCAATATTTACTTTAGTAATTTTTTTATTTACACCACAATTCAAAGAAATTATTTTCTTAGATTATAAAAATTAAAAATCAATATTTAATTTTGCACTTTTTTCTTATCTATACCACACCTTGAGAGGTAACAATATTTATTTAGCATTTTGATATAATATGTTAATATCATGTTGAAATTCTCTATCATCTATCGTAAAGAACAAACTTGTCTTAACTAAAACCAATATTAACTTAACAAACTTGTCTTTGTACCATGAGATAGGTCGCTACACTTATTTATCATTTTAAACATATTATTATATTAAAAAAACAATATTTAACTTAACAAACTTCTTTTAACTACATCATACCATTTATCATTCGATGATAAATGTAGAAACTTTATATATACTCTTGATATAATACTATATTGAAAACCGAATATTAATTTAACTTAGCATATTTCTCCTAACTACATCATATATCTTGAAAAAGGTAACACCCCTTATTTATAGTCTTGACACACTACCATATTGAAATCATTTATTGTTTAGATCTAACCCCACATTAAAAAATGATAATTCAAGTTAAACTTTGCAAAACAAATAATGCCCCCTTAATTAATGGTGGATTTAATGTAAACACGTTGCTTTGGAAAACAAATATGGCATTATTGTTGTGATCCTCCAGTTATATCTTTGCTTGACATAACTACATCCTAGTGAGACCTCCTTTGCAAAGGAAAACCAACATATCCCCTGTAACCGAAAATCAACATATGGTTTAAGACTGGAAGTCTCATCTACTGGATTGAACAGAGTCAGGGGATTTCAATTAACTGGTAATGACTATAGCCTAAGGCTTTACCGGATATTTCTACCAGAGAATGATTCTAGCACTATTGTCCCTATAAAGCCATGAAAGGGATATACTGATGAAGGACTGTGTGAGAAGAAACCAAGTTGATGAAAATGGCAGAGTTGTCTTCTCTACTCAAAATGTTTTATGGGCTTTCTGTGTTGCTAATATCATAGCATTCAAGATATACAGATACCAATCAAGCAGTTCGATGTCATCGGGGAAGTTAATGCCAAATCTTGGGTATTGGCTGGGTAATTTGAACTGTTACCTTTATACAGATGGCATTGGCAGTATGCGGATCAAGTGTCCAAATAGGAGGATGTGATCATGTGTATGATCACTGTTGAAGGTTGTCTCTTACTCACATCCATAGCCCTGTCCTAACCTTTTGTAGATTCTAGGGTTTCAATTTTTTGGTTTCTGGTCATCCTACTCATAAAACTGAACCCAGTTGATAGGACTCTAATCCTTTTCCTTGATAAATTCCTCTGTTCTTTTGTGTCAGTCAAAAGGACTCTGCTTGATAATTCATGTTATCCAATCCTCTAGCTCATAATATGATTATTCATTGGTCGTTTGCAACAAAGGACCCAATATGATACGCAATGGATATGGAGTGGGATTACTATTATGTTTGGAGCTCTTATTTCATGTTGAATGTAAACATATTTTTATTCGCCAGTACAATGCTCCAAACAAAAAGTATGAATATGACCACGGTGACTAGCTTAGAAAGTTTCGATTCTATTATTGTTGTAAAAATTATTAAAACCTAGAAAAAGAGACAAGAACATGTGTGTACATTGGTGCATTTGCATATGTGATAGTACTACTCTTAACAAACACGTTACATGGAAGAATCTTAAGCAGTTTCTAAAAAAGATTAAGGTTGATAGTAAGACCTATGGAAAACAATAATTGTTAAAACCTAAACATTTAGAACCATCACTCAAGAATAAAAACCTACCAATGAAAATGCCAAATATGCCACATAAGAAAATAGACTATTGCTTTCCATCAAAGAATCAGGGCAATTATTTTTAGATTCTATTCTTGATACACAATTAATTTCCAGTAGCTAGCTTCTAGTGGACTAATGATATCATGTCCATGGTACAATGAATAAAGGATTTCGAAAAGATACAACAACATGAATGAAAGGGAAACGTAAGTTTTCTTACATAAAATTACAACACGCCCAAATGCCTGAAATTTATTCCTAACCACAAGAAACACATTGCTACAAAAGTGTCCAAGTAGTTCCAAATAATCGAGGAAAAAAATCTACAGGGAAAAAAAGTGACGGATAAACCTTAATCTGAAGAAGATGAGTTTCGTTTATGTCTTGATTGTCTCAAATTAAGTTGGTCCAGTTCCTTGGTACCATGATTTTGACTATTTATAGCACCTTCTTGTGTGCTGCACAACTAAGATTTAAACCTGAATCCAAACTTCTTCGAATTTGAACTCCATCCATTCTTTCCTTTCCCTAACTTCTCAATCTCTTGTCTCATGCTTGAGCATTCTTTCTCGAGCTCAGAAACATGCAATATTATATTATCCATGTCCACTTTAAGAACCTAATTTTCTCTTACTGCATTGACCCAACCCTCTCCACGCAATGTTGAAGGTGGAAATGCGCCTTCATTGGAGAGTGGGATGCTATGTCTCATTGGCCGTGAAGTGTCAAGGTTGTCTAAGACTAGAAAGCAACCTGCAATAGATGTCCGTAATTGTAACTGCTCAAAGAATAACACTTGAATAACCACCCTAAGTGGCAATCTCTCATTTTGTGCAGCATGAGTATAAGTCTCTAAAGAAAGCTTCTGGAAAACCATAATCCTACAAAGTTGTTCTTTTTCGGAATCAGTAAGCCAAGGATGTGCCTGAAATCAAGAACACAATAGCATTGAGATGGTTCATGTATCTATGTATCTAGACTTTAAACTTAAAGAACACAAAACGACAATGGAAAGGACAGATTAAGGCACACAACTTGCAAAAACATTGGCATGAGAAGTTAATGAGAGAAAACCACTGCTATAGTCTTCACCCAAAGTATTAACTTCAAAGATTAATAAGTTTTTCTATGTTGAAACATTGAGAGACAATAGCCTCTTCATCTCTTCATATAAAAAGACAATAGCCATTTTCCATCTCTTCATATAAAAATACATGAGCCTCTCTTTCCCTCCTTACGTCCACAATCGCAAACAAATTCTTCTCGTACATCTCTTTGCCACCTGCAACAAATCCCCATAGCCATCGATTTGTATTGTAGTGTCAAAAGAAAAAAAATGAAGGGGTGCCTGCTTTTGTTCTGATGGGTTTGTATATAATATACCTTTGAGATAAGCAATAGGTGATGAAGCACAAGAGGCAGAAAACACAAGCCCCGTTAGATGGGCAGTGCAGAGAGTCACCAAATTCACGCACCCTCTTTCGTCTGCAACTTTCTAGGCAACTTTCTCGGACATGGTCTTTGACAGGGCAAGCCATATCTTCAATTAAATTCATTATATATCATGAAACCAATTCATAAAGATAGGTTGGATTGACTGTATAAAAAATATATAAAGACATAATTTTCATGACAAATGTTACCCGTGTTTTATTTTCCATGCAAAGATGGTGATCGCTCCAACATTTTTCGTCCACAAGAAAGTCAGAATTCGCACTGAATCCATGGTGTTTCCAAATACAAGCAGCTAATGAAGATGTGAACACACACCTTCTCACAGAGTGCTTTGGACAGGTGTAAACTCTTGCCAAATGAGTTGCACGACAAGCAATGTCAAATTGTTGGCAGGTAATGTTTAACTAAGGTAGAAGTATTTTATTTTTATTTTTATTTTTCACTAATCATCGGAAATAATAAAATTAGTCAAATGAGACTATATTATCCAATAAAAGGATAACACATATAAAAAAAATTAATAAATCTTTATTTTGTATAGACTTTATCTAAATTTACATAGTTGTTTTATGTAATCTTACAAATTAATACAATAGGGTGGAACATATAGTCTTTGCCTACCGCAGGGACTAATAAAAATCAAAATGTACTTGGAATTGGTTGCATTGAGAAAAACAAATATACAACTGAGGCACATGTATATAAATATACATGTAGAGCACCGAGAGGCGCTCTAGAACCCAGTATGAGGGAGATCTTGTAACATGTGTCGAGTGTTTGTCGAGTAACAAAATAATACAGAGTAAAAAGTAATAAATATTATGTCGTCCATAAACAAAACATAATAATAAAAAGTAAAAAGTAAATATGAGGGAGATCTTGTAACGTGTGTCGAGTGTTTGTCTTTTGAAATGAAATCAATGGCTATATAATACACCAAAGATAACATCAAAGAGGAGCTCCTCTGTGATTGATTTTTTAGTTTTAACGAATTGCACCTCCCAGATCCTCCCCTCGGCAGAGCACCCCTCCAGAAAGATCCTCCCCTCCATGTAGACCCAGCTCCTCCCCTCCATGCTGACCTCCCAGCTCCTCCCCTCCTCCCTCCACCCTGCCCTCCTCCTTGTGCATCCCTCCACCCTGCACGAGATCCCCTCCTCCCAGGTCCTCCCTCCTCCCTTCATGCTGCCCTCCCTTCGCACCCTCCTCCCTCCTTGGGAAGTCGTCCTCCATCCACGCTGCGCATCCCTCCTCCCACGCTGCTCGAGCTCCCCTCCTCCCAGCTCCTCCCCTCCACACTGCGAACCCTCCTCCCTCCCTGTACATCTGTCGTCCCTCCACACTGCGTAGCCCTCCCTCCATGTTGTGCTACCCTTCTCCCATCTCCTCCCCTCCATGTTGCGCACCCTCCTCCCTCCTTGTGCAGCCGTCCTCCCTCCACGCCGCACAACCCTCTCTCCACGTTGCGCATCACTCCTCCCATAATTATATTTTAATTTAATTTTAAATTTTATAATATTTTAACTTTTAAATTATGTTTTAATTTAATTTTATATTTTATATTATATTTTAATTGAAATTGAAATTTTAAATTTTAAATATTATAAAATTTATATTATAAAGTTTATATTGTATTTTAATTTTAATTGAAATTGAAATTTAATATGTATATTAACTTTCAATTTAATATTTGTATTAAATTTACATTTTCTATTTATATTAAATTTAAATATCGTTTAACTTCCTTGCATAGATTTCAGTGTATTATATCGTTTAAATTTATATTTATATCCTTGCATAGATTTCAGTGCATTATATCGTTTAACTTCCAAACAAGTGGGTGTATCCCATTGGTAACACATTGTGGTGGTTATAGGTAGGTCACGGGGTCAAACCCTCTTGATCCACCCTTCCCCCATTTTCATCAAATTCAATAATATTCCTATTTATATATAAGTTCTTTGCTATGTATAATAAGAACTACCCGTGGTATAGTGGTTAGGTTGTTGGGATAATGGGCGTGAGGTCGAAGGTTCTATCCTTCTAGATCACCTATTTTTTTGGAAAATATATTGTATTTTGAAAATATATTGATTTTTTTTTTAAATATATTGAATTTTGAAATATAGTGAATTTCATAATCATGTGAAGTGAGTTTTATAGTTGCATAGATTTCAGTGTATGGTGTTTTATCCTTGCATAGATTTTAGTGTATATGTTAATGCTTGACATTTTTTATATAGAGTCTGAACTAGAAATGGAAGATGTGCATGCGAAAGATGCTATGAGACAAACAGGAGAAGAACAAAAAATACAGAACGTCGAAAATCAAGAAGAAAATCTAACGAAATGACAAAAAAAGAACAAGAAGAAGACTTCAAACGAAAAACAGATCGACAAAAAGAAGCAAAATAAATACGATATTGGGTTCAATACGAGAAGATGTACACTTTAGCTAAAGAATTTTTAAGCTGCAGATCCCCATCTCCTTTATTTTGTGTTCCTCTATGAAAAGATGACTTTGTTCAAATTGAGAGCTTTGAAGGAGGGGAAACCTTACCAGATTAAAATTAAAAATATATTTTATTTCTAATGGGCGTGAGGTCCAAGGTTCAATCCTCCTAACGTTTTTGAAATTATATAGAATTTTATACTTGCATAGATTTCAGTGTATGGTTTTTTATAATTGCGTAGATTTTAGTGTATGGTGTTTTATCATTGCATAATTTTCAGTGTAGTTGTTATTCCTTGGACGCATTGATTTCAGTGTAGATTTCATGGATGCAAAAATTTTAGTGTGGATTTCATAGATACATAAATTTCAGTGTATATGTGAATCCTTGACATTTTTTATATAGAATATAAACTAGAAATGGAAGATGTGCATGCAGAATATGCTATGAGACAAACAGGAGAAGAACACAAAGTACATAAGTCGAACGTCAAAAAGAATATCAAGGAATAAAATCTAACCAAATGACAACAAAAGAACGAGAAGAAGTCTTGAAACGAAAAGTAGAACAACAAAAAGAATATCGAAAAAGAAAGTTGGACGAAATGACAATAGAAGAACAAGAAGAATGAAGAAAACAAAATGCAGATCGACAAAAAGAATATCAAAAAAGAAATTTAGACGGATTGATAGCAGAAGAATGAGAAGAACAAAGAAAACGAAATGTTGACCAACAATTGTTGACAAGATAAGGCGCGGGAGGGGAGGTTGTGCAGAAGGGAGGCACAAACCCACGTATGTTTTAATAAAATATCATAATTTTCAATGTACCTGTTATTCCTTGGACGCATTGATTTCAGTGTATATTTCATAGATGGAAAGAATTCAGTGTGGATTTCATCGTTTAGTGTATATGTCAATGCTTGACATTTTTGATATAGACTCTGAACTAGAAATTGAAGATGTGCATACGGAAGATGCTATGAGACAAACGGGAGAAGAACAAAAAGTACGAACGTCGAACGTTGGAAAGCATATCAAGGAAGAAAATATAACGAAATGACAGCAAAAGAACGAAAAGAAGACTTGAAACGAAAAGCAGAACAACAAAAAGAATATCAAAAAAGAAACTTGGACAAAATGACAGCAGAAGAATGAGAAGAACAAAGTAAACGAAACACAAATCGACAAAATGAATATCAAAAAATAAAGTTAGATAGATTCACAACATAAGAACGAGAAGAGCAAAGAAAATGAAATGTTGACCAACAATTGTTGACAATTGTCGGTCAACGTTGACCGACAATTCCAACAATAGAGGATTGGAAATTAGTGATGACTCGTATAGATACTTCCTTACATGCTTCAATGAAAAATTCA
Organism: Larix kaempferi; assembly: GCA_027924585.1. Taxonomy (NCBI): domain Eukaryota; kingdom Viridiplantae; phylum Streptophyta; class Pinopsida; order Pinales; family Pinaceae; genus Larix; species Larix kaempferi. The sequence continues at coordinate 1,607,577 of BSBM01000566.1, read as the reverse complement.
TGTGACCAGTATTGCTACATCTGTAAGAAGCAACTCTCTATTTTTCAGTTTGACAATTTACTCAATCCTTAATACTTATTTCTTACATTATGATAATCCTCATAATTTTATCTATGTTTTCAACTTAACTTGTTCCTTACCATGCTAATCAAACTCCAGTTTTTTGTCACCACCCACGACTAGAACAAGGCTAGATCCAAATCCTAGGCTCTATCAAGCGCTGAGAGGGATCAAATCTCCCGAGGTCCAAACCTCAGCTCGAGAATTGTACTCAAGGAGCTATTCAAGGAGAGGTTTGCACCTCGAGAGATTTGATCCCTCTCGGCGCTTGATAGAGCCTAGGATTTTTAATTGAGCAATTACATCAAGAACTTAATCAATTGAGTGTTAGGAACCCATGTCTTTACTTTGTTAGTATGTTGTTGTTGTACGCATATGCTTTGTAAGTCGTCCCGTAGTATTTGTTGATCAATAGTTTATGTTATTGTTGTTGGCGCATATGCTTTGTAAGTCGCCCGTAGTATTGTTGATCCATAGTTTGTAACGGCCCATGGTTTTGACCCATAGTATTGGCGCCTAGAATTAGTATATAAGTGTGTGTTGAGACCTACGAAGGCACCGTGAAGTTAAATATATTGAGCTTGCTCAAAGGAGGTTGCCCCCTCGAAGTGGCCTGTGATCAATATAAAAGTGATTCTGAGTTCTGTCATTTCTGCTATTTCACATATTCTTGTTAATTAATTGTTGCAGGTGCATCACATCTGGTATCAGAGCACTTTCTTGGGCTCGCAGGGTGAAATTTCTGCCAAATTTTTTTTCGCATCTGTTGCAGGTTCAGATTTGGGAATAATCCCTATCCGCTTAACTGTGGGAAGTACTTGGGCATAAGCCCTAAAACTCATTGTGAGGAGTACCACAGGAACCCCGAAGTAGCTGGCCCATTGAGAGGACTTGCCAGCGAAAAGGGCAACGACCCCTACCTGATTGACTAGTTCCCATCCGTGAGGTAAACCAAGAGCTGTCGTTTGTGGCAAAGCGGTTATCAGTTTTACCTGAGTCGTGGAGTGAGGGGTACTGCCCCAATACGCAAGCCGTTAGACAGCATTGGTGGCCGAGTGAAACCCCTGAACTGTTAGGAAGCCGCACATACCTGGGGTCCATATCTACTTTCAGCTGAACTATTGTCGATCACTGCTGCGCCGTTTCAGATCCATTTTGCAAGCCGTTCCAGATTCAGTCATTTTCAATCCATTCGGCGCTGTTCCAGATACCTTTCGAGCCGTAGCTGCTCCAGTCTAAAAAAAATAAATAAAAAAAAACAATAGTATAATATTCAGTTTTTTCTCCATATCTCCCTTATTTTCACTCTGTTTCCCTTGAAATTTTCGGGGAACCCCTGTCATCCCATTCTGCATATTTCAGTCCTGAGGACCATATCCCCAATTCCCCTTCCCAAAGCCCGAAATCCCACATTTGTCTATTTTTAGGGTTTGCCATAACTTCCTCAGATTTCACCCAATCACCTTCAAATTTTACCACAGAGTTCCTTTCTGAATTCTGCTTCTTTGTTCCCCTCTGCCAAAATTTCTCATTCTTTCACCCCGCTTCTGAAATCCTCATTTTTGCTTCCCTGTCTATCCAACAGTGTCCAAAACCTAGTCAAACCCCAATTACCCTTCTGATTTTTTCCCAAGTCCAGATTTTCCTCTACTGAAGTAGTTTCTGTTTTTGTTTTCCTACCCAGTCAACCGAAAAAAAAAAAAAAAATCCTGGTTATGGTTGTCACCCGTGCAGGAGCAAAAACCATGGAGAACGCACTTGCAGCCATCCAAGCCAAACTCCAGGATCTGGATGAAAAATTTCTCGGTCTCCATCTTGAACATTCAACTATGAACAACAAATGACAGTCCGAGTCTTCAACAGACAATGGGTTCTCTTCTTCCAGCAATTTCCGTGGTCCGAAGATTGATTTTCCTCGCTTCAATGGTACCGATCCAACTGGATGGATCTATCGTGCAGAATAGTATTTCAGTCTGCATAATACTTTTTATGTCAACAAAGTTCCGTTGGCATCCTTTCATTTGGAACAGGAAGCTCTTCAATGGTACCGTTGGTACATCAAGGCTCATCCAGAGCCCAAATGGCCAGACTTTTTCCAGCTCCTTTTGCAACGATTTGGTCCTAGTGCTTTTGATGACTTCACAGGAGCCCTCACTAAACTTTGCCAAACTGGCACTGTGAGAGAGTATCAAACTAAATTTGAGAATCTAGCCAACCACACCGAAGGATTGTCCGATGACTTTTACCGGAGTTGTTTTATCAGTGGTCTAAAGGATGCCATCCGCTCTGAGGTCAAAATGTTCTGTCCCAACACAATGATGGAAGCACTAGGGTTGGCTAAGTTGGGAGAAGACAAGATTGCAGCCCAACAACGCTCCAAGCCCACTTTTGTTCCCTTCCCAAATATGGGTTCTCAGCGACCACCTATACCGCAGGCTCCTCGACCGAATCCTATCAAGCATTTGTCTGAAACAAAGATGCAAGCACGCAGAGAAAAGGGGCTTTGTTATAATTGTGATGAGAAATTCACTCGGGGACATAGATGTGTTCAGCAAAACCTCTATCTCTTGGATGTGGAGTCTCCGCCTGCCTCTGAAATTGGTGACGAAGATCCAGAAACACTAGATGCTTCGGTCGACATTCAGGAACCACCTATTGACCCTCCGCATCAGGATGACCAGCCAGAGATATCTCTCCATGATTTAGCTGGAATCACCACCCCCCAAACAATGCGAGTCAGGGGTTACTTCAAGAAGCTTCCTCTTACAATACTCATTGATTCTGGTAGCACTCATAATTTCATTGACCCTCGGATCGCCAAAAAAGCTGATTGTTTTATCCATCCTTGCTCCAACTTTGAAGTCATGGTTGCCAATGGGGGCACCTTACCTTGTAAAGGGAAGTGTCTAAATGTGTGTATCTCTATGGGATATTATACCTTGCACTCTGACATGTTTTCCTTGCCCTTAGGCGGATGTGATGTGGTTTTGGGCGCTCAATGGCTACGCACACTTGGCCCTATCTTATGGGATTTTGCTGAACTTTGGATGCAGTTTTCCCTCAATGGACATAAACACACATTGACAGGATTACAACCAGGTTCTCTCAGCATCATCAGTTCACATCGCATGGAAAAAATCCTCAAGAAGAATTCACATGGTGTCATCGCTCAGATCCATTCCATCCAGATGCAACCATCAGCGGTCTCCACTACTCCTTTGGATCTACAACAAATTCTAGATCGATATACAGGTGTCTTTGCTGAACCAGTGGGATTTCCACCTTCCAGGCCAGAAGACCATCATATTCAGCTCCTCTGGCAGCGTTCCTCCCAACATCAGGCCCCATCGCTACCCATTTCACCAAAAAACGGATATTGAAATGCTCGTTCGGGACTTATTGAATCAAGGTATTATTCGCCCAAGCACTAGTTCCTTTTCTTCTCCAGTTATTCTTGTCCGCAAAAAAGATGGGTCATGGCGCCTCTGCATTGACTTCCGAGCACTTAATCACCTCACCATCAAGGATAAGTTTCCAATTCCTGTTTTTGATGAGTTTCATGGGGCTCACTTTTTCTCCAAGTTGGATCTTCGTTCTGGGTATCATCAAATTCGGGTTCATGAGGATGATATCCCTAAAACAGCTTTCCGCACACATGATGGCCATTTTGAGTTTTTGGTCATTCCCTTTGGCCTCACTAATGCTCCTTCCACATTCCAGGCCTTAATGAATAAAATATTTCGACCCTACTTGCGGAAATTCATTCTGGTATTCTTTGATGATATCCTCATCTACAGTAAAACATGGGATGAACATCTCCAGCATTTGGATCTTGTCATGCAACTTTTCTCTGACCATCATCTCCATGCCAAGCAGTCTAAATGTGTTTTTGGACAGAAGGAATTTGAGTATCTCGGGCACATTATCTCAGCACAAGGGGTTCGCGTGGATCCTGCCAAAATCGATGCCATGAACAATTGGCCGCATCCTCAGACACTCAAGAGCCTTCGTGGTTTTTTGGGGTTGACTGGATACTACCGCAAGTTTGTCAAGGATTATGGGAAGATTGCAGCTCCATTAACTGCTCTATTGAAAAAGGATGCCTTCACATGGACACCTGCTACTCAGTGTGCATTTGACAAACTAAAACAAGCTATGTGTACTACACCTGTGCTAGCTATGCCCGATTTTTCCAAGCCCTTCACTATTGAGAGTGATGCTTGCGGCAATGGACTTGGTGCTGTTCTCCTTCAAGATGAACACCCCATTGCGTTCACCAGCAAATCCCTTTCAGGTAAGAATCTAGCTGCCTCTACCTTTGAGAAGGAAATGATGGCTATTTTGCATGCAGTACAAAAGTGGCGCCCATACCTATTAGGGAATCATTTCTGCATCAAGACTGATCACCAGAGTTTGAAATATTTCTTGGACCAGTGTGTCTCCTCCCCGGCACAACAGAAATGGGTTAGCAAACTCATGGGTTATGACTATGAGATCACTTACAAGAAGGGTAAAGACAATATTGTGGCAGATGCTCTTTCTCGCACATTTGAGGCCCAAGGTTCTCTTTCAGCTATTTCTATGCCTGTTCCAAATTGGTTGCAATCTGTTCAACAAGGTTATGTCAATGACTCCTCCTTATCTTAAATCATCCAACGCTTGACCAACAACCCTTCTGCTATACCACATTAGTCTTGGGATGGTGCTTCTCTGCGATAATGGTCGTCTGGTGCTTCCCCAGAGCACAGATCTTCAATAGGCTGTCTTCTATGAACTCCATGCTTCTCCATCGGCAGGGCACTCTGGGTTCCTCAAAACGTATGAACGAGCACGGCGTAACTTCTTTTGGCAGGGCATGAAAAGGACAATTCAACAGATGGTGGCCGAATGTGATACCTGCCAGCGCAATAAGGGTGAAACAACACTCCTTCCAGGATTGCTTGAACCCTTTCCCATACCTACACGGATTTGGACAGATATTTCTATGGATTTCATTGAAGGGCTCCCTAAATCTAGCGGGAAGACAGTGATTCTCGTTGTGGTTGATCGCCTCTCCAAATATAGTCATTTTTGTGCTCTCAGCCATCCCTATATAGCCTCCTCCGTCGCTCAAATTTTTCTGGACTAGATCTTTCGTCTTCATGGCATCCCTTCTTCCATTGTCTCGGATCGTGATGCGACTTTCACCAGTCATTTTTTGATAGAACTATTTCGCCACACTGGCACCAAACTGAAGATGAGTTCAAGGTATCACCCACAAACAGATGGTCAGACTGTAATTGTCAATAAATGCTTGGAAACTTATCTTCGTTGCTTCACCTCGGAACAACAACATCAGTGGGAAAAATGGCTCCCTCTCACTGAATGGTGGTACAATACCTCTTACCACAATGCCTCTAAAATGACCCCATATGAAGCAGTCTATGGTCAGGCACCTCCATCTCTTCTTCCATACACCCCCACCAGTTCACTAGTTCAGGAAGTTGACACGGTCCTTCGAAACCGCGATCAAATTCTTCGCATTTTGCGGGACAATCTTCACATGGCAAGAAATTGCATGAAGCAACAAGCTGATCAACACCGTTCTGAGCGCACTGTTCAAGTCGACGATATGGTTTTTATTCGTCTCCAGCCGTACAAACAATCATCCTTGAAACTCAAAGGGCGTCATAAGCTCACTCCAAAGTTCTATGGGCCATATCGGATTCTTCAGAGGATTGGGTCCGTTGCTTATAAATTGGAACTTCCTCCTTCTTCCCGCATTCATCCAGTCTTTCATGTCTCTTGTCTGAAGAAAGTTCTTGGCACCAACATCAGTGGACAAACGATTTTACCCGAACTGGATAATGAAGGATCCATCCTTTTGGATCCAGAGGCCATCCTGAATCGGCGCACGCGTCAGCTTCTCTCTCGCTCTATCACATAGGTCTTAATTCAATGGCACGGCATGCAACCAGAGGATGCTACATGGGAACCACTCCTTTAGATTCAACAACAATTTCCACATCTAAAGCTTTGAGGACAAAGCTTTTTTTAGGGGGGGGGGGATGTTAGGAACCCATGTCTTTACTTTGTTAGTATGTTGTTGTTGGATGCATATGCTTTGTAATTCGTCCCGTAGTATTTGTTGATCAATAGTTTATGTTATTGTTGTTGGCACATATGCTTTGTAAGTCGCCTGTAGTATTGTTGATCCATAGTTTGTAACGGCCCATGGTTTTGACCCATAGTATTGGTGCCTAGAATTAGTATATAAGTGTGTGTTGAGACCTACGAAGGCACCGTGAAGTTAATTGTATTGAGCTTGCTCAAAGGAGGTTTCCCCCTCGAAGTGGCCTGTGATCAATATAAAAGTGATTTTGAGTTATGTCATTTCTGCTATTTCGCATATTCTTGTTAATTAATTGTTGCAGGTGCATCACATTGAGCAATTATTTTTTGTCTTCGTAGAAATGTGATTTAAATAAATTATGGATAAAATGATTCATTTCTTTTTGGGTTATTAATTGTTTCAAGTCTATTATAATTAAAAGTGCAAAAACATCAAATTTGAGTATTTATTTTTTCTCTTTTGGGAAAATGTGACAAGTCCAAGTGCAAAAACATCAATTAATTAAGCAATATTTTTTGCCTTTGTTGCAATAAATAAATTTATAATTGAATGATAAATTTATTTTTGGGTTATTAAAATTAGAAACCAATATTTACTTTAGTAATTTTTTTATTTACACCACAATTCAAATAAATTATTTTCTTAGATTATAAAAATTAAAAATCAATATTTAATTTTGCACTTTTTTCTTATCTATACCACACCTTGAGAGGTAACAATCTTTATTTAGCATTTTGATATAATATGTTAATATCATGTTGAAATTCTCTATCATCTATCGTAAAGAATAAACTTGTCTTAACTAAAACCAATATTAACTTAACAAACTTGTGTTTGTACCATGAGATAGGTCGCTACACTTATTTATCATTTTAAACATATTATTATATTAAAAAAACAATATTTAACTTAACAAACTTCTTTTAACTACATCATACCATTTATCATACCACGATAAATGTAGATACTTTATATATAATCTTGATATAATACTATATTGAAAACCGAATATTAATTTAACTTAGCATATTTCTCTTAACTACATTATATATCATGAAAAGGGTAACAACCCTTATTTATAGTCTTGACACACTACCATATTGAAATCATTTATTGTTGTGATCTAACCCCACATTAAAAAATGATAATTCAAGTTAAAATTTGCAAAACAAATAATGCCCCCTTAATTAATGGTGGATTTAATGTAAACACGTTGCTTTTGAAAAAAAATGGCATAATGTTTATTAAATGAAGAAAAAATATTTATAGCATAATGTTTATTAATATAACTTATATATTTGTATTGTGTACACTACATAGATTAGGTAGCAAACTTTCTTTCTGCTGCCAAGACCCAAATATACAAGTATTCATTGTTCTAATTGACATACAATTTTAATTGATCTTTCAAAAATCTAAGTTGATTCAAAATTGGATGTTTATTAATATAATTTATATATTTTTATTGTGTACACCACATAGATTAGGTAGCAAGCTTTCCAACACCCAAATATACAAGTATTCATTGTTCTAATTGACATAGAATTTTAATTGATCTTTCAACAATCTAAGTTGATTCAAAATTGGACAAAACTTGAGATATTGTTTCACCATATATAGAAGTATTCATTGATCTAATTGACATAGAATTTTAATTGATCTTTCAAAAATCTAAATTGATTCAAAATTGGACAAAACTTGAGACATTGTTTCACCATATATAGAAATCAAATCAGGGTGAAATTATGATCATGTCTGAAATTTATTTATGTTAGATTCTTGTCAAATGTATAACCAAAAACAGTAGTCCTTTGTTGCAAGATTAGCTTAATCCTATGCATATAATTAAAGCATGCTAACCCAAGTGTGTATGCTACAATTTGGCATTTGCACCCATCAACGATCTTAGGGTATCTAACGTGACCATTAATAAGCACCCTGCAATAGTGAAATGAAGCAGACGATATATATAATAGAACACTAATAGGTTCATAATACTTGTCTAGAGGATAGGTGTTCACATATAGTATAGAGGAATGCAAATAACATCTTCATAATAATATATGAAGATGTTATTTGCATTTCTGTTTACTATATGTTGCTACAAATATATACTATAAGTCTATATGTTGCTGAAAATCTATATGTGCATATAAAATGAACCAACATAGATATATTACAATGTATTCTTCCAAATCTAAATCCTTAGAAAATTAGAAAATTAAATATATTGACTCAATTTGCATTATAACTATTCAGCACGCTTTAATCAAATTTAATGGGCCCTCCATTTAACCATCCAATCAAAGAAACAACTAATTTCTAAAGCCTTTCCAAGTCCTAACAATAGTTATTAACACCATTCTCTTCCATACGAAAATTAATTCAACATATTTGATTAGATCTTGATTTTGAAACTGCTAAGAATGGAAATGGGAACATCGATAACTGGTATTTTGTCAGGAGTTGCTTGGATTTTGTCCGGATAAATTGTTTCATTATATTGTTACCAGCATAATATGATCATATTGATGTGTAAATCAATAAGTATTGGCATTTCTCTCCTCCAGCTATATCTTTGCTTGACATAACTGCATCCCAGTGAGACCTCCTTTGCAAGGGAAAACCAACGTATCCCCTGTAACCAAAAATCAACATATGGTTTAAGAATCGAAGTTGAATCTATTGGATTGAACAGATTCAAGGGATTTCAATTAACTGGTAATGACTATAGCCTAAGGCTTTACCGGATATTTCTACCAAAGAATTATTCTAGCACTATTGTCCCTATAAAGCCATGAAATGGATATATTGATGGAGGACTGTGTGAGAAGAAACCAAGTTGATGAAAATGGTAGAGTTGTCTTCTCTACTCAAAATGTTTTATGGGCTTTCTATGTTGCTAATATCATAGCATTCAAGATATACAGATATCAATCAAGCAGTTCGATGTCATCAGGGAAGTTAATGGAAAATCTTGGGTGTTGGCTGGGTAATTTGAACTCTTACCTTTCTACAGATGGCATTAGTAGTATGCGGATCAAGTGTCCAAATAGGAGGATGTGATCCTGTATATGATCACTCTTGAAGGTTGTCTCTTACTCACATCCATAACCCTAACTTGACCTTTTGTAGTTGCTAGGGTTTCACTTTTTTTGTTTCTGGTCATCCTACTCATAAGACTGAATCCAGTTGATAGGACTCTATTCCTTTTCCTTGATAAAGTCCTCTGTTCTTTTGTGTAAGTCAAAAGGACTCTGCTTGAGAATTCATGTTATCCAATCCTCTAGCTCATAAAATGATTCGTTCATTGGTCATTTGGAACAAAGGACCCAATATGATACACAATCACTGTGGAGTGGGATTACTATTATGTTTGGAGCTCTTATTTCATGTTGAATGTAAACATCTTTTTATTCGTTAGTACAATGTTTCAAACAAAAAGTATGAATATGACCACTGTGACTAGCTTAGAAAGTTTTGATTCTATTATTGTCGTAAAAATTATTAAAACCTAGAAAAAGAGACAAGAACATATGTGTACATTGTTGCATCTGCATGTGTGATACTGCTACTCTTAACAAGCACGCTACATGGAAGAATCTTAAGTAGTTTTTGAAACAGATTAAGGTTGATAGTAAGACCTATGGAAAACAATAATTGATAAAACCTAAACATTTAGAACCATCACTCAAGAATAAAAACCTACCAATGACAATGCCAAATATGCCACATAAGAAAACAGGCTATTGCTTTCCATCAAAGAATCAGGGCAATGATTCTTTATGATTCTATTCTTGATACACAGTTAATTTCTAGTAGCTAGCTTCTAGTGGACTAATGATATCATGTCCATGGTACAATGAATAAAGGATTTAAAAAAGATACAATAGCCTGAATGAAATATCGATGTAAGTTTTCTCACATAGAATTACAACACGCCCAAATGACTGAAATTCATTCCTAACCACAAGAAACACATTGCTACAAAAGTGTCCAAGCAGTTCCATATAATCGAGGAAAAAATCTACAGGAAAAAGTAGTGACAGATAAACCTCAATCTAAAGAAGATGAGTTTCGTTTATGTCTTGATTGTCTCAACTTAAGTTGGTCTTGTTCCTTAGTACCATGATTTTGACTATTTATAGCACCTTCTTGTGTGTTGCACAACTAATATTTAAACCTGAATCCAAACTTCTTCGAAACTAAACTCCATCCCTTCTTTCCTTTCCCTAACTTCTCAATCTCTTGTCTCATACTTGAGCATTCTTTTTCAAGCTCAGAAACACGCAATATCATATTATCCATGCCAAATTTAAGAACCCAATTTTCTCTTACTACATTGACCCAGCCCTCTCCACACAATGTTGAAGGTGGAATGGATCCCTCTTTGGAGAGTGGTGTTAGAAAAACAGGATCACAGAGCAATAACAATAAAAAGAAATGAAAATATAATCACTTACACATTACAAGAGAGACACAGATATATTGTGGTTCACCCAACTTGGGCTACGTCCACACTGAAGTTGCTAGTCCTTATTATTATTCCGTTTAGCAAAGTAAAGGGATACAACCTGCAGCACAACCGCTGCACTTCCTCTTCACTGTCTCACAGTCTCTCTTATGATCTCAGAGATATTTACGATGCATAAAACCTAATACATCAACCCTATCCGTATTACAATGTCTTTCTTTTATAAGAGAAATACAATGGGAAAATACCACGGGTTACCCAAAACCATGGGCCTGAAAACAACTGCGAAAACAACCCCAAATTTTTTTCTTGGGGGCATTGCCCCCAAACCCCCTTTCTCAAGGGTGCTTCCCCCCAGCCGGGGGAGGTGCAGAGCACTCCCCCGGACCCCCTAGGGATCGTGCCAGGATCATAACCAATCCTGGGGTACAGACACGGCTGAATAATAATATCTCTGAATCTAGAGGTCAGGCTCCACAACCAACAATCTCCCACTTGGGGACTGATCACAACAACTCCATTGCTGCTGGACTTGGACTTAACAAATTTCTCCTCTTCACCTTCATGCTAGAAGGCCAACTGAAACTGAGCAGGAACTCAATTTCTCTCTAGTCACTAGCTTTGTGAACATGTCTGCAGGATTCTGGCTACTGTGTATCTTTTCCAGCTTCAACAGTTCATCTTCCAGAACAGAGCGTATGAAATGGTACTTGAGCTGTATATGTTTAGTCCTAGAATGGAATGCTAAGTTCTTTGCAAGATGAATGGCACTCTAGCTATCACTGTACAACCTGCTATCCTTCTGCTTCTTACCCACTTCCTCCATAAACCTATGCAACCAAATCATCTATTTACTAGCCTCTGTAACAACAACATACTCTACTTCCGTTGTTGAAAGTGCAACAACCTTCTACAGTCTCAAAATCCAACTTATTGTTGTTCCACCTACAGTAAACACATACCCTGTGGTGCTCCTCCTGCTATCCTTATCACCTGCCATATCTGCATCAACATATCCCTGTAGAACAGTGTCTGAACCTCCAAAACATAATGCCTGAGTGGTGGTACCTCTCAAATACCTGAGAATCCACTGTACTGCCTTCCAATGTTGTTTACCTGGATTGTTCATATATCTACTCACAACTCCCACTGCTTGTGCAATATCTAGTCTTGTTCACACCATGGCATACATCAAGCTGCCAACTGCTGATTGATAGGGAATCTTGGACATGTAATCTGTCTCTTCCTGTGTCTTGGGACACATTTCCTTACTTAGACTGAAATGGCTGGCCAAAGGTGTACTAACTGGTTTTGCATTCTGCATTATGAACCTCTCCAACACCTTTTGTATGTACTCACCCTAAGACAATGTCAATTTGCGATTTTTCCTGTCTCTTGTTATTCTCATACCAAGTATTTGCTTTGCAGCACCCAAATCCTTCATTGCAAATGAATTAGCTAGCTTCCTTTTGAGTACATTTATATCTTGCATGTTAGACCCTGCAACAAGTATGTCATACACATACAATAACAAGATAATATATCTTTCATTGTCTAGCTTCTTGAAATAAACACAGTGGTTAGAATGACATCTACTATAACCTTGTTCTATCATAAACCTATCAAATTTTAAATACCACTGCCTTGGAGCTTGCTTCAATCCATATAAGCTCTTTTTCAACCTGCACACCAAATTCTCTTTACCTTTGACCTCATACCCTTGTGGCTACTGCATATATATCTCTTCCTCCAAATCTCCATGGAGAAAGACTGTTTTTATATCTAACTATTCAAGATGCAAATCTTCTACCGCCACTGGACTTAAGATAGTCCTAATTGAAGTCATCTTAACAACATGAGAAAATATTTCATCAAAATCAATACCTTTCTTCTGTGCAAACACCTTTACAACAAGTCTGGTCTTGTATCGCTTCTTAACTCCTTCTTCTTCCTTCAACCTGTAAATCTATTTGTTCTGCAATGCTCTTTTACCAGCAGGAAACTGAACCAGATCCCAAGTCTGGTTTCCTACCAATGAGTCCATCTCCTCATTCATGCCTTACTCCCACTTCTTTCTAGTTTCCACCTGCATTGCTTCTTCATAACATTCTAGTTCACCAGCATTAGTCATCAACAAATAATACATTGAAGGAGAGTACCATTCAGAGAGTCTACTTAACCTGGTAGATCTTCTTGCAGTTGCAGGAGTTTCAGGTACTTGCTGCTGTTCTTGATTTTCTGGCACCTTTGGAACTTCATTTTCTTGAATTTCATCAAGTACTGTGTACTTTGTGCTTTCCTTTTCCTGTTTCTTTCCCTGCAACTGATCTTTATACATGACCTTTTCATTGAATATCACATCTCTACTTCTAATGATTTTTTTATTTTCATAATCCCATAAACAATAACCAAAATCATCAACCCCATATCCAATAAAGATACATTTCTTGGATTTAGCTTCAAGCTTTGTTCTATTTTCTTTATCAATATGGACAAATGCTTCACAACCAAACGTTCTCCGAAATGAGTCGTTTACCTTTTTATCTGTCCATGCCTCCTCTGGAATACCACCATCCAAAGCACTTGAAGGTCCTCTATTTATTACATAAATAGCAGTATTTACAGCATCTGCCCAAAACTATAAGGGAAACCTTGCATGCAGTCTCATACACCTTGCACGCTCCATGATGGTTCTGTTCATCCTTTCTGACATGCCATTTTCTTGTGGTGTTCCTAGGACTGTCTTCTCTCTACGAATCCCATGGTATGAACAGTAACTATAACACTCCTTACCGCAGTACTCACCTCCATTATCAGATCTGAGACACTTCAACCTTGTACCTGTCTCATTCTCAACCAAAGCTTTCCACTTCTTAAAAGTAGCAAACACATCAGATTTATGTCTAATGCAATAAACCCAAGTTTTCCTAGTTGCATCATCAATAAATGTAACATAATAATGAGAGCCACCAAGAGATTGTACCTGAGCTGGTCCCCATACATTAGTATGCACAAGCTCTAACTTTTCATTCTTCTTCTGTTTCCCAACCCTGAGAAATCTAACTCTCTTTTGTTTTCCATAAACACAGTTTTCACAGAATTCCAAACTTACCTGCTTCAAATCTGGCAGCAACTTCCTTGAGTGGAGAATCTGCATCCCCTTCTCACTCATGTGGCCAAGCCTATGATGCCACAATGCTGTATCTGTTCCTGTGGAAGATAAAGAGATAGAATGGTCAGTATTATGAGGACATAAATACAACGTACCTACTCTATCTCCTTTTGCTATCACCATTGATCCTTTAGTGATCTTCCACCACTTTTCTTCGAATGTAGATAGACAACCGCCATCTCCCAACTGTCCTGTTGAGATCAGATTTCTTTTCATAGCAGGAATATGCCTAACATCTTTCAACAGACAATCAGTTCCATTCTTGAATTTTATCCATACCTTACTCATTCCAACAATTTTACATGGCTCATCATCACTCAATAAAACATGTCCAAAATCGCCTGGAACATAATCATGAAAATATTTCCTATGGGGTGTAGCATGACATGAAGCCCCTGAATCTACTACCCAATAATCACTTGTATTATCTAATGCAAGAATCAAAGCATCATGTAACACATCACCTGCTACATTTGCTTCCTGGGTAGTTTCCTTCTGTGCATCTCCTTTCTTCTTTAAAGATCTGCAGTCTTTCTTTAGATGTCCTTTCTTTCCACAGTTCCAGCACTCTATTTTTCCCAGTTTGGACTTGGATCTACCCTTTTTAGAGTTGCTGCGATTACCTTGGCTCTTTCCTCTCTCCTTTTGTCTTCCCCTGCTCTCCATGGTCAATGCATTACCTGATGTCTCACCTGTGCTTTTTCTTCACATTTCCTCGCTAAGAATAACACCAATAACATCATCAAATTTCAAGGTATTTGAACCAGAGACAGAGTTACTTCCAGCCATGACCAAGCTATTCCAGTTTTCTGGCAATGAACACAAGATTAGAAGAGCCCTAACCTTGTCATCAAAGTTCACACTTACAGAACTTAGTTGATTTGTAATCGTATTAAACTCATTTAATTGATCAGTAACAGATCCACCTTAAGACATCTTCATATTAAATAAATGCTTCATTAGAAATACCTTGTTGGAGGCCGAGGGTTTTTCATACAACTTATCCAATGCGCTAATCAACCCCTTTGTTGTCGTTTCTTTTGAGATATTGAAAACCACCGACGAAGTCAGGCTCAGCCATAGTGTTCCCAGAGCCTTTCTGTCAAGAACCTCCCATTCTTCGTCCTTCATGGCCACCGGTTGCTTTGCTTTCCCTCCCAATGGTAGGAATAGATCCTTCTGGTACAGATAGTCCTCCATTTGCATCTTCCATAACTGGAAGTTTTGGCCGTTAAACTTCTCGACCTTAAACTTTCCTTCTTCCGCCATTGCTCTCACTTGAACCAGAAACCCTAGCTTCCTGTGGGTTTATCTGCCAAATAGACCTTCGGCTCTGATACCAATTGTTAGAAAAACAGGATCGCAGAGCAATAACAATAAACAGAAATGCAAATATAATCACACACACATTACAAGAGAGACACAGATATATTGTGGTTCACCCAACTTGGGCTACGTCCACACTGAAGTTTCCATTCCTTATTATTATTCCGTTTAGCAAAGTAAAGGGATGCAACCTGCAGCACAACCACTACACTTCCTCTTCACTATCTCACAGTCTCTCTTTTGATCTCAGAGATCTTTACAATGCATAAAACCTAATACATCAACCCTAGCCGTATTACAATGTCTTTATTTTATATGGGAGATACAATGGAAAAATACCACGGGTTACCCAAAACCATGGGCCCGAAAATAGCTGGCGAAAACCACCCCAAAACTTTTTCTCGGGGGCTCTACCCCCAAACCCCCTTTCTCGGTGGCGCTACCCCCATGCCCCCCGGACCCTCTGGGGATCATGCCAGGATCATAACCAAACCCGGGGTATGAACACAACTGAATAATAATATCTCTGAATCTGGAGATCAGGCTCCACAACCAACAAGTGGGATGCTATGTCTCATTGGTCGTGAAGTGTCAAGGTTGATTGAGACTAGAAAGCAACCTCCAATAGATGTTCGTAACTGTAACTACTCAAAGAATAACACTTGAACAACCACCCTAAGTGGCAATCTCTCATTTTGTGCAGCATGAGTACAAGCCTCTAAAGAAAGCTTATGGAAATCTATAAGCCTACAAAGTTGTTCTTTTTCGGAATCAGTAAGCCAAGGATGTGCCTGAAATCAATAACACAATAGCATTAAGATGGTGCATGTATCTGGACTTTAAACTTAAAGAACACAAAACGACAACGGAAAGGACAAATTAAGGCACACAACTTGCAGAAACATTGCCATGAGAAGTTAATGAGAGAAAACCACTACTATAGTATGCACCCAAAGTATTAACTTCAAAGATTAATCAGTTTTTTTATGTTGAAACATTGAGAGACAATAGCCTCTTCATCTCTTCATATAAAAAGACAATAGCCACTTTCCATCTCTTCATATAAAAATACATGAGCCTCTACTGCCCTCTTTACATCCACAATTGCAAACAGATTCTTCTAGTACATCTCTCTACCACCTGCAACAAAATCCCCATAGCCATCGATTCTTATTGTAATGTCGAAAGAAAAAAAATGAAGGGGTACCTGCTTTTGTTGTGACGGGTTTGTATATAATATTCCTTTGAGATAAGCAATAGGCAGAAAACACAGGCCTCGTTAGATGGGTAGTGCAAAGAGTCACCAAATTCACACACCTTCTTCTGTGTACAAATTTCTAGGCATCTTTCTCGGACATGGTCTTTGACAAGGCAAGCCATATCTTCCATTAAATTCATAATATCTCATGAAACCAATTCATAAATATAGCTTGGATTGATTGTATAAAAAATATAGAAAGACATAATTTTCATGACAAATGTTACCTGTGTTTTCTTTTCCGTGCAAAGATGGTGATCGCTCCAACATTTTTCGTCCACAAGAAAGTCAGAATCCACACTGAATCCATGGTGTTTCCAAATACAAGCAGCTAATGAAGATGTGAACACACACCTTCTCACAGAGGAGGTCACGGAGCATGCTTCCACTGTTTTTTTGCCCCTTTTACTTCTAAATTCACCATACTAAAATAGAAGTTAAATCACATCATAAAGAAGCTAATTATTTTAGTTTGTTATTTACAAATTGAAATAGAAATTACTCACCAAGAGGATACTGCGGGTTGATGTATAGAAACGAGTGCATTGTCCAAACCTATAAAATCTACCAAGTCTGGAACTCGAACTGGAGCTAGAGGTGGAGTTGCTGTTGTAGGCATTGCTTTTGTTAGGAGCCTTCTTCTGCTTTTCTTAGGAGCCTTCTTTCTAGTAGTATGCCTCTGTTCGTTTTCATACTACTGCAAAATGTAGAACAAATACAGTATCAAGGACACGTGTAAACTCATTTTCAAAATTGGGAAAGGATTATAGTGCTTTGGACATGTGTAAACTCTTGCCAAATGACTTGCACTACAAGCAATATCAAATTGTTGGCAGGTAATGTTTAACTAAGGTAGAAGTAATGTTTAACTAAAGTAGAATTATTTTATTTTTATTTTTATTTTTCCATAACCATCGGCAATAATAAAATTAGTCAAATCATACTATATTTTCCAATAAAAGGATAACACATATGAAAACAATTTATATAAAAAAAACTAATAAATCTTTATTTTGTATAGACTTTATCCGTCTATATAGTTGTTTTAAGTAATCTTACAAATTAATACAATAGGGCAGAACATGTAATCTGTGCCTACTCCAGGGACTAATAAAAATTAAAATGTACTTGGAATTGATTGCATTGAGAAAAACAAATATACAACTAAGGCACATGTATATAAATATATTTTTTGATTTGAGACATAATTAAACATCATAATTCCATTATCTATAAATTTAATTTAATAAATTATATAATCTTTAATCTTATCAAATCCATTAAATTTATTAGTCATCACAATTATTATTGTGAAATCAAATCCATTAAATATATTAGTGATCACAATGATTAGTCTCAAAGCATTCCTATCTTCTATTTGATATCTTTTGGTAATTGCACCGAGTGAAACTAGTATGGGGGGAGTAAAAAGTAATAACTTATATTATGTCTGCCATTAATAAATTCATGTATGCTTATAAAATAAAAAATTAATGAAAGTATTTAAAAAAAAATCCATGTTAGCTCATAAAATAAAATATTATGAGAAGTATTTAAAAAATCCATGTTGGCTCATAAAATAAAATATTATGAGAAGTATTTAAAAAATCCATGAAATAAAAACTTAAAACTTAAAGGTCTATCAATCAAGAGGTATCAAATTTCTTGAGTTTAAATTTAAAAAAAAAATATACCTAAGAAATTGGATCCCTCTCGGTACTTGATAAATACAAGTTTAAGATAGATCTATGCTGATATAACTATTCAACTTCACCACTTCACAAGCAATTTAATCAAAGAGTAGGTTCCATGGTAAGTAACAAGATTAGATTATTATTTTATCCGTTCAGTCTTTTTAATTAGTACTATCAAATTTTGATCAATAATCAAGGATCACATTTAAAGAAATAAGTTGAGATCTCTTATCAATCGATAAGTGTGGATCCGTGAACTAAATAAAGTCTAGAACTTTAAAATTTTAAAAAGATTTGATCTTCGAGACTTTGATAGGGTTAAAACTAAAATAGATATATGTTAATTTTAAAAAATAACTTAATTTAAATAAAATAAAAAAGCTATAACCACTGTGTTAAATCAAATGGTTCGAATGTTATTGGATTCTCTTTTTCTTTCCATTGCAGGTTCTGGGCATTTCACACATTGCTCAAATATTTGGCAATACATTATTTATAATATTTATTTTTAAATATTCAAATCCAAAAATTGAACATTAGCTGGATCCGGTGATGATGCAGCTAAAGCCATTGTACATAACAGATAAACCAATTTTTAATCTGTATTAATAGCGCCAAGTACATTTCTGTCCATTGATAGACCATCAAATTGACGAATCAATTTCCTATGATAAGGGACGACGCTAAATCTGTGAGCGGACATAAATATGATTCGAGGGACTCGCTAAATCATATCACAGTGGCAAACTCGGCCTCATGTCCTGGATTGCCACTACTGAACCTCAACATTTCCTGAGGCAGAGATAATGGCTGCACCATTTTTTGCTGTTCATCGTCTGGCGGGCTCATATTCATTATCTGCAGCTTTGAATTAATGGGCGATGGGAAGCTGCAAGTATGAGAAGTAGAGGCCAATGGCACCACCGGGAGATTCTCACAATTGCATATTTCTATCATGAAGCCATCAGGGTCGTGAAAAAAGATCTGATCTACGTACAATCCCCCTTCATCTACTCTGCGTTTTACATACTGTATTTTCAGATCTTGCAGCCTCCTCTCCACTAACTGCATGCTCTCACACTGCAAATATGCAATCCATATTCAACTACATTTATCAAACAGAATTATGATATCAGAGAATAAAAAAACCGTAATTAACAGGAATATATAATTCCTCATGACAGTGTGCATTTATACCTGGAAGGATAGGTGATTATCCTTTGGATTAATCTCAGATTTCTTAGGTAAGTCCTTTGGATTCTTACATTGTAGCAAATGTATGCCAACTCCATAATTGAACAGCCTACATGAGCATTCAACATTGTAAGAATTTGATATCTCTAGCTACATGAAAAAACCCAAGCTAAAATGTGCTTAAACAGACAGAATTGAAAAGAAATTGAGTTACCAAGCTCCATGAAAATCAAAAGATCCTGGCCTCTTAACAGGAACAAATCCAAGAACATTCTCGTAGAAATTAATGGATTCCTCAACAGATTTGCAAACCAAAGAAATATGATTCAGCGAAGTTAGACACAGGGGTCCGCATTTCACCATCTCCACCAAAACTTAAATGAATTCTCTCAATAAAAATGGCAGAAGAATAAGAGCTATCTTTCTGAGATTATAGCTGGGAGCACAAATAATCAACAAACGAGTACACGGATTCACAGGCCTCGGACAGATAATTGTGAGAGCCTAAATGGTTCTATTTATATAAAATGTGTCAAATCCGCAGGGTGGACACCCAGATAAGTATTGACTCGCAGCAGGTATTTTAACGACGTATCTTCCTGGAATCGATTGTCCTCGTCCAAAATTGTGTAAGGAAGCCGTGGAGGATATCTTCGACACGTAAGCAGAGACGTGAATGACAGAGTAAAGGTTGTCGTGCAGGCTTCCATGAAGATTGGGTGTCGCCTAACTGTTTTTGACATTGTTTGTTGCCTTTCTTAATTTGGAATTGAAAGGCGTGTATAGGCAGTGCAGCTATTCTAAGAGGATAGGTTCACTAAAAGCCCGGGTTACGACAAATATGGAAATCTAACATATATTTTTTAATTGCCCATACGCACATTTGTTGGGTGGGCGACAGCATGGAATATTGATTTTGTAAAGGAAGGATCTACGTGGAGGTGGAACTGGGGAAAGGCTCTCCTAAGGCGGCGGAGTCGGACCTCGTCGGTTGACACTGTCTAAACTAGATTATTTAGAAAAACACTTGAGAAAATATTATTCCCCGATAGGCGACTTCAATCAACAATACACCCTATCCAGGATCGCGGCCTTTTAATCTTTGATTAAGGATGGATGGCAAAGATGCAGTCAAGCACAAACATCTAATAGCCCAGATTTACTCTTGGCCAACAGCATACTGAACAGATTTACTCTCGGCAAACAACATAAAACAACATACTGAACAATCATTTGTTAATCCACCGTTTTTCATTAATCCCAACTCTGTTAATCCACCGTTTCTTTAATCTGAGAGATGTTAAGAAAATCCACAAAATGAAATGTTAACCCGTGGCATACATTGACCCTGAGCACAAGGCCTCCACACGTATCGACCAGGACGGGGGAATAAACCCCACCTGGAACAAGAAGCTTGTCCTCGCTGCAGATGATGAGCTCCTTTTCAATGTATGGGCGGCCATCACGGTGGAGATTTACAGCTACAGTCATATCAGGGACAAGCTGGATCAGGATCAGGCAAGGATCATGCACGTCCAGGATCCTCATTTCCGACCTTCTGAAGGGAGGAGACCCTACGAATCCCTCCGACAATCCCATTCAGTGCATTGTTGTTCAGGTCCGGAGGGTCTACGAATCCCTCCGACAATTCCATTCAGTGCATGGTTGTTCAGGTCTGGAGACCCTTCAGTGGGTTTGAGGGAATTTTTAATATCTAAGTTTTTAAAAACATTTGAGTGGGTTTAATGGTTAAGAATATGTGTTATCTCCGTAAAAGTCACAGGTTTAAATCTGACCAAATAAAATTGCTCATTGGTGCCTCTGCTGAGTCACAAGTAAAATTGCTCATTGGTGCCTCTGCTGAGTCACAAGTTTCTGGTATAATTTTTTTCACAGTCTTCTCAAAGAACTCAAAGAAAAAAAACTAGCTTGATTTAATTTGATGTAATGCTTCTTCACAGTAATGCTTCTTCCCCTCTGGAGATTAGGGTTTCTTCTTCTCTGCCTCTTTTTCCTCTTCGGGAGATTAGGGTTTCTTCTTCCCCTACCAAACAAGATGAATCATATCTACACGTCTGTACTGTATCTACTAATATGTTATATGCATTGTCTGCTTAATATCTGTATACAGCTCCTCAGAGCGTTCTCCATTATGTTCTAGAAGTGAGGGTTTCACTGAATAATAACTAAATGTTTGCTTGTATTCACATTCCTGTTCCTAAATACCGGTCTGTAAACTGTGTTTAATTCTTGTCTATTTCTTGGATAATTTTGAATTTGCGATATGATGGATTGTTTGTTATCTGATCATTACCTTTCTCTGACATTGGTAATAATTCAAGTGGGTTTCTACATTATTTTCCTTTTCGTAACTGCGTGAACTGTAAAAGAATCACCTCCGGCTGTTATCTATTTTGGTTGGAGGTCGTTTTTCCTGTCCCAGCCGTTGCAGATAGACAGGCAGGCAGAAAAGATTCGTTAAACTAGAAACTGTTTATTCGCCGATAGGCGACTTCAATCAACTGGTTTGATCTGTAATATTTATTTTGCCATTTTAACTCTATAGTGAAAATTTAGGTTTTCTTTTATACCAGACAAATAGTTATATTCTATTAATTACTACTTTGCTACAGTGCTTTCAAATGATTCGATGCTTGCATGAAATTATGCAGCTTCAACTTAAATCAATGGATTGTTACAACTATTGTTCACGTTGATTGAAGCATATGATATTTACAGGCATAAACCTAGTTATTATATAACCTGATACTGAAATTTCTATAACAGATTTTTGGCCGGCTTTGTTTTGAAGTACCAGAAATTCTGTATTCGTATCACCCCTATTCGATTTCCAATGCTATGGGCCAGGAAGCCGTTTCCAAAATTTAGATATGATCTAGCCACGAAAATGAGCTTTAAGATTTAGATGCCCGGTTTATAAACAATCCACTGTATTGCAATTCATCATTATAATCATATACACTATATATTTTGCTGTCAAATTTTCTATTACGAGGAATTCGCTGTGTTTATGTGTTTATGGTATTTTCATTTATGATTATTATCATATATTAAAAACTAACTTTGAATTTAATTTTCTCCTATTTCATTTGAAGAACTAATTTTCTCCTATTTCATGTGAAGAACTAGCTTGATTTATTATAATATAAAAATAAGCACTAGCTTTAGAAATTTTGTTTTATTGAGAAGCCTTGCAGGTTTTGAGGTTAGCTTCAAATTTAGGTTGAACTTTTTTCTATGTTGTGGAATATTGAAGGTGTCTAATAAAATGGTAAAATTTAATAAAAATTTCAATCTAATTTTAAAATCAAAACTATAAGTTCAATAATAAAAAATAACCTAATTTAAAAAACATTAATTTAAATTTAGTAATTCCTATTATGGTTTGTTTTTAACTTATCATTCTTCTCTTTTATCCTTTCATGAACATTACTTTTAATTAAATCATTAAAAAATAGTCTATAAAACATTACTATGCCATGTCCTTGTGCATGTAACCAATTAATGTGATAGGGTGCTCACGTCTAATCACCAGCTATGAAGTACTTCTTCATGGGATCGTTCGGTGGCACAGCGGTGGCTCAGTGGCAGGTTTCCTACCAGCCATTCCTGCGTCAGGTTTTTTCAACACTCTCAACCTACTGGGGATTTCGTGGACCATTTATGTTGCTTCTATAGGTTAAATCTTGCATTTATTGCTGGGTACTAGTTTAATGTTGCATTTATGGGTGGTGAATTGGTGCATTTCTGGGTATTGGTGAATTGGTGCATTTATGTGAATTGGTTTAATGTTGCATTTCTACTGCAATGTTTTTTGGGTTTAAGTTTGAACTCTTTGTGGTGGGTTTACGTTGCATTTGCGGCAATGGTGAATTGCATTTCGCATTAGGTTTTTTATGTAGCATTTGCGGCAGTGGTGAATTGGTGATCTGCATTTAGCATTTGTGGTAGTGGTGAACTGCATTCGCCGCAGCATGGAATTGTGTTCCTATTAATGCTAAATAATGAAGTATGAATGGTGAATAATGAATAATGAATTTGTTTATGTTGCAGTAGGGTTTATGAATGTTTTAGGGTTTATGAATTTATTTTGTTGTTTGTTTGTGTTGCAATCCTTGCAGTAGGGTTATGGTTAAGGTGAATTTGTTAGGGTTTATGAATTGTTGTTGGTTAAGGTTTGTGAATTTTGTTAGGGTTAGGGCTAAGCTGAATCTGTGAGGGTTTATGAATTGTTGCAATTCGTGGGGTAGGGTTTGTGTTGCAAACCCTACAATATGGGATTATGCTTATTACGAATGTAAAAAATTGTTATGATGCATAATTGATATGTAAAATTGATATGGAAAAATTATATGAAGGATATGCGAACTCGTCATGCAGAATTGTTGTTTATTGTTTATTGTTATGAACTTTTTATGCGAACTAGTCATGCATAATAATTGATAATAGTTTGGGCTGAATAATTGAAGGTTCTATGGTTTATGTTGTAGTTGGGTTTATGAATTTTTTAGGTTTTATGAATTTAGTTTGTTGTTGGTTTATGCTGCAATCCCTGCAGTAGGGTTAGGGTTTATGGATTTATTGCAAAATTGTTGACAACAGTGACTTTTGCTATTGCTTTAATTTACAAGCAGGGGAGGGATGTCTATTCTTGAAATTGCATGGGAGGGATGTTAATAGTTAAAAGTTAAAATTGCATCATATAGGGGATGGATGCCAGTTGACAACAGTGACTTTTGCCATTGTATTGTCTTATTGGGAGAATACCCATAATTCAGGTTTTGATATCAGCAAGTGTGCCAAAACAATGGAGATATGAGTCAAGGAATGAGATTGGCTTTTACTTTAATTACGACTATATGGAACACAATTGGCTATGGCTTTAATTTACAAGTATATGATGTAGTTCCCTTGATGGAAATTTAAATGAGGTCATTACTTGCATTATGGGCCAATTTATGTTGTGAAATTATTTTGAAGGGCATTTACTTTCTTCTACACTTATTTGATATGCAAAATCTACTGTGATGGGTTCTGTCAGTCCAACTTAGATTGTTTCTTATCTATGTGAGAAATCATAATATGTTTCTTGGGTAAAATAGACTAGCCCTAATTCTTATAATTATGGAGATAATGCATAATTGATATGCAAAATTGTTGATGAAGGATATGCAAAATAGAAGTCAAATTTTCAGTTTTTCCTTTTGATTTGGTTGTAGGTATTTTGTTTAATTAGTTGTTGGGTAGACCATAGCATGCATTTATATACACGTGGTTTTATTAAACAATTTGTTGGCTTGATTACTGTTGTCTGTTGCTCTAGCCTTCAAAAGGATATCGAATTTGCTTTTGGTTCCTTTTAAAGTATCATGTCTTCTTTGTATCTAACAGAACATTATTACATAGAGAAACTAATCAATCATGAATGTTTGGTCGAAATATTCCATCTCTAACAAATATAGATTTGGTACACTTGGCTTGACCATTTATGGTTGCAGCGAGGAGTGGGAGACAGATTCCCTATTATTTGATATTTATTTTGGTTGAAGGGCTACAAACTATAATTCATAGGAAAACTGAACTGCACCTATAATTTTTTTCTACATACACTAGACCTGATTTAAGCCTTTTATGTTGATTAGTATGATACTGTATTTAGGTCATACTCATTTCTCTTAGGTGTAATAAGTCATGCATGAGAGCCCTCCATGGAACATTCCTTAGAGAAGCATTATTAGTCTTAGGAGAGAAACATGGGCATGTTTTTATGAGTTAGAATCGCATGGATGGGTGTCACAACCCAGGTAATGGTTCAACCCCATTCCTAACTGTTACTTTAAGGCTTATAGTCCATGTTTAAGGATCTATACCATGCCACATACATCATAGAAGGAATATAGGGCTCTATATTTATTGCTCTATATAGAAGGAATATAGGGATCTATATTGTTGATGAACCCTAACCCTACTACAGGGATTGCAAGATAAACCAACAACAAACTAAATTCATGAACCCTAACCCTACTGCAGGGATTGCAACATAAACCAACAACAAACTAAATTCATAAACCCTAAGCCTACTACAGGGATTGCAACATAAACCAACAAAAAACTAAATTCATAAACCCTAACCCTACTGCAGGGATTGCAACATAAACCAACAACAAACTAAATTCATAGCCACTAAAAAATGTTGATGAAATGTTTAATCAAGGAACATTACAGCGTGCTGTTGAAATGATGAAATTGTATATTAAACCTTATGATAAAACCCTGATTACAATGCCACAAACATTAGGGAATGCTATGACCTAGGATTGTATCCAAAATGGTTTGGATTGTATCCAAAATGGCCATGTTACAAACATTACAGCCAGTGATTACAGAATCCACATTACAATGTGGTCACAACAAAAAATTTGGCACCCCTATATGACACCTCTATGCTTGATGTCCTCCAAGATCTTCACTGCACAATATTTTTGAGTTTCCTGCTTGAGCCAATTTGGTTGGCCTACCTAACAATGGATGATTAGGTTATGGTTGATTGCCTCCATATGATATCCAATTTGCTTCTTGTAGCCATGGAGGAATTGAGTAGCCACAGTGCACACTTGTGCTACTAACCCCTGCATTAGGTTGAGCCCCCGGATAATCATACATACGATTGACACCTGCACTGGTAGGAGGGAATAATGTGGGCATGCACACTTGTTGATAACGGGGGACTTGGATGTTTAGGAGGTCTTGGAAACATGGAGTATTATCTGCAATATGTTCCAATGTGTTTGGTATCATCCTACTCCCCTCCACTATGTTTGCATCATTGGCAACCCTTTCTTCCTACCCTTGTTCTTTTTGAAGCAATTGTTGAGCCTTTCTCAATTCCTTTTCCTGCCTTGCCATCTGTTTTTGATGAGCCTTTTCTTGTCTTTCTCTCTCTCTTTCAATCCTTTCCCATGCTCGAAGTTCTATTGCAGCAATCCTTGCAGCCTTCTTTTCTTTAGCTAAGTCCTTCTTTTTCTATTTTAAATCCTGGATTTCAAGTTTCCTATGCTCAGACTCAACTAATAGTTTTATATAGTCTTCTGAGGTGAGTAACTGTGAACTTTGGCATAGACGAAGATTGCCTGTTATTGCTTGCCTTCTTTTTGCTGACACTCTCTCTACTGGTAGCTTTAGGAACCTACCAAGCAACTGGCCCTTCGTTGACACTTGTTGCTCCTTGCTTGACACTTTCCTTTCAATATCTGGGTCAATGTTCTCCTGCTCTATCTGAACCATATTGTCCTCTTCAGCTGGAACCTCATTGTGGAAAGTATCTTTTTCCAGATTTCCATTGTCCAAAAAATAATGAACAATTTCATAGTCCAATTCTATTCGCTATGAAGGCATGTTCATGCTTTCTTCATTGGTCCTTGAGACATTATTTTGTCCAAATTCATCATGGCTTCTGCCAGCCATGATGGTGGGGTAACCTGGCTTGGCAAAGTCAATTCTCCATTGTTGCTTCCTGGAACATGATCAAGGTTTTCATTGACATTCTCATTGACAGTTGCATGATCAATAGCGACATTAAGAAGATCACATGCAGAAGTTGCAGGTGTTTCAGTTGGTCTAACAACCTCCATGTTACTGTCAAATGGTTCATTTTTATATTGTGTTTCACTTACATGTTCCATCATCATCACCACAGTAGGGTCCTCCTTGAGAGAGGGATATCATATTATCAACAACAACAACGTCTTCCTCTACTTCCACATCTTCTTGGCCATCAACATGTGCTTGGAAATCCCCTTCTTCCTGACCATCCAGTTCAAATGCCTAGCTACAACTAGTATCATGCATGAGAGCCTCAGAATTCAGTGGCATATTCCAGTCCTCCTAAACCCAACGTTGATAATTGAAGATGTGAGAGCCCTTTTAAAGGCTTTACTTGCAAGCTCGGCTAGCTCAAACCTTTTTACCTCCACCCCTGGATTCTTTTCCATCCATGAAGCTCACTCACCCTTGAAATTGTTGTTGAAAGGACCAAACACACTGACATCTAGGGGTTGCAATATGTCAGTGGTATGAGCAGGCAGTGTCAACGGGTCGATGCCCAAATTGTTATCCTCCTCAATTGTTTGCATAGCAATGTGGCTTCCATGTCCATCTAAAACCAACAGGTGTCTATTTACAGGTGAGACACCGCCTAGTATAGATGCAGCAAAGTGAGTAAGCCAATTAAAAAAGAGTTCTTTAGTCATCCAAGCATGGGGATATGCAGCCATGCATGCACTTGGTTCACAATTATGTATATAGTTTTTGAGTTGAGTTTTACCTTTAAATAGATAAAATTCAGGGATTGAAGCACCAATTGCATTGACACAACATAGAATAGTGATCCACTCCCTGCTCCTATGCAAAATATTTGGTACATTACGACTCTCTCTCTTGGAAATTACACACATGCCACAGTTCCTTCCTACCTGTAAATCCGTTTCATCACAGTTCCATATATGGTATGGAGCATAACCATGTTTCTCGTATGCACTAGAAATGGTGGCATAGAACTTAGTCAGAATTGTAGGGTGTAGATTTAGAGCCCTGTCTCTATCTAGGCCCTGGGTTGTATGCAACACAAGGTCTAGATGCCTTTTTTTAAACCCAAACCACCATGACTTACCACGAAACCCATCTTTGAAGGGGTTTGGCCTCCCTTGATAGATTTGAGCTACTATGGATTTCAGCTGTATCAACTCTAGACCATGTCCCATTTGAGCCATCTCCTTACACCGCTGAACCATCTTGGCCTCCTCCTCTTCACTCATAACTGTAACAGGCCCCCTACGCTTTGTATGTGTGAGCCCATTTATCCAATAATGGACTGATGAGGTAGCAACTCCGTGTTTTTTAGCAGCAGCACGAATGAAATATCCATTGAACTCTATATCATCAATCGTAGCTAACATGTCTTCTTTTGTCTAGCCTCTTATTACACTGATTTTGGTGGTTGAACTTGTCCCTTGACCTGTGGTTGATGGTGGATCTGTGGTTGATGGTGAGATAGCAATGTCCTCTACCACCGCATGATCATTCTCAACAACATTGTTGGGAGCATTGTTGGCATTTGAATGATAAATCCTCTCCTCATCCGATGAGGTGCAGCGTAGCTGGGAACCCCTGCTCAGTTGACGACTTGTTCTCCTTGCATTGCTGACTCTTTCCATGCCTGCAACTACTTGCACATTTACAAGGGAATCTGATTATATAGAAGGAAAATGGAAGTTGATTATAACATAAATATAAATAACAGAAATGGAAATAACATTACAAGGGAAGTTGATTATATAGACGGAAACTAGAAGCTGATTATAACAGAAATATAAATAACATAAATGGAAATAACATAAACATTTTATGCAGATACCTGATTATACTATGCACACACTCTCTGATGGTATGTCTCCACTGTGCACACACTCTGCAGTTGGAATGTCTGAAATGCAACTTCAGTGAGGGTTATGGTTCTTTTATAGTTGTTTGCTGTTGAATTGGATTGGTAAGAAGGGTGCACATGGATTGCAATCTCTCAAATTTTAATGTGTGTTGTGGATTGATTTAAATGTGATCCAATGGATGGTAACTTGCCATGGTGGATCCTTGTTCCTTCATTTGTTTCATGATCCTTGTGCTTTCATCTGTTTAATGGGTGCATTTAATGGGTAAGTGTCATTTATTGAATACATTGGGTTGGATTGTTGAACAACCATGCAGTTATGGATGACATTCTCTTCCTTGTGATTGAACATGGTTTAATGCAAGCTGGGATATTTATGCTCCAATAGTAATTTGTGGCTGTTGATTAGACTGGTACCTTGCAGTAGGTGGTAAATACAAGCTAGGTTATTTAGTTGTTCATGTACTTTTGGATCCCTAGGCATATCTGTAGGTAGTTGGGATGAGATGTTTAATACTCTTTTGCAGATAAAGACTAATTATGGACACTTGTTGGCCCAGTCAGTTAATGGGCAATTTTTTGGCATAATTTAAATATTTATGGACTTAATATGGGATATTTATGTTTAATTTCTGGCTGTTTTTATGTCAATATTTGGTGGCTGTGTGGGACTAGTACTATGATAAGTACTGGTCCCTGTTCAAGAATAGACATCCCTCCCCTAAGTCACCTAGACACCAAGCTTTAGATGCTAGTGTGTGGTACCATGAAGAAAAAAACGATTAACTCAGAAAAGAAAAAAGTAAACATTAAGGCGTTTATCTATAACATTTAATATCTTCTGTACTATTACCGACTATCAGAATCATTATACAATGGGGCATTTAATGTGTCAGCAAAGTAAGGACAAATTATGGTTTTGTCCATTCCTAGACTTTTATTCACAATAGACTTTTATTCAATGAATTGTATGTACGCATATTTCAATGCAAGTGACATTTTTTCAAATTGAACTCTAATTCAAATTTGAAACTATGCTTTTAATCATCAACATCAAATCCTTTCCAATGCAAAATTTTTGAAAATGTTTACATTGTAAGGAATTTAATATTGAAACTATGCTTTGTCGTGTTAAGGTAAAAGTTAATGGTTTAATAATTAATATGGAAATTCACAAATTCCATTAAGAGATTATCAATAATTAATTGACCGAATCCTGTAACTGCTTACCACTTATTCAATTTGGTTGTTGAGAATTTAATCTCTACTACATCTTAGGAATAATTACTTATTCTACTATAGTATTGCAAAATGTATGACACACCTATTCCAACATATATCATACTAATATGAATCTTTAATAAGTTGACTATTTTTAAAAAAAATTCTAATATACTTTGAATCATAACCAATTAATATGGAAATTTAGAAATTCCATTAACAATTATTGGATACCAATTAATATGGAAATTCACAAATTCCATTAAGAATTAAGAATTATTGAGTTTAATTGGATCAAATCAATTATTCATCCAATTACTTAGGGTGTTAGTCCAAATCCCAAATTGCTTAATCTTGCCATGAACCTGCCACATCGAGGTTTCGAGAATCTTTCTTTAATCCATATGGATTGGAACAAGTATAGATATTTTATCACATGCAAAAACCCAATCTAAAGAATCCGATCTATTTGATGAGTCTCGAACTCACAAACTAACCTTTATTATTATTATAATAGTTAGATCTAAGGTCATAACCAAGAATTGTTGGAGAATTTAATGCTATTATGAACCATAGGTATTTGACTTCTTTGGAATGCAATCATAAATTTCAATACAAGTATTGAAACTTTATATGGCTAGATGTTACCTACTTATGGTAAAAGCATAGCTTCCAAGGTTAAGGTAACTAGCACAACAAAGTATAGTTTCCATATTAATTTTTAACGGAATTTGTGAATTTCCATATTAATAATTTCCAGGGTTATGGATAATAAACCATTGTCAATTATACAATGTAAACGAAATTCATATATAAATAATGTAAACTAAATTCATCCAAAGTCAACAATGCCCAAACAATCACAGTCATCCAAAGGAAACCATGCCCAAATAACCAAAGTCAACCCCAAACCAACCAAATTCAACCATGCCCAAACAATCCAAGTTAACCAAAGTCAACCACAATCAACCATGCCCAAACAACCAAAGTTAATCAATGTCAACCAAAACAACCAAAGTCAACCAAAGAATGTAAACCAAAATCAACCATGGTTAACCAAATAAAGTAAACAATTTAAACATGTTCAATCAAACAATGTAAACCAAGTTCGACCAAACTGAACCAAAAACAACCAAACAATGTAAACATGGTCAACGAAACATTATAAACGATGTAAACAATTCAAGCAAAGTCAACCAATGTCAACCATGCCCAAA
Source organism: Larix kaempferi (assembly GCA_027924585.1). Lineage (NCBI taxonomy): Eukaryota > Viridiplantae > Streptophyta > Pinopsida > Pinales > Pinaceae > Larix > Larix kaempferi. Next base: position 1,576,386 of record BSBM01000566.1, on the reverse strand, counting down.
CAAGGGTGAAAACATGAAGTTGGGAAACAATTTTGGGCTTTTTTTGACCAAAAAAACTGCTAAATTTTATGTTTTTCAACTTCGACCTCTTCAAACCCATATCTCCCTTAGGAATTTCAACTTGAGGTAAACAAAAAGGTTTTAGAGAATTGAATTAGCTTTCTACTCGTATTTTTTTAAAAAACTTTTATGGACATATCGTGGGACAAATTTGTTGTCAACATATGGCATATACTTGAAAATTTTAGGTATGGATAATGAGTGACATGTGTTGACGACGGTCTTTTGATAGATGGTTATTCATTTTAGGGAAGAAAATTGTAGGCTCATAATATACACACTACGTTGGATCCTGGACTATATTTTGAGTTTTTTAAGACTTGGGAACTATTTTTTATTATTTATCAAAACAACGTATGTTCAGAAAATGGTGCATTATCGACACATGTTTTTGTCTTCTCATTTTCTTTCAAATGTGACTCTTATCAAACAAACTAAAACCAACCCATTGAAGAGGACACTTCAAGGAACATCCTTGTATTTTTTTAAATTTTTTTGGCTTCGTCATTGTGATGATATTGAATTTTCATTGTGACTGATTTTTCAGTCACTAAATTTTTTAATGATAAAGTTTGGTAAAAAAATAGTAATCCTAAATGAAATTCAAAAAATATTATATTAAGAGAATGTAGATTGAATGATGAATCTACTGGTATAAACTCCGACATGTAATTCTCATGTTTTGCAGTGGTCCGACCTTGTTAAAGTGACACATTTTTGAATTCTGCAGAAATGGTGCTAGAATTGTTGACCAAAAACTCTCGGGCGAGAAAATGTCTTCCGAACTCTCAACCGAGAATTTAGTTCAAACTCTCATCTGATAGTTTTTTTTAAAATACAGCACGTGGATTGGTTCAAACTCTCAGCCTAGATTTTTTTTAAACTCTTCGCCGAGAGTTTGAACTCTCAAAACTCTCGGCCTAGAGTTTAAAAAAATCTAGGCCGAGAGTTTCAGGTTGACTTTTTTTCCCCTGTTCATCTGTGCACCCTCTTTCCCAGCTTCACGTTTTTGTCACGGAATTGTTTCCCAACTTTGCATTTTCACCCACAACCAAATTCATCTGAATTCAACCATGTCCAAACAACCAAAGTCAACTAAAACAACCTAATTCAACCATACAAAACAACTAAATTCAACCAAAGTCAATCACAATCAGCGATACCCAAACAACCAAAGTTAATCAAAGACAACCAAAGTCTACCAAACAACCAAGGTCAACCCTACCGAATCAATAAAAGTCAACCATGCCCAAATAATGTAAAAAAATTAAGCATAGGAAGCCATCATAAACCAAGTCAACCATGGCCAACCAAATTCAACCAGGTTAGCCAAACCATGTTAAAAAAAAGTCAACCATGTCGATGAAATCGAACAATCAAAACCAAAGTGGCCAGCTATGGTTAAAATCATAGTTTAAAGTCAACCACATGCAAACAATGGTTAGCCATGTTTTAAAGTCAATCATCGTCTACCATGATGCAATAATAGTCAACCATGCCCAAATAACTAAAGTCAAATAAATTCAACCATGCCCAAACAACCAAAGTCAACCAAAACAACCAAATTCAACCAAACAACCAAATTCTTCTAAACTAAACCAAACTCAAGCATTCCCAAACAATATAAACCGTGGTTAAAGATAATAAACCATGGTCAACTAAACAATGTAAAACCAAATTCATAAAAACAATGTAAACTCAAGTCAACCAAATTCAACCATGCCCTAACAACGAAAGTCATCCAAAGAAAACGATGACCAAACAAGGAAATTCATCCAAAGGAAACCATGCCCAAAGTCAACCAAGTCAACCATGCCCAAATAACCAAATTTAATCAAAGTCAACCAAAAGAAGCAGATTCAACCAAACAACTAAGGTTGACCAAAGTCAAGCATGGTTTTAACCAAACAATGTAAACCAAAGTCAATGATGGTTACCCAAATAAAGTAAACAATGTAAACATGGTAAACCTAACAATGTCAACCATAGTCAACCAAATAATGTAATGGCGAGAGTCAATAAAATTAAACAATGTTAACATGGTCAACCAAACAATGTATACCAAAGTCAACCATAGACAACCATACAATGTAAACATGGTCAATCAAACATTGTAAATGATATAAATAATTCAAGCAAAGTCAACCATGCACAAACAACCAAATTCATCCAAAGTCAACCATGCATAAACAACCATAGTCAACCATGTGCAAACAACCAAAGTCATCCAAAACAACCAAATTCAATCATTACCAAACAACCAAAGTCAATAAAAGTCAACCAAGCTCAACCACACCCAAACAATTGTTACACCCAAAATCTACTCATCATAAGATTCTGTGTATACACTCCTGAAGATATCTTGACTAAGTAATCAACCAGGGAGGATTTGTACCCAATTATGCTAGGTTTTGAAGGGTCATCGCAGGCTGCACACTACCAACATGCGACGTTGCACCTTGCCCCATTATAGGATGCGACGAAGTCAGTTAGATGGCAAAAATAGCTTCTTCGAGGTCCATCTTGAAGCTTGCTGACTTGGGACCCTATTCCTGACCTCTTGGAAGAGCTGGCACTCGGTTCCTAATCCTTTGGAGAGATCCCTTAAGCCTCTCCTACCATCTCTCAACCTATCCTATCCATACCCTATCCACTTAGTCCTATATGAATGAAGTTCACTCCCATCCCAAAGGGAGGAAGTCTATGGTATCTACATGCTGGTGAAATCACCCTTGGAACATCTCCACTCACCTATTGGAGAACTCATACTTCCTTGGAAGGATATGGCAATTGGCTTTGTCGGAGAAGGGCTACAACGTTAAGCCTTGGTTGTGGTTCTATATCTCTATTATGTACTCCTCTTTTTGTAGTAATACAAATACTTTCCACCAATATTGTTCATGTGTGTAATGATATTGAGTAGTTTACCTGCTTAACTGTTTACTTAGATCTCTTATTGTATAGATGTCTTTTACTTGTTTCTCTTGTTTCTTGTCTTGACAGGTCTTGTAGCTTAGATTTGACGACCGTGGGACGTGGAGCAACATTCAGGAGAAAGGATTGCGAAGTGAAAGTTAAGACATCTAATACTCGATCCTTAAGTAGATCTAGGAAATGCATTAGTAGTCTATTCTATTTGTTCTAGACTCACTTTGAGCTAAGGAGATCCTGCTCGCATACGCTCAAGTGGACTGTCTAATAACAAATCTAGCGACCATACTGGGGAGTATAGAATCTGGTCAATAGTTTTCAATCTGAGAGTCATTTTCAGTTGATTGCTTGACACGAGCCTTTTTATTTTTGCCATTTACTTCTTGTAGTTGATTTCACTGTGGGATCTTCATATTGAAGACTCTGATCTGCTTCCTCTGAGTTTATACGACTCATTCCCAAACCATTCCATGGTTCATTACTGAGAGATCTGATTCATTTTTGAATTTAGACTTCGCCCGTCGCACCTGGGCAGTGGGAACAAAGCGACACTGTGTCATTTTTGGTCTCTATTCTTTACCTATTAGTTACTCATTGCATCCCTTGCATTGGTAAACTGCGACATCGTCGCACTTCCCGTGTAGGTAAACTGGGACGTCGCACTGTGTACAAGCACAGAGTGCACCGATTTGTCAAAATTTGGCATCCAGGTATCTCCTCTCCATTTGACAGTCTGGACTTTGGTTTGTTGTATGAACTCCCTCTGTGCTGTAATATCCAGCCATGGATCCCACCTATGATTTGTGTTTTGAGTGTTTGGTTTTGTTTGGATTGATTTTGGGTTCCGTTTTGGACAAGCTTGAAGACCGGTAGTGGTGGATACTCTTGTCTCCTCCACCTTCATCCGCTCACCCTTGCATTCCCTTCCTTCCATCCCTGATCTGATCATTACATTAGATCAGCTTCCAGACCTCGTTTTCGTCATTGTTTGAGCTTTGCTTGCTTGGTTTGCTTGTTGTTGCTTGATTTTGTGTTAAGTGTGTCTTTCAGCTTGATCGAGTGCTTGTCTTTTCTTGAGTTTTCTGAGTGTACTAAGTGCTGCAAGTAGTGTTTTCTTTTCAGTCATTTAGATCTGAAAGCTCAATTACTATCAATTTTATTCTTTGATGCATCCATTGAAAAGTTAAAAAGTGCTTCTTTCCCATCATTTCTTGAGCATTATTGAAGAAAATTGTTGTGCATTGGAACGTTTTCGTTTGTGTTTTGGAAAAATTGAATGAATGTATAATCTATTGTGTTTTTTCTCGAATTATGAATCGCTCATTTTCTTGAAAGACTGAAAGTACACTTCGATTTTTGCAAAATTGATTCCATGCTAAGGAAAGATAGATGCATTTTTAATTTTTTGTTGCTTTTAGACCATTGAAAGTGAAATTTAAAAACTTGCATATTCCATTTCAGAATCCTCTCTTTTCATTACCTAGTGTCATTTTGCTTTGAAAAGAAAAAGAAAAGGAAAAATGTTTTGATTTGGATAGTAGTGTTGTGATTTTTTGTGTTTCGTTGAAAAAAGGAAAAGAATACTTTCATAGCCAAGTTTTGTTTGAATTGGGATTGTGTTGCATTGAGTTTGTTTTGGCAATACTATTGGAAAAATATTTCTCCTTCCTATAGCTAGAATTCATTGAAAGAAAAGAATATTTCATGCATGGAGTTAGGGCTTGCATTATACTTTTGATTATGTACTCATCTCATGCATTCACCTAACCGTCCAAGATAAAATTAATGGTAGAACTAGGTAAAATTTTTAGCAACTTGTGTGTAAGTTAGAGACGTGTTCCGACATCGTTAAATGTGGCAGCTATCGTTATTTTCCAGCACTGTATCCCGGGGGTATTGTATTCTTCCACGAACTTATCGGTATATCAAGCTCCTTCATGTACCCACCAAGTACCATAATCCGTACTTGGCGTATATCGAAGGGTGTATCACGTACTCGGTGGTATATCGGAAGGTTTCTTGCTGAACGGTTGTGCATTAGATAGCACCACTACGGATTTGAGTTCCCACGTACCTTGCGTATATTGGGAGACACCATTAGGATTCCTGAAACCAACTGAGGTAACCATTTGGCCATCTTGGCAAAGTAATACATTGAGAACAACACTCGGGGAGATTAGCATGCACGTACTATCTAGGTAATCAAGTATGCAGGAAAGGGTACGGTTCCAATCCTCTTTGTCGTGTCATATTGTTGGACCCTGCAGTATATCGCGGTTTGCGATGCCTTGATAATCCCGTGAGGTTCCAGACTTTTGAATCCACTCTGTCACATAAGTTTGCTTGTTGCCTTAGTTTGAGTAGGTTTTTTCTGGACTGCTTTTATTTTAGCATACCCTCAGGAGAAACGCTGTTTCAGCCATCCTAGCTGATTGTCTCGACACTCTGGTGGATTTTCCCTAGAGAAGATCCCATAGGATCTTAAACTTATCACCCAAATATCTCCTTAATCCGGAGGTTATTTCGAGGGTAAGAATGGATCAGTGTAACACGGTCATAGTTACTAAAGTGGAAAACCCCACTCTGAATGTTGGAGGACTTTTGTTTCCACAAACTCCTCTGGATTCACATGCCTTTCATCCACCGTAGGATGAAGTAGCACAAATCCCCGCTTCACAAGACATTTCTCCCGTCATCCCGGGAGAACCTGGATCATTGGAATGGATAAACCAACTCCAAGATGACCCTACAATAGCTGTTGGTCCTTCAGCAACTTATTGGACCTCTTCTACAGACCACCCAGTGGCTCATTTTTCCATCTCATCCCCACCTAACTAGACTATTCCAGAGCTCTCTAGACCCTACTATAGGCCTGACCCAACCGATATTTTCAGCCCTATCCGTGAACATGTGGAACAGTTACGTCTTAGGGGTGATGACCTTCGAAGATAGAGTCTCGAGCGACGCTCTGAAGAGTTTCAAAATCAGAACTTCTAATTAAGATTTGACGACAGGCCCATCCCGATTCATCCGATATTTTTTGGATCACTAGAACAACCTTCCCACCATGAGACCACTAATAAGACTAATCAACCCTCACAAGAGTCCAGTCCTGCACCTCAAGTGGACAAACCTGTGGAAGGACAACAATCCAACGCACCCGTCACTACCGCAGTTACTTTACCAGTTCCTCCCCCACCTCAAAACTTGAGGGGAGGGTATTCCATTCCCGTGGATTATCCCATCGGTAATGTTATTACTACGTGGTAGCCAGTCAACAACCTACGTTGGTTCAACCTTTTAATATTGGTCAACTTGTTGTGGCTGGGGGGAAACCCCCGTTTCCTAACCAGAACATAGGCGGTGGAATCCCCAACGGACCTTCCGTTGGACCTTCCCAATCTGCTAGACCATCCACCATGGGATTATCTCATGTTGGGGGACCATCCAATGTAACCCTACCGTCATGGAGTTAAGCATATCTAGGTTTTGTTAACCCTGCGCCGGGCCAATTTAATCCCAGAAATGCACCATACGGGATACCTTATCCCGGGAATCCATACACTCTATGGGGGCAACAACCTGTGTTGCATCACGGACCCCAACCGACTATCCCTCAGGTACCACCACCCCCGATCGGCCCTCCCCACCTCATTTTACTAACAATATTCCTCACCCTTCCGGCAGTGGCGGGAATGGTCCACCACCCCCTCTCGGCGGAGGCGGATGAGGACCACCCTATAATGGTGGAGGAAGACACTTCCCTTCGGGTGGCGGAGGTGGTCCACAACCCCCTCTAGGCGGAGGCGGTGGAGGACCTAATTACTATGGTGGCGGAGGTGGTGGTGGAGACCCTCATCCTTTCGACAACAGAGGTGGTGGGGTCCCCCACCCTTCTGGTGGCAGAAGTGGCCCACCACCCCCTCTAGGCAGAGGCGGTGGTGGGCCACCTCATTATGGTTATGGACCCCCACCTCCTCCTGGTGGTGGCGGCGGACCTCCACCCCCTCTCGGTGGTGGAGGTGGACCTCCACCTTATTGGAATGGACCACCTTATGGTGGCGGACCCCCTTACGGTCTAGGCGGCACACCCCCCTTCGGCCAGTTTCCTCCTAGTACACCTTACGATCATACCGGTCCTTACATGCCTTATCTGTATTATCAATACGCGCAGCCTAACCTGCAGCTGCCTTTCCTGGCTACTTTGGACCTGCCTCACCTATTCTGTTTAACCAACCATCCTATTTACCATGGATCTAACTGGCCACCAATTCCGGTGAAACTTCCGTCTGATATCCCCAAATTTGACGGCAAGCCAAGTGAAGACGCTAAAAACCACATGATGATATACCACTTATGGTGTTCATCTAATTCCTTAATGGACGATTCAATTCGTCCTAGATTGTTTCAAAGGACTCTCACCGGTTCGGCTGCCAAGTGATACATTGTGTTTCTACCCCACTCTTTTCCTGATTTTGGTTCTCTTGCCATGAACTTTTTGACACATTTTCAGCTGCCCGTACAGTATGAAATTGGTACCGATCTTTTAACCTCGCTCCGTCAGAATACCACCACTCATATTTCAGATCATATCCACGAGTGGCGAAGGAGACGACATCTCATTAAAGCTCCTATTCCAGATCAGCTCCTAGCAGACTGGCTTACAAAATCCCTCATCCCTACCATAGCAAGAGATGTTGCCATGCGAGGTGCTGTCACCGAAGAACAAGCCATCGCAAGTGCCCATGTACTAGACCTAGTCTACACTCAATCCGACACTTTGTTTGATATTCTATTTGACGCACCCAGTGACGTTCATGACCTTATGAAACCACATAAGGGACTCCAAACTAATGGAATCATTGGTTCCTTTAACACCCGGCCTGCTTCTAGAACTGTTAGATCATCCAACCTTCACGGCACCTCCCCATTACCGACTCAGGATGACCACGACACTACCAAATCCACCACTCCTGCTCTAACTGAAGAGGTGAATTCTGTCCAATCAACTTCATCTCAGAAGTCTAGCGGTAAAAAGAAGAACTAGGGGAAACCCAAAAAGTCTTCCACCCAGCAGGAACAAAATCGCACTCCTAACGATACCAAGCAGAAATGGAAACTAAAGTATCCTTGTTTACTATGTGGGGATGACCACTTCTCCAAAGAATGTCCCCATAAAGACGAAGTACAAAAGTTTCTTTCGAGTAAACCAACTCCCGCAGTCCTCAATGATCTGTTTCCTACTCAGAACCAGAAAATGAGTGCTCAACCCCCCCATCCTAGGGGGAACCATCCAATACCGCACATGTTCTTATGGTGTGTAACGAGACGATCAATTTGAACACTCACTCGCGATCTTATGAACCGGTCCCTTCGAAGGAATCCACTGGAAGTAATACTGAAAAAGCTTTTGACTCCTTAACTGATGTCATTGTACCATCAACTTTCTCACCATTGAGAAGCCATCCTTAGACTCGATATTGCGATCGCCCAAGAGTGCGATTCGAAAAGCTGTTTTCAATCCCAATGCTCGGGCGGCACAAAATTACAATATCGTAGAATACTTGGCACAAGCTCCTTGCGACATGTCTACCTTGGAAGTTTTGCAGAATTGTCCTAATCAACGCAAAACTCTCCTTGTAGCCATCAATGCAGTTGACCCTAATTCCTCGAATACCATCATGTTCTGACTTGACCACTTCAAGCTGAGGCTCTCCCACCAGCTCGCATTCCAAGTTTCTGCGAACATTGCTGGGAAGAATGTCCATTGTACCCTTTTAGACGAAGGTTCCTCGACTTCTGTCATGTCGATCACCTATTGGAGAGCCATTGGCTCCCCCGAATTGAATCGTTCTCCTACCATGTTGAAAGCATTCGACGGGCGTGGCTTTCAACCTCATGGGCTCTTACAAGCTCTTGTAGTTGAGTTGGACGGAAAGACCGTAACCGTTAACGTGGAAGTGGTCTCAGCCCCAATATATTATAATCTCTTGCTTGGTCTCAATTGGTTTTATGCCATGCAGGAGGTAGCCTCTTCAGTCTTCCACATAGTACAATTCCCCCACCAAGGACAAATTGTTACTATCGACCAATTAGATTTTTGTGCACCAGATGCTACTACTCATCGTGGTGACCATGTTCCTTCCGTTGGACAAATGTCAAAACAGTATGAGAGTATAGGAGTTGGCCTTTTGAAAGATTAATCTCTCATGGGCGTTTTTCCAGCAATGGACCCCCCTAATCATGTCGCTACAGTGAACATGATCTCCACAGAGATTTTTTCTCACTCTACCGATAATTGGCTTGTACCGAATGAAGCCACAACACACCTGCTTGGAGATATAATGCCTCCTTCACCCATTGTATGTATTTACGAGGCTATCCAATCAGCACCAAAGGACCATTTAACTGTGGCCTCTCCATCCTGTTCTCTACGACGGACGTCATCTCTACTTGATCTCTTACTTCAGACTTTTCATTCAAACGAGTCCATCATGGAAGTTATGAATGTTGACGACGGTCTGTGGGATGATCTCCACCATAGGTCATCTTTTCTTCCTCCTTTGGAGTACATAGAGGACAATATCCACACCCTTTTTTCTCCAAACATATACCCATTCCCTCATTACCCCATCCTTACATGTCTTACGGACACGGAGGGAAACTTGGCCAATATTGAGCCAACCACCCCAATAGACATCTCGGACCGGTATACCCCCAGAAGACGGCGGCAATCAAGGCTGAGATTGAAAATCTCTTAAAGGCTAGTTTTATTTATCCTATCCCATTGACGGATTGGGTCTCAAACGTCGTCCCTGTGAACAAAAAGTAGGGTACCATTCGTGTCTGTGTCGATTATCGGGACCTTAACCGGGCTTGTCCGAAAGACAACTACCCGACTCTCTTCATCGACCAAATTATCAACAATTGTGCTAGAAGTGTCATCTTCTCATTTATGGATGGCTTTTTTGGTTACAACTAGATTGAGATCAACCCCGCCGACCAACACAAGATAGATTTCATTTGCCCATGGGGAATGTTTGCCAACTGCAAACTCCCTTTTGGCCTTAAAAATGCTGGCGCCACGTTTCAACGGGCTATGTTGTATGCCTTTCATGACATTAAGGACTTTGTGGAACCTTACCTGGACGATCTCCCTACTCACTCAAAGTAGCGCGAGTTCCAAATTGATCATCTGATGGCCATTTTCCTCAGATGCAGACTGTACAATATCCGTCTGAATCCTCATAAGTGTATCTTTTGCGTTGAGTCCAGACGCCTCTTAGGATTTATTATTTCGAAGGATGGGTTCCGCATCGATCCCTTAAAGGTGGAGGCCATCATCAACCTACCACCCCCGACTGATGTGACAGAACTTCAAAGTCTCCAAGGGAAGGCGACTTATTTAAGACGTTTTGTCTGCAATTTCGCGGAGAAGACTCAGGGATACATGAGACTGCTCAAGAAGGACATCCCATTCATTTGGGACGACGAAGCTCAAAAGTCCTTCGATAGTATCAAACATGCCATCACGCATGCCCCCGTGCTCCAACCGCCCGATTATTATTGAGATTATATCTTATATCTCGCTGCTTTTGCTACCACTATCGCCATGGTTTTGGTACAGGAGGATCAAAATGCCTAGGAAAATGTAATATACTATGCAAGTAAGGGTCTTACTAACACTGAAACTAGATATTCACATGTCGAAAAACTCACATTTGCGGCAGTCATTGCCGTCAAAAAGTTTCGGCACTATATTTTGCTCTGCACCACCACCATCATCGTAGACTCGAACCCCGTGTACCACATCCTGAGACGTCAAGTGCTTGGGGGAAAGTATTCACGTTGGATCGTGATACTGTAAGAATTTGATCTTCTTTTCGAGAAAGCCAAGTCAAAAAAGTATTTGGTGTTTGTCGAGCTAATTTGTGACCTTCCCCGTCCTGATGCAGAAATTGAGCACAATGACTCTTTTCCTGATGAATCATTGTTTCTCATAAGTACGACTGATCCATGGCATGGAGATATCTCATTATATCTTCAAACCCAACGCTTCAACCTTCAACTGTCTCGCGACGACAACTTCAACTGTCTTGCGACGACCGCCGTAAGATACGTCACCATGCAAAGTATTATTTAATCATCAATGATACTTTGTATCTCCATGGCATTGATTCAACTCTTCGATGTTGTCTCACTCACGATGAAGCCAAACACGTTCTCAATCACTATCACGCTGGGGCATGTGGCGGTCACCTCTCTGGGATGGCGACAACCCAAAAGATTTTGCGCACTGGATATTTTTGGCCTACTATCTTCAAAGATTGTATTGAGGCCGTAAAAAAATGTCCTCCTTGCCAACACTTCCATACGAAGAAGTGCACCCATCCCTCCCCATTACACCCGGTTATTGCCATGGGCCCCTTCGCAAAATGGGGCATCGACTTTATGCATTGTAAGCCTACCTCAGCCGGGGGGCATAGTTACATCATTGTAGCTGTGGATTACTTTACAAAGTGGGCCGAAGCTATGCCTACATACCAGAACGATGGAAAAACTGCCGCACTCTTCATGTTCAATCATGTAAGAGCGCGGTTCGGAGTTTTTCAGGCGATTGTTACCGATCATGGTTCCCATTTTCAGAACCATATGGTTGATGAACTGAGCGATAGGTTGGGTTTTCACCATGAAAATTCAACACCCTAATACCCGCAGTCCAATGGACAAGTCAAGGCCATTAACGAAGTCTTGAAAACCATGGTCCAAAGGCCTGGTAGGTACGCAGAAATCCAATTGGAATAACATGCTCTTTTCAGCATTATGGGCCTACAGAACCTCCGTAAAACTGTCACAAGTTTCACTCCTTTCCAACTAGTCTATGGATTGGAGGCTATCCTACCTATAGAGTGCAAAATTCTGTCTCTACAACTCGGTGTTGAACTTCTTCCTAATACTACTGCCGAAGAAGAACGTCTCCTGCACTAAGAAAAACTTGACGAGTCCCATCGAGATGTCGCTCTTGCTAATGAAGCGCACAAGAAACGCATAAAATCCCAATACGACAAGTCAGTTGAACCTCCTATCTTTAATGAGGGTGACCTAGTCCTCACTTATGACCAGAAGCACGACAAACTAGGAGCAGGAAAGTTCGAATCCATGTGGCATGGACCTTACATTGTCAAACGTGTTTTGGAGAAGGGAGCTTACGAGCTTGAAGACTATGACGGAATCTCTTTGGGTGAACCCCGCAATGGGATTTACCTGAAGAGATACTATGCCTAAACTCGTCATGCTTAGACTTTCTTGTATATACTGTACATGGCATGTTTTTTGTGTTTTTTTTGTGCTGTGATGCTTTTATTTTTGAGTGTCTTTAGATCTTGTTTCCGTTCCTTATACCATGTTCTGTCTACGTGTGTAGATGGAAACGTGCTATGGATTTGCGGATGGAGCTAGCTGGCATACCCGTAACCTTACTTCGGCAGCTTGGGTACTATATTCCCCAACAGATGAGCTCATTAGCTCGGGAGGAAGTTGCCTAGGGTTTGCAACCAACAACGCCGTAGAATATCAGGCAGTAATCAGAACCCTAGCTAACACCATTTCCTTTGGTATGAACCACATTGTCATCCACATGGATTCTCAATTAGTGGTTTCCCATCTTAACTGGGTTTACGCCATCTATGATCCCACCTTACTTCGTCTCTTCAGATGAGTATGTCTTCTGGAAAGATCATTTGAATCCATTCAATACCTACACATTCCACGAGAGTCAAACATAGTTGCTGACTCGATGGCCAACTTCATTTTGGATTGGTACGTCACACACACATAATATTCATAATATGTAAAAGCATTCACAACATGTAAATAATGCAATGTATAAAAGCAAACATGTAAACAAGATCACATCACTCATCATTTTAAAACACATAATGTATAAATTGCCGAGAATGTCTGTATATATATATCACTCAAAAGTAGTGCTGGTACAAAATCTAAAGCACGATGGCTTTCAGTGAGTCTCTACAAAATCTGAAGCATCGCAGCTTTTAGTAGTACAAAATCTGAGGCCTCTAAGCTCTCAGTACAAGTATAATAGTGTCATCAAGCCTGACGCCTGACCCGTACACCACCTCTAGGATGGACAACCCACTGTCGTTGAGTGAGGAAGCAATCCACGGTCCTCGCTACCTTGCGGAGTAGGGCATTGAAGCGTACAGATGCTCCAACCCCAAACCTCTGCATAGGTCTCGGCAGGTCATGTATCGTTGGCTCAGGAACCTCTATTGTCAGTTGGGACAAGTTCCTCTATACCTCCTCCATCTCCTCGGTGGTAGCTTGAGCACCTGGGGGCACAACTGCTTCCCCATCTCTATCTCTCCTCACCAGAAGGGAAGGTCCTACTGGCCGTATGGGCCCCACATCTGCACACACATGTTATATACTTGTCAGCACTGCATCAAAAAATGATAAATATGCAAAACTAAAAGTACAAGGGTTTTTGTTCTTACCTATGTCACCCCATGCTGCACCCTCGGGCAGCACCAAGTCAGGATCCTCTCTGAAATCCGTACGGGAAGTCCTCAACGATGAGTAACTGGCCTTCCAACCAGTTGACGAACTCAGGACCAAAGATGATGATAGGTCCTCCACCATGGTGGGTCATCACCTCATCCCATCTGATCATGTGAGGATCTCTAGGTTCCCTGTCATCTAGTACTACCTATGGACGCAAGAGAGGGATCTGCTCCAAGAGGAATGATACCATGATCGACCCATAACCAAACTGCTTGAGCCCTCCCCACCAACACTTGGTCAGCTGAGCTCGGAGGTTTGCGAGGAGACCCTTGCACCAGTTGAAAACCATGGGGGACATGCAATCCTCCACATAAAGCATCTGAGTCTGAGTAGCCGTGTGTGGGGATTGGCTTCCTGCCATTCTAGTAATAGTAAATAGTTTGGTACACAGTGGGAGGGTCACCACATCCCTAATAAGGATCTTCCCACTGGAATATCGAGCAAGAGCGGTACAATGCTATGACACCATTTCATCAACTGTGCGGTCACTGGCCTGTGTTCCAGTAAGAAATACAGGGCCTCCCCTCCAGCATAAACCTGTGAGAAAATAGATGTCCTCAACATCTATTGTGAGGATGTGTTCACCAATCATGAAATGTTGTTGGGATGCATCCCAACTCTAGAGCATGTGTGATAGCAATGGGATTTGGGATCTCATCCCCTGAATCTCAAAGAAATTGAGCAAACTGTAGTTTCTCAAGGCATCCACGCATTGTGGATCATTGGCAGCTTGTTCATCTTCTACTTCGTGTTCTCTTTCCCACCACTCTACAACCATGTTCGCTTGCTAGCAACCTGCTAAAAGGAACATTTAAACACTGTTAGATCCTACTTCAACCACAACAAGTTCTTTTTTTGAGATTATTTTGATGTTTGGGAAGTGCATCTCCGTCGTCGCACTGTACTTTTTCATACAGTGCGATGTCGTCACACTTCACTCATTCAGGACTTGCGCCGAGTCAGTCTCGTCGCAGTTCCCAGAAGGGCCAACTGCGACAAGCCGAGAGTGCAATAGCCCTCCATCAATTCATCAAAAAACCCAAAATTTGAACCTAAAAACAAAATCTAATCCACTGGAAAGTTGCTGGATGAAGTTTAGGCTTACCTGCTCCTGACGGTGGGTGAAATGGCAGATCGTAGCTCCCGGAATTGGCAAAGGAAGTTTTGGCTCCAAATTGGTACTTCTCCTCCCAAATTGACAAATGAAACAATGAAAACTACTTTTGGCCCATTTTTCTATTTATAAATAGAATGGAATATTCCTTTTCAAACATTTTGATGCTCTTGGGCCATTTATCATAGTTTTTGACCATTTTTGTCATATTTGGGGCTATTTGACACATTTTCTAGTGTGCAGGAGTTATATGTAGTCTTTTGTGCCATTCCTCGTATCACAATGGTCATCACAGGTATGAACACTCCCTTGAACGTTTTGTCATTATTTTTGCAACGGTTAGTTTGTGATTATTGCATGATGATGAGTTTACTCTTCGTTTGTTCTCGTACTCATGAAACTATGAGAATAAGTACCGAGTTATGATTTATCACTTTTTCGGGCTCGTTAAACTTCCACGGAAAAGGACACCCCCCGGAGTCTACCGTTAAGCTCTTTTCAGGCTCTCGAAAAACGAAAATCTACTCATCATAAGATTCAGTGTATACACCCCTGAAGATATCTTGACTAAGTAATCAATCAGGGAGGATTTGTACCCAATTATGCTAGGTTTTGAAGGGTCATCGCAGGCTGCACACTAGCAACATGCGACGTCGCACCTTGCCCCATTACAGGATGCGACGAAGTCAGTTAGATGGTAAAAATAGCTTCTTCAAGGTCCATCTCGAAGCTTGCTGACTTGGGACCCTATCCCTGACCTCTTGGAAGAGCTGGCACTCGGTTCCTAATCCTTTGGAGAGATCCCTTAAGCCTCTCCTACCATCTCTCAACCTATCCTATCCATACCCTATCCACTTAGTCCTATATGAATGAAGCTCACTCCCATCCCAAAGGGAGGAACATCTCCACTCACCTATTGGAGAACGCATACTTCCTTGAAAGGATATGGAAATTGGCTTTGTCAGAGAAGTGCTACAGCGTTAAGCCTTGGTTGTGGTTCTATATCTCTATTATGTACTCCTCTTTTTGTAGTAATACAAATGCTTTCCACCAATATTGTTCATGTGTATAATGATATTGAGTAGTTTACCTGCTTAACTGTTTACTTAGATCTCTTATTGTATAGATGTCTTTTACTTGTTTCTCTTATTTCTTGTCTTGACAGGTCTTGCAGCTTGGATCTAACGACCGTGAGACGTGGAGTAGCATTCAGGAGAAAGGATTGCGAAGTGAAAGGTAAGACATCTAATACTCGATCCTTAAGTAGATCTAGGAAATGCATTAGTAGTCTGTTCTATTTGTTCTAGACTCACTTTGAGCTAGGGAGATCTTGCTCACATCCGCTCGAGTGGATTTTCCGATAATAACAACCAAATTTATTCAATGTCAACCAAAGTCAACCAAACAACCAAGGTCAACCAAAGTCAACCATGTTAAACCAAAAAATGTAAACTAAATTCAACCATGGTTAACCAAACAAAGCAAACAATGTAAACATAGTCAACCAAACAATGTAAGGGCCAAAGTCAACCAAAGCAAACAATGTAAACATGGTTTACCAAAAATTGTATACGAAAGTAAACCATACTCGATTAGTCAACCAAAGTCAATAACATCCACTCATAGTCAACCATAGTAAACCATAATCAAGTAAAACCAACCAAAATTAACCAAAGTCAACCATTATTTACCAAATTTAACCACATTCAATGAGAGTCAAAAGTTAAACAATTTCAATAAAAAGTCAATTTCGGCCAAACAATTCAACCATAGTCAATTAGTCAACCAACTCAACCATAGTCAAACATAGTTAATCATGTTCAACCATAGTAGTCAACCAACGATTATAGTCAATCTTGGTTGAAGTCATCCATTATATTGAGGTCAACTATAGATTGAGTTCAATCTTGGATTAAAGTTAACCTTGCTTAAAAGTCAACCATGGATTGGATTCAACCTTACTTAAAATTCAACTATGAACTGAAGTCAAACATGGATTGAAGTCAACCACGGATTGAATCACTAATGTTGGTATTATTAATGGACTAAAGTCAACCATTAGAGGATGGTCAGCCTTTAAGATAACCTTTGATTCAAATCACCCACATATTAAAGTCAACTTTGGATTGAATTGAAATATTGATTCAAGTCAAATATGGATTGAATTCTCCCATTGGATTGAATTCAGCCTTGCTTAAGAGCCAACCTTGGATTGAAGGCAACCATAGATTGAATTCAACTATGTTTAAACGAAAACTATGGGTGGAAGTCAACTATGGGTTGAATTCAAGCAAGTAATGAAGTCAACCTTGGATTGAATTCAACTATGTTTAAACAAAAACTATGGGTTGAAGTCAACTATGGATTGAATTCAACCAAGTACTGAAGTCAACCTTGGTTTGAAGTCAACCATGGATTCAAGTTGAAATCAACCATGGAATGAAGTCAACATTGGATTCATTAACCCAGCCTTAGATTGAATTCAACCATGGATTGAAGTTAACCTTGGATTGAAGTCAACCATTGATTGAAGTCAACCATGGAAGTCAAACTTGTATTGTAGTCAATTATGGAATGAATTCAACCATGGTTTGAAGTCAACATTTGACTGAATTCATTCATGGTTTGGTGTCAACCTTGGATTGAAGTCATCCTTACTTCAAAGTCAACTATGTATTGACTTCTTAATATGGTCAAATAATGGTTAGCCATGTTCTCTTGGTCATGTCAACCATGGTCAACACCAGTGTTCTCTTGGTTATGTCAACCATGAAGCACTAAATTCAACCATGCCTAAACAATGGTCAACCATGGTTCAAAGTCTACATTGGTTGAGCGTCAACTATGGATTAAGGTCAACCATTCTGGAACACGGTATAAATAATTGAACTTATATTGCTATTAATTATTTAATTTTTATTTATTTATTTATTATATATTTACTTATATTAGTTTTTTCTATGTTTTTATTAATAAGTATTTTTTTTTAATAATAAAATAATAAAATTTAGATTGTAAATAATAATAATACTAATAAAGGAGTCAATAATCAACAAATAGTCAATAGTCTACAATCACCCATCAACAAAAATATTCAACCATAGTCAGTCATAATCAATAGTCAATCAATATTCAACGGAAATTAGTCAACAACTAATCACCCAGGAGTCAATTGTAAACAAAAATTCTATAATCTACCATGATGCAACCATAAGAAACCATGCCCAATAAACCAAAGTCAAACAAAGTCAACCATTCCCAAATAACCAAAGTCATCCAAAGGCAACCAAAGTCGTCATCCAAACTAAACCAAATTCAAACAAAAAATGAAAGTCATCCAAACAAAACCAAAGTCAACCATGGTGCAACAAAGTGAACCATATGGAAACAAAATTCAACCAAAGTTAATCAAAGTCAACCATAGTTAAACATGATGCCCTAAATTCATCCATGTGAAAACATTGGTCAAGAATTGTTTTAATATGGTTAAATTTAGTCAATCATCATTTGACACCCTTCATTAACCATGGTTAGTAATGGGTCTAACCATGGACAAACACTGTAAACTATAGTCTAAAAATCATGTTTGTACATGGTTCTTTTGTCTATTTCAACCATGATCAATGATGGTTTAACA
Source organism: Larix kaempferi (assembly GCA_027924585.1). NCBI lineage: Eukaryota > Viridiplantae > Streptophyta > Pinopsida > Pinales > Pinaceae > Larix > Larix kaempferi. The sequence continues at coordinate 1,558,060 of BSBM01000566.1, read as the reverse complement.
TGGTCCTCCATAACAAACCATTTGAAGTCAATCGTGGTTCACTAAAGTGAGTCGTGTTTAACCAACATCAACCATAGTGAACCATGGTAAAAAATGAGATGTCATCAACCATGGCTAAACATAATGAACCATGGTTAACTAAAGTTTACCATAGTCAAATATGATGCAACCATATGGAACCATGATGCACTAAAGTCAACCATGCCTAAACAATGGTCAACAATGGATTAATATAGTCTACCTTAGTCAAACAAACTCAACCATGCCCAAAAAAGTCAAACAAAGCCAACCATGCCCAAACAACCAAAGTCAAACAAAAACAACCATGCTTATACAACTATAGTCAACCAAAACAACCAAATTCAAAAAAAGACAACCATGCCCAGATATCCAAAGTCAACCAAACAACCAAAGTCAATCATTCCCAAACAATGTAAACCACAGTTAAAGATAATAAACTATGGTCAACAAAACAATGTAAACCCAATTCATACAAATAATGTAAACTAAAGTCAGCCAAATTCAACCATGCCCAAACAACCAAAGTCATCCAAAGGAAACCATGCCCAAACAACCAAATTCAACCATTTCAAAACAACTAAAGTTAACCAAAGTCAACCATGCCCAAAGAACCAAACTTAATCAAAGTCAACCAAAACAACCAAATTCAACCAAACAACCAAGGTCAACCCTGTCGCATTAACAAAAGTGAACTATTCCCAAATAATGTAAACCAAAGTCAATAATAGACAACCATACAATGTAGACATTGTCAACAAAACAATGTAAATGATGTAAACAATTCAAGCAAAGTCAACCAAATTCAACCACAGTCAACCATGCCAAAATAACCAAAGTTAATCAAAATCAACCAAACAACCAAGGTTGACCAAAGTGAACCATGGAAAACCAAACAATGTAAACCAAAGTCAACCATTGTTAACCAAACAAATCAAACAATGTTAACATAGTTAACCAAACAATGTAAACCAAAGTCAACCACGGTCAACCAAACAATGCAAGGGCCAAAGTCAACAAAAATAAAAATTTTATGCATGGTCAACCAAACATTGTAAACCAAAGTCAACCATAGTCAATTAGTCAACCAAAGTCAATCACATCCACTCATAGTTAACCGTAGTAAACCATAATCAAGCAACACCTACGAAAGTTAACCAAATTCAACCATTATTTACCAAAGTTAACCAAATTCAATGAGAGTCAAAAGTTAAACAATGTCAATGAAAAATTACTTGCAGTGAAACAAAGTCAACCATAACAAATTAGTTAACCAAACTTAAACATAGTCAAACATGGTTAAACATAGTCAATCAGGGTCAACCATAGTAAACCAAAGTCAATTATGCCCAACCAAACTTAACCATGATACAGTGTCCACCATGGATTGAACTCAACCAAGGATTGTAGTCAAACTTGGTTGAACTAAAACATTATATTGATGCCAACTATAGACTGAGTTCAATCTTGGATTGAAGTCAACCTTGGTTAAAATTCAACCATGGATTGGATTCAACATTACTAAAAGTCAACTATGAATTGAAATCAAACATGGATTGAAGTCAACCATGGGTTGAAATAATTAATGTTGGTATTATTAATGGACTAAAGTCAACCATTGGAACATGGTCAACCTTTAAGACAACCTTCAATTCAAATCACCCACATATTGAAGTCAACTTTGTATTGATGTCAAACTTGGATTAAAGTCATCCATTGGATTGAAGTCAACATTTCTTAAAAGTCAACCTTGGATTGAAGACAACTTTGGAGTGAAGTCAACCATTTCTTCCCCGGCATTGAGAAGCCACATTTTTAAGTTTTTTACTTTAATTTTATTTCTTTATTTTACTTTATTTTATTTTATTTACTTTACTTTACTTTATTTTTATTTTATTTCTTTAATTTACTTTGTTTATTTGATTTTATTTATTTAGTGTATTTTTTATTCTATTTTATTTCTTTATTTTACTCTACTTTATTTATTTATTTAATTTAATTTAACATAATATTAACCTATTTAATTTAAAACATATTAAATTAACCATATATTTTTATAATATTAAATTAATAATATCTAAACTAATATCTAAATTAATACTAAATTAAATTTATTTAAAAACTAAATTTATTTAATATCTAAAACCAATATCTAATCTTAATATCTAAAACAAAATTAATTTAATTTATTTAATATATCAACAAATATCTAAATTAATATTAAATTATTTAATATTAATTTAATTTAAAAATATTTAATATTAAATTAAAACATATTAAATTAAATTAATAATATCTAAATTAATATTAAATTAATTTAATTTAAAAACTAATTTATTTAATATCTAAAACTAATATCTAATCTAAATATCTAAAACTAATATCTAAACCTAAAACTATTATCTAAGCTAATATGGACTAAAAACTAATATATAATACTAATTTTAAATTAAAACTAATATCTAAAACTAAAACTAATTTAATTGATTAAATATATAAACTAATATCTAAATTAATATTAAATTATTTACTATTAATTTAATTTAAAAATATTTAATATTAAATTAAAACATATTAAATTAACCACATTTAAAAATAAATTAACTTTTAAATTAACATTTAAAAATTGTTGATATTAACCTTTTGAATTTATTTATTTAATTTAATTTAAAAATGAATCCTTTAAAAAAAATTAAGTTTTTTACTTTAATTTATTTCTTTATTTAATTTAATTTATTTTTATTTCTTTATTTTACTTTATTTTATTTATTTATTTATTCTATTTTTATTTATTTATTTTACTTTACTTTTCTTATTTATTTAATTTAATTAATTAATTTATTTTTACTTTATTTACTTTTTTTTTTACTTTATTTAATTCACTTTACTTTTATTTATTTATTTTTGCTTGGTTAACTTTTATTTAATTTATTTTACTTTTAATTTAGTTCAGTTTATTTTTAGTTTACTTTACTTTTATTCTATTTCTTTATTTTACTTTATTTATTTTTTAATTTAATTTATTTTAATATTTCTTTATTTCTTTTTTATTTAATTTACTTTAGTTTATTTTAATATGATTTAATTTTTTTATTTAAATTTTTTTTTACTTAATATGCATTTCTTTTCATTTTTATTTCGAAATAACATTTTTATTAAAATTTTAATTTCCCTATTTCTTCGTCGACTGATTGTCTACTAGCAACAACCACATTTTTAAATGATGTGTGTCATTGTTGATATACGTCGATCGGTGAATATCAACCACATTTAAAAATGTGGTTGTTGCTAGTTACTATTATTTTTTGGATACATGCATTGCTAATGGGGCTTGAGCTTGGATACATGCATTGCTAATTGACAATTGCAACTGAGGGATGTGTCTAGCCCTCCCACCCCCCTTCTCTTCCTTCTCCTCCAAGGATATATGAAATCCCTATGGCATGATTTTACATTATATTAGGTAAAAACAATCATGTTCAGAGAAGGAGCATTGTTAGGATAATTCATTTGATATACAAGTTAATATGATGAAATTTTTTATTATGCATTTTTTTTTAAAACTCAAATTTAATATTATTAGCTCGACATACAAGTTATTTAAATAAAAGAAGATAAGGAAATAAAATGTCATCCACAAATGAATTCAAGGTGTACCTTAGGAAAACCTAATATGGGTTAATTAGAAGGTGTGGCATTACCTTGTTCTTTCCTTCTTAGTTATTAAATGCAAATACAAAGAAAGGGACATTCACTCTAGAGTTGCTACATGATCTTTTACATCCTATATTATTCTTTATATCTCACTCCTAGATGCTCTTCTGAACTATGAAACAGTAAACAATACAATAAAAATGAAACCCCTTCCTTCCCTAATGTTTCAATGCTTAATATGATATGATTATCGTCCAGGGTTAGGATTAGGTTTTTTGCATGCCTAAACCCCAATTCCGTGTTAGGATTTTTGGACTCTTGAAAGTTCACACATAACTAATCCACACGTGTGAGTAATTGGCACTAAGTAGCATCTAGTACCATTGGGGTCAACTGGATAAGTCAACTTGTGAGAGACATAACTTCCTCATATCAATTCCAGTTGAGGTGAACTTCACATTGTTGAAAATCTCTCAATTTGTAGAACAATGTTGAAAGGTTGAGGCCTTTGCTCCTTGTTTGAGAGTCTTAATGCCCGAGTTATCAAGGTGTTGATCACTCCTAGTTTCTGATATGGGAAATGATGTGAGCTAACATGCAAATATATGTCAATTTGTGTGTGATTCCTGTAGAAATGATGTGCAAGGGAGCCATCTTCCTTCTTAGAGACAAGGACATCAAGAAAATGTATGTTGTTGTCCTCTTCTATTTCCATTGTGAATTTTATGTTTTCATGTTGGTTGTTTAAATGGATAAAATGGTCATCTAAACTACTTCTCCCATGGGTCCAAATAAAATTAGTATCATCCATGTATTGTTTCCATTCTTTGGGTTTAAGTGGGAATGGATTCAATGCTTGTTTTTCTATGCATTCCATGTAGAGGTTAGCAACCACCGATGAGAGAGGAGATTCCATAGCCACTCCCTCTGTTTGCTAATAAAAGCATCCACTAAATGTGCAATATGTAGACCACAAACATGCCCTTACCAATGTAGAAGCCTCTTTATCATTGAGCTCTTCAATGACTTTCATAGCATCTTCTACAGGAATTTTGGTGTATAATGAAATGATGTCAAAACTTACAATGATGTCATTTTTTCAACCTTCAGTTCTTTTACATTATTTAACCAATGGGTTGAATTTTTTACAAAGGAATCTATAAGCCCAACCAAATGTTTGAGTTTATTAGCCAGATATTTAGCCAAGGGGTATGTCGGAGAGCCAATCACGTTTACAATCGGTCAGAGGGGGATGTCCCTTTTATGGATTCTTGGTAATCCATAAATTCATGGAACTATGGAATGTTTGGGAGTCAGCCTCTTAATGATGAGGTTATTAAGGGGGTTTAATAACTGATTGAGAATACTCACAAAATGTTTGTGTAGAATCTATGTTCGCAGGTTGAAAATATTGGATGTTGTTACTCTTCCACAGTTATGATGTTGTTACTCCTCCACCGTTATGATGTTGATACTCTTGGACATTTATGGTTGCCGAAATTCCTTATTGATACTCATATCTAGTCTATGACTGATACTCTTATAAAGGAAGGCACATTTTCAGGGAATATACATGGCTACACTGAGTTAATTCTTCCATGAAGATCGCAACCCAGCTATCATAACAAATAAACAAGACTAATGAAGACATTTTTAACAATTAGTTGTAATAGCTCAATAAATTGTTTAATCTTCTCCTAGACATTGTTAACAATGGCTTGAGAGTTGAGAGATTCTCAATACTATTCCAATATTTCATTCCTTGAGGTTATCACTAAAAATGTATAAAAAAGGATAGTTCCTCCCGAAAGAGAGAGTTTGACAAGAAATCAATTGTGAATAGTGCAATGATGTAACTCTATTGTAACTTTTCTAAATTCATTAATAGAAGGAGTATGTTGTTTTCTACATTATGTTAACGTAGATAATGAGTTGTCTCATGATCCCTAGTTAGTGAAGGAAGGCCCCCCTTCCCTGAGATGGTGTTGTTGATGTGTTATTTATTCTAGTTATACATTTTATAGTTAGTAATTCATTGTTAATTGTTGTCACTACAATATTAATTAACGATTGGAAAGTGGTGAGTTCATTTGTCAATGATTAGTTTTTTATGTTGTTACTGTATTGTTTTCATTATTAGAGTTCTTACTCTGCTTTTCATTATAATATTTTGAGTAGAAGTATTTCTTCCATTATAGTAGGTGTGCTTGAAGCATGTATTTCATTTCTGTGGTTGCTACTTCATCTCTGAGAGTGCTTTCTACAATGGTTTGTGTGTTTCAATTAAGCAGTGCGATTTCATTTACAAGAAACATGTGTTTCTTTCAATTCTACTTGTGTGAGCATATAGGATAACTGGTGTTAAAAAATAAATTGCTTCCTGCATAGACCTTACATGATAACCTTGAAATAACAAGATGCACCCTAGATTGGTAACTAATGCAAAGGGCCACATAGTTGTTTTAAAAGACAATTAGAGGTATCAACAAAACTCACGTGATATGATATTAACTAGTTAATGAAAGCCTCATCGGGTGAATCAAGTCATTGAAGATATGTTAAGGATGTATGTGATAGATAAGCCATCCAAGTGGGAGTGATAGATAAGCCATCCGAGTGGGAGGATTATTTGTATTTGGTAGAATTTTCATATAATAATGGATATCATGCTTCTATGAAGATGAGTCCATTTGAAGCTATATATGGAAGAAAATGTAGTACTCCAATAATTTGGGACAATCCAATAAACAAAGTCATAGATGGGCCAGAGTTACTTTGGGAAATGGAAGAACAAGTGGTTAAGATAAGACAAGATTTAAAAATAGCACAAGATAGGTAGAATTTTTATGCAAATAGATGAAAAATATCAAGGAGGTTAAAGTTAGGCTAAAGAAGAGCTCCCTCAATCTAGGGATTTGTCCTAAGCTAATAGCCATATATTGTGTATTTTTTGAAATTTTTGACTAGGATAGGACCCATTTCATATGAGCTTGCATTTCCTACCTGCATACAAGTGCATACTATGTTTGATATGTCAGCATTGAAAAAGTATATACCTAATCCTAACCATATTATTGATTGGGCTTTCATTTAGGTGGAACCAGAAGGAGATATCTTGGTGCAACTAGTGCACATCCTAAATAGGAAGATCACATTGCTTAGGAACATATCAATAGTGTAGGTAAAGTTCCAATGAACCCACTACAATTTTGAAAAATCAACGTGGGAGCTTGAGGATTCTATGCAGGAGGAAATCTCCAACTATTTTGAAAGTTTTGGTGTAAATTTTGTAAACATACATAGTGTTGATATGCACCGAGGACTACACCGAGGACAATGCATAAATTAAGGGGGAGGGGAATGTAACACCTTATTTTTTACCCCATGTTGTAATTAGTATGTAATTATGAAATGACTAGATGATAGACATATATGGTCTAGTAAACCATGAATATTGTAAATGATGTACATTACATATAATATAAAAATCCCTTGCAACTGCAAGTAAGAAGGACAAAAAAGAGATGGGGGAATATGATTCCATAGTTAGGGAAACTAAAATATGGAGCTAAGGTGAGAGGACCTTAGTTGGTATTAATCCATGTCCTTAATCCTACTTGTCAACCTTGGTTAGGAATTTAAACCAATGTCCTTAAACCATGTTATGGGGAGTGGTTTGATTAATCATTACTTAATTGTCCTAAGGTGGTATTAAAAAGGGGAAAAGTGGCATCCTCTGGCGGGGCACGTGGAAAGTGAAATCCATGCATATATAATGTGAGAAATTCACTCATTCCATAATTCATTCAGTTAGCCACTCCATGATTCCTACAGGGATGTGACTAGTATATCATAGGAAAATAACAGGGGATAACCCGAGTTCCATAATGCTTCATGCCAATTACCCTAGGAAACTAGTGCTGATGGGCATTATTCCTTGTGAGAGGAACCTAGATTGTATTAGATAGTTGCCAAATTGACAACTACTTTTTAATTTTCTTAGATAACAATTGGTCCAAATCATGCAATAGTCATTCTAATATGCTCCAATATTGTTTTATAATAAACAAGTGTTTGGTTTACTAATATAATATATTGTTAGTATTTAAATGTTATACTTGGATGGGGGATGATGTAAATCCTCTCAAAGTTTTTGGGTTTATGTTGCATCTTCACAATATTCGAATTAAAATGCAACTTGCAAGAGATGTGTCTAACATTAGTTTTGTTTCTCTAGGTTATAGAGAAAGCGGGAGTGGCATCTTGTTGCTATTGTTGGAAATTTTACTGTCATCTAAAAATGAACAAACAAGTAAAAAAAAATATCTCAAATGTTATAAGAGACAAGAGGGATTGAAAATATGTTATTGCTACAATGTTCTTCCAAAATATGAATCCATTATAGATAGCATATTCATGCTTGAGAATTTTTTGGTTATAAATAACCTAGAGGCTCCACTGATTGTTGCAACACCCATGAAAGTGAGCTCTTTTAGCATAGAAATTGGGAAATAATAACAATCTTTTCATTAATGTTTTTGGGATATTTTCTTAGTTATTTCTCCCATGCCTTCGTCACTATGATAGCAACATCTCCTTTATTTGAAACATTTGGGCACATTTCCTTGTCACAAACATTGTTAACTGGTAAATTATTGTCATGTGCCTAACATATGTTCTTTGGTTCGCGATGACTAGTGTACCAATGTAACTTATTTTTTTTACCATACATACTATATTTCAACACGAATTCCACCTTCCACTTCCATGAAGATGTAATAGCGCTATGCATACTTTTGTCGCAAATTGTTTTTTGTTTTAAGGTATGTTCACAATCATAACAAAAATATGAATTTACTTGAAGGGATGGTTTGATATTTCCAATCACTTCATTTATCTTTGTTAGACATTCATGTTGTGGATTTTGGTATACAATATTACAATTTTTAAAAGGAGTGACAAGTAGGACCATACAATTATCAATCTATAATGTTTTTTTTTTGGATTTGTAAGTTAAAACTTGAAGAAGCAATAAATCTTAAGTTTAAAACATATAAAGTTCATGGATGAAACAATTTTATGGCATGTTATAAAATGTATATTTTGTGTTAGAACATGTGGTTCTTTCGATCTATTTGTTACTAAAAGATTTGGCTTTTGAGTGTCTATTACTAGGAAGAACTGAAGAATTCTTACTTGTTCTTATCATAAATGTGTGTCTGTGTAATACAACCTTTTGGGATCCCTCCAACTTCCTCGTAATATTCAAATAGAGGGTGGGTCAACTTCTATCCATAGTAACGATTAGTCACCCAACAAAGGATTGGACTAGAATTGGAATCCTCAAGCTGAACTCTGCCTTGAAAATTCCATTTGAACCATTTTTGCTAACCCAATGGGATGCAAATGCTTGCATATATGCAATAATAAAATTGAATGTTTTGTTATTTTCAAATCAAATTGCAAAATTTAGTGCGAGCTAGAAAATTATGGAAATTGAGATCCATAAAGTGGAGGTACAAGTAAAGCTATTATTGGGAACATTTAAGGGTAGTGCTTGCTGATCATACTATTGATTTATTTGCATGAGATTATGATGTTATGTAAGTTTTGAGAGATTGGTTTGGATAATAGATGGTGGAAGGAGATTTATTTTTCTTGGATGTTAAATTATATATGGTGTAAACATGCAAGGGGTCTCGATTCCTCGCAATGGAAAATTAGTTAGTATGTTATATATAGGCTATATCGCTTAAGTTATATGCTTTTCATATAAATTTGAGGAGGTGGCAAATTATTAAAAAAATCAATACAATTTTTTTTGTGAAGACTATCCAAAATTCTAATTAATTCTTTGAGAGACAACTTGTACTTATCTTTAGGATTATATGGTGTAGCTTTTGGACTTTGACCTTAGAACATGTATGGTATTGTCATTCAACCTCTTTACTAACTCTATTGGGAAAACATATCATTATTATTATTTTTACAAATAGCAATAATAAAAAATGCATACACAACCTCAACTTTTCAAAATTGCTTGAGATTATATATCCACACATAGCAATTATAAAATCACAATTGATAAGAAGCCACCTTAAAGGGAGTGCATGGTGTAAGGTTCATGCTTCCATTCCCTTATTAACATAACAATTGGTTGCATTGCGCAGATCCTTTAAAATAGAAAAAACTTGAGTGGTGTCACTAATAGAAAAAAAACTTGAGTGGTGTCACTCTTGTTGTAAATTTTAATTTATTAATATTTATAAGAATTAAATAATAGTTTTAAGGTTTAATTTTATTTTTTTTATAGATATGAAAAATGTATTAAAAAATGAAAAATAATAATATTATAATTAATAATTAATAATTTTTGTAAATAAAAATAAGAAAATGATTCACGCTGTGCTTCACTTTTTTATTTGACTTGGCATGAGTTCTTCCCCACTCATTTCATCTCTGTAAAAGTGGAAACAAGTTCTTATAGTACAAAAATTCTAAAATTTTAGCAACCATCACATCACTCACCCTCTAATGCCTTAGGATGACCATTTTCTCGCTTCAGACTTTAGAGGCAGAGACATTGGTGCTAAGTGGCTATTGTTGTTATTGTGTTGAGTGGTGCAAAGGCATATTTAAATTAAATCATAAATTTTTATTTAAGAGGTATATATAATTAAACAATAAAATTAGAAAATTAGAAAACGTTGATATATTTATTTAAATTTAATAATTAAAAAAAATGTAATTTTTTAAATATATTTTAAAATTGTAACTTTACAGTTTGATAAGTCTGTATCAAACTGATTGATTGACGAATCAATTTCATATGATTCGGGACGCTACTATGATATATTTAAACTTGGTTTCATATTTTTGATTGGTAGTATTAAAAGTTTAAATAGAATAATTTGGAGTAGGAATATTTTAAAATTAAAATATTTATATATAATATTTTTAATTAAATATTCATAAATACACTATAAATGTATATAGACATTTATATAATAAAATCAATTATTTATATAATACTATCATATAGATATTATACTTACATCAAGAAAAATTGTTCCAAATTTAAACTAACTATCATTAACTACCATTTCCTATGGTAGAGAGGATGGGTTCACCATTTTTTGCTGCCTATGGTCTGGCTGGCTGATATTTATCATTTGCAGATTTGAATTAATGGCCGATGGAAAGCTGCTAGCATGAGAAGCAGAAGCCAATGGCACCACAGGGAGATTCTCACAATTGCATATTTCAGTCATAAAGCCATCAAGGTCATAAATGAACAGCTGATCCACGTACAATTCTCCTTCCTCTACTCTGAGTTTTACATACTCTATTCTCATCTCTTGCAGCCTCCTCTCCACCATCTGCATGCTCTCACACTACCCATACGTAATCCATACTCAAATATACTAATCACACTGAATGATATCAGAGAATTTAGAAAACCCTAATTAACATGAATATTTCTCCTAGTTGCATCTATATCTGGAAGGATAAGTGATTATCCTTTGGATTAACATCAGTTTTCTTAACTAAATCCTCTGGATTCTGATTTTGTAGCAAATGTATGCCAACTCCATAATTGAACGGCCTGCATAATCATCAAACCTATAAGAATTTGATATCTCTAATTACATAACAAACCCACAGAATTGGAAAGAAATTAGCTTACCAAGCTCCATCAAAATCAAAAGATCCAGGCTTCTTAACAGGAACAATTCCTAGGACATTCTCTTAAAAATTAATGGATTGCTTAACAGATTTACAAATGAGAGAAATATAATTTATGGAAGTTAGAGGTAGGGGTCCGCATTTCACCATCTCTACCAAAACGTAAATGGAATCTATCAAAAAAAAATGACAGAATAGGAGCTCTCTTTCTGAGATTATAGCTCGGACCACAAATAATCAAGAAACGAGTACAGGGATTCACATGCCTCAGACAGATAATTGTGAGAGCCTAAATGGTTCTATTTATATAAAATGTGTCAAATCCGCAGGGTGGACACCCAGATAAGTATTGACTCGCAGCAGGTTTTGACACCCAGAGAAATATGATTCAGGGAACTTAGAGGCAGGGGTCCGCATTTCACCATTTGTACCAAAACGTAAATGGAATTTATCAAGAAAAGTGGCAGAATAAGAGCTATCTTTCTGAGATTATAGCTCAGAGCACTAATCACGAAACGAGTACACAGATTCACAGGTCTCAGACACAGATTATTGTGAGATCCTAAATGGTTCTATTTATATAGATGTGTGATCCTAGCCAAATCCACGGGGCTGGATAAGTATTGCAGGTTTTTTAACGACTTATCTTCCTGGATTCGGGACGACGTAAGCAGATACGTGAATGACAGACCACAAGTTGTCGTGGCTTCCACGAAGATTTGGTGTCGCCTAACTGTTTTTCACATTGTTTGCTGCCTTTCTTAACTTGGAATTGAAAGGCGTGCAAAAGGCAGTGCACCCATTTGAAATATGGAAATCTAACATATATTTTTTAATTGCCGATATGCACGTTTGCTGGGTAGGTGACAGCATGGAACTATTGATGTTGTAAATGAAGGTTGCAAGGATCTACGTGGAGGTGGAATTGGGAAAAGGACTTCATGAGGTGGCGGATGTCGTCAATTGATATTGTTTAAATTAGTTTATTTAAAATTTAAGAAGAGTTAATATCCTCTACATTGCCATTGCCATGTGCGGTTTCGAGATGGGAAATTCGTAGGAGGAGTAAGATCTTGACCGGGTGAAATTAATGAAGAATATAGAATAGATAAACTCAGGTCCTTTAGAAGAGAGGACACTCCACTTTTCCAACCTATGATGGAACCTCCTTCAAGATTTCAAGGATGAAACATCTAATGTATGAGTGGAACTATACCAATCAAAATGCTCTAGGATCACTTAAATAAACTTGCAATATTGAGATAGTGATGAACAAGAGATCCCTTCTATAGGTATTGGAGATGATAGTTTCATGAAATCATAAAGATAAAATATTCGATCTTATATGAGTTGAACTTTCAAGCAATATAAACATATATAGATATAAACAAGTGACCTCAAGGCATGAGAAAATGTTGGGTTGACTATAAGGTTACCAGATTCATATGAAATTGCCCTATTATATCTTTTGGAATTGATTTTTTTTTAAATTCTTAAATAAATAAATTTAATTATGATTTTTTTTTATAATTCAAAATAATGGCGAAAATTAAAAACCACTATGTTAAAATATTAATTAAATAATAATATTTTGAATTAAATATATTTTTTAAAGTATATAATTTTAATTAAATAAAATACTTTACTATTATATAAATAATTAAACAAACAATAGTACTTTAAATTTATGTTTTAAACATATTTAATACTTTAATTTTTAATATCCATATGTATCATTCATCATTGTGTTTTAAGTAAATTATAATATAATATTAGAATTTTATGAAACTATTTTCCAATTAATTATTATAATATTTTTCAAATATTTAAATAAATTAGATTATTTTTAATCAATTATTATATTATAAATAATTAAATAATATTATCTTGAATTAAATAATAAAACTTTATTATTATTTTGATTATGAATATCATATTGGTATAATATAATATAATTAATAATATTATAGTTAATTAATTAATTAAAATATAGCATTATATTCTAATGACATTATTTTTAATAATATTATTCTATTATTAATTAATTAAATAATATCATTTTATTAAATGATACTATTTGTAGTTAACTGTTAATATTATATTATATTAATTAAACAATATTCTATTAATATTTTGGAGATATGTATATGCGTCCACCTTTTACTAGCAACAACCACATTAATAATATTAATGTGTGAATACAACGATATGCGTAAATTTGACACACCCATAATGTTTTTTCCTATATTACGTGCCAAATTTATGCCTATCGATGTATTTAGACACATTAATATTATTAATGTGGTTGTTGTTAGTTACAAGTTTTCCAAAAACTTGTAATTAGGGTAGTTTGAGATAGTTACAGGTTTCCGAATGAAAATATGCCACTTGGAATTGGTCAAGAACACCTCCAGCATGGTTTGTCTATTGGATCGCACTTAGCTCACACGTGCGAAGTTTTAAGGCCTTTTCAAGATTCCAGTCAAACCCAGATTTTTAGCAGTAGTTTTTCCAAATAGCCATATTGCGCCTTGATTTGCATGCATATGGAGGTGAATCTAAAGATTCCGAGACATGGTTTTTTCTCACAAACCACCAAATTGGGCCCATGTGCGATAGTTTCTCCAAAGCTACTACAGTTTGAGAGATATCAGCAGAGGAATAATGCAAATCTACGCAAAACGACGAATTTCCTGATTTGGGGGGATTTTGTCTAAATTTGTAAATTTTGAATTCTCCATTTGCAGATTTGATTTGATCATGTCCAATGGATGTATGATGTATAAATACCATCTTGTAACTCATATCCTATCCTTTTTCCATTGCAAACCTCCAAACGCTCATGATTATGCTCTTAAAGGTATGCAAGGTTAAAGTCATGTTATGTTACTCATATTTACGTGATCAAGTAGGTTTTGCTAATGTAAAATGGTAACTAATAGTTGTTTACAGGTTTTTCCTGTAAAACCTGTAATTACAAGTTTTTCTCAGTGTTTACAAGTTTTCCAAAAACTTGTAATTGGGGTAGTTTCAGATAGTTGCAGGTTTCCGAATGAAAATAGGCCACTTGGACTTGGTCAAGGACACCTCCAACATGGTTCTATGTCCATTGTATTGCACCCAACTCACACGTGCAAATTTTTAAGGCCTTTTCAAGATTCTAGTCAAACGTGGAGATTTTTAGCAACATTTTTTTCAAATAGCCATATTGTGCCTTGATTTGTGTGCATATGGAGGTGAATATAAAGATTTCGAGACATGGGTTTTTCTCATAAACCACCAAATTGGACCCACATGTGACAATTTTTCCTACTACTATTTGAGAGATACAACGGAGGAATAAAGCAAACTAACCAAAATGATGAATTTCCAGATTTGAGGGGATTTTGTCTAAATTTGTAAATTTTGAATTCTCCAGAGATTGGATTTGATCATGTCCAATGGATGTATGATGTATAAATACCATATTGTAACTCATATGGAGGGGACAATAATATCAAAAGATCAAAATATTGTTGCTCATCTTTCACTTGCATTTAATTCGTGTTAATGGTTTTACTCTACGATTAATGAGCTAAGATTCTAATTCTTTATGATTTGTAGTCTTTAACTTATGGAGAAAGGCCACCCTTAAAAGGTGTGACACTACTTTGTGTGATAGATTTGTGAGTATATTCTTATTTGGGAGTTTTGTATTTCGTTTTCATTAATGTAAAAATCATTTTAGTGTGTGGGTTGATGTGATATAATTTCAGATTGATTTTATCATAGGATGGAAAAAATCTTGTAGCTTGTTTTGTACTAGATCTGGGATTACATTGTTAGACTGTTTGCACACTAGTTAGATCTGATTCCTTTTGGATATTTCTTAGAACTTATTTTTGAATGGTTTAAATCCTCTTTCAGTTTTCAGTTTCAAGCTTTTTGGATTGAGTTGAGTGTTATCCTAAACGAAGGAACTTGACAATATACATGATAGCACTGCATTGCTTAGCAGAGTGTTTGTCTGCACAATATCAGTAGTTCCTATACCTGGCTGAGACCGGTTACAATCAAAGTAATTGGGATTGTCAGTTTACTTAGTTTGGATTTCTTTCATTGCCAAAGTCAGAAAATTGCCCATTTGATCAACGAAGCTCTATATTGATAAGCAATATAGTTGCAAAAAAAAATCAGTACTTGGACATTTTACAAGGACCACT